>CM062807.1:992067104-992761104 GCA_031772625.1 Pinus tabuliformis | reverse complement strand
GCTCAGCCTCGTAGCTAGCCCTACGAGGACAGGAGAGGGCTCTCTCCGGGTCAATCTCAGCAAAAGGTAACCAATGAGGCTTGAGATGATTAAGTTTGCAACTGATCTTAGGCTAGGTATTAAGTGCAGGGATTTGATTTGGTTTTTTAAGGGTTTTTTTGAAAAAATGGGAAAGGCAAATTTGGGCTCGGGGATGAGGCACAGTTTCTGCAGAGTTCCAATTAGGGCAAGGAAGGAAATCATTCTGATGCTTTAAAGAAGGTGAGATGGGTAGATAGATAGGTGAGGAGCTAAGGAGAACAAGAGAGACTCAATAATTCTCCTTAAACTGAAGAAAACATGAAAATTTAAACAAATTCAAAGGCAGAGCATAATAGTTATGGATTCCACCTTAATCACTCATTTGTTTCAAATTCAGAAGAAGAAGCATGAAGATGATACACAAACCACTAAATAAACTTATAATTACTCAGAGAAGCACACCATCAAAACATAAAGCCACATGGATCCCAAACAGTGTTGCAAAACCCTGGTCTTTCCTTAGCCAAAAATGCAGAGATAGAATGTACAATAGATTGCCAAGCTTTTCCCAAGAGTCCAACCTTGAAAATGACTTAGAAATTACATAATATAGACAAGCCAACCTCTTCCCTTGCCTCTAGGGGTCGAGCTCATCCTTCTAGGAGCTGTTTCAACCAATTCTAAACAAAGTACTAAAATCTAGGCAATGAAAACAACTTGCCTCTATAAGGTAGGAAATTGATTCATTCATTAAATTTTCAATCTTTGGTGAATGAATCCTCTAGAACAAGTAACTAAGTGTCAATATTACATCATGTTTACTCAATTACATCAAGATAAGTAAAAAATTACATCACAAAGCAAAACTAGTCAAACTGGCCGAATTTCTGAGTTGGAAGGTGAAAATTTGGGCAAAAAACCTCTGTGCGCCGCGCCAATTTCTGTATGCATCGCGCTACTTTGCTGCTGATTTTGAGGCACTCTCTGAAGTCCAAATTGAGCCCAAGTGTGCTTTTTGGAAACCACTACCTATCTACTTTCCAACCCAAGTGGAATTTCTAAATTTGGTGCCCATTTTCCCCTCCAAAACCTCAATCTCCCAAGACTGCTTCCCGTGTGTGAAATTAGGGGCAGAGAGGTCATTTTTACGGTGTTTTTGACCTCCTGAGGACTCAAAACTTGGCCAAATTTCTTGTCCAAGCACCAACAGTCATGATTTTCCATGAAAAGTCCAAAAATATAAACTTTTTTGCATTTGGAGCCTCCTATTGTAAGCGCACGCCATGTGGCGCAGCGCACACGGAGAAAAACCCTGTTTTTTGCACAAAAATTTACAAAAAGACCAAAAATGCCCCAAATTTCTTGAAATTTGGGCTAAAGCTTCCTTATCAGTTGTTATGCTGGGCTAAAGAGGCCTCAACCAATATCTGAAGACGATCGAGCTCCCTTTGCCTCTTTTGCTTCTTGATTGCCTTCCTCAATTTCGCTTTCAAATTCCTAATTCGGGCCTTGCACACTTTGTTGCGCGCCATGTAATGAAAATCCATGTGTCTCAGCAGTGCATGGTATTTGTCAACCTTGTCCAACAGCCTATCTAAGTGCATGTTCACTCTCTCAAGATTGGCCTCCCGATCCTCATTAATTTCTTGCTCCAATGATGTGAGCTCAACTCTTCTTGTTTGTGCAGCTTGGCGATGCTCACGAATGTTTTGTAGCTCCATGGTCGCTTGCTGATCCTCAAGCTACTTGTTCCTCTACTCCAAGTATTTCATGGTCCACTTAGCCCTTTCCAAGTCAAAGGATAAGGCTTCAATCTCTGATTGCTGCTCCTTGATGATCTCTCTAAGTTTGGCGCTTTGTGGACTCGTATCTGTATCATCATCATGAAGGAGAATGAACTCGGTCTCTCGTTCACCTAATGGCTCACATGAAGGCCCCTCATCCTGCATTGGCTCCTTGCCTTTGTCCTGTACCTGTGATGCTTATGGAGGAAGCGAGGCCCCTTCCACCCCAGGTGGAGATAACACTCGCTTTGCCACTGCAAACAAATGTCTGGTGCCTCTCTGATATGTGATAAAAACCGGCAGACTAGCATTCTCATGGCGCTCATACTGATGAGAAGGTTCATCTCATGCTTAACCTTTGATAATCCCTGTGAAGCTCTGAAGAAGTCACGACAGATGAAATCGTCCCAAGTGATGCCCTATAATCCAAGCTGATGAACTGCCAAAACCTTAATAAGATCAAAATGATATTAAGTTGCAGCTGAGGGGTTTTTCGCTGTATAAAGGTGGTCATCCTCTCAATGTTCCGGCAAATGAAATATGGAATGTTCATCATCTGTACCCTGGTGAAATGCATGAGAAACCTGATATGATAAGCATAAAGACGAGAGAACCGACCCTCACAACTAAAATATTTCATGATCAATCTCATTAATGGAGCATATTCATATTTCAGATACCGGAACGAGAACAGTCTTTTGAGCTGCCTCAAGTAACTGGTTTTAATTTATGGCTCATAATGCTGCCGATCAATCTTTCGTTTCTTGTGCCATGGTTCCCCAATGTTCGGTATACCGGTTGCTAATGAGACAGATTCTAGTGTAAGTGTGAAGGTGACACCAGCCAAGATAGCTTGATCTCTGTGCAAGTGCAGCACAAAAAGACGAGCCAACTCATGATGAAATTGGACGCTTGCCACATTTTGACAAAACTCATAGCATGACTGATGCTGAAAACACTGCATAGCAAGAGAGCAGGTCTGCAATTCTGTGCGGGTGATTGGCTCTTCCCTAACATGTCTGCCACTTTTATGCAGTCTCCGGGGTGCCTGCTCTTCCAAGGGAGAGTCACTTTGGGTTTCTACCTCATAGTCCGAAGAATGCTCAGATGCCATGACTGCTGGAGAAACTACCTCAAAGACAAAATGACGGATGTGTATAAACTGTGCTTGAACTACTCTTTTGGATGTTGTATTTCTATTTCTCGTAAATCTGGGCAATGTATTAGCGATTTGGTGAAGTTTCCAACAGTTTTCGGGCTTGAGGCTATATGCGCCACACTCAAAACCCAGTGTGCCGCGTTCTCTGTGTCTGTCTTGCCCATTAGAATTTACACTGGGTGGAAATCCCCAGTGCACCGCGCGCTCTATGTGTGCCGCGTCGCCTATTATATGCGTCGCGCCGGTTAGCTGTGAGCCAGTCTTCTCCAAAACACACACTGCTCTCACAAATTCGCCTTGAAACATTTTTCTCTAACCTTGGAATGCAAAATGACTTTCATCTTAATGGAAAAACTTTATATAAACATCAATTTGATTTTTGTCTCTCCAAAAACCCATTTTGTAATGTTTTGCAATTGACACTTTTTCACAATTAATAGAACTATGACCTTTTTGTTTCCTCCTTAATTTTTGGTTGAAATAATGAATTTATTGGTAATTTTTTGTAGGGATAGCTGAAATGGAATTTGGCAAAGGAGACCACGGCTACGCCTCGAGAATTCAAGAACTAGAAATTTTGAAAAATTATTACAAAAAACGAAATGTCGACTTATCTTCAAAACATAGTTTTGAAGAGAAGTCATAATCCATCCACATGACGATAAGAATCTCTTGAAATAACAACTTATCAAGGACCTCCCTCTAGCCTGCTAGCTTTATTAGACTTTGTCGAAGACCAAATTGATTAACCCTAGACCTAATGACTAAAATAATTGTTATGACCTAAAACTGCAACAGGACTGCAAATGACTTTTAAAATTCGATTTTGATAGACAGACCTGAGCCAGTAGTGCAAAGCATGAGGGGGATGAATGACAAAAGCCCTTCCGTCAGATTTATGGCATGCTCCTAACGAAATGCAACTGATCGAAAGCAATGGGACACCTAAACATGAAATGCAAAAAGAGTTTTGGTCTCTGACGAAGGGATGACCAGACCGACTCTAACATATGTCATTCCTTCAGGTTGGTCTTTATTATATACATGAGGGAGAGACTATTCACTTCATCTCCCAATGACTGTTCATATTACTTATTATTTATTTACATTATATTCACCCAATCCTGATGATTAGGTGTCAACAATGACAGCAAAGGAATGACACATTGTATGTTGCACATATAGTGTTGATACCTCTTAAGTTTGTATGAACCCCGAGTTAATAATTAAAGTTGGTAGCCTTGGGAGTTACAACATTCTTGCTGCAATAGTGAGGCTCATCAAATGATACTAACCCTTTTATCACAACAAAAAAATAGAAAGAAGACATAAGGGATTGGGATGGAATAAAAGCTCAATATAATTTTGATATTTAGTCTCCCTCACCTATGTAGATGGTGCTCAAATTATCAAGTGTGAAAATGAATTATGAGCCAAAACATAAACATTCAAATTTTAGTTAGGACATCGCAAAGGATATTTTGTTAGAAAAAATATTTAGAGAGATAGAGAGTCATTGGTTGCACCATGAAATTTTTGGAGAGGACATTTTGAAGTGGTGTCAATTAGGAAGGAGAAAACATGATTAGGAGTGCAGTTAGGAACTGTGATGAGAGCATAGAGGGGCAGTATGAACAATGAAAAGTCGGATGGGAATTGTGTGATGGATGTCAAAAGTGGACAACCCTAGATATCTTTCTAGATAATATTACTCTCCTATGAGAGTCCTTCGGTAACCCTTGTGCTTCGAAAACAAATAGGTAAGTATCTTTCACATGTTAGTCAATCATAAAATTCAAAATTTTACTCTTTATTAATTGTATTTGTCTAGTGCAAAGGGTGCATTCACTTGGTTTCTTTTGAGCAAATCCCTTCTTTAAAACCCTAGGAAGATTTCTAGTGGAGAAACTTTCCATTAAATTTCTTGGATTTTGTAAGTTACTAGGTAGATATTCTAGGGTTAGTAGTGAACAACCCTAGATATCTTTCTAGATCATCTTACTCTCCCAAAGGAGTCCTTCATTAACCCCATATGCCATAAAAATAAGTAGGTACTAGTATTTCTCCCAATATTCAATCATAAAATCCAAAATTTTCATAAAATTTAAAATTTTACTCTTTATTTTCTATTTTAGGATTAAATTAGGGTTTATAACAACTAAAATTTTATTTTCAGTCATAGAATAGCTAGATGTCTAGGGTTTATGAGCATTTGTATGGTTAAAAATGGACTCGTTCATTATATCTTGTATTATTGATTTCTTTTACAACCTTTGTAGGGTTGGACATTTTGCATTTTAGGGCTTTTATATGCCCTTTTACTTTCAAAATTTGTGTGTTAATTAAATTGTACTCTAATTTTTCTTTTGAGCCCTAGTTTTCATAAGCAGTCAAGATGAAGGGTCGATTTATTTGTTGTTGTAATAACTTGTGTTTTGAAATATACTATGTTAATTGCAAGTTTTGCAACAACCATAGCTTTTTCTTCATTTTTAGTGTTTGTGGTTTACTTTTTGACTTATGCTAATTTGATAAACCTCCAAAATTGTCTTAGAAGGTTCATATGCTAAAATTTGAAAATTCCCCTCTTAAACCATTTGATTCCTTACCTTGAATGTTAGGTTTAAGTGGCTATAATAATTTTTTAGTATAGAAGGCCTTAGACTTGATTTTGTCTTGTCTAAAGATCCTATGATGCTCCTAGGGAAGTCTCTGTTGTTGGATTTATATTTCATTGAAAGGAGGAAGTGACTAACGTGATAGTGGTAGTATTCCCATGTTACATTTTGTTAGCCCCTCGTGAAATAATTTGCATTAAGGCACCATATTTTTTCATAGCAATACCATAACATATATTTCTGTAGCTGAGAAGTTTGATTTTTTTGTAATTTTACTATATCTAACATATCTATGTATACCAAGCAGTGAGTATCCTCTTGTAAGATATTTTGGCTTATCATTTTGAAGCTGGAGGAATGGATATTGATGAGTTTCCTTATGGCTTTTGCTTTATCTTCCATCCATTAAAATATAGAGTGGCCATCTCCCTATGAATATACTTGCTTGAGGTCTAACACCAATCCCTAGAGAAGGAAGGTCAATGATCTAACATACTTTTGGGCACGGAGACTTTATATACCATTAGAACTAAATATAGGCACAATGAATTACATCATTTGATTTCACTAACCTCACATGTCGATCCTACAGGAATATTTGGACAACAAGAATTAGGGAAAAAGAAAGCAAAGAGAAAATGGAAATTCATGCAAGTATGTCATAATTCATCCACACTGCTACACTTTGAAGACAAGGGGTGTTGATTTCTCTGCAAAGAAAGTGTACATGAGTGATGATTACCTGAAAATGATGTGGAGGAGGCTTGGATTCTTGGGAGATATTTTGAAACATAGTCACAATTTTGTTTTCTCAGTACATTTGTTTTCTCTTCATTCATCTACAAAATATATTAGGAAAACTGGTAAAACTTTAGATAAGATAGTAATCAAACTTAGGCCTGGCTGGTGGATGGTGTGCTCTACTGCTAAGATACATTACCTTTTCATACTGGTTTCTTGTTCCAAATAATGGATTACTACTAGAACACTCTCTTCATGTCACATTACATTAGGGGAATTTTGAGGTCTACATTGGGCCTCGTAAAATTTTTTACAACCAAAATAAATTTTATAAGAACCAATACGATTCAAGATGATGATGTTAGCCATGGGGGATGATTCACCATTTTTGGATTAAAAAAGTAAAAATAATAAAACTACTTTTTCAACTCATATTTTCAACTTATCTCCGTAAGGTTTTACTCAAAATTCAAGTGGGAGTTCTCATTGGATGAAAAATTTAATTCCTCATCCAAAGTGCACCAATGTGTCCTACTTTTGATGGACCCCACTAGATGAAAAATGAGAAATACATGAAAAAACATGATTCTAATCATGTTTTTCATGTAATTTTGTTTTTTTGTGTAGTAGGGTCCATAAAAACTATGCAACATGGGTACTCCTTGGATGAGGAATCAAATTTTGCATCCAACAAGAATTTCCACTTGAAATTTGAGTAAACCCATAGGGAGATAAGTTGAAAATATGAGTTGAAAAAATAGTTTTTCATTTTTCCCTCTAAAATTTGATGATGTAACCTAATCTTATTTTATTATTTCCACATTTCTTTTTATAATTTCCTTAGGAGACCCATTTTAGACCTCGACATTCCCCTAATGACAAGCTTTAGAATTCTTATCCATATTAATGGAAGATTATACCA
This sequence comes from Pinus tabuliformis, assembly GCA_031772625.1. Classification (NCBI taxonomy): domain Eukaryota; kingdom Viridiplantae; phylum Streptophyta; class Pinopsida; order Pinales; family Pinaceae; genus Pinus; species Pinus tabuliformis. The sequence goes on along the minus strand of CM062807.1, from coordinate 992,753,859 downwards.
TGTTAGAACTTGGACAACGTAAGAATCAAACCTAGGACTGCTCAATACAGGATACGACTTAGTGACATGCCCCTTCATGACAGGCTTTCTATTCCTAGACTAAGGATTTTTATACCAACAAAAACCCTTCTTTGGCTGCAATATTTAATCCATTGCCGAAGGATAATAGTTAACATAATTTTCAAATTTTTCCACACTTTATTGACTTCCTTAGGGAGAATGGAAAACCAATAGAGGTATTTAGTAGAATCAGGGTCAATTTAGGCATACATTAAATTGGCATGAATAGAATAATGGGTATTCATTGCTTTGCATTGAAATCTATTTAAATCCTTGTTAATAATTTTGTAAAAATACACATAATTCTTCCTTGACGTTGCTTAAGGTACCTCCAATGGTTTTTTATGCAAGCGCTACAATAGATATCATACCTCAATACATACAGAGACATGATTACTGATAGTAACACTCTATGAGGTAACCATATTTTAATTATATTAAAAAGAAAATGGCTTACTGAAATACATTGCATAGTAGGACAAAGTCATTAGTGATGTTATCTTTTTATTTTCCTTTTCAAAGTGACCATTGAAAGGAAATGGTAGAACATATTGTCTGATGACGGTACAAAGAATTTTAGTGGGTAGGCTGATACTCACCAATATTCCAATGTCCCTACATATATTTCATTATGGACATCTTCCATGCCATTTCTTGGCAGTTATTCGTATTGTTTACACAAAGATTAAGTGCCCATTATAAGAAATATTTCCTCTGCAGTTTCTAAGTCTGTTATTGAGCTTATAAGCGAGGAAAAAACACTGACAAGGAGCCACATTATTTCAGTGTGAATATAGATACGGAAATTGGTAGTATGTGCTACACCCTTGCCCTTGTAAAAATCTAGGGTTCCAAACCATTGTTTCTTGTCAAGATCTTGAATGAGAAGGTTTTTGTATTTTAATGGAATGATCATATTGGATGCCTTTTGTAGGTTACTTTGCACACTAGCACTGAATGTTCTCCAAGACATTGACATTTTGTTTATTACCAATACTTGTGGTATATGTTGAATTTTGCAAAAGAATTTTTGTCACTTAAAGTGTTTAAGAACCTGGTTTGTCCAAATTTATTGATTATTGGTGATTTCCCTTGCCATATTCTTTGTAAATTGACATTGTGTATTCTTCCTTATGCTACTAGTCCAGACTCTGAAACAATGCAATGACATCTTTTTATAGATTTGGGTAAGTATCCCATCATGTGATGCCTGAAAATGTTTGGCAAGCCTATGTAACATTCTCTATGCCATGCTTCTGAAGAACTCCTCACATCAAGGTAGGGATCTATTATCCAAGCCACATTCACCTTCATTCTATGAAGCATTAACCAGGGATATATTGTCACATAAAATACAACATAATTTTCTGTCACTTGGCATCTTGTTTTCCCTTCAAACTTTATTTGAAGAAAGGCCTACAGAATTATGACTCATCAAGCTTCTGTTATTGTGGATGTGCAAGTTCTTTGATTTCACATCATCTGTGCTTCTATCCAAATGCTATTCATGTATGTGTCTATTATTTATGTCATGACAATCTCAATTGGTTTTTCAAGTTGTTTTGAACTGACAAAGAACAAAAACCTTAAGGCTTATGGAGTTCAAAAACATCTTTACCATTAATTCTTATGTGCAAACAAAATACGTGACAGTTCAGTGCCCACCAATACCATTGGTGGGAGATTGTATTTTCAAATAAACTCAAAAATACTTAGGAAAGATTATATTGACCAAAAACACTCACGTCCTGGCTGGGTCTGGGGTGATCCATTTAATGTGTGTGGCTAGGTTTATGTTTTGGTAGACTCATTGGAATTACAATCTTGATATGCACCTCTAGGTTGTAAATATCAGATATTGTAACTCAAGATATACAACCTTGTGCTTTGTGACTTTGAGGTGCATCTCAAACTTGGGTTTAGATAGGTTTGTGATAATGTAATAACAAGAAATTCCTTAAAGGGTCATTTTGAATAGGAGTGTTAATTAATAACGTTGTCTTATTGTTGTTTATTAGGATTTACATGTAAGGGTGTAATAAACACTGTAGATATGAAATTTATTGTTGTGAATAAAAGTATTTCCCAAGATTCTTTAGGAACTTATTTTGACTTTAACATTAATTTAATTTTTGCAGATATTTTACTCTAATTATTAAGTCCCTACAAAATGGGCACATATCAGATTATATCTACTATGCCATTTTAAGCTGGGAAGACTCAACCTAGGAAGATGCCTTGCTCGACTCTAGACTTTAAGGATCTTTAAATGTGATGCTATAGTTAGCACCCAAATATAATATTTTTGCACATGGGGAAATAGTCTTTAATGTTTGTGGGCATACCAAAAACATTGAGGTTGGCCCTTCGAGTTTTCTTTATCTCTCTATTTATAGTAGTATTAAATCTTGATTATTCTAGGTTAAGATGGATCTATCTGTGTATATAAATAAAAACAATCTAATCATAGAAATAATAATTTCTCCTAATCATAGTAAGATATGTGTATGTGTAGGATGCTAATATAATGTGGTTACAGAACCCCTTCATAACATTATCCTCAAATGCAGATATTTAGATCTCTCTCAACTAATATAATTGCGAGCCATTTTATGTCCGTAATATGCCTAATGGAGGCTAGAAGTATGTTTGTTCCAATGAGAGGACCATAAACTTTTATAGATATTGGTATTTATCGAGAAGACTATTTCTTGGGTAAAACGAGCAGGAAGTTTTAAACATTGTCAAGTTTAAAAGAGGGTTTGGTTAGATAGGGATGAAGTTCATGTTCCTTAGCATTTATTACTTTGGTGGCTTCTGCCAAAGTAGCCAATACTTAGACCAAACCCTCATTGCTTGAAGAGAAGCAATGGAATATTTTACAATATTTGTTGAAGAGAAGAATTTTCAACATGTATCATTTGAAATAGAGGGATTAGAAAGTATGTTGCTATATGGTAAAAACCAAGCAAGGAAAATGTCAAAAATAACAGTGGAGGAAACCAATAAAATGAATTGATGAGCACTAAGAAGTACATGTGAGAGGAAGAGGAAAATTGTTTGACAAAGAAAAATATTGCTGGTAAAAAATTATCATATGTTAAAAGTGAGTGTGTGCAAAAATGTTTGGATAATTCTTTAAACAATAATAATAAACCAGGTGAAGTTTTATGTAGTTGGTCAAGTAACAATGATACTAACTCATTTAAAATAACAAAGAAATAGAAATAAGACATAGGGACTTGGATGGAAAAAAAAGTAAATTTAATTCTTCTATTGATGTTGCCTCACCTATGTAGATGGTGAAAATCTCCTCAAGTGTGAAAATGAATCGTAATCCAAAAAATAAACTTTCAAATTTTAGTCAGGACGTCACAAAGAATATTTTGTTAGAAAAATAATCTTTAGAGAGACAGAGAGTGGTAGGTTGCGACAATGATGTAGTTGGACAGAGAATTTTCAAGTGGTGTCAATAAGGAAGGAGAAAACATGATTATGAGTGTAGTTAGGAATTGCAATGAGAACATAGAGCGGTAGTGTGAATAACCAAAAGTGGGATGGCACTGTGTGATGAATGAAAAATGTGAACAACGATATATATCTTTGTAGATCATATTACTCTCCCATGGGAGTCCTTCAGTAACCCTTATGATCTGAAACCAAGTAGTTACTAATCTTTCACCTATTAGTCAATCATAAATTTCATAATTTTACTCTTTATTAATTGTATTTGTCTAGTGCAAAGGGTGAATTCACTTGGTTTCTTTACAGAATATCTGTTCTTTAAAACTCAAGGAAGCTTTCTAGAGGAGAAACTTTCCATTAAATTTCTTGGATTTTGTAAGTTACTAGGTAGATATTATAGGGTTACTTGTGGAAAACCCTAGATATCTTTCTACATTATCTTACTCTCCCAAAGGAGTCCTATTTTAACCCAATGTAACATAAAAATAAGTAGGTACTAGTCTTTCTCCCAATATTCTCTCATAAAATCCAAATTTTTTATAAAATTTAAAATTTTACTCTTTATTTTCTATTTTAGGATTAAATTAAGGTTTATAACAACTAAAATTTTATTTTCAGTCATAGAATAGGTAGATGTCTAGGGTTTATGAGCATTTGTATGGTTAAAAATGTACTCATTCATTATATCTTGTATTGTTTATTTCTTTTACAGCCTTTGTAGGGCTAGACATTTTGCATTTTAGGGCTTTTATATTCCCTTTTACTTTCAAAATTTGTGTGTTAATTAAAATCTAGTCTAATTTTTCTTTTGAGCCCTAGTTTTAATTGGCATTCAAGTTCAAGGGCCAATTTATTTGTTGTTGTAATAACTTGTGTTCTGAAATATACTATCTTAATTGTAAGTTTTGTGACAATGATAGTTTTTTCTTCATTTGCAGTTTTTTTGGTTTACTCTTTGATTTATGCTAATTTCATAAACATCCCAAAATTGTCTTAGAAGGTTCATATGCTAAAATATGCAAAATCCCCTCACAAACCATTTGATTCCTTACCTTGAATGTTATAGTTTAGTGGCAGTAATAAGTTGTTAGTATAGAAGGCCCTAGACTTGATTTTGTCTTGCCTAATGATTCCTTGAGGCTCCTAGGGAAGCCTCCCTTGTTGGATTTATATTTCACTAAAAGGAGGAAGTGATTACTTACGTGATAGTGGTAGTATTCCCATGTTACATTTTGTTATCCCCTTGTGAAACACTTTGCAATAAGGAACAATATTTTTTCATAACAATCCCATGACAAATATTTATGTAGCTGCGAAGTTTCGATATTTTGTAATTTTACTATTTCTAACATATCTATGTGTACCAAGCATTGAGTATTTTCTTGTAATAACAATTGGCTTGTCTTTCTGAAGCTGGAGGAATGGATGTTGATGAGTTTATTCACATCTTATGCTTTATCTTCCACCCATTAAAATATAGAGTGGCCATTGACCTATGAATATACTTGCTTGAGGTCTGATGCCAATCCCTAGAGAAGGAAGGTCAAGGATCTGACATACTTCCTACCATATATTGACCAACAAGATGAGTTTCTGAATCTTTAGAAATGACAATGCACAAACACATTCAATAGGTCAATTCCATCTACATTTTCCATTATGGAGCTAGCTATAATGTCAACATCAATCTTCTCCAGTATTTAATGGTTCCACCCTTTTCTATACAAGAATATTGATGCTCATCCTTGCCACAAAATTGCATGCCTCTTCTTGTCTTGACATATGAATTGTGATCTTGGATTTTTGTATTTCACATTAAACTCCGAATAAATCATATTTAAGAGCTCATGGGATAAGGATAGTGAGGAGTGATGTTCCTTCCATTTGTAACTAGTTTTCTATCTTTCAGTGCCTTTTACCCATAGTATAAGACATGGAACTACTGAAAACCAAAATCTCGTTGTAATGCTGACATCCTGCAACATTCGATGGACATCACTTGATTACATGAATCTTTTCTAGGCATTTCTTATCTATATTCTCTTTGCAGAAGAATCTCCATGCATACATACAAGCCACAGGGTCCACCATCCCATTTTAACACCAAAAGTAGATATTATTGGCCTATATTTAAAAAAAAATATCCAAACACTATGAAAATATAGAAGAATACCAGATATCCAAACACTTTTTGAGAAAATACAGTTAGACACTTATAATAGTACAACCATGTTAAATTTATAAAGTCAATGGGTTTCATTCTTGCAACAATTGGGAATGTTGCCTGCATTTGGGACATGCTGGTTTCACTGACATCTATTCACAACTTTCTATCAATTTCATAGTGTTTCATGAATTTATCTTTCAATCAGGTTTCCCATGGTAGTTTGGTTTCCATATTATTAACCTTTCTCTAGTGTTGTTTCCTTCTTTCCTTCTCTTATTTTTTTAATATTTTATATTGGAGAATTTTTTATTTGCATTTTTTTTAACTTACTTGATAAAAATATTAGTGTCCCTTTATAGGACCACCTATGGCACATTTTTCTTGATATTTGCCTCTAAATTGGAAATGAAACCTTCAACCTATACTAATTTTTTATAGAAATATTTCAATTACCATAGTTTTCCTCTTCCTCTCCCTTTGTTGGATCTATCGTTACACACTCTATTCTCATCCCAAGCTAATGTTATTTTAACTATTAAAAAATATCCTGTTACTTTATAGTAAAATATAATTGGTATGATATAAGATTGCATTATTTCTCATTCACACTACGGTAGGGATATTTTACTAGAAATGTCATTGGCTATTATATGTCCAATGGATTTTTCTTAGAACCAGTGACATGGACATGGCTATATGTAAATAGATGGTTATTGAAATTTTAAGTTTTAACTTCCAGTATTTATTGATCTTGTCCTTTAAAAAACTATTTTCCTTGAAATAGGTAAATATAAACAACTTCAATTGTGTATTATTTGATCTTGTCTTTTACAAGGCTATTTTTCTTGTAATAAGGAAATATAAGTAACTAAAATTGTGTTCTTTTTGTTGGGTTCACCCGCTTTTGATATCCTTCCAATTGTTAATAATCAACTATCTATACATCTGGGTCCCTGTCATTTTAAAATTTTGATGGGAATCACTTCAGAGTCTTCCATTTTTTATTTTTAATCTTCCTATTAAGCTTAGGGCCCCGTTTGTTGTTAAACAATGTTTTCAACTTTTCCTTGTTTTTCGATGTTGATATCTTTTTTCGTGATGTAATTTTGATTCTTTTCATATATGATGTTACTAATGTGTTTTTTTTTTATGGTGACATTTTATTTTCTTTGTTTATATAGCTCATCTAGCCACATAGTGTCCACTATCGCTCACTGAAAGAAAACTTGTTTGAGTTTCTTTCTTTTCTAGCCGGGAGGAATGACATCTACATTGTTGATGTTGAGGTATGCATCACAAAAATAATTTATAGTCTACTTTAGTTTATATTATAGTCTTGATAATCTTTTATGTCTTATACTCTGTATTGTATCTTCTTTCATTTTTAGAATAAGAACTCAATATTGATGGCAAGAAGCAGGAATTGAAGAAATAGGAGAACAATAATATTGGAGCGAAAAATGGAGAAAGAGAGAGAGAAGAGTACTAGTCTAGTGATACCCTTAAAGCCATTATCCTGCATCAAACACACACATACAAATTGATTGTCAAGTCTTTAGAGTTGGTGAGTTCAAATTCAATGCCTTGGCAACACGATGCTAATGTTTTGAAGTGATGAAACAACATTTCATGTGTAAATTGTAGTCCAACCAATAATAAGTTGGAAACTCACATTGTAATACTTGACATTTCACATAATACAATTTATGTGGTTGAATTTGTTTATAGTTGTACTTGATATTATTCAGTAATGCAATTAACATATGTAACATTGTGTTTTCGTATTAGATAAATAAGTAAATTGTATTACATTCTTTTAATTTTCTCACAAAATCATACTAATAATGAACACATAAAATCAATCTAAAACAACCAAATTCATGGTTTGTATTGATTAATTATGAACACAAATAAAATGATGCACAATAACTAAATTAGTCATTTATAGTGATTATTAATGAAAGTAAATGAAATGAATATAAGCTACTAAATCGTTCATTTATATAATAAATATGAAACTACCAAAAAAGCATAAATGACTATTGTAAATGATAAATTTGTCATAAAAAATGAGGACTAAATTTTACATATATATGATTATTAGTAGCTAATTTACAGTATCTTATAACATGACCAAAATTTAGTCATATTTCTTCAGTGATTAATTGGTTTCAAAAAATGACTAAAATTTGCATATATATGACTATTAGTAGCTAATTTAAAGTATCTTATAATGCGACCATCATTTTGATCATATTTCTTTGGTCATTAATTAGTTTCCTAAGGTGATCATGTAGAATCATATATTGTTGTGTATTTGGTCATTAATTGTGGCAATCAATGACTAAATTAATGATAAAATTTATGACTAAATATACTACTAGATGATAAAATTAAGACAACCAATTAATGACTAAGAAAAATATGACTAAAAGTTGGTCACGTTATGAGATACTATAAATTAGTTACTATTGCTCATCGACTGAAAAATGGTCATTTATATGCAAATTTTAGTTATTCTTTTTGTAAATAATTAGTAATTTTGTAATAGTGTGACCAGACCTGAAGTGAGGCTCTACATGTAAGAGATAGATGTACAATGTTTTAAGAATCTGCACCACAAAATGGATAGCAGCTACAGCCCTAAAATCACCTTTTACACAGATTATCCCATGTCAATATCTTATTCTTCCACGCCAGCCAGACAAATATAATAATGTTCTAAAGGGCATGTATTTTCCATATAGCAAAAAACTAAGACCTTGTAAAATCATTATGTGTAAGGTGCATAAAGTGTTTGTAATTATCTAAAACCACCACAACTCCATTAAGAAAAGTGATGTCCCATGTGAGGGAGTCACCAATTACATTCCTATGATGACTAACACCTTTGAAGAATATGACATAATTATTCCAATCTATAGCCATATTCCCTACCAATACAAGTTGTGACACCCCTTTCCATGTCAAGAGGATCCCATTGTAGCACTTGATTTTCTTATTGAGATAAATAATGCCCCAATGTTGATGTTCCACAATTGTATCTTCAGATATGGAGATGGATTCCAGAATGTCACGGATCCTGTCATAGCTAATAATTAGCACGTTACATGGGGGCTTCACTCAATGAAACTCTGGCATAGCACGTGCATTCGTGCGATATTAAACAATACCCTTAATTTGACTACATATTGGAAAGTACCTCTAAAAATCACTTTATTTAACCCCCTACCAATACAAACACAATACACCTTTCAAATTTAAAAAACCCCTACTTTCACTAGATATTGTAAGTATCCATTCATTCATTAACATTTTTTATACCCTTTTTCCTATGAAACCATCTCAAGAAAAGATAGAAAAGATAGATCAACGCCTTAGAATTCAACCTCTTCGAGGGGGCAACCTCTTTTACATTACATAAATGAACAATTCTTGGATGATTCAAATGACAAAACCTCCTTTCTATATATAGGAGTCTAAAGAGTAACAATATACATCCGACCTAATAATAATAATATAAAGCCACAAAAATAACAATAGAGGGATTCTATGGGGCACAATAATAACAATATGGGGATAATAGGGGCACAACAATATTAATAAGCGATGCAACGACAATATTAATGGGGTAATCATTAGTATTATAGGGACCCAACATGCCCCCCTCCTTTAAAAAAGTGTTGTCCTCAACGCTTGAGTAGTTCTGGATGCTTCTGTATAAAATTCTCATCCTCCTATGTGGAATCTTCAGTGGATAAGTTCTTCCACTTGATAAGATACTCCGAAATTGACCGATTTCGTAGCTGTCGAGTTCTTGTTTCTGTGACTGCTTCCGGTTCCACTATCATTTTTCCTTCCTCATCAAGTTCTGGCAATATTATTTGAACTGGGAGCTTGTTGCCTATAACCTTCTTTAAACATGAAACATGGAAAACCAGGTGCAATCGAGAAGCTGCAGGAAGCTCCAATTTGTATGCCACAGTACCAATATTTTGCAACACCTTGTACGGACCATAATACTTTGGTGATAATTTATTAACCTTCTTAGCTTGCTTGAGGGACATTTACTTATATGGTTGTAGCCATAGGAATACCCAATCACCTACATCAAAACTTCTTTCACTGCGATGTCGATCTGCTTGTTGTTTCATTCTATTATGTGCCAACATGAGGTTATCCTTTAAGAGTTGGAGGACTTGTTGTTGATGTTCGATGTGATGTTCCACTGCTTGAACCTTAGAGTTTTCTCTTAAATATGATGCGATGGATGGTGGCTGATATCCATAAAGTGCCATAAATGGGGTCATTTTTTTTGCTGTATGGAAGGAAGTGTTATACCACCATTCAGCCAGAGGCAACCCTTTGACCCATTGTGTCTGTTTATCAGATACAAAGCAACGAAAATATCCTTCCAAACATTTGTTTACTATCTCAGTTTTCCCATCAGATTGAGGATGATAAGATGAGCTATGAGCTAACTGAGTACCAAGACAAGAAAATAATTCTGTCCAAAAATTTCGAGTGAAAATGGGATCTCTGCCACTTACACTAATCTTTGGGCTTCCATGCAGCTTTTAAATTATTTCCATAAATGTAGTAGATACTATACTGGCTTTAAATAGATGTGATAAAGCACAAAATTGTGCATACTTGGTAACTCTATCAACTACCACCATGATGACACTCTTTCCCTCAGACTTAGGTAAACCTATTATAAAATCCATTGAAACCTCCTCCCAACATTGGGTTGGAATGGATAAAGGTTGTAATAGACCTGGGGTCTTAATTGTTTCAACTTTATTTTGTTGGCAAACCAAACATTCCGCCACAAACTTTTGAATATCCGATTTAAGGCCATCCCAAAAAAATTCCTTCTTATCCCTGTGGTAAGTTTTTAAAAATCCCGAGTGCCCTCCTAAGGGAGAAGTGTGCAATTCCATAAGAATCTTTTGTTTTAGTTGGGAATTCTTACAGAGGTATAAGCAATCTTTGTACAATAAAGAATCATTTTGCCAGTGAAATGTATCAAACGTACTGGAATATTGTTGTAACTTTTGAATAAGTGCCCACACTTCTTCGTCATTCTTCCATTCCTCCCTTGCTTCATTTATCCAATCTGGTTGGATAATATAAATGGCGCACAACAATGTTTCCACGTCCTCATCCTTTCTTGAGAGTGCATCTGCCACCACATTTTGCTTCCCATTTTTGTAGATTATTTCAAAGTCATAACCCAACATCTTTGTGACCCACTTTTGTTTCTCTTCAGAGGATAATCTTTGTTCTAAAAATTATTTAAGGCTATCGTGATCTGTTTTTACCTTGAAGTGTCTTCCCATTAGGTAGGGTTGCCATTTCTTAAGTGAATGGAGTATTTCCAACATTTCCTTCTCATAAATAGCTTTGTGTAAAACCTTTCCCTTGATTTGACAACTTTCAAAAGCAATGGGTCTTTCATCTTTCATTAAAACAACACCAATTCCATTTCCTGAAGCATCACATTCCACAATAAAGGTTTTTGTGAAGTCTGGTGTAGCTAAGACTGGTGATTGGCACATTGCCTCTTTAAGATGTTCGAAGGCCTTTGTTGCTTCTAGAGTCCATGAAAATGCATCTTTCTTCAATAATGTTGTTAGAGGTTATTCTATTCTCCCATAATTCTTAACAAGCTTGCAATAATACCCTATCAACCAAAGAAATCCTCGTAGCTGCTTTATGGATGTGGGGATTTTCCATTCCTTAATGGCTTTAATTTTTCTAGGGTCTACCTTAACTCCTTCATGAGATACAATATGACCCAGATATTCCACCTATTATACTCCAAAGAAACATTTGGATCTTTTTTCATATAATTGTTTCTCCTCCAATAGTTGTAGCACCTTGTCAACATGTTCAACTTGATCCTTCCAAGACTTGCTGTAGATTAGTATACCATCAAAAAATACTAGCACAAATTTTCTAAGGTATGGTTTGAAAATGGAATTCATCAAACCTTGAAATGTTGAAGGTGCATTGGTAAGGCCAAAAGGCATGACCAAAAATTCATAATGACCCTCATGGGTTCTAAATGTTGTTTTCGGAATGTCTTCAGTCTTCATTCTGATTTGATGATATCCTGAATGAAGATCCAACATGGTGAAGTAAATTGATCCATGCAATTCATCTAGTAATTCCTCAATGATAGAAATGGAAAACTTATCTTTAATAGTGAGCTTGTTGAGCTCCCTATAATCTGGACACATGTGCCATGATCCATCCTTCTTGTGCACTAATACTACTGGAGCAGAGAAAGAACTTTGACTTGGTTGAATTATACCAGCCTCTAGCATTTCTGCAACCATACGTTCAATTTCACTCTTCTGGGCATAGGGATATCTGTACAGCCTAATGGTTGGAGGAACACTTCTTAGAATCAGATGAATAGCATGATCATTATCATGAATAGGTGGGAGACCTTTGGGAGTCTCAAATACCTTGGAATGATTGTTCAAGACTTTTTGGAGATCTAGAGAAATAGATGATTCCAATGTGAAAACATCTAGTGAATATAATTGTGCAATTACACCCCTTTGTTCCTTTTTTAGAAGCTTTGTCATACCGTTAGAGCTGATTATCTTCCTTGGTTTCCCTGCAATACCCCTTAATTCAACTTCCTTTCCTTCCATAGAAAATTTCATGAAAGGTTCTTGAAAATTAAAAGCTATTGTACCCAAGGATTGTAGCCATTGGACTCTTAGTACAACATCAACACCTCCCATTGGAATGGAAAGCATTGGGCTAGTCAATACATATTCTCCCATCGATAGCTTGATATTATGGCACTTTCTAGAGCAATTTATTGTTCCTCCATTTGCAACCGTCACTTGACACTCTGGTGCTGGATATAAGAAGCAATTCAATTCTTTTGCTACCTTACAATCAATAAAATTGTGGGTACTTCCTGAATCGATCAACACTATTACCTTTTTCTTCTTGATTTGTCCTTCTATCTTGATGGTTTGAGGAGTGGTAATTGTAGCCAATGCATTACAAGATATGGTCGGAATCATTTCTTCTTTATCTAGGCCTTTTTCTTGGAGTATATCCTCTTATTTTGACCTTTCTTTCTCCTTTTCTTCTTCCTCTTTGCAATCTATGTAGAATAATTTCTTCTCAGCACACTTATGACCTTTAGTGTATTTGTTATCACAACTGTAACAAAGCCCTTTTGCTCTTTTTTATTCCAATTTTTGTGGTGTCAACCTTATAGGTTGTGGAATACTAGGGGTAACAACACTTCCATCTTTATAGTTGTGAGTTGTATGCTTCCTAGTTGCCATAATTTTGCTTTCGATTTTTCTTGCTAACCTGAATGTCTTCTCTAATGAATCAAGTTCCCAAAGGCAAACATCATATTGGATATTATCCTTTAAAGACCCTATGAACACATCAATCCTATGCTCCTCTGGAATATTTTTTACCCTTATGTTCAATTTTTGGAACTCCTCAATGTGCTCGATTATTGAACCCTTTTCTTTGAGACTTATCAATTGGCTAAAAAAAGTGTTGCTTTTTGTATCCTCATAATGTGCTGTCAATTATTCCGTAAAATTGCCCAAGTGATAATTCGTTTATGAGAGCAAAGCCATTGATACCATACAAACTGATTTGGTTCCAAATATAAAGATGCAATACGTACCTTTTGTGTTTTTACACATTATTGAGATCGAAAAATTGCTCCATTTGTAATATCCATGTTGCAAGATCCTTGCCATCAAACTTCCCCATATCAATTTTTGGAATATGGTGGGTCTCCAATCCCACATTAGAGTCTATGAAATCATTATTAACATTTATTTTGTTTGCATCATGAGTTTCCTTTACAACCTTTTCACCATTAGTAAGTATGTCTTGTAGAAAATTTGTCAAATCTGTCTTCAAGTCTGCCATGTTTGCCTTCAAATCTGTCTTCAAATCTACCATGTCTCTCTTCAAATCTATCTTCAAATATATCTTCAAATCATCCATCTTAGCTTCCATGCCCTTTATCTTAGATTCCACTCCATTTATCTTAGCTTCTGTTAGCTTTTGTGAGCGAGACATTTGTTGCACTTGTTCTTGTAATTTTGATATATCATGTAGCATTTCTTCCTCTTATTCATGAGTCATGCTAGGGCTTTTAGGTTTCTTACTAGGTGTTTGCATTTTCTTTCCTCGGGGCATCCGTTATCGATAATAATTCTCTACTATGCCCTTTGAATTCCTTCAAAATAAATTTTCAAACCAATCTTAAGAAAAAATTTAAAAGAATCTACACACCTTTTTTCACTTTGTAGGAGCTCCATATTGCCTCTGATGTATCTCTGTGCTTTTAGATCATCCGGTTCTAAAATTGTGACCTGCAGTAGCCCTTTGTCTCCTCTTTCCAATGCCACCAATCTGATCCAAATTAGATTCTCCAAGGAAGAGTTATGCAAAATCTCCCACAGTGACCTGATTATAGACTAGTTTAGTAGAGCAAACTTGTATGACATGCCACGAGTCATTGTTTCGACCTTTGGCTCTGAAAAATATATACAAGAAACTACAGTCCATCCTCTTTCTATAACTTCTTATGAAATTTCAATCAGATGCTCAGAGAGAAAGTTATGATGATTTTCCCTAGGTCACCTGTTTAGAATGAAATTCAGGAGTCTACAAGAAGACCAACTTCCTCAGATCATATCTCCGTAAATATAGTGCGAACAGCTCAAAAATTCGGACCCGAGATTCAGCTCGATTTCTTCTCAAACGGTTTTTTTTTGCTTCTGAAACGTCGCAGAAAAAAAGTTATAGCGAAAATGCCATGATGACCTGTTTGGAGCAACGAAACCCTAGAATCCAAAGCTCTGACACCAAATGTTATGAAACCAGCTCAAGAAAAGATAGAAAAGATAGATCAACGCCTTAGAATTCAGCCTCTTCGAGGGGTTAACTTGCTTTACATTACATAAATGAACAATTCTTGGATGATTCAAATGACAAAACCCCCTTTCTATATATAGGAGTCTAAGGAGTCACAATATAACCCAGCTGACCTAACAATAATAATATAAAGCCAAAAAAATAAGAATAGAAGGATTCTATGGGGCACAATAATAACAATATGGGGATAATAGGGGCACAACAATATTAATAAGGGATGCAACAACAACATTAATGGGGTTATCACTAGTATTATAGGGACTGAACACTTTTATATTTATATCTTGAGTATAGTGACATGAAGCCTATCTTATGATCCCACATACATTCTAAAATGCACCTTTCTTATTTTGATATACATTATATATTCATATTAGTTCTCCCACAATTACTCAAACCACACTCAAGCACATCTCACTATTATTTGTGGCATTTAATGGTCTAAGGCAAACAAAGATAAACCATGTTTTATGAATATTAATTATGTGCATGAATGTAAAATGACATAGAAACTGATCTATATGATGATGAAAAATCAATTGACAGATGTTTATGAACACATTTTCACCAAATAAGTTGTTCAAGCACAAGTTTAGACGCTCTAGATGCAAGACCACTATCTACAACCAATGTTGGGGCCTTAAATCTCAAATTCATATAAAGTTATGAGTTTTACCCCATCACTTAATTTATCATTCACTCACTACCTCTCAAGCAAGGGAACTTATTACAACCTATTTGGGTCTTTGAAGAGGAATATAGAGAGTCACTTGCTTGTGTGTTATTACACTAGTAGAAAATGAGAAATTAGTAACTAGGTGACTAAAAACGTTAGTCACCACAACTTTGCCAAGTGAAATATTACCAAAAATGAGCAATCTTAAGTGACCGAGCTAAAAACAACTAACATAAGTCACTAATTTAGTCACGGGCTAAAATATGTGACTAGATAATAAGTAATGCAACTAAAAATTTCTAACATTAATGACTAATTTAGTCTAATAACAAAAATACAACTACCTAACAAGTACAACAATAATACGAATCAGTTTTTTATGTTAATCATCTTAATTGTGTCAAACAATATAAACTTACAAGTGATAGGCGATTGGAAGGATGTTAAATATTGGTTGAAAGGTTATACTTCCTTAAACACTTATTCATCCTCACATGGTGTATAGGTGAGCCAAATTTGAATTATTTATCTCTAATAATGTGTGATTTAAAAAATATATTTTTTAATAAAAAAATATATTATGTATTTTTTTAAAATCTATTCATTGAATCTAAATGGATCTAGTTCCAATTTGAAATTAATTCGAAGAGAAATTTTAATTTTTAAGACTATAATATAAAATAAAAACTACTTTAATTTCATATTAATCGACCTAGATCCATCTTAAGCATGGATATATCAAGTACTAAGAGTGATCCAATCTCTCAAGGTGCAAATTCATTTTCTAGTGCAAAACTTGAGGAAATGTTTTCACCTTGAGAGATTAGATCCTTCTCAGCAATTAGTAGTTATAGGGTTAATATGGATCTAGGTTGGTTATATAATATCTATATCTGTATCTGTGTCTCTTTTTTATTCACACTCTCTATCTCACCCCCCAAACATACACACACACACTCTCTCTCCCTCTCTTCCCCTTCTCTATCTATCTCTCTCTTCCCCTTCTCTCCCTCTCTATCTATATTCTTCTCTATATTCTCTCTCGCTCTCCTCTCTCCCTCACTCTCTCTCCATGATTTCCTTGTCACCCCCTCTCTCTCAACATTTCTCCCTCTATGTTTTTCTTGTTCCCTCCCTCTCCTGCCCCTCCAATTCCATCTCTCTCTCCTCATCCTTATCTCCCTTCCTCTCTATCACTTATCTCCCACTTCCCTCTATCTATTCCCCCGAAATCATTGTCCCTACCTCTCTCTCTCTATCTTCCATCCAACTCTATCAATATCTCCCCCCTTCCATGTCGTTATCTATCTCCATGTCTCCATCTCTCTCTCTTTCCTTTCTCTCCCTATCTATATCCTCTCCTCTCTTGCTCACTCTCTCTCCAACTCTCCCTTCTCACTCCTCTATCTCTCCACCTATATCTCTCTATGTCTTTGTTCTCTCCTCCCTCTCTCCCACTCCAACTCCATCTCTCTCTCTCTCTCCCCGCTCTCTCTTCCTTCCTCTCACACCCTCTCTCCCACCTCACTCTCTCTGCCCCCCATCACTCTCTCTTTCTCTCTTTCTCTCCCCTCCAACTTTTTCACTATCTCCCTCCCTCTCTGCACCACTTCCATAACTGTCTCTTAAATTGGATCACATTGTATTGTGTTTAAGAAATTATCTAAATTAAAAAAAATTAATTGGTTGTAAAATATTAAACCTATATTTTAGATCAATCATGTCAAAGAAAATAAAATAATGAAAAACTTAAAAAAAT
Source organism: Pinus tabuliformis (assembly GCA_031772625.1). Lineage (NCBI taxonomy): Eukaryota > Viridiplantae > Streptophyta > Pinopsida > Pinales > Pinaceae > Pinus > Pinus tabuliformis. Next base: position 992,736,786 of record CM062807.1, on the reverse strand, counting down.
CATGTACTGTATTTAATCTATTATAATTATTCAATTTGCATGCTCTCATCCCTTGTATCCTTAGCTAAGATGGATATATATATATATAAAGAACCAACATAAAGCCATATTAACTTAATTTTATTAAAACCTTAATCTAATTTCTATGGGAATATTTTTAGTAGTCATGAGGATAGAGGGTTAGATATATCTAGACCTTGACCTGCTTGATACATTTCAAAAGTTGGGCTTGCCCTACACTAGAAGAAGAGAATGACTAATGTTGTTTTAGATGTTGTTTTTCACGTTGTTTTCATTACTACCATGCATAGGTAGACTCTACCAAAAGTTGAGGTTATCTTTCATTTGTTATATGAGGTAATTCATCAGTATATTGATCTAGTTAGGAAGTAGCTTGGTAGGGTTGTTCCTCCTGCTGATAACTATTATGTTGCATTGTATTTTTTTTAGTGATTTCTCATTCTATTAAATCGCCAAGAACACTTTTTCACCCATGGAAATATCCACTTATTTCAGGATGGATGAGATGGAGACTAGGCGGTTTGAGAGGAATATTATTGTTGTAGATTAGAGGATTTGTGTGAAGTGAGAGAAGTTCTATGACATATATTGAAGGATGCATAGCACCATTTTATGACACCAATCATCTCCATGCCACAGTAGTGGATCTCTATTGCACTGAGTGAGAAACGATAAAGTATTCTACTGTAAATAATTTGTATGTCGAGGATGAGGAATCCAAACATGGGATTTATAATTTTATTACGAAAAAGAGGTTTGTGAGATGGAGACAAATCAAGGATTTCATGGACCTAAGTAGACACTGGATCGATAATCATATGGAAATAGTCACGTATTGTTTTGAAAGGGGATGATGCAATTGGAGATTTATATTATATTTCCTTGAAAAATAACTATCAATAGTGGGGAGAGATGATCCATATAGGGAAGAATTAAAGGAGTAGGATTGTTTCTAAAGTTATATCTATAGGAAAGTCAAGGAACTAATACAGAGGATTAGTGTAGGTGCAACCAAATTCTCATAATGAAAGGAATTTTTCACAGTGTGATTCGATGTTCATTACTGACCAGGCAGCTGCAAATACTTATCGTTACATTTAGGTACAATTTGAGTTACATTCTAAAGTATATAATTTCATTTGTTGATAGTCCTTCTTGTGTCCTTGTATCTCTTCATTTCATTGTGGTAGGATTGGAATGAGTTAAAAAATCAAGCATATCATTGAGTAAAATAGACACCCACATATCATTACATGTCATTGTTCATACTCTCTATTTTTTATACAATTAGAAGTGACCAATATGGTGTGTGCACAACTAAAAATCCTAGCATGCAAGATGAATCTAGTCTTAGAATGGAAATCGAAACCAAGAATCATAAAATATCAATAAATTTGTGACATGGAGTAAAAAAAACAATAAAAGACTTTATGCCAACATTGGCTATTAAGTGCAAGATACTACTAATATTTCATAATTTTCAGAGATGGTGGATGTCATGAAGATGCTCTAAAGAAAAGTTACTGACTTGAAGATAAGATGGCCAGTGCAACTATCTACATTAAATAGGCTAAATATAGGTAATTAAAACAAGTTTGAAAATAACTAGAAACACCACCCCTAATTATTTTGAATAGGCTAAATTTAGGTAATTAAAACAAGTTTGAAAATCACTAGAAACACCACCCCCACATCATTTTATTTCCATTTGTACAATATAATATTGAATAAAATTATGAGCACTTCCATTTAAATTTATGTACATAAAATAGGAAACAAGGTTGATGTTTTTAAAAGCTATATCCATCACTAAATATAAGATATGACAAAGATGGCTCATAATTTTAAAGGCTATATCCATCACCAACTATAAGGTAAGCTTTAATGAGATGAGAAAAAGTTTGTCTTGATATAACCTATAAATGCTATATTACTTATAACTCATGTATATGGTATCTTATTGCACATAGAAATATGAAAGGGGAATGAGTAAGCATTTCACACTAGTTTAAAGTTTCCCCTTGGTTGGTGAAGAACCAATTCAATGCTATTTTTGGTGGAGTATTAAGTTATTAACCAAGGATAAAAAAAATATTATTCTCTTAAATTACTGAAAGAGGATATTTAGAATGTTATATAGAAGTTACATTTCACGTAGCTATATCTACCCTCACGTAACTACAATATTCTAGCTCCATTTTTTCGTATAGAAGTTACATTTCATGTAGCTATAGAAATTACATTTATGTGTTTTAGATAGAAGTTACATTATACATAGTTATATCTACCGTGACATAAATATAATATTCCAACTCCATTTTTTTCACACTTTTCAACATTTTAAAGATTTGTCTATTTTAGTGTTATTATGCAATTATATAGTTGATATTGTTTAAGACATCTCCTATTTGCAACATTTTGAATTCTTAAGTGGGATCTTGGGTAGGTTTTTGTTACTACCATATATAATGTTTTAAGTAGATGGTGTTTTGTAATTCGCCCAAGAGACTTAGGAGCAACCTTGAATTGCATGCTTGTTTCCATTACACATATAATATTTGCAACCTTTTCCACTTGAAGAACCCAATAGCCCATGTTGAACATGAAGAAAGTACCTCAAAAATTTGGGAATATAAGTTATTCTTTTTCGAAAGGGGGATAGATCCAGAGAATGCAATGACAACTATCATAAATGGCTTTTGTCGGGTTGTATTTAATGGAATCCCACAAGAATTTTCTACTAAAGTAAATTAATTGATGAATTTGAAGCTTGAAGGTACTGTTGAATAGGTGTGTCAAGGTATCTATATAAGACTATATATCTACATGATTCTAATTCCATGAGATGGTGTCTCAATAAAACTATTGTCCAGTGATGGGTGCTAGATGTAGATAGCTTTCTCATGTCCTACAGGTAAATCGTATCATTATATTTTTATGAAATATCAGAATGTGTTCAAAGTTTTTCTTAGATAAGGAAATATGTATGTGCTCTTGAATTTATCTATGTTGTAGTAAGATCAAGAATAAAGTTTTCATTGCAAATAATTGGGATCTACGATGTAAGTCTACTTTACTACATGAAATTCTTGATTTGTTAGATCCCAACTAGTTAGGGTTGAATTTATTTTTGTTGTAATGATATTATGAATAAATTTGTCATTTTAATCACTGAAATCTGCCATTTAAGATTTATTCACTACATGAAATTGTTTATTTTTTAGAGCCCAACTTATTAGTATTATGAAGAGTCCTCTTTCATGAAAATATTTATGAACTCTCTATTCCTGCTCAAAGAAATACATATTACATAAAGGTGGAAAATAAATGAGATGCAACTGAATAGTTTCTGTTTTAAAATGTGTGGAGGGAGTGTAAAATAATTTTGAGTTGCGTTCAAATATTTTGGAGCACCCACTAAAGTGCTTCATTTTCCTCCTAGTTAATTCCATTTCTACTATCCCAATGCTTCTAGAAGTCCTTCTCCAAAGTGATCTCTTAACTATCTTGGAGGGAAATTAATTACCTGATTGGAACACAGATTACAATTTTATTAGGAGAAAGAAATAAGAAAGATTCATATTATTCAATATATTCCACAAGTTAAAAGCATATTGAACGATTTCCTTTCTATCTAATTGATGTTAGGATTTTGAGACTTTTTCAGTGATTTTTTTTTTGAAAGGTATGTTCTCAATTAAAGAATTTAAAGAACAGGTGAAAGTGATGCAATGGAAGGATTTTTGTATTAGTGCCTAAAAATGCCTTGCTAATATGAAGGGCTTGGTATTTCCTTGAGTCAAGATTAGTTGCATTTGACTTCCTACCATTTCTTTTAATTTCATTTTTGTTGTGTTTCTATTATTATCTTTGAAGTTGGTGATCTACTATGCATGTAATAGGAAGTGTTAACTACTAAGCACTCTCAAAGGTGATTTTGATGGATGACTAACTTTAAATGTTCCTACTTGACACTTTAGAATTACATGATCATGCAAATAAATTATTAATCAATATTAAAGGGAAGATGATTAACGTGCAATGTTTCTTGGCTTGTCATATAATTACTGCATTTTGGCCTCCAAAAATATATTTGAGGCTAATTTTTACTTATTACTTGTGGAGCTTCCCTTTGGCTCAGAAAAACATCGAGGATAAATTTCCATTGCATTGCCATTGGACATCATCAAAGAGGAATTCACCAAAAGTAGTAGAGGACATGGGAGAAATTGGTACAATGAGCGGATAACTGCTAGAGAAACATTGAGGCACCATAATTTCCGGTGTATTTAGATTCACTCGAAATTAGCTAGTCATAAAAATTACCCTTTTTTCCAAATATTTTCATGTATACAAAAATACTAAAAATGCAATTTTAGACTAATTATTCAAACTAATAATTATCTAAGAGTCATAATTTATAATTAAATAGTATAATATAATTAATATTATAGGACACAACTATAGGGTTTGGCTGTGAGGGGCATTTTGAAAATATATGCAAACTTCTCAGTTATTAGGAAATCATCTCTCAGAGTGTGATATCCATCCAACGAAATGTAATCCTAGAGGCCATTGTGGGATTGAAATTTTTTATTTCAGTGGAAAGGTGGCGATATATTTTATTAGGCCTTAGTGTTCTAGTTCCATAAGGTTTTGAAACTAGTCACATCTAGCACCTTCATTCAACCAAGTGAGGTACTCATCTTGGAAAGTTGAATCATTTTGTCTGCACAATCCAATATGATGTTGGATCAATCTCATGATCCTAAAAACATAGGTCATAATAGCGAGGAACTTTTACTGTGGGAAAAAGAATATCCAAATTTAAGGAACATGACTCTTTTAGAACAAGCAACAATGATGTTTTTAACAATGATCTTTATTTTTCCATTTGTTTTCACAAGTTATCTATTGCCTGATATTTTAACATGTAACTTAGTTGGTATGATTGTGTTAGGCCCCTATGCTACTAGTGTAACCCCTTATTGTTATTAGTACAACCCCCTTATTATATTTTTGTACCCATGTAGCTCCCATATTTTTATTATTGTGCCCCATAGAAGCCCACTATTGTTATTATTGTGCGCTTACATTATTATTGTTATGTCAGGTTTGATTATATTATGACCCCTTAGACTCCTATATATAGAAAGGAGGTCTTGTCATTTGTATCATCAAATAATTGTTCATTTGTGTAATGTAAAGGAGGTTTCCCCCTCGAAGAGGCTTATTTCTAAGGTGTTCATCTATCTTTTCTACCTTTTTGTGCGCTGGTTTCATAACATTTGGTATCAAAGATTTGGATTCTAGGGTTTTGCTGCTCCAAACAAGTCATCATGGCATGTGCACTATAAATTTTGTTTTTGTGATGTTTCAGACACTAAAAAAACCCATTTGGGTTGAAATCATTATGAACATTGGGTATGAATTTTAGAGCTTTTCGCGCTATATTTGCGGATATATGATCTGAAAAAGTTGGCCTTTTTGCAAACTCCCGAATTACATTCCAGATAGGTGACCGAGGGAAAATCATCATAAATTTTGTTCTGAGCATCAGATTGAAATTTCGTAAGACGTTTCAGAAAGATGACTTCCTATGGTTTTCCGTATATTAGTTTCAGATACTAAGGTCAAAACAGTGAAACATAGCACGTCATACAAGTTCGCTCTACTGAACTAGTCTATAATCAGGTCACCATGGGAGGTTTGACATAACGCTTTCTTGGATAATCAAATTCTAAGCAGAATTATGGGGTTAGAAAGAGAACTTAGAGAGCTGATGCAGGAAGAAATTCCAGAACTTAGAGATATGAAATTACATAGTTACAGTCGTTTAAATATCAAGCTCCTAAAATCAAGAAAAATCGAGATGAGGAAGTTTGATGGCAAGGATTCGATAAATTGGATACTACAGATAGAGAAACATTTTGATCTACATGGTGTACAACTATTAAAAAAGGTATGTATTGCATCTTCATATTTAGAACAACATCAATTTTTATGGTATAAAGGGCTCTGTTTTCGTAAACAGCTTGTTACGTGGTCAATTTTCATGGAGGAAATGATAGCACATTATGAGGATACAAAGAGAAACATCTTCTTTAGGCAATTGATAAATCTCAAACACAAGTGTTTAATGGCAGAGCATATTGAGGACTTTCAAAAATTGAATATAAGGGTAAATAATATTCCAAAGAAGCAAAGGATTGATGTCTTCATAAGTACTTTAAAGGATAACATTCAGCATGAGGTTCATCTTTGGGAACTTGATTCATTGGAGAAGGCATTTAGGTGAGCAAGAAAAAATGAAAGCGAAATTATGGAAACAAGGAATCCCACTAGTCATGACTATAATTATGGAATTGTTTCTTCTTCTAGCCTTCCACAACCTACAATGGTTACACCACAATAATTGGAAGAAAAAAGAGATAAGGGCTTTGTTACAATTGTGATAGAAAATGCACTAAAGGTCATAAATATGCTGAGAATAAATTATTTTACATACAGTATGAAGGGGAGGAAGAAGAGGATCAAGGAACATCAAAAGAAGAGGATATATTCCAAGACCCAACCCTAGAGAAAGAAGAAATGAATCTGACCATATCTTGTAAAGGATTGGCAAGAATTACCACACTTCAAACTCTCAAGATAGAAGGACATATCAATGAGAAAAAGGTTCAAGAAGTGAAAGATCAGATCGAGAAAGAAGAAATTAATCCAACCATATCTTGTAATGCATTGGTTAGAATTAGCACTCCTCAAACTTTCAAGATAGAAGGACATAACAAGAAGAGAAATGTTCAATAAGTGAAATATCACATCATGCATCAAGAAATGAATTTGACCATATCTTGTAAAGCATTGGAAGAAATTACCATTCCTCAAACTCTGAAGATAGAAGTATATATCAAGAAGAAAAAGGTTCAAGCAGTGAAAGATCACATCAAGAATCAACAACAAGTTCTCCAACTTTTAAAGTATAACGCTACTTTGGTGAAAAATCGAATGAAACAATAGGTAGATTATCACAGTGAAACATTTTTTGATGTAGGTGATTGGGTAATTTTACAGGTACATCTCAAGCAAGCTATTTATGAGAAGGAAATGTTGGCAATACTACATGCACTTAAGAAATGACAAGCTTACCCAATGGGAAGACACTTCAAGGTAAAAATGGATCATGATAGTCTTAAAACAAATATTATCTTTAGAAGAATAGAGAAAATGGGTCACAAATATGTTGGGTTATGACTTTGACATCATCCACAGAAAAGGGAAGAAAATTTTTGTTGCAAATGTACTCTCAAGAAAGGATGAGGATGTGGAAGCATTGTTTTGTGCTATTTCTATTCTCCAACCAGATTGGATAAAGAAAGCAAGGGGTGAAAGGAAGACGGAAAAAGAAGTGTGACCACGCATTCAAAAGTTACAAAACATCCCAATTAAAACAATATTGCTATAATTTGAAGAGTAAGGAAAAATCATATTAGAACCTTGAGTAGTCACAGAAACAAGAACCCAACAACTATGAAATTGATTAATTTCATAGTATCTCATCAAGCGAAAGAACTTACCCATTGAAGATTCCACATGGGAGGACAAGAATTTTATACAGAAGCATCAAGAAGTACTCAAGTGTTGAGGACAACACTTTTTGAAGGAGAGGGACATGTTAGGCCCTTATACTAGTAGTGTAACCCCTTATTTTTATTAGTACAACCCCCTTATTATATTGGTGCACCCATGTAGCACCTATATTGTTATTATTGTGCCCCATAGAAGCCCACTATTGTTATTATTGTGCCCTTACATTATTATTGTTATGTCGGCTCTGATTATATTATGACCCCTTAGACTCCTATATATAGAAAAAAGGTCTTGTCATTTGTATCATCGAAGAATTGTTCATTTGTGTAATGTAAAGGAGGTTTCCCCCTCGAAGAGGCTTATTTCTAAGGTGTTTATCTATCTTTTCTATCCTTTTATGAGCTACTTTCATAATAGATTGTGCCTAAGGTTTTGTTGAGGTTGAATACTAAGTTCCTAAGGTGTTTTTTTTCTATGGTGATGTTTTATTTGCTTTGTTTATATAAGTCATCTAGCCGCATAGTGGCCACTATTGAATGTTGAGGTATATGTTGTATAAATATTTTATAGTCTGCATTATTTTATATTCAAGTCTTTATCGTATTTCATGTCTTATAGTCTGCAACGTAAATTCTTTCATTTTCAGGAGAGGAACTCAATATTGATGGTAAGGAGCAACAATTGAAGAAAGAGGATAACAATAACTTTAGAGAAACAAATGTAAAATGAGAAAGAGAAGATAATCTATCTAGTGATACCCTTAGAGCCAATACCTTGCATAAGACCCACTCATAGAGACTAATGGTCAAGCCTTCAAAGTTGGTGAAATCACTTGCAATGCTTTGGCAATGCAATGATAATGTTTTGAAATGATGAAATAATATTTCATGTGTAAATTGTAGTCCAACCAATATTAAGTTGGAAACTCATATTATAATACTTGATATTTTATATAATAAAATTTATATGGCTGAAATTTTTTTTTTTTGCACTTGATATTATTTAGTTTTGTAATAAACATATGTAACTTTGTGTTATCATACTAGATAAAAATGCACATTGTATGGCATTTTTTTACAATTTGTCACAAAATAATACTAATTAATTTATGTTGATTAATAATGAACACATAAAATCAATCTGAAACTACTAAATTAGTAGTTTATGTTAATTAATGATGAACACTAATAAAATGAATATATGACTAAATTAGTGGTTTATAATGATTATGAATGAAATGAATAGAAACTACTAAATCAGTCTTTTATATAATGAATACGAAAATAAGAAAATAGATAAATTTCTAATGCAAATGAAACATTTTGTTTATTAAAATGATGACTAAAATTTGCATATATATGACTATCTGTAGCTAATTTACAATATCTTATAACATGACTAAAATTTAGTCATATTTCTTTTGTCATTAATTCGTTTCAAATTATGACTAAAATTTCCATATATATGACTATTACTAGCTAATTTGCAGTATCTTATAACACGACCAAAATTTTGGTCATTAATTGGGTTTCTTGAGGATTAATATAGTAATATATTTTGTTGTATATTTGGTCATTAATTGAGACAATTAATGACTAAACCAATGAAAAATTTATGACCAAATTTATTACTAAATATACTACTAGATGGTAAAATTGAGGAAACCAATTAATGGACAAGCTAAAAATGACTAAAACTTGGTCATGTTATAAGATACTGTAAATTAGCTATTATTGGTCAACGACTGAAAAATGGTCGTTTATATGCAAATTTTAGTTGTTTTTTTAGTAACTAATTAGTTGAATCTAATAATTAAGAAAATATGCTTTTCTATTATGGGTCATATGTTCAATTCCAATAGGGGTATATATGTTCATGTGATCAACTTGTTGTTGGAAAATAATTGTACGGTGCTAGAAACATACATTCTTTTCTTATTAAGTTGAATGATGAATTGTATTTGATTGTTCCCAATGATATTCATTCTTTCCTTATAAGTTGAATGATGAATTGTATTCAAGTCCAAAAAAATTTGATTGTTCCCAAAAACATTTAACTAGGGAAATTCAAAAAAGTAATCCTCAGCTCCACCAAAATTTAATTCCCAAAGTTTCATAATGAACTCTTATCAAATCAATTTTTTCTTCCATAATTCAAAAGAAAATCATCAACTCCGCCGAAATGCAATTCTCAAAGTGTCATATTGAGCTCTTGAACTCTTATCAAAATACTTGTGCTTATCAAAATTATTATAATTATTCTAATGATCTTGAACCCTATATTAACTAAACCTTAATTTTTTACAGAATCAAATTTAGTTCAATTATCATCTCTTGATATCAATCAACAATACAAATTTACCTCAATTACCATCTTTTCACATCAATTAACAATTCAAATTGACTTCAATTACCATCTTTTGACATCAATTAACAATTCAAATTGAATTCAATTACCATATTTTGACATCAATTAACAATTTGAAATGAGACCAATAGAAAAATTGTTGAAAAAGAAAAGTCCCTCAAGGAGACAAAAAAATATGATCATTAATTTAACTGAAAATTAATTTAAGTAATAATTTAAAGCAACTATAATTAACAATTCAAATTGACATCAAGTAATAATTCAAAGAAACTATAATTAACAATTCAAATTGAGATCAATAGAGAAAAGTCGTTGATAAAGAAAAACCCTTGGAGGGACACATCAACAGGGAAATAATTGTTGATAAAGGAAAATTCCTAAAGATCGATTATCCAAAATATTATTTTTGAATAATCATTTTTTAATAGTTTTACGTTTTGAAATTTGACTAGAATTCAACAAACCTTTAGTCAGATTGTGAATTTTTGTTATTTAAAACGCATAAGTGGATTCAACACCCTGCAAAATCCCTGAACCACTTAAATTATGAAATTCATAGCTCAAACTTATGATCCTAACACAAATTTCTTTAAAAAATATCCAAAATATAAAAAAAATAGTACAACCCATCGAAAAAAGCGAAATCCATAGTAAGTCCCTACCCTACTATAAGTATCATTCTTGAAAAAGGAACATGCCTACTATATTTCGAAAAAAAAGGAGTTTCCTCGAGACATATTTAGAAGGAAAAATATGGTTTAATTTTGAGAAAATAATCCGGAGAGGCCATAATTAGTATCTTTTAAGTCGTGTGGTACATCAATTTTAATAGCTCAAAGATGAATTAAATTTACAATGAATCACAACAAATGGGCTTTCTCAAAAATCTCATAGAGTTTGGATTAGTATAAGTTTATTATTCCTTGTTAAATTAAATGCCAATATCTTATGACTAACTTGGACAACGAATAAAATAAACCAATAACCTCACTTACTTGGTATAACAGAATGAGACAACATCACATTTTTCAAGTTGAACCTTTTAGCTAGGAACCAAAAACGTGATGTGATAACAGAACAAGATAACATCACATTTTGAAAATTGAACCTTTTTGCCAGGAACCAAAAATGTGACGTGATAACATATACAAGACATCATCACATAAACAAGCTAGATAATTTGTGATGAGCAAGATGGATAACCAAATTCATCAATCCAAATTACTAACACCCACAATATGTTCCTACAAGCAAATTATTTTATAGAAATGGTGCCTTAGATCAAGATGTAGTGAGATAAGATATCCATAACGTGTTCCTACATGCGAAATATTTAAAACAATAATGAGATTACCTAGCTCTCAATTTGGTGAGATGAGTTCTATTTTCACATGAGACTTTCCTCTTCATTAAATCTAATATAGATAAGTTGATTGGATGCTTGTTAAAACAAACTATTTACAAAGACAACTCTAGTAATGAACCCATATTTCCACATCCACAAAAGAGCCTGAACCCAAGTAAATGTTATTTCATACAGAACAAATGAGCATATAAACATCCATGATATAAATTTTGCCTCGATAGGGAATAAAAGCACAATGACACTCATTCCAAAAAAGATATAGTATAGAACATGGGTGAAAAGCTAACATTTACAAACACATTGGATTTAATAGTAGACTTATGGGAGGATAATTCTTATTGAAAATTGTAAGTTGACAAAGAGAAAAGCTTAATATATAAATAACAAAAAGGGACGAAAGATCCTTCAAAAAATGAGTGAAATGTATTGTCTGAACACACTTATTGTATCCACTTAAGAAAGGGAAAAAAAATCTCTAACATCAGGTGTGAATTTACGAAAAATTATCTTATATTTAAACAAAAGACTGTTAATGGAACTCCTCAACAGAATTACAAATTGTTTCCATGTAATTTGGTAGTCTTGAATAAAATACTAATGTGATCGAACACATCACAAACTTCAATTCTGCATGTGTTTTGAGTTTTTGACAGATAAGTAAACAAAAATATTGAATTGCTTCTATTACTAATCCCAAATAATAAAATTTAAGTGTTTTGAACTACCAAAATGAAGACATACACTAGATTACAATGATAGACTCTATTGTAATTTGCACAGTGAATATAGGACAAATATAGCTTCCTGTTTTCCAAGTGGAAATGCTCTAGACTAATTTACCTGCTGCTGGTAATTTCCATATGCATAAGGGGCATAACTATACATATTGGGATCTTGAGGTTGAGGTGCATAACCATAACCTGCATCATATCCTTGTCCATAACCATAATAAGCTCCATTCCATTGATTTGGATATGGTTGTTGGTGTTGTACCCACCCAACAGTCTACAACTACAACAATATAAATCCATCATATGAACTGACATAAATAATAATCACTTAAACAACAAATGTACCATTTAAAACGCTTACTTGTTTGTTTGCAGGACTTTGTCCCCAAGAAAGACGAATGGCTTGCTGACCAAGAACTATATCATGTGGAATTTGCAATGCTTCCTCTACAGAAGCCCTGTAAATGGAATGATTTTGTAAAAAAAAATACAGAAATTAAACTATTAAAATTTGAACCAACATTGGTTTCTAAAATTTCAGATTCTACGTGAAGTGGCAAGCTTATGCATGTCGAGAAAATGAAGAGTAAAAAGCTACATTCTAATTCTTTGCATTGTAGCTTGACATGTTGAAATATACTATACAAGAAAGTGTGCAATAGGTGCTTAAAAATCTTCATAAGCAATACCTGTTACTAAACTGGTCAAATTCACAATGTTTTCCCACTAGTATTTTGACATGCACAAGTTCTCCAAACTGGCCAAATAATGATCTCAACATTTCATCTATCACAGTTGGGTCTAAGCCACCCACAAATATCTGTCCAAAAGGAAAATAGAATAAGAATATAAAGTAACAAATTCCTTGAAGAAATGAAAGCATGCAAAGAGAAAAAAAAATAGAGGAACACATAGTTGTATTATTTGGATCATTATCTGGCGCAACTAGTTGAGGAGGAACTGTCATTGTGGCAAACAAAGCACTTGTGATGGGTATAGGAAATTTATAGAATAAATAAAGAACAAGAAAATACTAGATAGATGATATATCTCAATAAATTATCACATAGCAAACCCTGCATTAATAAATAATCACATAAGATTTCATAAACAATAAACATAGCCAGAATTGATGGCTAAAGAAACTACGTTGAAAGGAACAATCACACCTAATACGATGAACTAGTAATCAGGGTGTAATCAGTTGCCACCAATGACAAGCAACTTGCTAAAATCCTTTACAAAAAGCTAAAATAAATGATGTATGACAAGAATATTAGGCATGCATTCATAATGGGTAAACATAACATAAAATATTTTTTTTTTTTTTTTCTATATTAAGACTAACCTACGTACCCATGGGAGATTTGAACCGGTGACCTATCGCAAGGAGTGCTTTAACAGTGCACCCATTCACCGTCAATCCAAACCCCCGTGGGCAACATAAAATAATTATTATTATTGTTATCCAATTTTAAGGTTACAACCAAGAACCAAATTGGTGCATGAGGCCCCTTGTTTGTGGACAAGGGACCCACCTATCCATAGTAATGTAACTGCTAATTATACAAAGGCATACATACTCTACTCCCCTCTAGTTTTGAACCTGTGATCTTTTAGGTGGAAACACATGCTCTTAACCATTAGGCCCACATTAAAGTGAGACATATGGGCACCTATGTTTTAGTTTGGAAAAACCGAAGGCAACATAGGGAAAGACATTTTTTCTAGACCAATAGACTAGAAATTACTGATAAGATTCTATATGAGTGTAAATTGAAAACAAATATTGTATTTTAGTTTCCATAATTAAAAAAAAAAGTACAAATTTAATAAAAGAAGTTGTATTTTAGTTTCCACGATAAAAAATAAAATACAACTTTAAAGGGACAAAGTAATGTTCTTATATCGAATATGATCAAGACCTGCTAAAAAAAGTCATTTATAAAAGTAGCCATCTGAGATTATCAAGTTTGTACTATAGCAAAATTTACGCATACAGATCAATGCATCCAACCGCCCACATCCCACCTGTGTCCTTCATTTCCATCTCTCGTGTTATCTAGTTGGTGCACTCTTTGTTTCCCTCTCCCATTTTTCAAAATTTACACATACAGATCAACACATTCAACCACCCACATCCCAACTATGCTAGCATTCATTTCCATCTCTCATGTTATCTTGTTGGTGCACTCTCTGTTTCCCTTTCCCATTTTGACTAGGATTGAATTTTTTTAGTGATTTGATCTATTTGGAAAATTTAAAATGGTTTTTATAATATCTTGTTGAGTATTGACTTTGCCATTTTTTAATATTGAATCCTATAAATTCAACTTGTATTCCATTAGCAACGATTTATTTTTTTGGGGAATGATAGAATTTTTTTTTATTAATCTAAAAATTATGTTTGTTTTTTTAAATGATGTTTATGGATTGATACTCATTAAATAAAAATAACATAACTATATGACATAATTAATTGTAATATGGATTGAAAATGCAATCCCTTCATATTTAAAAATGAGACAGTGGATTGCAGAAATTGAAAGGCATGACCAACAAATCATATTGTCCTTGTGAAGTGGTGAAGAGTGATTTTTATGTTTTTGCAATCAAATTTACTATATATCTTGTTATTGGTTAGATGAGTTAATTATGTATCTTTATGCAACATGAGATATTTGAATTTGATTAAGTCATTTAAAAGAATATGGATCCTCATTTGTTTCAACTAATAAAGATGCTTGCAAACTGATCCAACATATGCAACATCTCAACATCTTTGGGTGTCAATAATAACAAAACATTTTGTGCTAGAACCTCATAACTCAGTTGGAAAATCCCTCAGATTTTACGATAAAAATGTCCTTGTCGAATTGCATCTGACTTGTATAGAATGGATCAGACAATGACCAATTTGCACATCTAGTAGATGCCTCCTTGTAAAAGGGTAATGGAATAGGACTCAAGTCAACATTTTCTTAAGTGAACAACTGAATTCCTATAATGTGTGTGATTATCCCATCATCACCATGAATTGGAGTCATAACATAGGTCAGATGTTTGTATTTTTCTATGGCAATAAATCAAAGAATTTGAAGTAACACACAAAATAATTTCACTAGTAATATGAACATTATGATATCAGAAGCTTGCTAATTTTTTGATGTGTCATGTCTCTAAGCATGAGAAATAGTTTATGGACTTGAAACATGTATATCAAACTCATCAAACTATCAAACTTGCACAAAATGGAGGCTATATTATTTTAAATGAACAATGCTTGCAAATTAAAATGGATATTAGTGCAAGCAAAAAAGAAGAAACTTAAAAGTACATTATCTAAAGTTTGGATACATGTAAATTGTCCATTAACTAATTCTCCATGCACAATTAGCATGTACTACTAAACCACCAACCCCTCTTCAAAACCAGAAACAACTAAATTTCCTACAAAACCCAAAAGAAAATGTGCACTATTCCCAAAATGTGAATCCAAAATATGTGAGTCTAAAAATCTCTACAAAGAGTTGGTCCTAAAATACTAAACCATCCAATAGGGAGTCTAGGTTCAATTTTATCTCTTCTACCTCAACTACATTACTTACTCATATTTAAATAATTTTTAATGATATATATTAATCATTAATTATCACCAAGATACCATAATATAACCCCTTTCTTTCACCCTCAATCCCTCATAATATAATATAGACCACAGGTGATGATATTTGATATGTACCACTTTCCTCTACAAACTACTCAGAGACTTTTAACATTCATGAAATGAAATTCTCATATATACTCAGTTACCATAAGTCCACCAAATTCAATTTGACACTTTCCATTGTTGGGAAAATATTTTTATATGGATTTTCTATGATAGGAAGAAATGAAAGTGAGTCTTCCACATGCCTTTCCATTATAGCACAACGCTCAATAACTATAGTGAGGTTCATGCACTATAAAGTTGAAAAACAAAAGAAACAAGAGTAAGCCCAGGCTCTTTAAGACAATATCTTTAGTCCTTACCATCATGCATTATAACTTAAAAAAGCATACAATGTTGTCCACTTCACATTTCAGTATTTACATATTGAATGGTGGACTTAATAATACTTGTGCATTTATTCCAACAATCGGAAGAAATAATCCCCATTAGACTTCACAATGGAAATTCCCATAAAAATAAATAATGGCACAAGTTTTTGAGGTCATGTAAGAGAATCTTTATCTTGGCGGTAGCATAAAAATAGGCAAGTTTGTGAAAGTCATTACAAACCTAAGTTTTGGCAGTAGGTAGATATTAATAAACTTGAAAGTTATTTTTTGATGTTGGTCATTTTGAGTGGATCGGTGAATAAAATTGAAGCATAGAAAATTAATTTTCTTGTAGATTGTAATCTTTGAGTTGGGTAGAGAAATTGGTGAGAGATAACATTTAATAAATAAGAGACTAGGGGAAAGACATGGTCTCTTCTCTAGAGAAAATTTGTCTCTATGACCATGATTGAAGTGAATCCTATGTTATTGTTTTATTGTTCCATTTAGTGGCAGAGTTTTCATTTCATGGGAAAATTTAGAGAAGCTAACTTTAAGAAAAGGTTAAATTATAAATTTCTAAGATCAGCTTCAACGATACCAATACCTTCACCAAAGGGTTGTGTCACATAGAAACTGAGAAGATGACTCTCCATCATATGGAAAAGAAAAAAAAGTTGAATATTTTGAAAAACAAAAGCATATTTTACCCACTCAACTATGCCAATGAAGCTTACGCCAAGGTTTTTCAAAGTGGAATATAAAATAATTATTAATGAGAAAGTGTTGAAGATAACCCATAAGAAAGTACGAGGTTACAAAGTGATGAATGAAACAATAATTAATAGGTTCAATTACAAGGGAAAATTAGTGCAGTTACAATGGAAAATTAAAAGATAATATTTTAAGATGAAAGGATATGATTAGGAGTCAAGGTTTTATGTTATCATAGTAGAGAAGCAAGTTATGCAAAATATCAGAAGTATCCATCGTGGTTGGATAGAAGGGATTGACCAACATGTAAAGCATCAATAGATTACAAGTTCCCCCTTTACCTTATAAATAAGTAGCTTCCCAAATGAGAATATATTATTTTGTAGGAAACATTAATTATAAGAGTAGAGTTATAGATGAGGTAACCTTTTCAAGACTTGTTACAAATACAAAATTGTATTCGAAGCATATTACATAGGCATAAATGCAAGGGAGTCAAATTGTGGACCTTTATTCGACAGCATTTGGAGAAATTCCAAAAAGAAAATATGTACACTTGACAAAAGATAAGAAAATTGTTGCATATGGAGTAAAGTTTCATAGGTCCCTTTGAACTAGAGGTCCTTTCTATAAAAGAATCCTATTTGTTACTAGTATTAGCCCATAAAAATCAGCATTGTTTTGAAAACTATTCTTATGACATACGTTTTTTCTTGAGATTCTAATCAATAGAGAATTTTTCTACATGTAATGAATGTGAACAACAATAAATCTCAAAACCATATTGGTAAGGGAGAATAGTTTAATCGTTTCAAACGTGTGACCTCTGTTGAAAACAAAAACTTAATACACCTTGAATTTAGAATCAAACAGGAAAACAAATACCTAGTTCCAATCGAGGAGAGTATTAACAAAGAGTGAGGTTTGTTCCTGCTATTTCATACTAAGTGTGTACAGAAAATGTGGAACATCCAAGACAATAATTCTTCACAATGTCAACAGAACATACCATCTATAGCTTGCCCTCAAGACAAACAAGATTTATATAAATCCAATGAGAAGGAAACAACCAAAAATTGAAATGACCCAATCACAGGGTTTTGAATTTTGTAATGCCTCTGGATTTCCTTTCACCTTTGTTGGAAGTTAAATACCTTGATACCCAACACAAATATAAAGGAAAAAAATGGAAAATGTGACCAAGGCTCCAACTACTTCACCCAAGACATCACCCATCATTTCACTCACACCACCATTCTGCCCATAACTGACATGCATTTTGTGGTAACTAAAGAGACATATGTCAAATTATGAGTAAAAGGGAGATGAAACAAATGTCCAATGGAGATGAAAAGGGTACACGAAGGTTGGCCTGACCATTTTCAATAAGATAGGCCTACCAAGGTAAAATAGGTTTACATACAACTAGGCATCCCCTCAACCTTTTATGCCAATATCCACAAAAATTACACATATGAAAAATCAAATATTGGCTTATATTATTGAGAATTAATATCTTACACCATCCATCCACATAATATTAATCTTAGATTAAATTAGCCTTTAAATTTTGAAGCTGGAAACATCCTCAAGGGCTCAACAAATAACCCATGTTACTGGAAATTCCACTCCTAGGCGCTAGAAACATGACTCAAAACATTCATCACTTTTCAAATTTATCAATAACTCCTTTTTTGGATTTATTTCCAAGTTTTAAATTCACAAATAATTCTTGTTGGATATTAAATAAACCAACACTCCCTGTGTGATTCTCAACATGGACTAACTGCCTCTCATGGATCCTCATCTCTGGCAATGTGATCATTGACAAACACCTGCATGGGGTTTGTCATATTACAAGGGCATGTGGCCTCTCAGATGTAACCACAATCTATGCCAAAAATTATTATTTCCTTGCTATAGCCTGCAAGAAATTAATACATAATTTTCATTGACCTACCTAGTACCACTAGTCATTCCTCAGAATTAAGCGTTTTAGCTTTCATATCTTCTTGAACTCAGAATGTTTAGAAAGAATAATTTATAGCAAGAATTTTTGTTTGCTTGCTGTAGCTTGCAAGAAATTAATACATAATTTTCATTTGACTAACCTATTACCACTATTCCTTGCTTAGACCTCAAGGTTTACCCTCTATATATTCCTGTTCACACCCTACTGGGAAATAATAGTTCAATGCCCTCCTACCCCACAATAAAAGGGCCAAGATTAATCAAATATATGATACAACATGTTCAAATAAATGCATGCTATCAACCACCCTGCATGGGGTCATCCATATTACAAGGGCAGGTGTCCTTTCAGATGTAGCCAAAATTTGTGTCAAGAATTGTTGTTGCCTTGTTGTAGCATGTAGGCAAATAATACATATTTTGCATTCACCTACCTAGTGCGACTAGTCCTTGCTCAAATCTCAGGCTCTACCCTTTCTATCTTCCTGAAAGATTGAAGGTACATTATTCACTAACTTCAAGATTCTCATAATTACCTTCACAATTAATTGTTACAATAAAACACATATTTAATTAAAATTGGAAAAATTCTATTACAAGAACTTCAACAACAAACACATTTCATTAAATTTTGGATTATTTAGTGGATCCAAAATTTAGAGTTTAACTAGATTAAGTTTGGAAATCAGTTAGTTCACTACTTTGAATGTATCTATTCACAATTTTTACCATTAAATTATCATGACGAAGCATATTTCAAAAAAATATATAAAGTTGCAGAAGCAAATCGTTGAAGTCTGAATTTTGGACTCCTTAGATTACTTATTCTCATGTTATTATGGTTCCTATTAAAAAGTTGATAATATTATTTGATGACAAGAATATTCTATATATTAGTATTATTAACCAATTTAATTATAATTTTATATATTAAGTATTTCACTGCATGTGTTGAGTTACTATTCTGGTAGAAGGTTATCACAATTTTAAAGTGTCCATAAGATTTATTTAATCCTAGAATTATACTAGTATGTATGTTACCATAAAAAATTTAATTTCGAGTACTATTAGTAGTTTTGTTTGCATTGAGTATCATATTTTATTATATAGTTTAGGAGGTTGATAACATTTTATAATTGACAAAAGAAAATATTATATAAGACTCATATTATGTTTAAACCTATTCTTTTAACAAACAAACACAAAACTCGATGATTCACAGGATTCTACAATTCACACTAAGTATCGCATTTCACTACGTACTTCATCATAACAAGAGCTGAGATATCCATTGCCTAGATTCGTTTGCAACGCCAAGACAAATGTGCCCTCGACCGAGGCCTCGGGCACAAATTGCATTCAAACAATCAAAACTAACATAAGAACTTCAACAATATTAATTATTTTGTAAACTAGTATAGATCCATCTTATATCCAGATCTACCAAGAACCAAGAGGGAACAATTTTGGAGTTAATATGGATCTACATTGGTACTCTTCCATTCAATAATGGATTGCTTAAGCCTTTAAACAAGCTTCATCATAACAAATACCATGGTCAAATACCATGGGATTTTAAACCACCATTGGTAAACACATCAAATGACTATTTCAAACTTATCATATCTTGACTTGAACATTTAATGGAGACCTCCCCATATCCTAGTAAAAATTGACATTTGTAGGTGTAAATGTTTATGTGGGGTTGTTCCATACAAGGTTGTATAATGCATCTCAATGTAATCATCATATTAAGTTAAGGTAAGATAAGATAAAATTATTTTTAGTAATTTCAAACCAATTAATGGCCATGAATAAGTCAAACATGAGACTGTCAGACATAACAATATTGACACATAGTAGGGTTGTGAAAGAAATTCTTAATAGGAACCAACTAAATCATATTAGTATGTCTAACATCAAAACAAGATATTATAGTTGTGGATATTAGACCAGATTCCTTGAAGTCTATTTTTTTTGCCTAATGACTCACACCCCCAAGTTTCCCACAACCCAAGGGGGAGTTGTTGACCAAAACATGATGATGTTATGAGTATTCCAATATAAAACTTGACAAAGAGTGCCTCCCTTGAAAATTTTACATTGAAACTAGTCTACTCCAAAGTTACTAAGTAAAATATGTTTGTATGCTAAATTTTCCAAGTCCCCGTAGTGCCTTTGGAAAGCACCAATAGGAGGTTCATACTACTTGGACCACTCAGAAATAATTATAAAACAATTATAATTTGTAAAAAAATGCCATAATAATGCTGAAAAATTTATAAAGGCATCCATTTGTGACCCTTCTCTTGAATGAGCTCGGAAAGTCCACTTAACGCTCATTGTCACTTAATTATTCTGTTTTTTATTGGGAAAAACATTTTGTTTTACATGGAGTTCTATTTCAACAACAATGTCACATTTATACACTCATATTAAACCACATGGTGGAAAAAAAAAATAAAGTAAATAAATAAATGACTTATTATTGCAAATTACTCTTCTCCTTTATGCCATAGATATCGTTCTCCTTGCTAGAAGCCATGATGACCTCGACAAGAAACTTAAGACTCATCATGATTACTGCTCCAAGATGGGTATGGCAATTGATACCGACAAGACTAAAGTCATGATAATTAGATCCAAAAAGATCAATCACGGTAATTTTGTCTATGATAAAAATTACTTGGAGCATGCTTCTTCTCACAAATACTTAAGTATTGACATTAAAAATTAAATCAATTGGAATTATAAAATTGATAAATAAATTATTGGAGGTTGGAAAGCTTATTATTAGCTTGAAAACAATGGTAAGTTGGTTTATCTTTGTATTTGGAGTAAAAAAAGGTTCGTCTTTGAGACTCACATCACCCCTATGATTTTATACAGATGTGAAGTTTGGGGTTGCAGTATATCCAAATATTCGTGAAGAAATATTGAAATGATTCAAAATAAATTTATAACATACAATGTCAAGATCAAGGGAAATATTCCCTATCCTATCCTCCTGATGAAGCTAGCCTTCCCCCATTGAAAGCATGGCTATGTTTAGGTATTTGATGTATAACAAGAAGCCTCACAACATGAATCCCAAGAGGCTTCCAAAAATTACTTCTAACTCTAGCCAAAAGCCCCACCTTTGCATCAAGCATGGATGGCATAAAGATGCCCACTCTTGGCTTGATCACTAGGGGATAAAGGAGGAGATCATCCTGGTAAATAGTGATAGTATAAAAAATATTATTACCTCCAAATTTAATGATATATTGTGTGATGATTAGGATTTGGAGGGAAAAAGGAAGCTAAGGTTTTATAAGGAGGTTATCAACTCCACCCTTTCTAACCAAAATTATCTCTCTGTTTTAACTAGTACTAAGAAAAAATATAAACATTTCTAGGATAAGAACTAATTCTCATGAGCTTCATAGTGAAATTGGGTGTTCGTCTATTCCAAAAATCCCTGGGACAAAAGAATCTATCACTTTTCTGATACTAAGAGAGTGGAAGCTAAAAAACACTTTCTCTTAGATTACTTAGCTCTTACTCACATATTCTCTCATTTACATAACATTTTCCACACTTCTAACCTTCTTGACTTGTCTAGCACCCCTCCCTTGTGTACTACATTATTGTAAACCTAAGCTAAGTTAAAGCTAGGTATGATATCCTCCCTGGTGTGTTAAATGTTTGTAAACCTAAGCTAAGGGAAGCTAGGCTTGATACCCTCCTTTTTGGGTTAAACTATTCTACTCCTAAGCTGAGGAAAGCTAGGTGATATGGAATATGAAAAGAACATGTATTATTAAATAAATCGAGAAAATAAATCACTTGGAGGGTGGAGCACCAAGAGAGTTGAGATGATTGCCGAATCCCATGAAGAATGGGATAGAGATGAATCTTTCATGATAAGCTTCTAGATATTCATTAGATGGATGGGAGATAAAGATCCATCGAACATAAAAGCTTTGTGGGAGATAAAGGCAAGCTTTTATGTGGAAAAGCATCATGGAGATAAAGACAAGCTTTTCCAGATAAGACCTAGGAAAATGGAAAAATCCATAAAGCAGGACGCTGCTAATGGTAACTAAATCATGAAAGAGGGTATTAAATACCTAGTGCATTGGTCAGTTGAGGACAGTTGATCCTTGGAAAGATCTTTGGCTTAGGGGGAATCGAAGGTGATTCATGGTTGGGTTGTGGTGCTCCTCCCTCTAAGTGAGATTTAGTTGGTGTTATCAACATGGAATGGTTGTATGTTGTTTCTTACACTCTTTCTCTGTGTTACTCTTCCAATTTCCTCATGAATAGTTTTTCTTGGTTCTGAAAATATTCAAAGGAATTACCTGTGCTTGGATATTAATAGATTTAATGATGTTCGCTCTATTGAGATGAGATTTACTTGCATGCTAAGTGGTCATGTTTTAAATCCTTACTTGATAGGATGTTAAATCATTATGGCTTGCTTAACTCCCTCTCTTATGGAAATGATGGTTAGAGTAATGCATGTGACTCACATGTGAATGCATATGCTTGTCAAGGATACTATGATCATATTTATATTTTAAGGTTTATGGATGCGAAAGAGTTATGTAGAAATGTCTCCCACATAATTGTTGATAATTCTTGCATGCTATTTAAAGAAATGACTATGTCATGTCTCCCACTAGTATTGGGATTTTTAATCATTGTTCTTATCCTACTTAGCTATAGAAAAACTCCAATATTTATTCCAAATATAATGAGATAGGGATATCGAAGAGTTCTATTAATTGTATGCTATAAACTAACCTTTGTCCTAGTTGCATCTAAATGACTAACGGTTGATCTAAAGAGTACTGTAATCACTGTATCTGTAATGATTAATTTAATACACTCATGATGGCCACTAAAAACCTAGCTGTATTGAAGAATTCGTTAATTTAATGGAGCTTAAGGGAAATATTTCAGGTAGCCAAAAGAGGTTTGTTACAAATGGTATCAGAACCTAGGCTGAAACACTGAGGCCTATGGACCAATTCACCTCTGCAACATTTTATTAACGAGATTTAATATATAATTCCTAAGGTGAAGTTTAAACCTAGACTATGATTCCTTGGCATTGAAGGAGATTAGGATTCTTTTAGAATGAATCCAAATATTAACGTGGTCATCGAGTGGTCAATAATATAAACTTCACCTATGTATAATATTATTTACATAACACTGATCTTAATTGTTTAAATTGGGGCGTGAGGATTGCAATGGATGAATTGAAGTATTAAAATTTTGAGTAAAGAAATGAGGAAGTGCTAACCTTTGTATCTAATATATATATAAATGAGGAGTTTCTATCCATTAGGTTGTATACCAAAACATGAATTCTCGAAATACCTCATGGGTCAAAAATTTGGATCAATTCAACCAAATTTTACCCCGAATGAATAGCAAAGTAAATTTACATGGACTTCTAAAAAAAAGTAAAAATAGAAATACTTGCTAGGAGATGTGCTCATCCATCCCTGTACCTTATTTAGGTGTTCAACATGCACACAAATGATGATAGGTAGTAGGTAGAAAAAAATCATGTATCGAAAAAATAATGGAAGAGATTCCTATAGAAAAGAAAACAAACAATCAAAAACGAAAATACTGCTCCTACAAATTTATCAGAAGTATGGAATTTCAGAGCTGAAATTGGGGGATGATGGAAGACAAGATGAGAATGTAGTGCAGCCTATGATGGTCATGCCATTTTTCGTCTGAGTCACCCATCACACCATGTTGTTGTTAGGAGGTGTAACGATAAATGAGAATGATTAGGAGCAAATTTGCATTGGATTGGGTATAGTGAAGTCGACAATAAAAACATGAAATAGCAGCTATGTGATGATTCAACAAACACTGCAGCCAAGTCAAGCTCCTCAACCCTACAGAGAAATCTTCGTCAGTACACAGTTGGCAATTGCGAGAAATCATAAAAATTTTGTTCTATCAAGATTCCATCGATAGTAGTATAGCTATGGTATGCAATAATTTTTGGTCTTCATTATTCTAACATGCTATTTGACAGGGGACTTGAGAAAAGTAGAGTCAATCACTGCAACTTACTCTTATTTGCGGCATTATGGTTGACTCCCTCTATAAGCCGAGCATAACTCCCCCTTCATCATTTTAGAATTGAGAAGGAGGAAGTAATATTCCCTTGAGCACTAGGCTTGATCAGGGATAGAAAATTTTGCATTTTCCCTTGCACTAGTAAAGAAACAGTTATAGTTGTTATGAGATCTGTTATGAATGTATGCACTGGAATATTTGTTGTGGGTGTCTACAAAATGGTAACAATGGAATAATTACATGAAAAAATCTGAAACAAATTTATCTGTTAGAAGTGCACAAACTTTAGAGTTGAAAGTGTGGTGTCAATTATATGTTTAGGTAAGTTTGGGGTTTCGAACAAAACATTGTATTAGCGAGGATGGGAGGTCTAAGAAATTAGTATGTCTATATTCGATCTAGATAGCATTGGGCGTACACTGATTGGGTTGATGGTATAACCATGCTTTTAGGATGATGATAAAGCAACAACAGCCATTGGCCATCTTTCGAGTATCTTATCACAAGTTGGAGGCATGCAAGTTGGCAACAAAGCCAACAATATTATTTCCCTCGAAGAATTAAGAAAAATCCAAAGAAAATGATAAGGGTTCTGAGAGGGATCATAGAAAAGCAGAAGCGTTGTTTCCTTGATTGACTAGAAGAATCTATCTGCTGGGTGAGGAAAATAGGTTGAGAGGATTATTATCCTCATCATCATTTTCATTCAAATCCATAAAATGTTATATTTTCCCAAAAACATTAATGGTATGTTGCTTTTATCCTCACGCGTTGGACAAAAAGTAGTAATTTCTTTTGCAATTAGAAAATTGCAGAATGTATGCTTGTTTGAGTGTTCTAGGCCATGTTTTATGGTTAAAATGACAGTGGATCGAATTGTGTTTTTATATAATTTTCTACAAATTAAGTTGTGGATAAGTTTCACATGGTTCTGTTTTGAAAACGAGCAATGACTCGAGATCTAGAGTTTGAGGTATTGTCGATAACGAATCCTCAAACCCTCCATTCCATTGTCATGTCAAGTAGGTCGAGTGCTCATTCATCATGTTCATTCATTGTCCATATATATTCCTATACTGATCGTATGCCTTGTCCCTGTCGACTTTTGTGAAGGTTAAAGTCCAGGAAAGTCACACACCAAATGAACAATAATCCATTCCTCTTTCTCGGCTGGGTTTAAGATATTGAAGATTTGGGGAATATTACCATAATATAAAGAAATGTTCATCATTCTGGTTATACAATTAAAGTTGGAGATGCCATATCCATTTATTGGGATGGAGATAAACGGTGGTGTTTGGGGAGGTTTTGGAGGCAAATGAGTAGGGTAACTATCATGTTCTGTATGACGATGGAGAGAAGGAGCACCTTAATCTCGGTGAAGTTAAGCATCATATTGGTAGGAATTAAAAGGGTTCCCTCACAGGAAAGAACACTAAGGATGGCAAAGACCCTTCTTTTACAGTAATTAAAGAGATTATTTTTGACATAGGGTAATAAATCAAACGTGGTAAATAAATCGTCGACCCGGTAGTTTAGAGTGAGTTGAGCATAGACATGAAAGTGTTTCAACATATAGAAGTGTTAGAAAATTATATATTACAGAGCAATGGAACACATAGAATATTGCATAAATATAAACATATAAAACACATAAAACCAGAGAGACACAAATATACGTGGTTCACCCAGTTTGGACTACGTCCACCCTGAATAGCCAGTCCTTCCTTTCTATTATCCAACAAAATGAAGAGATACAACCTACAGCAGATCCGCTGTAAAACCCTCTTCACTCTCAATCTCCTCTCTCTTTCTCACTCAGAATATAGATCTACATAGATGTAATAAAATTCCCTCATATATAGTGAGGGGCTTCCTTCTAGGGTAAAAAGCCCTAAATTAAACATAACTTCTACCATCAGATCTCCACTTAATGAAAGGCCAAGATTCACTAGCCTCGCCCCCCGACCGCCCCTACAGCGAATATTTTATGGGTGGCGTTGCCACCCTGTTCAAACTAGGGTCCAATGCAGCAATACCTTTGAATACAGAAGATAATCAAGCTCCACATCCAATAAGAAGGATTGAATAGTTATGCTCTAGAAAAGTTCACCGAGGAGAAAGTTCTAGTTTGGAATAGAGGTCGACTCTGTTGGTCTGGGGAATCACCCTTTGAACCCAGAAATGTGGTTATAACATTAGATCTGTAAGTTTAAGACATTAAACATTATTTACTTTCACCCATATTAAAAGGTTTTTGCATTATGGATTTTCCTTTTCAGTCTGTCTTTATACAATGTCTGGTTAAAACACATGAAAAAGTATCACATTTATTTTGGGGGATGCTGAAATGTATACATTTTTATATCAGTAATATTGTGACAGATTAGCATATATATATATATATATATATGGATCGAACAAACAACCTTCATAAATTGAACTAAATGTTATACATCCCTGGAGTTTCTAAAGATAGTTGGGTGGGTTTGACTTAAATATGAAGACATATTCATCTGGTATGTCATCAAATCACTCTGGTCTTTGTGTGGTTCACAAGACTGCCTTCAAGGGCCATAACCCTTCTAAAACCCTACTGATATGTCCAACCCAACTTTGTCATCCTCTTCGCACTCCATGTGACCAAGTGTTGAATTCAACTCAGATCATTGAATTACAACCCTATCCTCATTGTGTTGAAAAGGGCAAGGAAAATTATGCATGACATTCTACACAATTCCACCTACGCAGGCTCCGATATCGACACCGACTTGTCCAAATCTCTTCCTGATCTCAAGCACCGAAGGTCCCTTGCTTTCCCTCATAGAAACTAGAGCCATTCGTCTCCTTCTGAGACGAACCCTATCGATGTTTTACCCTTGTCGTTTACCCTAACAAGGCCACAAGCCAACTGGGAATTCCCTGCTCTTCGCTCTTATTGTCATAGTCAAGGTTTCCCATGTGACTCTAAGGTAAATAGTTGAAATACGGTACGAGTCAGCTGAAATGCTCTGTGATGTTTTTTCGTTGGCGCTGCATGCCCCCCCATGCTTCAACGAACATTGTCAAATGTAGAATTCAGATTTCAGAACAAAATGGGGAATTCTTTACTAGATGATAGCAGAAAACACCATTAATTATTCAAAATTTCAGCTAAAATTGGTGGAGAAGAATGACATGCATTTAAGCACCCAAGAAGATCAGCGTCAAATCACTTATGCAATTAACAATATTATGCAACAACAACCTAATTGTTATTGAAATAATAACGAGCATTGATTGAGAGTTGGCACTATTAATAGTGCAGGACATATTTTTAATTTTTTATATATGAGGCAACATTGAATGTTATTATAAAGAGCATGTGAGAGTATGGCATAATTATTTCAATAGAATTTGCCTATATATAATACATACCATGTCTATATATATATATATATATATATATATATATATATATATATATATATATATATATATATAATTATTATGGGTTATAAGGTTGCCTAAAATTTGATCATTATGGCATACTATGGGATATACATGCATGTACAAATGATTTAAAAATAACCATGAAGAGCCATGTTTTAATTAAATATGCTTATGGTATTAAAGGATTGAAGCATTGATTTATTGGTTTAGAATGGGTGATGGTTTCCATGAGTGAAAGATGAGGATTGAGACAATTACAGAGTCTCACATGTAATATTGTTGATATTTAACCTATTACTACTATCATATAGACTCTTTAGCAAATAGGTTTTGACTATAAGTAATGATCAAATGATGCTCAAAGAAAAGCCTATTTGGTATATGGTTATGAGAAGTTGTTTCCGTATGTTTACATGCATAAAACATTGTTAACTGAGGAAGTAACATGTTATTAAGGTTAATAGGTTACTTTTATTGAGTCTCTTTCTAAGATAAGGAGCCTAGAATTTTATCATATATTTTGAGAGTTTCAAAACTTAAGCTATAATTGATAATTCCTATGAGGACACAATGACTATATGTCATGATTGAAAAGTGATGATTGTAGATATGCATAGAGAATAATTAAACAATTAGTAACCATGGTAAAGCATGGCCACCATATTAATGCATACTAAATCTTGATAGAAAATACTACATGTACAAAAATAAATGAGTACTTAAGTACACAAATACATGGATGCCTTGCATATAGAACTCATTGTGGGGGTGCAATGAGCTGCATGGATATGCTTGCATATGTGGTGTAATTGAGGTTAAATAGTAAATTATGTTTATCCTCAAAATCATTAAACAAACCTCTAAACAGATGCCTATGTATAAAGGCAAAGTGGAGATTTAATCATTACACCTACGTTAATGGTATGATTAATTAGTGAATATGGTCAACATTTTACTCATATTTGTTCTGAGATGGCATGGATGCTATGCAAGGGAAAAGGGTAATACAATACAAATTCATTGAGGTAAACTAGTAATATCACCACCTCATTCTAATCAAATGATGAGTTGTATGGTTTCTAGTTAAGAACATAACTTAAGGAAATTAAGTTATGATTAAAAGATCCCAAGAAGGGATAGAGGATGTGAAAGACAAGTCTTTTATAAGACTAAATACCTTAAAGTTGTCTTTCGATTTTAATGTGGCTGTGTTGATCAACTCACGTACAAAGTAATGATGTAAATTACTTTGGATATCGTTTGACAATAGAAGAAATATTTTAGTAAGAAAATGTTTCACATTGTTTGAGGAAACAAAACCTTATCATGACATTATGCATGAGCAAATAAGCATGCATAGGTTGGAACCTGGGGGATTCTAGTTAAGTAAGTTAATATCTTAACCTAGCTATGAAAGAGGCGAAAAGAACATATCAATTCATGGGATGAGATTGTGAAGTAGGTGCAGAGATTTAATACAATATATTGTATACGACATCATGCATTAATAATGATCAACATCTTTGTAACCAAGTGAGGTATATTTGGAAATTGAACATGATGGGGTTGATGCATGAGAACAATTCAGGGTGGGCTAATGATTGTTGCATAGACCATGAATTCATAAATATCTCTAGGTTTAAGGGTGATTTAAGGCACTAACATGCAAATACCCTTGGGTCACACATGACATAAAAATTTAAAAGGTGTGAAGTGATGAATAGTATAGATTTCACTTATAACCCCTATATGGGAGATGTATGCAGATGCATATTGGTTATTGAATGAGGTCATACGTACACTAAAGTATGCATAACCAACAAGATGTAGAGGTACAAAAAGGGGAAAAGGTCAATCCTATGACATAATTTGTTTAAGTGCGGAATAACTGCTAGGAACTAACCAAATTGTTATGACGATGACGAGACTTCAAATATCTATAATAGACTGAGTATCATAGTCAATAGTCTACCTTATGGTACATTTCATTGTTTTTAAAAGCTCGTACAGGTGACATATTTAATCTCAAAACTGAAAGTTATGGGTATGATTGAGTTATAGTATGCATGATGACTGTTATGATACAATTGTTACATGACATCTGGAATTCATTTACACATGACATGATTTTTTTTTTTTTAATTACATATATGAAACATGATAAATGAATGTTGGTATGATACTAAGATCGTGGAAAAATGTGTGGATAAAGTTTATGTCATGCAGATAATACCATGAGGATGGTATTATAGGCTTTACCACAGTTGGACTATGTACAATAGCACATATGGGACCATATGATTACATATGCTACACGGTTGTAAAATGAAATGTGTATTGGTGTGTATAACATACATTGTATGCAAGTAAGTAGTAGTCATTGAATGGATGTCTGGTCAGGTAAACAAACTTGGAGATTACCCAGAAAAAGGAAAGAAAGTTGGTATAATTAACTATGGTTAATTACAATTTGATTACGATGAATATATGTATATAAATATATATTGTGATGTGAAATAAATTGTTATGACCTTGCAGGCATATTAGTGTGGGAAATATGCTAACTGATGTATTGTATGCAAAGAAATTGCAAGAAGCAGGTGTTCGACAGGAACACAAAGGTTTGAAAGAATACAAGTAGAGGACATGCATTCTTCAGATAAAATAAATGATAAGAAATAGTTGTTTTAATAGTAATAGATTATGATATTTATAGTTAAACTTTGCATTGAAAAATTCTTAGAAATGGTTTGACAAAAATGTGTGACAGGTAGCTATTGAAGGAGAGATACTGGGGGCACTCCTTGTGGCATATGTACATCGGAAATTTTCATAATATGGCAGAGGCATGAAAGATATTGATTTGGAAACTAGCTACCTGTGAATGAGGATATGATGTAGTGATACACCGAGGACAGTGTAAAATTTAGGGGGGGTATGTAACACCCCTCCCTTGTGTACTACATTATTGTAAACCTTAGCTAAGTTAAAGCAAGGTATGATCTCCTCCCTGGTGTGTTAAATGTCTGTAAATGTAAGATGAGGGAAGCTAGGCTTGATGCCCTCCTTTGTGGGTTAAACTATTGTAGACCTAAGCTAAGGAAAGCTAGGTGATATTTAATATGAAAAGAAAATGTATTATTAAATAAATTAATAAAATAAATCACTTGGAGGGTGGAGCACCAAGAGAGAGGAGATGATTTCCAAATCCCATGAAGAATGGGATAGAGATGAATCTTTCATTATAAGCTTCTAGATGAGATTCTAGATAACCTTGGATGGGTTGGATATTCATCAGATGGATGGGAGATAAAGATCCATCAAACAAAACAAATTTTCGGGAGATAAAGGCAAGATTTTATGTGGAAAAGCATCATGGAGATAAAGATGATCTTTTCCAGATAAGATCTAGGAAAATGGAAAAATCCATAAAGCGGGATGCCATTAATGGTAACTAAATCATGAAAGAGGGTATTAAATTCCCAATGCCTTGGTCAATTGAGGACAACTGATCCTTGGCAAGATCTTTAGCTGGGGGGAATCGAAGGTGATTCTTGGCTGGTTGGTGGTGCTCCTCCCTCTAAGTGAGATTTAGTTGGTGTTATTCACATGGAATGGTTGTACGTTTTTTTTTACACACTATCTCTATGTTACTGTTCCAATTTCCTCATGAGTAGTTTTTCATAGTTCTGAAAATATTTTAACGAATTACGTATGTTTGGTTATTAATAGATTTAATGATGTTCCCTCTATTCAGATGAGATTTACTTGCATGCTAGGTGATCATGTTTTAAATCCTTACTTGATAGGATGTCAGATCAGTATGGATTTCTTAATTCCCTCTCTTAAGGAAATGATGGTTAGATTAATGCATGTGACTCACACGTGAATCCATATACATGTCAAGATACTATGATCATATTTATATTTGAAGGTTTAAGCATGTGAAAGAGTTATGCAGAAATGTCTCCCATAGAATTGTCGATAATTCTTGCATGATGCTTAAAGAACTGACAATGTCATGTCTCCCACTGGTATTGGGAGTTTTAATCATTGTTCATAGCCTAATTAGCTACGTCAAAGCTCCAATATTTATTCCAAATATGATGAGATAGGGATATCAAAGAGTTCTATTAATTGTATGCTATAAACTAGCCCTTGTCCTAGTGGGTCTAAATGACTATGGGTTGATCTAAAGAGTATTGTAATCATTGTATCTGTAATGATTGATTTAATACATTGATGATGGCCACTAAAAACCTAGCTTTATTGAATAATTCGTTAATTCAATGGAGCCTAAGGGCAATATCCTAGGTAAGAAAAAGAGGTTCGTTACAACTTGTTAAGTCAACCTAACTATAGTGATCTTGGAGCAATTATTTCCATTCCTTTTTATCATAGAAATAAGAACTTGAAAAATTACAATTAATTTCTTATTTTCTTTAAGTCGGATAGGCCACATTGGTATTAGTGGACATTAGTCATCATCATCATCATCATCATCATTGATTTAGCAATACATAGTTAGAAAAAGTTATGGATTAAAAATCAAAATAGACCATTTAAAATGCCCTATTAGTTAATTAGAAATTATTTATTTTGTAAGATTTGTATATTTACTTTAAGAGATTTATTTCAATAATAAACTACATTTATAAACATGTATTATGGAAGCATATTACTAAATAGAATTCAATGAATGTCTTGATGTCTTGTTGGTTTATGTGAGATTATATGAGCTAAAAATACTACATTTACAAAATTAAATTGAAAAAATGTTAATATGGATACGAAAATCAAATGTTTTAATATGGTGTCAAAATTTTAAATGATCGGAATCTAGACTAGGGGCCAAAATTTGCCCAAAAATAAAAGTGTTCAAAAAAGACTGATTCTTGAAATACTACGTCCATATCAGTGATACAATCCCAGCATAACTTGTTTCACTCAAAATGGAGTTTGTATGAGGAATTTAGAGCCCATTGACCATGTCAAAAAAATAAAAATAAAAACAAGTACTAGCAAATCAATAGTTCATACTACTGATGTGGCAAGTGACTGAGCAGGTGACTGAGCAAGTCAAATGTGGTCAATGCCCAATGAGCGCTCTCCAAGTGTTGCGCTGTGGCTGGTTTCCATTTGGGTGATGTGGCACAATTATGTTGGTTTTGGATGGGCTAATGAGAGGTTTCCACACAGCAATCCCGGAGGCCGCCACATGGCACCTCTTAAATGGCCAAACAAGGTTTATGCATTTGGTAAAAAAAATAGGTGGAGGTCGGGGTCAAACCCATGACCTCCCCTCCATAATGTAATAGCCATACCACCACTCCAAGCTATGTGGGTCTTGTTATACCATGGATCACATTTGTATATATGCATTGTATTAAACCCATGGCGTGAGGAAGGGGCCAGGGCTTAGCCCTGACCCCCACATAAACATTTCCATACGACCATCCTTCGTAATCAGGGGCGTGACATGTTCAAACTATCGAAGGTTAAAAATTGAATGAAGCACATTAAACCGATAAGTATGGATTAACGTTAATCCACACTGATTAAATCCGCCTTAATCCATTTTAAATGTGTAGTTCAATTTTTGTGTTAGCGTAGTTAAATTGTACTTAACCATTAAGGTAATCCATCTTATCATTTAATTAATACAGCACTTAGTTTGGCGGAATTTTGGAAGAATGCACCAAATGTGGAATTGTCCCTAGTTTTGGCAGACTTAATTGGAGTCCCTCTAGTTTTAGCAGAGGTTTTCTAGGCCAAACTGGAGAAAGCTATAGATTGCTCAGATTTCAACCATTTTGGAAAATTAATAGTTAATTTTGTATGATTTTGATGCTCTAAAGACAATGGAACAATTTTAGGGGCAATAGGAGGCTTCTAGAAGTGATTTTTCCACACATAAGTTTAGGGAATCCTCGGGCCACTAGGGGGGAGGTCATGCTCAGAAAAAATGTAGTACATTTGTGGAGTTTGGAGAGTCATATTAGGGGTTTCTGGATGCTCTAAGTCCATTGAATAAATTTTTAGGAGCTGTAGAGCATTGTAAACTGTAACATTTTCCATTTTTATAAAATACAGAGGCCCCGGCCAAGGAAGCTAGACCAAGGAGATGTAGCCCAGGAGGGGTGAACTCCTTTATCAAAACACTGTGTTAAGTGTTTTTCTTCATGGTTTTTTGTTCATTTGCTTGCTATTTTCAGCACTTTACTTTCATGTTATTATGATCATGATTCAAACATAAAACTTGACATAAAATTTACATGTTTCCAATCACAAACAACATAAGAGAACCCTGCAATAGACAAGCATCTGTTTTCAAATATGTAAATGAAATTAGCACAAAAAATAAAATTTAGCTACAGATCAAGTTGGTATCAAATAAAATGTTTAGTTGCTTG
Source organism: Pinus tabuliformis (assembly GCA_031772625.1). NCBI lineage: Eukaryota > Viridiplantae > Streptophyta > Pinopsida > Pinales > Pinaceae > Pinus > Pinus tabuliformis. The sequence continues at coordinate 992,702,047 of CM062807.1, read as the reverse complement.
ATTGCTTGAGATTTGTGCAAGGAGAATTAACAATGTCCAAGTTTATGTGATGGAAACGTCAACAAGTGATGTCTCTAATCTCTCTTCCTTAGAAAGATTCTTTGATGAAGAGACGTTACAGGAGTTTTTCCTCATGAGAGATAGGGTGTAAGAAATTATTGAAGATAGGAAGGAGAACACTATACTTCAAGAACAGTTGATGACCATGAAGAAGGAGAAGCAAGAGCTTCTTGAAAAGATGCATGAGATGGAGATTTTATTCTATGATGCCAAGGAAACCGTATCCAAGTATGTGCATGAACATGAGGTATGAAAATCAAGTTTATATTCAATTTCCTCTCAAAATGAATTTTTTGGTGCTTTTGAAAGACACAATAGAGGAATAGGGTCCAAATTATTGTTGAAAATGGGCTATGAAGGTAAAGGGTTAGGCACACATGCACAATGCATAATTGATCCAATTGTTGCTGAGGAAAGGCCTAGGTATTTTGGTCTTGGTTATGGAAAACATGATGGAGAATGATCCAAATCCAAGGAGGCACATGAAGGTGTTCCAAGAAGTAATTTCATTACATATTCATTATCTCAAGATTATGAAGTTTGTGTTCATGAGGAATGAAATTTTTTTATACCAACTTTGCAGGAAGATCCTCATAAGCATGCAATTAGTGGAGAGGGCAAAGAAAGATGATGCTAAAATCTCTAAAGTCATTGAAACCATTGTTTGTATTTCGATGAGAATCACTATCTCATCAAATTCACCTCCTCGAGAAGGCGAAAAAGGTGAATGTGCAAGGTATAAATTTGCCTTTAATCAAGTTTCTTTTGATTATGATAAATATGGTAAATCTTCACATAAGAATTCGAGAAAAATTACATGTTCCTATTGTGGTTTTGATAACCATAATGTTTCAAGGCGTTGGAAGAAAATGGCCACATACTGGAAACTTTCAAAGAAAAAGCAACAAAAAACTAGAGGTCCATTGGATAATGGAAACCATGTTGTAAAGAAGATGCAATTGGTTTGCACTCATTGCCATAAACAGGGTCATCTTATAGACAACTGTTGGACTTTGTATCCAACAACTCATCCACGATGTTTGAAGAAGGTGGAGACTTTGGAAAGAATTTAAAAGAGGATTCCATAATTGATGTGGGTCAAGATGATTCACAAGATGATGTGTAGCTGCAAGAATCAACATTGAAATGGTTTGTTAAGAGGTGGTTTGATTTCTTATCTAAATAATGCTTGCATTTATTTTTTTTATAGATGAAATTATTTGCATTAAAAATGCATTTCTTTGCCTTATGAATGCATTACTTTTCTGTTGAAATTATGTTGCAACTTGTATGATGCAAGATGTTGAAAGTGGAGTTTTGTTTGACTCACTTTAATGCAACAAGGAAGGCAATTTATGGTTACAAGTTTGTATGTGAATTCATTTCTTTTGATAGCATTCTTGATTTTGCATATTTTATCCAGGAAGGTGTGTGAAATTTGAGTATGTTACTCACTTCATTTGCAACAAATTTTTCATTCTTGATGTTGCATATTTTCTCTAGGAAGGTGTGTGAAAGTGGGGTTTGTTACTTATTTCATTTGCAATAAATTTGTCAATTCAGCTCTTTATGTACCCATACATGTTTTTAGGCTTATTGTACTTGTGTTTGTGCTAAAGGGAGAGTTGAAGAATTGTACACATAAATGAGAGTTTTTATGTGTGTGAGCAATGGAGTTGTTGCTAGCTTCATTGTATTAGGAAACATGAATGAGTGTCGACTTGTGTCGATTGTTGTCACATGGATGTCATATCTACTTGGAAGAGTTGATGTTATCTCAAAAGATGAAAGGGAGATGTTGAAATGTTATTTCATGAGATGTGAAATTCTTGTTGTTTATGAAAATAATCGTCAAGTTGCTCTACATGTTTATTTTTGGATCTCAAGTCAATTCAGTTGTACGAAGAGGCATGTTTTGTCAACTTATGTTTAGTCGATAATGTTTTGTTGACTTGTTTAGTAAACCATCGACTAAGACACCAAAATTGTTTGTACATGAAGTTACAAGAGTACATGGTGATGTTACATGATGTGACAATTGTTGCTTTGGAGGTACAAAAGAAGAGGTCATTGATTTGCATTTCTTGCATAATATGTTTCTTTCGATGTAATGGTTGTATTCGGGACAAGATGTCATAGGATTTTGGAAGGTCCATTCTTGATCAAGATTCTCATTCTTAGCTTTCATTCTCAAATCATGACATGAGTTGCATGTTGAACGGGAGGATGATAGAGACAGAAGAGAAGGTGGACGAGATGGCAAAAAGTTTGCAGCCATTGTAGACCATTGTTTTGTGTTGACGCCAATAAGGGAAAGAGATGGCGAATGCATTCTTCTAGACATGGAATTTGGAACCGTGGAGGTAAAAGAATGGTCATTTCTTTTCTTGTTATCACTGATATTTGAACTCATTTTTGTACTTCACTAAGATGGGATTAACTTGGATAAGTGGTTTCCAAGGAGAAGCTTGCATCAAATGCATGTGTTGCAAAGGAGAAACATGATTCTTAGTGGGAGGGTTGTCAGTCAGTTTTCCAATGAGAAGGGATGAATTTGCTACAATAGAGTGTTTACTCAGTTAACAAACAACCATTAAGTGTTGGATTGGGTTAGTAGCAAAAGGAGAACAATGTTTGAGGGACATAGCCATTTACAGTGAAATGCATGTCATTGTACCCAAATGGTTGTCATGGAGACTTTTCAAGTAGAATCAATTGATAGAAATTTGGAAGGAAAAGAGTATTCATCACTTATCAAATAACCAACTTTTTTTGGTCCAAAATCTCATCAATGGGGATGAGTGATTAGAATCTAGATTAGGGGCCAAAATTTTCCCAATAATAAAAGTGTTCAAAATCAATCGATTCCTCAATTACCACTTTTGTCTCAGCGATATGATCCTAATTAAACTCGTTTCACTCAAAATGGAGTTCGTATGAGGAAGTTATAACTCACTGATCATTTCACCAAAAAAAACAAAAAATCAGGTACTGCCTAGTCAATAGGTCATACTGCTAACGTGATAGGTGACTAAGTGGGTCAAAGGTGGTCAACTCTCAATGAGGGCTCACCAAATGTCACCTTGTGGTTGGTTTCTAGTTGGGTGATGTGGCACAATTCTATTGGCTTTGGATGGGCCAATGAGAGGTCACCATGTGGGAAGCCCAAAGACCCCATGTGGCACCTCCCAAATGGTTGAACAAGGTTTATGTGTTGGGTCAAAAAATTTGGTGGATGTCAGGGTCGAATCCACAACCTCCCCTCCACAAGCCAACAACAATACCACCGTGCCAAGCTATTTGGGTCTTGTTATACCATGGATCACATTGTATATATGTGTTATATTAAATGTGTGGTGGGCAGAAGGGGGCCAGGGCTTAGCCCCTCCCCCCACATAAAAATTGTCATATCATCATCCTTCGTAACAAGGCAAGAAACATGTTCAAACTGGAAAAGGTTAAAAAATTTAATGAAGCGCATTAAACCATTAAGTATGGATTAACGTTAATCCACACTAATTAAATCTGCCTTAATCCATTTTAATTACACAATTCAATTTTTGGGTTAGTGCAGTTAAATTACTCCTAACCATTAAGCTAGTCCAACTTATCATTTAATTAATCCAACACTTAGTTTTGTGAACTTTTAGTAGAGCATGCCAAATGTGGAATTGTCCCCAGTTTTGGCAGACTTAACTAGAGTCCCTCTAGTTTTAGCAGAGGTTTTCTAGGCCAAACTGGAGAAATCCATAGATTGCTCAAATTTCAACCAATTTTGGGAAATGAATAGTCAATTTTGGATGACTTTGATGCTCTGAAGAAACTGGAACATGTTTTAGAGTCAATAGAAGACTTATACATGTGATTTGTTGATAGGGAAGTTCAGGGAAGCATAGGGCCACCACGGAAGGAGGTCATGCCCAGAAAAAGTGTAGTCCATTTACAGAGTTTGGAGAGTAATATTAGGGGCTTTTGGATTCTCTTAGTCCATTGAAGCATGTTTTAGGAGATGTAGAGCATTGTAAACTATACCCCATTTTGATCAAATACAGAGGCCCAAGCCATGCAAGCTGGACCAAGGAGATATAGCCCAGGAGGGGTAAACTACTTTATCAAAACAATATGTTAAGTGTTTTCATGATGGTTTTCTATTAATTTTCTTGCTATTTTTTAGCAATTTGCTTTTATATTATTATTCTCATGATTCAAACATAAAACTTGACATAAAATTTACATCTTTCCAATCATAAACATCATAAGAGAACCATGCACATGAAGCAATAGACAAGCATGTGCTTTAAAATATGTAAATGAAATTAGCACAAAAAATTAACATTCAGCTATGGATCATTAAAGCAATCCTTTTATGACCCATATCTTGAATGATCCTAAGTAGTCCACCTAACAGTCATTATCAATTAACTATTCCATGTTTTATTAGGAGAAACATTTTCTTTGTCATGGTGTTTTATTTCAAAAAAAATAATGTCACATTTATGCACTCATGAAACTATGTGAAAGGAATATAAAAGTCAATAAATGGCTTGGCTCCCTCGCTTTTTGAAGTATATGAGATAATTTCATATATAAGTAATTGATTTAGTAATACATAGTTATTAAAAGTTATGGATTGAAAATCAGATAAGCCACATAAAACTCATTATTAATTAATTCTAATTTGTCTTGTAAAAAATAAATCTTTACTTACATTAAGATCTTAAATAATTTCAAAAATGCAATACATTTATAAACTTTTATCAATACATATAACTAAATATAATTCAATAAATAGGTTAATCTTTTGTTGGGTTCTATCACATTAGTTTTACTAGAAATAATTTATTTTAAAATTAAACTTTACAAATTGTTAATATGGATGTGAAAATCAAACATCATATGATGTAAACATTTTAAAGACTCATTTATGATGCATCTCTTGAATAACCGTAAATAGTCCACTTAATATTCATTATCAATTAATTATTCCATGTTTTATTATGAAAATATTTTGTTTTACATGGAGTTTGATTTAAAAAACAACAATGTCACATTTATACACATATTAAACCACATGATAGGAAAATGAAAGTCGATAAATGCATTTATGATTTATTGATTCGTATGAGATGGTTGGATACAAAAATAAATGATTTAAGAACACATCTAAATTAGAAATAATTACAGATTGAAAATCCAATACCATCAAATTTAAAGAGTTTGAAGCCTTTGATCTATGCTCCATTTCCCACTAGCCTAAATAGTCTACTTAACACTTACTATAAATAAATTCCAATATTTATTTTTGAAAAAAATGATTCATACTTTAAGGGTATTATATATCACATTAATACGCTCATATTAATCAATATAAATAAGTAAAAGTTAATAACATAACTTTGTGAAGTATTGACTCATATGATATATTTTCATTTTATCTGAAAATACAAATCTATGAAAAGTTATCATTGGACAATGAAATGAAATTCCATACCATTCAAAAAGTTCAAAAACATAAATCATTTATGACACATGTTCAATGAAACCTTAATACTTCACTTAGTAGTCATTGTCAATTTTTCGAGCAATGAAAATTTAGTTACAATGGAGCTTGATTTTTAAAATTACATATCACATTTATACACTCATATTAAAGCATTTTATAGGCAATTAAAAGTCAACCAGTGACTTTGTGACTTGTTAACTTTCAGTATGATATGATTGCAGTTACAAATATTAATTGATTTAAATATTACAAATTTACCAAAAAAATATGTGTTGGGAAACCAGATATCTTCTACTTAAAATAGTTCAAATCATTCATGTATGGCCCATTACCTATGCGCTATTTTCTATTATCCTAAATATTGTATGTATAATTTATTAGTGTACATAGCATTTATCAACTAAGTTATCTATGATCTTTTTAGTAAGATTTGTACTTTTATTTACATTAGCATTATTTCGAAATTACATTTCACATGTATACATGAACATTAAGAAATATAAGTAAATAGAAATCAATGAAATGTTTCCTTAATGGATCATATAAGATGGTTTTAATGACAAATAATTCATTTAAGAATGCAAATTGAAATAAGCAGACACATTAGAAAAATAAATATGTGGTACAAAAAATTCAATGCAAAAGTAATTATAAATAATAATAATAACATATATTAATATAATTTTCAACTCCCATATAATTCGAAAAATAAAAATAAAAAATCATACAAATTGATCCACAAAAAACTATGTTCAAGTTGCATTGAAAAATTGGAATTCTTTTGTTAACAAATTTATTAAAAAAAGTGTCTTGATCTATTACAATGTAAGTACATTTCTTACTGAACATTGAATTGTAATCATGCTTTTGTTTCATATGATGAAGTGTCTTAATAAATTGAAATAAAACATGCATAAGCCAAGTATCTTTCTCTTGACCTATATAGGATTTTTATTAAGATCTCGTTTGACCGATATCCAACAGATTGAGAAAGGTACTTTGATGTATCTATTAGCAATAAATTTTATTCTTCATGTTTATCTCCACATTGGGACTACATCTCAATCATTCTTTTTACACAGAATTATATTGTTCTCTTTGCTTTCACTTTTGTTCAGAAATTGCAATGAGACATTTCCCATATGAATTTAAATTCCTCCATATCAATATTTGATTTCTCAAATACTTGTTGGATGTACTTGTCAGTGACATCTAACATACATACATATACATACATATACATACATACACACACACACACACACACACACACACACACACACACACATATATATATAGATTGCAACACCATACATTTTTCATCGATATTTTAATACTTCCATTTGAGAAGGCCTAAAAAAATAAGACCTATCACTAAACTGTCAATCCGTTTCTCTTTGAATATGATAGCTTGGTTCATCTCCAGTGTATTATTGGGAGAATACTTATTCCATTTCAAAGATCAAAAACATTTTTCATCTTACGTTAATGATCATCAGCATCTTCACTGCAACGACATGTGGCATTAACATATCTCCGCTTCAACACTTAATTACTTAAGAACATCCAAAGATAACACTTCAAAACATTTAAAAATTGATGTTAGTATATATTATGATTTTTTTTCATTGGTAACAAAGAAAATTTTACAAGAAGTTAAATAGCAAAAAAAAAAATTGTTACAATGGCCCCATTAAAGTGAAAAAATTAATGATATGTCTAGTTTATACGTATAACCTAATACAATTATTTAATTTGTATGGAATAAGTATGTATTGCATGAATAGATTGACCCAACAATTAAATGGTTAATTTTAAGAGTTAGAATTATTTGTTTAATCACAATTTACAAATATAATTTCAATGGTCTAAATCGAGTAAACAAACTAATTATATGTTAGTTTCCACATAAAACCTAATACACTCTTAAATTTCAAGCATACTAATCAATTATATATTATTTTCTAGATTACATCACTTTGTTGTGTTTGATGCTTATTTTAGTCCAAGATCTACTTCTCTGGTTGGTGTTATATGCAACCTAATATAGTATTTTAACTTTTATGAAAAAGAAGTTATTAGAACACAATGAACAATTCTTCAAATCACTAATTTCTAAAAGGTATAATGACAAGGTGAACCACAACTGAAAAAATAATTTTAGTGGTCGAAATCAAGCAAAAATACCAATTATCTAATAATTTCTACATACAAACTAATCCATTTTTAAGAAATTTTGATATGAACACATTAAAAACCATTCAAATTAATAATTAACACAATAATATTTTACTTGCAATAAAAAATACAAAAATCTTATTTCTATGAAAATATTGGTATCATGAAATACAAATCAACTTAAATTAATAAAGGCTACAAAATGCAACAATAATTCATGATGTCTTTGCAATCTCACTTGCATCACAGTCCTTAGAATCTAAAAATATTTTTACATAAATATATGGCAATTTCAAATGTGTTTAAAAAATTTGCAAGTTAAAATATATTATGAAATCGTCTATTACAACATCTCATTTAACACATGCATAAGAACAAGGAACTCCAAACCATGTTATAAAAGTTCACTACAAGAAGATGATAGCTCAAACTTATTTAATCAACATTTATTTATTCACCTAATGCCTAACCATTTACAACAAAGTTTTGGTAGTGTAGTTGCTGAACTTCCTTCTCCCTTAGATGCTTCCTTTGAATTTTCCCAGGCTTCATAGTCAATGATTTATGAAAACAATTTTAAGAAATTATTACTAAATTTTCTAATTATTGAAAAAAATATGAATTATAAACACTATCATTTCTTTCATCATTATATTTGTCATAAAATAAACAAGAATAATAACAATATTATAAGGGGAAATAAATCTCACACACATTATATTTATTTCTTGCACAAACAAAACCACATTGCATGGTGAAACAAATCTAGTGTGCACTACATTTGTTTTACCTTTGCAATGCTTGTATTTATGCTAGAAGGAAATATACTACAAACTAGATTTGCTTACCTTACATTGCTTGTATCTATGTTAGAAACAAATCTAGCACACACTATATTTGTTTTATCTTGCAATGCTTATTTTTATGCTAAAAGGAAACTTCTAATGTATTAGATTTGTTTTACTTTGCAAAGTTTGTGTTTACACTAGAAACAAGTTTAGCATGCGATAGATTTTCTTTACCCTACAATGTTTTTGTTCGTGCTAGAAACAAATCTAGTATGTGATAGATTTGTTCACAGTAGATTTGTTTTACCATGCAATTATTGTGTTTGTACTTTTATGTTACCATACAGTTCTTTTTTGTTTTGTTTTACACTAGATTTGTTTTACCCTACAATGATTTTCTTTGTATTAAAAACAAATCTAGCGAGCAATATATTTGTTTTACCTTGCAATGCTTGTGTTTGTACTAGAAACAAATCTAGCACGCGTTAGATTTTTTTTAACATCCTTGCTATAAAGAAATCTTGTGTGCTAGATTGGTTTTACCCTGCAATCCTTTTTTTTTTTGTGTTAGAAACAAATATAGCACATGGTAGATTTTTTTCACCCCGCAATGCTTGTGATTGTGTTAGAGTTGTTTTACCTTGCAATGCTTGTGTTTATACTAGAAGGATATCTATTCCGTGATAGATTTGGTTTGTTTTATAATGCTTGTGTTTGTGTTAGAAACAAGTCTAGCTAGCGTAATATTTGTTTTTCCTTGTAATGTTTGTGTTTCTTCTAGAAACGATTGTAGTGGACTAAATTTGGTTTACCCTAAAATCTCTGGGTTTGTGCTAAAAACAAATATAGTGGTCACTCCATTTAATGTTTGTATTTATATTGAAAACAAAGCTAGCACATGCTAGATTTGTTATACCATACAATTCTTTTGTTTGTGCTAAAAATAAATCTAGCGCATGCTAAATTTTTTTCACCCTACAATGCTTTTATATGTGCTAGTGCATGCTAAATTTATTTTACCTTGCAATGCTTATGTTTGTGCTAGAAATAAATATAGCATGCACTAGATTTTTTTTTTTTACTTTGCAATGCTTGATTTGTATTAGAAGCAAATCTAACATGTAATAGATTTGTTTTACCTTTTAATGCTTGATTTTGTGCTAGAAGAAAATCTAACACATAGAAGATTATTTTACCTTGTAATACTTGTGTTTGTTATAGAAAGAAACAAATTTAGCAAATGTTAGATTTGTTTTACCCTAAAATGCTTATGTTTATGCTATAAACAAATGTAGTAGGAGCTAGAATTGTTTTACCCTACAATCATTTTGTTTGTGCTAGAAACAAATATAGCATGTCCTAGATTTGTTTGACCTTACAATGATTGTTTTTATGTTGGATTTGTTTTACCTTACAATGTTTGTATTTGTGCTAAAGTGAAAAAAATCTAACACATGCTATATTTACAAACATAGACAAGCATGGACACAATTATAGATTTAACTAAATTGGATTTTCCTAATAAAAAACAAACTATTCATTTAAGATTATTTTGGAGAAAATCTTCTTTGGTACACAATATTTCAAACATCTTATATTTTATGAGGAATGTATTATATTATATTGTTAAAAACTATCTAGTCTTTCTCCTTGCAAAAATATTAGAGATACAATGATTTCTAGTGTAGTGTCACTTATTTAGAGGGCCTATAGACTTATGGCCTATATGGCGAAGTTTATTTTGGAAATTTTTGCTAAAGTTCATTCATAGTAAATACATAGAATATTAATAGCTATGTATTCTATTTTGGATTTGTATTGATGTGTATTGAAATATCACATCAAGAATATTGTTTCATTACCTTTTATCTCTAAATTTAGGTTTCTTAACTCACAAAGATAATTTCATGTAAGAATTTGTTATAGCTTGTCTCCGTATCAGTTTTTATTAGGCATGTCTCTGTGTGGATGAGACATAAAAATTGATGAGGAAATTGGACATGAAGGTGACAAAGATGGAAAAAAGACTAGTTGATCTAGAGTTTACGAACTCCAAGGACAACATCAACCCACCTCTCACTGTAAAGGTGGATTTTCCCTTTGAATTATCATCTATGTTATGTAATTTTATCAATCAATCACATTTCTTTTTGTGTTTGTCAACAAAAATTGCCTTCATTACATTAAACCTAATATTGAAGTGTTGTACGCAAATGTTAAATTGGGTATTTCTTTTATTTATCTATTTTCTACGTTTGCCAACTTTGAATCATACTATTACTATATTACCTTGCCAAGTTGTTTCTTGGTTCGAATCTACCTAATTTGACACCAAGCCTACAAAAATGAGACTAGAGTATATAAACATTACCAAGATTAACCAATTAGTTTGTGCAAGTCCAATAACACAAAGTCTATTGGGTCTAGCTCAAGTGGTTGAGGAATATTGTTATACTCACCACCTAGATTCTATTCCTATAAGTGACATGTTAACCTCATGATGAGTATATCATCGTAACCTGGCCTTGTGCCCTAAAGAAGCTAGGGGTAAACTTATGCAACATCCTCAAAATGAGAGGAAGTGACTGGGGATTTTCCTCTAGATATGCCACCTAGAAATAAAAAGAAAAAATTCCAAAAGAATGCATGTGTTGAAAATGTAACAAAAAATTCTCAGTTTGGCATTGCCTTGGTCAAACAAGAGAAAAAATGAATTTTTATTTCAGCAGAAATCTTGGAGGTAGTTAACTAAGGTGAATTGGCACTTGCCACTCAGTTAACTCAATTAATTCCTATTAGGGAATATTGAATTCAGTTCAGTATGGTTGACTACTAATTTGTAGAAATTTATTTCAAATTATTTGATTTATTGTTAGTCAAATTAGTCTTAACTATCAGAAGAAATAGTGTATGTCAAGCTGTTGAAGTGGAACTTCAACCACACTCAATGATCAACCTGTTAACTAATCAATCAACCAAAAATAATTTTTGCATGCAGAGAATTCGAGTTACCTAGTTCAGATGGAGATTCCAAGGCAATGTACAATCAGTTGGAGCATATTTCCCATGTGTACAGGTGGTGCATACAATTAGAGGAAGGACCTCGAAGATTTGCACAATTCAATAGTGGGAAATTCCTAAATAATAGGGGTTAATTTCTAGGAGGGAAAACTCAAGGAAATAGGACCATGGAGGGCTTGACAATTTGGTAAGTGTTGGCTAGGGTCAGTCAGTCAGGCAGGGGGATAGACTATACACTTGGAGGGTGTGCTCGGGCTTGAGAAAGCATATATATTTAATATATATTCTCTTATTAGTTCAATATAGATAGGAAGGGGTTTTGAGCAGTTTCTTTCCCCTAGATAAATCTTTGTGCATGTGTGATGTTTCCTTTTTCATGTCTATGATTTGTGTTCTATATGGTGAATTAACTTCCTAAACTAATAGAGTAGCTTCAAGTCTTGTGATTTAGTAAATTCCATGAGAAGATTCAAATCTACACCTTAATTTCTACAATATGGGTTTCAATGTTCTATCCATTTGTTTCTAATAACAATTGAATGTTTATAGGTAGGAATCAAGCTACAAATAGTAGTGTCCCACCAAGTGTAGTATCAAATGTGGAGAGGAAGATCAAAATATATCTAGAAATGGAAATGTTATCATTGTCTGCCATATGTCACGAACTTGACACTTGGTTTTTGGAGTCATACAACACTTTTCATGCATGACATGTTTTCTATCATGTCAAATATTTATTCTACGTATTGTAGATAGTGTTAGTGTTGGTATCTTCATACCTCCATCAATGATCAAATTTCTCTTTTTGTATGAATATTAGGTGTTCCATCTGATCATCTACATTCCATTAGGTCATGGATCAACTGATGGTAGTGGTTTCATGTTAATTTCTCTCATGACATTCACCTGGTGACTTGTACACACATTTTTTTTAGTCATTTACTGTCATCCAGTTTCATTTCATTCAGAAAAACTAGTTTTAGGGTTTTAGTCTTACCAGGTCTAGGGTTTGTCATCATAGTCATCCAAAACTGAATAAAAGATCAACAAGCACATGAGGAGGATAAATAAACTCCTAAAATCATAAATTTTACTTCTATTATGCTCAAAAAATTTGTTTTACCTCAAAACTTTGTTTTGAGGTGAAAATAGGGTTTTTTCCATTATTGCAAAGATTTCATGTAATTTTAATGTTTCTATATGCAATATGTATTCAAAGTTGTTCTTGGTGACCTGGTGACAAGATCCACTCCTGCCATGCAAGAAATCAATGTAAAAGTTCACCCGCAAAAAGGCAAAAGTCAGAAATAAAGTGAAACAGGGCATTTGTGAAAAACCTAGCAAAACATTAGAAAAGTGGGTTTGATTAATGAAAAAATTAAAAGCAAGGGGATATAAAGGCCAATCCATGTGTTTGAGTCTTCATTGTTGCAAATGAATGAGATAAAGGCAAAGAAATCATGTTTTTGAAGAAAGGAGAAAAAACAGAGGAAAAATCCCAAAGTTTTGCCGACAATGCACACCTGGGCTTTTGTGCTACACACATACCTAGCGCTATGTACCTGGCATACGTTTTCCATTGTAAATTGTTCAGGCACTGCACATACAAAGTGCATTGCGCACCTGAGAGGCAGCGCTATGCACCTATACATTGAGCATCAAAACGACTCCCACCACCTTACTTTGCTTCAAATTCCTCAATTGACCTCTCATCAAGTAAGTAAAGCTTCTCATCTTGTTTAGCCAGGGGTTTTTCATCAGTTGTGGTGACTTTCATGTCTCAAAAACTAAAACCTAGCTATCCTCTAAATTGTCTCATAAGATTTACAAAGGGCATTGTTTTTTGTTCTTTCTATTCCCCTAGATTATTTTCCTACACCCTATTCCCTTAAACTATTTTCCCTGAAATCCTATCCCCTCTCACAAAATCATCAACACTCACTCCCCAAAACCCCACTCCCCTTTACCAAACCCAAACCTACACCCTATTCCAAAACCCTAATTCCCATATCCTCTTCCTTCACTACATTCACTTCATTACCAAACCCTTCATTCCACATTCATAATACCAGTCATTTACCTCATTCCCTTTCTTTTGAAAATCTCTTCATACTCATCATTCACCCACACTAACTTTCTTTTCTCACTAGCATTTACAGTCAATCAAGCCAATGGACAATGATTATGGAGATTTTGTCCTTGTGGACCATTAGGTGGCACAAGAGGTGATTTTCATGGACTTGGATGCTCAAAATCCAAGGAGTGTGAGAGATTTGATCATCAAGGAAAAAGATTTGTAATGCAAAGACAAAGAGGCTAAAGACCAAGCTAAGAAGAGTTTTGAGGAACAAGAAAGAGCAAGACAAACTCATGATATTGGATGAAGCATCATTTGCCCATCAAAGCACCTAACAAGGATCACTCATGCCAAATTTTAAGAAATTTGGAGCAACTTTTTGTCATTTTTGAAATTTCTAATGTGAAAAAAAAACTTTGCTTTTGTTGGAGGCATCCATTTGCAAAAAAGTTTATATTTTTTGAATTAGCATGAAAATATATGCATGCTCAGAAATGGCTGAGAATTTTGGACAAGTTTCGGGTCTCCAAAAAGGAAAAAAACACCCAAAAAGTGCCCTCTCTGCCACTTTTTTACCACATAGGAAGCAGTCTTGGGAGAGTCCATTTTTAGAGGGGCAAATTGACTCCAAATCCAACAATTCAAGTTGTTCTAGAAATTAGATTCACCAAGATTTCCAATGAGCTATTATGCACCTGATTTGGACTTCAGGAGGCCTTCCAAAAGTGGCCTAGAAGAAGCACTACGCATAGGATCAGTGGCGCTGCGCATAGAAGGAATTTTGCCAGTTTTGCCTGTTTGTTGAAACTTTTGCCCAGTTTGACTATCAGTTGACTTTTGCTCTTCTGTTTGGTAAATGAAAAATGACTTCTGGGGGTGGATACATCAGTTAGAGTTGGTTTTAGGTTGAATGAATCAGTTTCCATAATTTTAGAGGCAAGTTGTTCCAGTGCCTATTTTCAAGTTCCTAGTTTAGATGTTGTTGAAATAGCCCCTTGACTCATGGATTCGACCCCTGATGGCTAGCATAGGTGGTTTGATGCCTATATCATGTACTTTCTTAGTCATTTGTAAAGGTTGGACTCTTGTGGATGCATTGAGCTCTATTGTAAATCACTTCTGCAATTTCACAAGGAAATGAACCAAGGTTTTGTAGCATTTTGTGGGATTCTTGTGGTAACGTGTCTTGGAATTGTTTCTTCCTTTGTTATTTAGTGTTTCTATTATGTGTATATGTGCCAGCATCTATTTCTTTCTTCATAACTAAATGAATCAAGAGAATTAGGTGGAATCCATTGATATTCATTGCTCTGCCTTGAGGATACATTTAGTTTTAAATGTTTTCTGTTGTTTGAAGAGGACTCATGAATTTTGCATGCCCTCTCCAACTCCTCACCAGTCCTTAAACTTATCATCACATTCATTTCAAAGTGCTAAAACACTTGCCTACCTCTCCCCACAAAAACTTCTACAAACCTGAGTTGATTTCCTGGACCCAAAGCTACTTTCTTCATTTGATCCAACAACCAACCATCAAAATCAATCAAAATCCTCTAACCTAATATACCTAGCCTAAAATCAGCATTTATTTTCAGTCATCTCAAGTCCTGTTTTCCATATTTTAATTGAGATTGACAAGGAGAGAGCCCTCTCTTGACCTGGTAGGGCTAGCTGCTAGGTTAAGCGTGGTTTGATGTTACCCTAGACCTCCCTTTCTTCAGCCTGAGGTAGATTTAGCCACTAACATAGTGGCGAATCGACTGGGGAATGTAGTGTTATTTTCCTAAGAAAAATGTATCAAGTTAGATCTGATTGTTGATGGTGAACAATGATCAGACATCGGAAGGCTGAAATCATTTACCTGGAAACTCCAGTGTTGAAGAATCCCAAGGTTCATAATTTTTATGGCAACCCTACTCTTCAAGGACTAGTAGCCTAAATATTTTTTTGGTAAAGTCATTGTTATCTAAATGGATTCGCTGGATCAAAGGTATGCTCCCATGAGCTGAGATCACATTCCATGTTTCCCAAATAAAATTCCTAAGGTAGATTGGCAAAGGAATTTGCCTATGTTTAAAGATGATGATAGGAATGATGCTGCTTTACATGTGGTTAGATTTCACATGCATATTCGCAAGTTGAAGGTTGATTTTCCTGAAGACTGCTTGATGAAGATATGCATGGCCACTCTGGAACGTGAAGCCCGATCTTGGTATGAAATTTTGCTGCCTGCTAGTATTTACTGTTTGAAGGATTTTCATGCCATGTTCTTTTAAAGGAATAAAGAATCTTATCCATCATTAAATTTAGTTCAGAACTGTTGCAAACATGTTTATAGTTTTATTGAAAACCTTGACAAAGTTTATGAGGATGATGAGTTCATGGACGATGAGATCATGGAAGCCCTGTATGAAAATCCATTTCAGCAGAATAAAGAGAGCTTAGAGGATACTTGTCAAGATGCTCAGGAAAATTTGTAGCAGGTTCAAGATGTTAGTTCAATTGAAAATGATGGAAGACAAGGTCTTATTTCAGATCTGATCATAGCAGAAGACATTAGTCAGGAAAATCAAGTAAATCAAGTTCCAGTTTTAGATTGTGATAAATTCAAGTTGGCTATTCCAGATCTAGATTTAGATCATGATGAAGAAGAAGGTTCATATTGTGATGATGAAGAAATCATTGCAACCTTCTTTGATTTTTCCCTTCAACAACAGTCTCAAAGAGCCAATCACTTCGTTACACAAGATTATAAGCAACATACAATAGCTTCTTCTATGCTTGAAGATGAAGGAATTTTGCATCTTGATAGTCAACAAGAATCATATGAAATGAATCAAGAGTATGAGGAAATTTTATATACTCCTTTGCTTGAAATTCATGAAGATATTTAACAACCTTGTGAATCTTTCGGAGGGAAAGAAGACAATCACTGTTTGGGAAAAAGAAAACAAAAAGTAATATCTCCTCTGTCTGAAGATGAAATAGATCAACTCCTGGAAGGTCATGTTACACCCCAAGCTAATGCAGGTTTGCAGTGTGCACATGGTCAAGAAGGTGTTGGTGAAGCTTCTTCCACTTTTGAAAATAATGATAGTCTTGAAATTAGCTTTATAGATGAGTGAACAGATAATTTTTTCCTTCATGAAGACGATATGGGGTTCATGTTTGATAATCTTGAAGAATGTTTTCTATTTAAGAAAGGGTTAGATTATGACATTGAGGAGTATGAGCCTGAGAGAGATAGTATGCCAGAATTCAAGTCATAATTTCTCATGCTCGAGGAATTTATAGATAACACTCAGATAGAATAAGCTTACATCTCTCTATGCCTTCCTATCAATTAGCAACCTACTGTTCTTTCAGATCAAAATGAAGGGAGTACTTGTATTTTTGCTGCTGGATCTCAGGACAAGTTAGAGCTTCAGGATTTTCAAGATCCCTTTGGCATTATTTTACAAGCAATAGAGAAGATGAATGTTGCCTAGTTTGTTAGCATAAGCCTTGGTTTTGGTTGTTCTGGTGAGTTGCCTACATGTACATCGTTCTACCTACTCGGGGAAAGTGAGAGCAGGATTTCAGTAAGTAGCCATCTGCTAGATTAGTTACATTGGAAGGCCCACTTCACATGATTGTACATATTTCATCAGTAGGCAGGTGGTTGTCATCATGATTTGAAGCCCTCAAATCTCGATGGACTACTGCCATTAAAAAGCTTTGTAAGTACTTGTTTAAGTTAAGTAAGTCTTGAGTCATTTTTTTTTTCATCAGTTTCAAGATAGTTTCAGCTTTTAAGAGTGTAGTTTCATCTGAGTGTCTAGTTTCAGCTTTTGAGTGTCTTGTTTTAGTTTTGAGTTAGTCTTAGTTATTAGTCATTTCAGTTATGAGTCTTGAGTCAAGGTATTTTTTTTGGTGTTCTGAAATTATTGACTCCATATTGCCCAATGGATGAAGGCACTTATATGTTTTTCCAGAGATCTGTGGTTCTTGGCACCTCCTCGGATCTACAATCCCCATTGGAGCCAATGTTAGTGTCGGTATCTTCATACTCCATCAGTGACCAAATTGCTCTTTTTTCACGCATATTAGGTGTTCCATTTGATCAGCTGCATTCCATTAGGTCATGGATCAACTGATGGTAGTGGTTTCATGTCAATTTCCCTCATGACACTCACCTATTGACCTGTTCAGACATTTTTTGTAGTCATTTACTGTCATTCAATTTCGTTTCATTCATAAAAACTAGTTTTAGGGTTTTAGTCTTACTAGGTCTAGGGTTTGTCATTATATTCATCCAAAACTGAATAAAAGATCAGTAGGCACATGAGGAGGATAAATAAACTCATAAAATCATAAATTTTACTTCTGTTATGCTCAATAAATTTGTTTTACCTCAAAACTCTGTTTTGAGGTGAAAATAGGGTTTTTTCCATTATTGTAAAAATTTCATGTAATTTCAATGTTTCTATATGTAATATGTATTCAAAGCTGTTCTTGGTGACCTGGTGACAAGATCCACTCCTGCCATGCAAGAAATCAATGTAAAAGTCCACTTGCAAAAAGGTAAAAGTCATAAATAAAGTGAAACAGGGCATTTGTGAAAAAGCTAGCAAAACATTAGAAAAGTGGGTTTGGTTAGTGAGAAAATTAAAGCCAAGGGGATATAGAGGCCAATTCATGTGTTTGAGTCTTCATTGTTGCAAGTTAATGAGCTAAAGGCAAAGAAATCATGTTCTTGAAGAAAGAGGCAAAAACAAAGGAAAAATCCCAAAGTTTTGTCGGCACTGCACACCTGGCGCAGGTTTTCCATTGTAAATTGTTCGGGCGCTGCGCATACAAAGTGCGCTATGCACCTGAGAAGCAGCATTGTGCACCTATCCATTGAGCATCAAAAGGACTCCCACCACCTTACTTTGCTTCAAATTCCTTAATTGACCTCTCATCAAGTAAGTAAAGCTTCTCATCTTGTTTAGCTAGGGGTTTTTCATCAGTTGTGGTGATTTTCATGTCTTAGAAACTAAACCCTAGCTATCCTCCAAATTGTCTCATAAGCTTTGCAAAGGGTATTGTTTTCTGTTGCTTCTATTCCCTTAGATTATTTTCCTACACCATATTCCCTTAAACTATTTTCCCTAAAATCCTATCCCCTCTCACAAAATCATCAACACTCACTCCCCAAAACCACACTACCATTTACCAAACCCTAACCTACACCCTATTCCCAAACCCTAATTTCCATATCCTCTTCCTTCACTAAATTCACTTCATTACCAAAACATTCATTCCACATTCATAATACCAGCCATTTCCCTCATTCCCTTTCTTTTGAAAATCTATTCATACTCATCATTCACCCACACTACCTTTCTTTCCTCACTAACATTTACATTCAATCAAGCCAATGGATAGTGATTATGGAGATTTTGTCCTTGTGGACCATGAGGTGGCACAAGAAGTGAGGGTCATGGACTTGGATGCTCAAAATCCAAGGAGTGTCAAAGATTTGATCATCAAGGAAAAATATTTGTAATGCAAAGACAAAGAGGTTAAATACTAAGCTAAGAAGCGTTTTGAGGAACAAGAAAGAGCAAGAAAAACTCAAGATATTGGTTGAAGCATCACTGGCCCATCAAAGAAACTTACAAGGATCAGTCATGCCAAATTTCAAGAAATTTGGAGCAACTTTTGTCATTTTGGAAATTTTTAATGTGAAAAACAGACTTTGCTTTTGCTGGAGGCATCCATTTGTAAAAGAGTTTATATTTTTGGAATCAGCATGAAAAAATATGCATGCTCAAAAATGGCTGAGAATTTTGGACAAGTTATGGGTCTCCAAAAAGGCAAAAAACACCCAAAAAGTGCTTTCGCTGCCACTTTTTTACCACACAGGAAGTAGTCTTGGGAGATTCCATTTTTGGAGGGGCAAATGAACTCCAAATCCAAAAATTTAAGTTGTTACAGAAATTAGACTCACCTAGCTTTCGAATGAGCTATTCTGCACCTGATTTGGATTTCGAGAGACCTTCCAAAAGTGGCCTAGAAAAAACATTGCGCATAGGATCAGTGGCGCTGCGCATAGAAGGAATTTTCCTAGTTTTGCCTGTTTGTCCAAAATTTCACCCAGTTTGACTATCAGTTGACTTTTGCTCTTCTCCTTGGTAAATTTGTAATGGTAAATCATGTGAGATGATGTAAATTTGATGAAAAATGACTTATGGGGCTAGATACATCAGTTAGAGGTAGTTTGAGTTTGAATTAATCGGTTTCCATAATTTTAGAGGCAAGTTGTTCCACTACCTATTTTCTAGTTCCTAGTTTAGATGTTGTTGAAATAGCCCCTTGAATCATGGATTCGACCCTTGATGACTAGCATAGATGGTTTTATGCCTATATCATGTACTTTCTTAGTCATTTGTAAAGGTTAGACTCTTGTGGATGCATTGAGCTTTATTGTAAATCACTTATGTAGTTCGACAAGGAAATGAACCAGGGTTTTGCAGCATTTTGCGGGATTCTTGTGGTAATGTGCCTTGGAATTGTTTCTTCCTTTGTTATTTAGTGTTTATCTTGTGTATATGTGCCAACATCTATTTATTTCTTCATAACTAAATGAATCAAGGGAATTAAGTGGAATCCATTGATATTCAGTGCTCTACCTTGAGGATACATTTAGTTTTAAATGTTTTCTGCTGTTTGAAGAGGACTCACGAAGTTTTCATGCCCTCTCCAACTCCTCACTAGTCTTTAGACTTACCATCACATTCATTTCAAAGTGCTAAAACACTTGGCTACCTCGCCCCACAGAAACTTCTGCAAATCTGAGTTGATTTCATAGACCCGAAGCTACTTTCTTCATTTCATCCAACAACCAACCATCAAAATCAATCAAAATCCTCTGACCTAATATACCTAGCCTAAAATTATCATTTATTTTCAGTCATCTCAGTCCCTATTCGCCATATTTTAATTGGGATTGACAAGGAGAGAGCCCTCTCCCGACCTGGTAGGGCTAGCTACCAGGTTAAGCGTGGTTTGATGTTACCCTAGACCTGCCTTTCTTCAACCTGAGGTAGATTTAGGCACTAACAAATAGTTTCTTAACTTTTCCTACTCCCAAAGAAAGTACAAGCATGTGAATCAAAGATTATCATTCCCCTTTCTCTTCGTTGCTTTCACTGAACCAATATAAACTTAAATGTGTAGGTACCAAGTTAGTCATGTGCAATTTCTTCTTGTAAGATTCAAAAACCATAACTAATCTGAAGTGCCAAAGACTTATTTATTTAGGCTTATAGCTCTACAAGATAATTTTAAAATTTCTTTCTTGTTATGTTATTCCTTATTGTCTCCCTACAAAACGAATTACCTGCCACAAAATTTTCACATTATAGTGAAGTTATTATGTCCCGTGCAACAATCGAACTACAATACTAGAAAACCATTCTTGCCTCCAATTTACTCATTCAATTCCCCTTTTTTTAGTCTGGTTCACTCCAATATCAATATGAAGTATGTGATTCAGTAGATATGTGTTTATTAAACAATCATCTTGTAAGTTCTTCTGGAGTAGCCCAAGTGGCAGGGATCCATGGTGATAATGCTACTTACTTCAATTCTAATTCTTTTAACCTTACTTTATATGATTTTCCATATATTGTATTGGAGCGAATGATCATTGATAATACCACTAATTTTATATTCTAAGTACCCTAACGTTTTCATTTTAATTTTATATGCATGTGAAGTGGAGAGCCCAAACTAGAAGACTCAATTTTGCTATTAATGTCATTGAATGTTCAAAGTAATTAATCACACTACAAATACAAATCTTATATATATATATATATATATATATATATATATATATATATATATATATATATATATTGAATGGATGTACTCTAAATATCTCCTTACCTCTATTAGAAAGTACTTCCTTATTTCAATGTAATTAAGTTTATAATTATAGTTAAGGAGACAGCTTGACATATCTAGTCCTGGTTGAGTTGGGTTTCTACAAAGATAAATATATCTTTGTCTCCATGTTTGGTTAAAATAACATTAACATAGATTTTTTATTTTATTTTAAGTACTATAGAAAACCCATCCCTCAAGGCTACCAAGAGCCACATCCATTCTTGGAGAGCATGTGGCCTACACCTCCAAACACCAAGATTTTGTGGAATCCCTACAGTTGTTGCAAGAGTTATGCCTGTCTCATAGATCACAAGAATAAAAATGATCTTATTGTCCAATGAAAAGATTGCTTCGATCTAGACGACCATGAGAAGCATCGGTAGGTTTTATTTCATGATTAAAATTTTTTTTCCATCAAATGTACTTATGTTTAAGTTACAATATAAATTGGATGGTGAAGTTTGGAAATAATTCAAAATTTTGATAGACAAGAGAGAGGTTAAATATTAAAATTTATAGACAGGTAAAACGAGTAACCATTTTACAACTAAGAATATTCTTGAAATATTTGATGGAGTTAAGTTTCCCTCAATAATAATCATCATTACAGATTCTAAATATATTTTTAGAGAGTAACTAGGTCAATTCTTATAGAAACTAGGTCAAAATCATGTTATTAAAGTTGAGTATCATTATAATTTCAATTTCAGGAAACAAATCACTCTTTCTCTGGCACAACTCTACTGTTTTGGTTGATTGTGAGAACCATTCTCACAATGGTAAGCTTGATAGAGTTTTCCAATTTAAATATATCTTACCTATGAGTTTTTTTATGTTCAAGACACTGAATACTATGAGCAACGATGTCAACTTCGCCATAGACAAAGTGGTGGGGATGAAGAAAAGCACCATTCACATAGCTCTAGAAAAGGTCCTTTCCATGATTTGAATCAAAGATAAGCTTACAATGCTTTCAATGCATTACCTCTGTTTCAATACAACATGCCCCTAGAATAGTAACAAGAAAGACTCCAAGTACATTACTCACTAAAATTCTCATGATTATCTTTTCTATTAATCATTATAATATGGGATGAATAAGGAACTAAAAATGAATACATTCATAGAGATGTAGACTAGAATCCTAACCATAACTCATTTGGGTAACCAAAAAAAAATCATTAATAATAGAATCAACATAAGTAACTCACTGTATGTGCAAGTTGTTTCATAATGAAACCTTTTCCTTTGATCTATCTAATTTACACACAAGGAAAATCTCACAAATTTGACTTGTTGGTTGATAAGAACATCATGTATTGATAATATTTTACAATGACACACAACAATCCACTCTAGCTCATGTCACCTACCTTCCTTTGCAAGAGGATCTCCAGTCTAGCTCATATCACATAAGCTCATACACAGGAGTATGCAGTTTTCATGTGTTGGGTAACCTATAAAGTTAACACTAATCCCAAAGGTAGATGATTGGATCCAAAGGATGTATTAAAACATAATGGATGTAAGAATATATCTCGTTATTCAACAAATAATATGAAAGACGAATGTCAGATATACAATAGCTTCATAAACCCAATTTCATACATCACGTTTGAGAATTTTGTAATACCAAATGTTACCAACTATTTCAACTCAATTTAGATAGGCACCCACCAAATAAGGTGGAATCCACTTGGCTATACTGACACAAAATACAAAAATAATATCGAAGCCTCCCATTTCCTTACATCGAGTTTGAGTAGTTTATAATAGAAAACACTACTCAACCGTTGTTCGAGGTACATCTATAGTAGCCAACTATTTCAACTGAATTTAAATAGGCTAGGTTGTATGACAAGCCAACAACAACATAAAGGTGGAATTCACTTGACTATCCTTTACAAAAAATCCAAAATATAGTCTCAAAGCCTCCAAACTGTAAATCAATCATTCATGACAACACGATACCTATGCCAACCATTTACCATGTCTGCCTACAAGTTTCCTTGAATGTTTGAAAATCTTTTCTAAAGGTACAGAAGATGAAAAATAAAATGGGCAATGAGTAATTGGGGGAAAAAGCTTATATCATTATATGATAAAACTTCGAAAAAAAATAAAATTGAATGGTAAAATTTCAATAAAAAATGAATGAAACAACCATATTAAAATAGGAAATGGAGAAAGTGACTATATAAATAGGATCTTGGAACAAGAAATCTAACAAGGTGGACAAATCATGAATATGCAAGAAAAAAATTGTTAAACTGTAGCATAAAATGCCACAAAAATGTCAAATGAATGACAAAATAGCAGTTCGATACGTAAGTAGTATAACTAACCTAAGTGAGGCCACCCACTAAAAGGATGCTTTTTTTATGCTAACCCTAACTGAACAAAGCCCCTTGGCATACTACTTTGAGACAACATCCATTTTATAAGCTTTCATAACTTTGATGTCCAATTAAATTTTCCCAATTTCAAAAAGAAATGGAAAATAATTGGAAGGAAATGAATTTGGATATCAACTAAAGGAGCCACAGTGGTTTCTCTTGAAGTAGTTAAAATATAAATTAATTCCAAAACTTCAAAAAGTTGGCTTGTATAGAACTCACTAGTTCTAAAAACGCCACACATCACCTCACCAAATTCTAGTGTAATTTAAAAAAACTCGTAATGGGGTATAATGGATTCAAAGATAACTGGATTTAGGAATATACAAAAAGGTAACCGTGATACTAGCCAACTACTAATTTAGAAAGGAAATTACTCAATACATAGACTAGAGCCTAAACCTACACATCGCAGAGGCAAGAAAATCATATATTATCCATATCAATGGAAAATGTGAATTTTTCCAACCAACACAACCATTATTCACCATTCTAGCATCTACTACTAAAGTAATAAAATATTCAAAAAGTCAATACATTTATGTATACCTTTTCACAACTTATGTTTAGGATATGGTTGTTGAAAAATTGTGGTCTTCTTTGTTGTGGGAGGACACATTCGCATAGGTATTGAGGAACAAAACACCACATTCATCTTTGTCATAGCCTGAACTTGTTCGTTCTCATCCCAAAACCTTACAAAACCATATCCTTTTGAATGAACTCTAACCCTATCAGTAAGAACCTTGGCTCCTTGTGCAGTTTGGTATCTAGTTCAGAATATCTATTGCAACAAATAGTTTGACACATTAGATGCCAAATCTCCAAAAAATATATGATAATCAGGTCCAATCTCAGGTCGCTTTTCTCTAACGACAAAGGTTACCCAATTTATCCTGTGAAATTTTCTAGTGGTGAAAATTGTGCACCATTGTAAGTTTGCAAAGCTCTCTCATCTCATGTGTGGCTTGCAAACTCCACAAATCCATAACCCTCCGATTGTCCAATCTGTTTATTTTGAATCATTTTAATGGAAACAAACTTCCATTGAAAACATGAATATGATCAAAACAACTATGTATCCAGACAAACATTTCTGATAATAAAATGGCAAATAATATTTAGTAGATTTTAAATTCGAATACATAGTACAATGGGATAGGAAAAAAGAAGTAAAAAACATAAATTACAATTAATATACATAGTCTAATAATGTCAACTCAGAAGTTAGCAACTCCAATCACCTCAAACAATTCTACAATGCAAGTGGCAGGTTGTTGCCTCAAAATAGTAGCAACAGTAATGGAGGTAGTTTTTAAAAATATCAAGGACTTCAAGGGAGGTCCCTCCACCATCATCACTACTCAAGGACAAATTAACAACAGAGACACAATACTAGACCCTCAGCACTTGTAGCAATAACAAAGAAAAAATCTATAAACCCATTCATATTACCACGGTGCATGAATTATCAATAATTGATATCACAAGTCAAAAATTGACTTCAGAGAATAACATTTCTTGAGAATGAAAACAAGCTGCTCCATTCAGACGTACTAGACCTCAAACAACGGGTTTCTAAAACAAAAAAAAAACATGAAAACATACACTTATGAAAACCAATTGTAGACTCTTGACACACCAAACATAAATCTCAAAACATAAAAAGGATAGCAAGAGTTGAGATCACAACAAGCCCTTTTTAAGGAAGGAAGATGATATCACAATAGCCTCCCCTACTCACCACGGGGAAAGGGGTGGTACAAACAAAATTGAACATCTATGAAGCCCCGGTGCTTAATCTTAGAGTGCATGGGCTCCCCTTCACATGGCCCCATCAAGTCCCCTAAAGATAGTTCCTGAGCCAGAGAATGTGATGTAGAGGTAGAACCATGTCTAGAAAGTGATAGAGAAGTGGGAAAAAATGAGACGAGGCCAGTGCAAGCATTACTAGCCACTGAAACATCCCTTAACGTAAAATTTTACAAAGAACACATGACAAGGTCATATTTAGACTCCAAATACCATAGTTTCCATGCCACAAATAGATGAATGCTACCTCACTAATTGTCTCAAGAAGTAATCTGAAGTTCGTTGCACTCTCGATACTCCATAGGATAGATGCCAATTACGCTTGCTTCCACACCACAAATAGATGAATCTTTCTCAATGATTGTCTTAGGAAGTCACCTGAAGTTTGTTGCACTCTCGATACTCCATAGGAAAATTTCACTAGGACCCTAATCTAATATATATGAATTATCCCAATCTTCATTAGGTTTCAAAACTTCTGTTGTAGGGGGGAGAAAATTGACCAAATCGAACAAACTCCAATCAATCTAAAACAAACTTGGCCCCCAAATCTCATACACATAAATACAAACTAATTATTGATGGGAATGCTAGGAGACCAATCTAGAGGTAGGGGTTTTTTAAAACACCCTATCCGGAGATAGTTACGAGACTTGGAAGGTGTGGGTCCTGATTGTCACCATGTTCACTATGCTTAGGAATGAAATTTGATAGGCGTGGCTCCCAATTGTTACCAGTTCACTATGATCAAGAACAAAATGCGACAGATGTGGCTCCCGATTGTCAGCATGTTTCTATGCTCAAGAATGGAGCTTAGCAAGTGTGGCTCCCTAGTTTGGCCATGTTTGATGCACTCTCTAATTATTTATGGGAACTATGTTGATGGGAATGTGACAAGAATAATCTAGAGATGGGGGTTTTTGTGAAACACCCTATCTACAAATAGGAAGGAGATTCGACAAGTGTGGCTCCCAACTGTCACCATGTTCCCTATGCTCAAGAACCAAACTTAGCAGGTGTGGCTCACCATTTTGGCCAAGTTCGTTGTGCCCTCTACTCCCACGATCCTCTTTCCTCGTTTTAGTCTCCGCTTGGCCTATATATGGAATAAAAAATACCTTGTAATATATATATTATAATATTAGATATAAAAACCCTTTTACCCCTTCTTATATAGCCAATATATAATTTCATGTTTTTATCATTTTTTATACCCCAATATGAACGCACGTGATATGGTATTGCCTTGTCAATGAAGCCCTCGTGGCATGTTACCTCTCCCAAATCTCCATTTCACCCAATAGAAAAACCAAAACTTGATCTTTTGGAAACTTGCCCAGATGTATGACCCCCTCTTGATACCAATATCCTCCATCTTAATCCAGTGTATGTTGGGCCTTAGCTTATGATATTGTTCTTAGATGATTTGCGCCCGTATTCCCCCACTGAAAAGTGTCTTCCATAGAGACTTCATTAATAAGGACCAGGCAAATACTTGGAAATTTAATATCCCCAAACCGTTAAGATCCTTTGGTTTAGAGATAGAACTCTAGGCAGTAAGATGATATGTGTATTCCAGACCTACACCAGACCACATGAAATGTGCTGGATGGGAACAAATTTGTGAGCTGATGTCGGTCAATATGGAAAAAAAATGCATCTAATATATCTCTAGTTATTGAAGGATTTATTGAACCATGGTAAATATCCCACCCAATGAGAGCCTGATTTTTCCAAACCTCAGGTTCCGTATCAAATTTTGAAAGAAGCCATGATGGTAGCATGTTGACTTGATTCTAAAGCCCAAGTAGTTGAAACCATCTTGTAGGTGTATCATGGCCAACCAAATAAATCTGCAATGTAAGTGGTATCATTTTGATTACCAAATGAGAATATAAGACAAGATTTATGACCATTTAAAATGAGACGTGAAGGCTCACCAAAATAATGTAATATATAGTGAACAACTCCCCACTGTGCTCGAACGATCATCCCGAAGGTAAGGACATTGTCAACAAAGAAAATATGTGATATACTAACCTGTGGCACCATTTGAAGTCCCTCGAATTTTCCCAATACCTTTGCTGAGTTTATCTTCCTGTATAACTTGTCTATGACCAATATGAAAGGAAATGGGCATAACGAACGTCTGTGTGAGAGACCTCTACTTACTCAAAAAATATTAGTGAGAAAACCATTTATCGGAACAACAAGCCAAACATTTCTGACACATGCTATGATCCATTCCATATTCTTGATCTCAAGTCCAATCTTTAGTAAAATGATTCTAAGAAAATTCCAATCCACATAATCATATGTTCTCTGCAAATCTATCTTTATCATGACCACTTCTAGCTTTTTGGTCTGGATGGAGTGGATACACTCCTGAGTGATGGCAATAGCGTCATGTATAGATCTATTATGTAGAAACCCAAATTTCCCTATGGAAATATGTATATATAGAAAGCCTTTTATTCATTCAACAATCACCTTGGAAATAAGCTTATATATAGTATTACAAACACTTTATGGTGAAGAGTGTTCACCTTTACTTCAATTTTCACTTTAATTTTATATTTGAGAAAATAATTGAAAATTAAAAATCTAGATACATGTAATTTCTTAACTAGTTTTGATAAATATCATGTAAACATTAGAATTAGAATTTAGAATTTAAACTTTATTTCCTTTACAAATACAATTTATAGTTTATGAGAATTATAATTTACAATGAGAATTTACAATTCATTTTCTAATTCAATGTATGAGGAATATTTGTAATTTTTTCAATGTTTAATATTGATTTGATATGTAGTATTTATAAAATATTTATAATAAAAATAATTAAATGATTTATAAATAAAATATTTGTTCAACTACATTTATATTACAACATAGATCCATCTTAACTCTTGAGTAAGACCGCCATCATCATCATCATCATCATCATCATCATCATCATCATCATCATCATCATCATCATCATCATCATCATCATCATCATCATCATCATCATCATCATCATCATCATCATCATCATCATCATCATCATCAATGTAAATTAATGTACATATATTCTAAAATTTACATTCTTATGTGTGAGTCTGCATTTTTCTTATTTAGTAACAAATTTAATTATTTCATTAACATTATATAAAATTAAAAAAAACATATAAATAAACTAAATTATAATTTTATTTTAAATGTGTAAATAAATTTTTTAATACAATAAAGTAAACCAATATTATAACTTACCAGTACGAAAACGACTCATATGAATATAACAATTTTTTTTATAATAAAAGTATAAAGTACATAATAAATATAGACCTATATCAAATTTCAAAATAGTAATATATATACCAAAACTAATATGAAGTGAATATCAGAGTCTGAGTAAACCCTAGGGAGACTGCTTTCGGCTAGAAAAGCTCCGGTAACTCCATTCCCAAATTGAGCAACCTCTTTGGCTACATTCACAGGGCACGCCCATATCCATTTACTCAGAAATGGATTGAGTGGTTTCGCTGGCGG
The DNA here is from genome assembly GCA_031772625.1 of Pinus tabuliformis. Taxonomy (NCBI): domain Eukaryota; kingdom Viridiplantae; phylum Streptophyta; class Pinopsida; order Pinales; family Pinaceae; genus Pinus; species Pinus tabuliformis. The sequence continues at coordinate 992,672,761 of CM062807.1, read as the reverse complement.
GCCTCAAATAAACAACGGATGGGGCAAAAGGAAGCGTGCAATCTAATGGAGGATCCTTTATCTCCAAGTGCCCCTCTAATATTCGCACAACTGCTCCCATTGAAGGTCTCAGCGCCGAATTGCTTTGAATACACCACAACGCCGTCTTTATCAACCTACATGCCTCGTCAACCCCCTCGGGCCTTTGCAATTCCAATCCACTCTCGATTAATTCTTCCATTTTATCTTCCCTCGTTTTGTTAAAAGCAATGGAAGGAAAATACCAGTTGTCCGAATCCCCATTTTTATGGACGTTTCTGCGCCCACTGATGATCTCAAGAAGTACCATCCCGTAGCTGAAGACATCGCTCTTGGACGTGATTCCTACTCCCCAAAGCCATTCGGGCGCCATATATCCAATCGTGCCCTTCACCACTGTCACCAAGTGGCTTTCTATATCTCTATTTAGACATCTTGCCATGCCGAAATCAGACACGGTCGCCTTGAAATCCTCATCCAGTAGAATATTCTGAGGCTTAACGTCTAGATGTAGAATACAAAGCCTCGACTCCTCGTGCAAGTACGCAAGTCCCCGGGCGGTATCCAGAGCAATTGAATATCTAGTTTTCCAATCTAAACACTTGCCTAGGCCGAACAGCCATTTATCAAGAGACCCGTTGGGCATGAATTCGTAGACCAGAATACGATGAGCACCTTCTACACAAATTCCATGCAATCTCACAAGATTCGAATGATTGATGGACGATATTGTGGCAATTTCTGCACAAAACTCTGCCTGTCCCTGCCTCGACTCGTTGAGCAGACATTTTACGGCCACCAATGTGCCATCCATCAAAGTTCCTTCATAAACTGCCCCAAATCCTCCCTTTCCAATTTCTTTGCTGAACCCGCCTGTGGCTATCTCAATGCTCTCGTAAGCGAATATTGCAGGAAGGCCAGTCAGATTCTTCAGATATTCTCCGTTGAATACGTTGGCACCTTCAGTAGATTGTTGTTTTCGCGTTCTCTGCCACCTGGAGATCAATTTCCAGGCAACAAAAGAGACAAATACGCCGCCATGGAGTGGGAGGAGGATATATGGCACAATTCCTCTGGCTGTGAATAGCACGACCAACAAGCTCACCACAAAAACCACGCCCAACGCCAGCGGGCTGAGGAAGACTAATCTGATAATTCGAGATTTAAAATCGCCAGCATTCCCCTCTGGATCTTGCGCAGAATTCATCACTTACGTTCGCCTGCATACATCAATACATTAATCGGATTGCACAATTATATTTTTCTGATGCATCTATCTCATTTCATACTCCTAGCAGGGATACTCATGAGTATAACGCAAATGAACAGAGTTTATTAGAAGACGTGCAGGAACGGTTGGAATGCATTCAGCCAGACTTTTCAAGGTAGAGTTTTAGAACTTTCACGATATATATGCTCAGCATGTTACACGTATCCATCCCCAACGTGATAAACGGTGCAGAAAGCAACACTGTTGTTATCGATTATTAAAGAATGACAACGATGCATATACCATGCGTATTTTCCTTGCGTTTATCGATTGTCAATTACAACTCCACTAGATAAGTGGATACCGCTTTCCAGCAGTTGCTTTCGGTAGAATGACAAAGATAATCGGGAGCAAACACTTATACTGATGAAGTTTGAAGTTGGAAGATAATGACAAAGATAATGACCCTAGCCACCACTTACATTGCCTCATTCATTGTCATTTGGAGTTGGAAGATTGGTGGTGCCTTTTCCTATAGTAGAAGCATCGTAGATCAAGCCATAAGCCTAAAAATAAGAGCCATCTGGAAGTTGGGTCAACAATAAATGTTTAGGAGGACTTAGAGCAGTAATAAGGTTGGGAACTCAATTAGGATAATATTTGCAACTGCACAAGAGAATGAATCAGAATAAGCCGCCAGCATTCCCCTCTGGATCTTGCGCAGAATTCATCACAAACGTTCGCCTACATACATCAATACATTAATCGGATTGCACGCTTATATTTTTCTGATGCATCTATCTCATTTCATACTCCTAGCAGGGATACTCATGAGTTTAACGCAAATGAACAGAGTTTATTAGAAGACGTGCAGGAACGGTTGGAGTGCATTCAGCCAGACTTTTCAAGGTAAAGTTTTAGAACTTCACGATATATATGCTGAGCATGTTACACGTATCCATCCCAACGTGATAAACGGTGCAGAAAGCAACACTGTTGTTATCCATTATTAAAGAATGACAACGACGCATATACCATGTGTATTTTCCTTGCGTTTATCGATTGTCAATTACAACTCCACTAGGTAAGTGGATACGACTTTCCAGCAGTTGCTTTCGGTAGAATGACAAAGATAATCGGGAGCAAACACTTATACTGATGAAGTTTGAAGTTGGAAGATAATGACAAAGATAATGACCCTAGCCACCACTTACATTGCCTCATTCATTGTCATTTGAAGTTGGAAGATTGGTGGTGCCTTTTCCTGTAGTAGAAGCATCGTAGATCAAGCCATAAGCCTAAAAATAAGAGCCATCTGGAAGTTAGGTCAACAGTAAATGTTTAGGAGGACTTAGAGCAGTAATAAGGTTGGGAACTCAATTAGGATAATATTTGCAACTGCACAAGAGAATGAATCAGAATAAGCCGAGGAGGAACTACGAGAAGAAATTCAAGCCCAAGCCCCGCTCAGCATACTTCGGTGATGGAGTGTTAGATGAGGGGACGGCGGACGGTTACTTGTGACAGCGACGGTGTCCGTCTATGATTGCGCAGCTCCATCACCGAAGTATGCTGAGCGGTGCTTGGGCTTGAACTTCTTAGGATTAACAGATTTGGTAAGACAGTACTCAAATCTGTCCAATGGCATACGTAATCTATTATATAATTTCTATAATAATAGTCCTATACAGCAAGCAGAACGATAATTTTCCATTAACACTGTAAATTGTCTAATGCATATTACATTGTGAATTGCAATGTTCTATAGACATGAATTATATTTATATTTAGTTGGAAATGTCCTGTCCTGGTCTTTACATCACAGTTGAAAATGAGGAATGACGGTGTCTCTATCCACTAATTACAACACAAAAACTGGAGATCAGAACACAAACCATGGAAGAAGAATTCCTTTGATAAATTCATGATAAGGTGCAAATGAACAGAGTTTATTAGAAGACGTGCAGGAACGGTTGGTGTGCATTCAGCCAGGCTTTTCAAGGTAAAGTTTTAGAAATTTGAAGATACATATGCTGAGCATTTTACACGTATCCATCCCCAGCGTGATAAACATTGCAGAAAGCAACACTGCTATTTTCCATTATTAAAGAATGACGACTCATATACAATTGGAGTGCATTCAGCCGGACTTTTCAAGGTAAAGTTTTAGAAATTTCAAGATATATATGCTGAGCATTTTACACGTATCCATCCCCAGCGTGATAAACGGTGCAGAAAGCAACACTGCTGTTTTCCATTATTAAAGAATGACAACGACGCATATACCATGTGTATTTTCATGTGTATTTTCCTTGGATTTATCAGTTGTCAATTACAACTCCACTACGTCAGTGGATAGGACATTCCAGCAGTTCCCTTTCGGTAGAATGACAAAGAGAATGGGAAGCAAACACTTATAGTGATAAAGTTTCTAGGTGTTAACCCTAGCCACCACTTACATTGCTACATTCATTGTCATTTGAAGTTGGAAGATTGGTGGTGCCTTTTCCTATAGTAGAGGCATCGTAGATCAAGCCATAAGCTTAAAAATAAGCTCCATTTGAAAGTTGGGTCAACAATAAAAGTTTAGGAGGACTTAGAGCAGTAATAAGGTTGGGAAGTCAATTAGGATAATATTTGCAACTGCACAAGAGAATGACTCAGAATAAGACGAGGAGTGTCACGCCCCTACACCTGCGGTGATCTTTCAACCGCTTGTAGCGAGGTGCGGCACCACCGAACGCTTTCTTTTTAACAATACTAACGTTTATGGACTACGCCTACTCCAACATAAACTTATTTTAACTTATGTTCTCTTGCAACCAAGTAAAGAGTTATCCTTTATACTTTAAAGAAGATCATTCTCAATCATTAACCATGTACAATAAACCGAGAACATCAACAATAAACAAGTACAAAGGGAGGGGCAACTCCCAGAAAGTCTGCCCAGCAATATATATTATAACAGCTTTACTTCAATTGTACAAATGCAAGTGATGCTTGACAAACTTCAAGCCAACACTTAGAATATTTTACATCAAGGCATAGAACAGCCTTCTTACAAATTATGTGCACCTTTGCACAAAGTGAAACACTCACCCGAGCCTCCTAATTCACCTTGCCAAATCCTGCACACAATTGCCTGCACAATCTCCACCTCTCAACCCGGGTCAAAATTCCATCTCCACACAAGGGAAGAACTACACATAAGACATGTGTATTCTTCTTTTACCCCTGCGCAGCCTTTTTACCCCTATGCGTAGATTAGAAGTGCGAAGTTGCTTGGTGAGAATGAGGAGCAGTCCTCCCTTACTTATACGCATTCCACCCTTGCGTTAAGCCTTGGGCCGACCTCCTAAATTCTATCATGAACGCCCTCAAGTCCTTGTTTACCATGTCGGCTTGGGAATGTTTTGTTGTCCATCGTTCCACGCATATAAACCTTCGTGTCCTCATAACATGTGCGTTCAACACTTAGGCAATTTTCGTATGCTCCCTTTCGTCGCAAACTTTGTCGCAACTAACCGCAGTTCCGTCGCATTTTGCCTGCCCGCGCGCCCACGCGCCCATCCGCGCGCCCGACTCGCCTTCGTGCACGATGCGCCCGGCGCTCCGCAGCTCGGAGGCCTTACAAGGAGAAACTATTAAGATGAGGAGAAACTATTATAAGAAAATGAGAGATAGGAAGAAACTAGAAATTGCCTCAAAAGGTGCAAAGAGAGGCCCATAGATTTTTTAAATTGGAAAAATAGTATAAAATTTGGAAAAATGATACAATATGTATGCCCTATACCATATATATTGGCAAATTTAAATCTTATACAAATATTGTAAAAAATGATATTTTAGTTTTTTGAATGTTTATTATATGTAATGCGTTGTATATATATATATATATATATATAGACAATAATTTATATACTTATAACAAAATATTAAAAATAGAGAATATTAGAAACCACCATTTAAATCATTTTAATATTAAAAATAGAGAATGTTAAAAATCACCATTTAAATTCAATTAAAATAATTAGATTATATTATTATATTATTAATTAATATTTTTTTAAATTGATTAAAATTTATTTATAATTGTTTTTAAATGTATATCTTGATTGCAGTTTCTCCTCATCAAACTCCTCCATCACAAAACTATAATATATCATCATTATTGATATAGTTAAACTCCATCACAAAACTATAATATATCATTATTATTGATATAGTTAAAATTATTGCTTACTTATTTTCAATTATATATATCATAATTACTAATAAAAAAAAATTCAAACTTTAAAAACTCTTATATTATAGCAATTGCAGTGGCTGTTTTTAGAAATGCTATTCATTATAAAAGTTCACACTTGTTTTTAGAAATGTTGCTCATTATAAAAATTCATACACCTTGAAACTTCATTATTATCTATGTTTACACACCTTGAAACTCCATTGTTGTCTAATTGAAATGAACTACATCCTATATTGCTTTCCAATTCCATCCTAGATTGCTTTCCAATATTTTGGTACACTAATTATATTTCAAAAGTTATTCAATGTTTGTGCTCAAGATATTTAAAAGCTATTCAAATGCTTCTACTTAGGATATTTATAGTTTCGTTGCAGCCATATTTTTCAAAAGCTGTTCAATGCTTGTGCTCAAGATATTTAAAAGCTATTCAATGCTTCTACTTAGGATATTTATAGTTTCGTTGGAGCCATATTTTTCAAAAGCTATTTAATGCTTGTGCTCAAGATATTTAAAAGCTATTCAATGCTTCTACTTAGGATATTTATAGTTTTGTTCTAGTTTATCTATCAACTGATTTTACATATGATGTCTTAGTATAGTATAAATTACCTGTATATTTGCAACATAAATTATAATGTTACTTTGTTTATTTATTGTGGATCCCTAAAATATTATAAGCTTTATCGGATAGGTTGGAAATGAGATTTGAAGTGGTGGTTCTAAACTTGTATAGATTACAAGTATATATATCTTAAAAAATAGGATTTTCACATTTTTATCTTAGTAATGCATATGCAATTAATAGGAACAAATATATTAATGGATTACCACAATTCACATATTTTGGTGATAATTTATTTAGGATGTTGTATGCATAACTATAAGACAAATCTTCCCAAATCTTGACAAGAATTCACATATTAGATATCATTTTGGGATTCAACTACGTTAAGTAAGTCATTCATGTATGACCATTTCCATGAGAGGTAGTCGTAACTGACTAATTTCTCATGATTTTTGAATTTAAGTATGGGGGTTTACGCAGTGCGTTATATTAGATATCATTTTGGGATTCAACTGTGTTAAGTAAGTCATTCACCTATGACCATTTCCATGAGAGGTAGTCGTAACTGACTAATTTCTCATGATTTTTGAATAGTTCACTTACCACTCATTGCATCGGGTGATGCTCACAGGGGTGAAGAAGTGGGATTGAAACTAGTGAAATGAATCACATAGCATCAATCATCACTTCCAGGGCTTGCACTCGGTAACCAGGACTTCCCAGGAGGTCACCCATCCCAGAACTCCTCTGGCTCAAGCACGCTTAACTGTGGAGTTTTCCCCACAATCAAGCCCACTTAGCTTGCTACCCCATTTGCAAAACCTTAGCAAGTATTGTGCCTCGTGAAGCATTCAAGTAGAGATCCCCACAATCAAGCCCACTTAGCTTGCTACCCCATTTGCAAAACCTTAGCAAGTATTGTGCCTCATGAACCATTCAAGAGTCAAGGGATCTCTACTTGAATGGTTCATGAGGCACAATACTTGCTAAGGTTTTGCAAATGGGGTAGCAAGCTAAGTGGGCTTGATTGTGGGGAAAACTCCACAGTTAAGCGCGCTTGAGCCAGAGGAGTTCTGGGATGGGTGACCTCCTGGGAAGTCCTGGTTACCGGGTGCAAGCCCCGGAAGTGATGATTGATGCTATGTGATTCATTTCACTAGTTTCAATCCCACTTCTTCACCCCTGTGAGCATCACCCGATGCAATGAGTGCTAAGTGAACTATTCAAAAATCATGAGAAATTAGTCAGTTACGACTACCTCTCATGGAAATGGTCATACGTGAATGACTTACTTAACGCAGATGAATCCCAAAATGATATCTAATATAATGCACTGCGTAAACCCACATACTTAAAGAATTCACATATTTTGATGATAATGCATTTAAAATGTTATATGCATAACTATAAGACAAATCTTCCCAAATCTTCCACACCTTCAATGTATCTTTACACTTTTAAAAACAATTACTAATTTTTACTACTTTGAATTTGAATTATACCCTAACATACACGCCCATTAGAAATGAGATTTGAAGTGGTGGTTCTAAACTTGTATAGAATACAAGTATATATATCTTAAAAATCAAGATTTTCACATTTTTGTCTTACTAATCCACATGCAATGAATAGGAACAAATGTATTAATGGATTACCACAATTCACATATTTTGGTGATAATTCATTTAGGATGTTGTATGCATAACTATAAGACAAATCTTCCCAAATCTTAACAAGAATTCACATATTTTGATGATAATTCATTTAAAATGTTATATGCATACCTATAAGACAAATATTCCCAAATCTTCCATACCTTCAATGTATCTTTACACTTATAAAAACAATTGCTTTTTTTACTATTTTTAATATGAATTATATCCTAACATACACTCCCATAAATCTAGTAACTCGAATCCTCTTATTACAATTATTGCTTGAAAAGTTATCTACAGAATTGCCACTACTCGCAGTTTTAAGAATAGATTCAAAATTACCATAGAATAATAATAATAATAATAAAGTGCTATATAAAATCCAGAAAAACAAAAAATATAAAGCACATCAAAAAATATAAAGCAAATCTAACCAGCTATGATTACACTACACTTTTCAATTACCAACCAGTTCAATCTTATCATTTAAATTATGTCACATCCCCTCTAATATTTCCACAAATGCCTGCATTCCATACTAAAGCCAAGCCCAAAATTCTAGCAAATGGATTGGATTGAAATTACAGCAAACATAAAAACACACCATACCCAAAAGTGAAGAGCTCAGAGAGGCTCTAATATTGTACAATTTAGCATTGATATTTTCAAAACACTGTACATGAACAAGCCAAGAGGAAGGCTTGAAAAAACAGGAACCACATAGCTCTGCTCTGCTTCCTGGCAGCAAATCTATCCCAAAAGAAGTAAACTCCTCAAAAATTCTCTGAGAATCACCATCCTCCCCCCAAGCTTTATGACTCTCTAAAACGACTTATTTAGAGAAAAACACACATATACCATGCAGGTGGAGGTAGGTACATGCTATTACATAAAAGCTTGATCCTTCATCAAAAAAGCAAAACCTACCAAAAGGATCTGAAACTACTTAACTAATCACGATGTCTTCCTCGTCCTCTCCCATTTCCTCGTCATCGTCCTCCTGTTCCAACCAATCCTCAATGGGAGTGCAGTTGTGCTTGTGACGGATTTTCCAATCTAAAGCCTGGCACGCCCGGGAACAATAATTCACTGTCCCGCAAACTGAGCACCGCCGGAACTCGTGTCTCCTAGTCTCCGGCCTCCCGCAGAATCGGTGAGAACACAGCCGGAGGCCGAAACCCGGCAGCCGGAGTTTGAACCAGTCAACTAGAAACTTATTCGCAGGATGCAGTTCTGGCACAGGGACATTACACCGGAAAATCGCTCAAGAGAGGGCATGTTGCCGCCTGAACGAAAGCCTGACTTTCGGCGGCATGATTTTGCCATCTGTTGCCGCCATTTAAGTTCTTGAGCCATGGTTCAAAAGGCTGGAGCCGTGTATCTTGATGTGTTCTGAAGTAATGGGCGGGCAAGATTAAGGTGACCTCCCAAGCGTTGTCCTAGACGAGACAGCGCCTTCCTTAAGCTATGTTCTTGGTAACGTTGCAACCGTCCTGTGGGCAGTGGCCAAGAAATGCTGACCTGGTGCACAGGGCTTCCCCAGCTTTGAGATCCTTGTCTTTCTTTGTGCCTCCAGTGCCAATGAATTGAATGATGGCTAAGGAGTATAGGGTTGCAGCGTGTGATGAAATGGTGGCCTTGGCCATCAATGATGCTCTGTTGCCTCGGTTTTCGAGACAGTAGAATCGGATTTGCACATGAAGGGGGATTAAATTAAGGCGGCTCTTTGGAATCGTAAATGTTTAAAAAAAGTAATCCCATGGGCTACTACGTGGACTTTTATTAAAGAATCGATGCACTTAGCATGCCTAGAGTGTAGTAGGCTTCGATGTTTCCTGCTTCAGCGCATCGTTTCATAAAATTGTGCACACCGCTTGACCAACTGGAAGCTTTCACAACCTAGAGTATTGAATCTCTTACATTTGGGTAATTCCTTAAATATCAAATTTAGTTTTCTTTCGAGAATCAAAATGAAATAAGAAAATCTACAAAAATTATCTACGATATCCATTTGTTCTTTAAAGATTGAAAACACTATATTGAAATATGTATTTGAAAATTGTTCTGAAAAATCTGCGAAAAACACTGAAGATAAACTACAGTTCACCAGATTTAATATTGCTCTGGCGCTAAAAATATTTCTTAAATAGTAATGATCCAGCTACAACGGGCGAACCCTTGAGAATGCTCCCTAATTGAAGACTCTCAGAAAAAGAAGAAGAAAGCTACGAAATATCAGAGCCGACTGATAAGACGTTTTTTTTTCTCAGATCAAATTTTTTCAACCTATCAAAAGAGGATGCCTCTTCCAAAAGAAAAGGAGGAAAAAGAGGATTACCTTCTAAAGCTACAAAAATTTATTTACACCAGGAAAAGCATTAGAGTTCAAGAAATCCACCGGTAAGGAATTTCCCTCCAAAGGAAAACATAGTTATTTATGGTAGAAAACCCAAGAGTTAAATCAATCTACCAACCAAAAAAAAAGAAAATTTCCATTCTAAAGCAAATGAGGGTTATTTACAGTGGCTTTAACAATGAGTCTATTTCCTTTTCCAGATTTTGAAAACTTTATGCCGTATGCATTTGAGTGGAAAATACAGACATTGATTTATTTTCTCGCCCACCGATCTTGTGGCTTAAGTCTTGCTTGAATTTGACTAAAAATCTCCCAAGATCTGTATTAAGTTTCCCTAATTAAAATTGCAAGAGATTAAAGCTCTGCTAAAGAAACAGATTACCCGCTATTCTCGGCACTAGGATATCATTTTAAAGCTATCCTGTTATTTTCTTGACCAAGAAGCACTCAAAGCAAAAACTAACTCTATAATGAATTCAAACTTATTCTTCTGGAAGTCCGGCGGTGCGCACAAATGTCAATAGAAATTTGTGTATAGATGTCAGAAAGAAATCTGTGTACAGATGTCACAAAGATATGAGATATTTAACCTGAACATATGTCAATCAGACCACATAAACATATGCCAGATGTCAATTAAACCAGATGCGCTAGATGTCTATCTGAGAATGGAAAGGTAGACGAAAAAGCTCTTCCAAAGGAAGGCCTATCGGCCTAATAATGAGTGATGGCATGAACCTTGAAGTCTTATGCTCTCTTTCTATTGCACAAATTTTAAGGAAATATTTTCATCCTCCCCATTGATAACAATAGGTAGGAAATTTAGCCAAAATATGAGAGAGAAAGAGGTAAAATAAAAAATCTTAACAGGTAATCAATAAATTTTAGAAGTTCTCATATTTTGGTGAAGGGAAGTTTCACATAAAATATAATTGTGTTTTTTTTTCATTATATTATGTCATTAATTTGATTGTTTTTGTTTTTGTACTTTGGAACTCGTACGACGACTAAGTTATGGAAGGCCTATGTTTGATCTCTTCCTTTCAATCGTTTGATGGGAAATACATGTTTTATGTTTGATTGAAAATACACGTTTTATGTTTTATTTTTTTGTACATGTAACTATCATATAATTGTGTCTTTTGATGGTAAGTTGTTGAGTGATAGAAAAGTTGTGAGGAGAGCCATTTATAGAAGACAAGTAAGTAGTCATTGCATTGCATGGGATTTAAATTACCATCTTGAGTAAAATATATGATTCTATTGTAACATATAGGTACGAGGTAACAAACTTGCATGTTAGGTGAAATCAATGAGTAAATGTGCAATATATCAATTAAGAAAATAAAATACCCATATCAATATGACAAGGCCACCAATCCATAGACAACTAAAGAGTCAATGCAAGATTATGCAACATTATGTATAATTGCTGGTTGAAATTGATTTAAGCTACCAAGAAAAAGTACTATATGCACCATATTATACCATGTGATACATCTCATCAAGTCTGGTTAAAGGATCCATCAATGTAAGGAAGGTTAATTAAATCAACATCTAGTACACTGAATTTGAGTTGCAATATGTAGTAATCATTAAAGGAAGGGAACATTATTTTCCATGAATTAGAATTGGAATTTTTTTTTTGAAAGGAATACAAGTTTGAGAGAATCCATCTACATTATGTTTTGAAATAGAAAAAAAAAATCATTTTACGAAGATCATTTTATCTAATTCATTCCCTATTTATAATTAAATTAGAAATTTTCTTGTGCGAATTAGAGAGTTGGTCGCACTTGGAATAATGCTTACATTATTATGTAGGTAGGATTGGTTTGTTGAGTGGCTTGTCTTGTTGAGATATTTTCTCAACAATAATCTCTCATTGTAGAAATTGTTGCATCTCATAAAGTACTATTTATGTGGCATGCATCTCGGGTTTGTGATTGAATTACGCAAATTGTTTTTGAGCAATTTGTGCACTATGTATGCTCCTCCAAATTTCTTTTTTGTATTAGAGACCATATCGGCCTGAATCCCTCCAAGGAAGGCCAAGAAATATGTAGAGACTGATAGCTAATACTTCGTAAATAATTAGATTAGGGTAAGTGTGTGAAAGAACATAGTTTATTTTTCTCTCTGTGAATTAGAGAGTTGCCTGTAGGAAAGGCACTAGAATGTGAGCGATCTAGGCATCTAATAATATGCTTGAGGACTCTATAGAGAGATGAAGCATATTTCATTTGCTCATAGTGAAGGGAACCATCATCCATGGCAGAGCTACCATTCCAGGAAATTCAGAAAATTGTGAAGGTGTTAAACGAAAATGTGGATCGCTTGAGTTTGGCAACATGTTCTCATTGGCTAAATTTTTTAGCATGAAACAAAAATCGTCATCTTTGTCATCCATTCTTAGTGTACCTGCATTGTTAATTTGTTCCTCATCACCAAAAATGATTGTGCCATTTTCATCATATATGTTTCGTTACAAAGAGTATTGTTATCATACATTGTTCGTTGTAGAGAGTTCTATTATCAACCTATCCATCTGCAAACACATTTTTTAAGTTATGTAAATTTTCTTACTGAGTGTGATATTTATTGGTGATGAATGACACCAATGCATGAATTTTCAGGCAATGATGCAGAGTTAATTGTTCATATCCATCGAGCATCAATGGCATCTCTTTCACTGTCAATACATTTATTTCACTCTGTGCATCCTTCATGCAACTGTTTGGGAGCGGAAATTACATGAAGGTCAAGGAACGAATGTAGAGCAGGGGGTGAATGGCTGGGGAACAAGAGTTGGATGAATAATATTTTTAGACCATCCTCCATACTTATCGAGCAAGTTGTTTGCCATTTTGATGGAATGTAGGTGGAATGTTGATCCTTCACAATATTGTCAAATAAATTGCCAGAACAAAGAGAAACCACTGAGGAATTAGACAGAGGAAGTGCGCGGGGTTTTTTTGGCATAGGGATGGAAAACACCAACATTATATGTAGAGTAGAGACACAACACAATACAGATACTATGTTTCAGATCACTACAGTTCGTCAAACAAAGACATGCAACTTTCTTTGGTGATTTTCAAGATTCTTTGAGTCCTACAGTTTTTAGTTTGATTTGATTGATTTGTATGCCATATTTTTATAATGTGTAAAATTGTATGACAAATGACCATTTAATGAAAAAAGATATATATTTAAGTTAATGGTTCTCAAGGTTGTTAGCTGCATACACAACATTAATTTAATTATGTGAGTATGTTATATGTTGATGGGTCTTTCTGTGATTTAGGCTTCAAGAGCATCGATTATAGGTTATGTTATGAGATCCATGTGTGTAAAAGGGTCAGTTACATAATTGATCGCAGGATACAATATCGAGATTGTCCTTCAGGAGATCGAGCAACATCAGTTATACAAAGTTAATCAAATATGGTCAGAGGCAGTTATGTCTTAAATGAGTTGAATGGGAAGCTAGAAGATTGTGGTGGTGAAAAGAGCATTATCTGAGAGACTTAAGAGTGGGTATAAGTGTCAAGGAAGAACTGTCAAACAAATGTGACATGTGAATTGTAATTTGTCATTTTTGTATTAATGTTTGTGATAATGTACTTTAAGCATTAAATGTGGTACTTGGAATAATTCTTACGTCAATATATAGGTAGGATTGGTTTTTTGAGTGGATTGTCTTGTTGAGATATTTTCTCAACAATAATATCTTACTATAGAAATTGTTGGATCTCATAAAGTACTATTTATGTGGCATGTATCTCGGGTTTGTGATTGAATAATATAAATTGTTTTTGAGAAATCTGTGCACTATGTCTACTCAAAATTTATTTTATATGGTTCGAGGAAAATGTTTAAATCCTTGAATTTATGGAACTCTTTATCATCATATTTATGTTATACAACCATTTCAAAGGGGGGAAATACAAATAGAAATGTTTTCTAATGACATTTTCATTCGAACCAAACCAAAATCTATGTATCCCTATGAACAATCATATATATATATATATATATATATATATATATAGAGGGCGAGAGAGAGAGAGAGAGAGAGAGAGAGAGAGAGAGAGAGAGAGAGAGAGTGAATATGTCATTAAAAAAATAATTTTGTTTCAATTCCAACAATTGAGAAGAAAAATTTAGATGTAGCTAATGAATAAAAACCCATGGAAAATAGTGAAAGGGGATAAGAAATTACATAAAAATCCCAATAAATTATTGGAATAGTAATATATATATATATATATATATATATATATATATATATAATAATAATAATAATAATAAAGCTAAAGCCATTATAGGTATTTCCTTCTCATATTTAGAGGTCCATCATTTTGATTTTGAAAAATCATCCATGGAAATTTGGGATAACTTGAATTCACTATTTGTAGCAAAAGCGATGTGTACAGAATAATTTTTGAAGTTATGGTTATCTAGATTTAAGATGTTAACCAAAGCCCCTATGTCTAACCACATATGAAATCTAAGATCTATTATTGGACAACTAGGATAATCCAAAGCTATAGGGGAGGAAAAAGGATAGCAAATCCATGTTGTTAAACAATATACCTTCTAAATACATCAATATTATTTTTACTTTCATCCATATGTTTTCACAAACTCTATAAGATATGATTATTTCATTGTTAGCTGAATATAAAATCATGATTGGTCATAAAAAACTTGATCTTCATCTTAAGTTTTCATTATATCCATGAAAAAATTGTAATAGATCAACTAAGGATAAGTGGGAGATAAAATGTTATTATTGCAAAAAAATGGATCACATAACTTAGAGCTATATATTTCAATTCATTGATTCTCTCAAGGGAATTTTCAATGATGAACCACATGTAACTAATGTGTCCACTCTTGAAGATATATTAGATGTAGATAATGGTGATGACCTTATTCAAGAAATGACATTTTATGCGTATTAAGAAGCTCACACTGTAAAGACAACCAAAAATCTAATGTAGATATATGTCATCATGGATAGTTTCCTAGATAATTTGATCTTTTGTGGTTCTTGAGAAATACATCCTTATCAAGGTCATCAGACAACTATATGGAGTACTCTAAATGTAAGTTAGCATGGATAATTGTCAAATAATTTGGAAGATTCATAATTTGTGAATTTGGGGAGGTGGTATCTGGGAAATCAAGAAATCAACTTCAAATTTGCACCTCTACAAGGTGTTATCATCTAAAAAATATTAACTTCTAAGTTCACCAAAGTAGACTATCATATTACATGTTTGTGATTTGTTTTACACCATATTCCACGTCCACTAAACTTGTAGAGATATTTCAAGAAAGTTTATTTTATACCATTAGAGCTATCACCCTTTTTATCCCTAATATGTGAACATACTAATAAATAAAGTACCGTAAAATCTACATTACCCCTTAAAATTCAAAATTATGACTATAAAAAATAATAATTATAAATAGACATCTTTAAACCCTAATTGATATTTATCCTTGATTTGGTCCATTAACCACTATTTTCCAATTAACCACTATTTTTCATGACCTCATCCATAAGATTTAACCCATGATGTTTTGTAAAATCCATTTAATTTATCCATTATCATCCACCCACATACTATAGGTGCATACCTCCAAAATTGCGCTAACACTAAAGACATATGTTATCGTGATTACCTTCTAGAGAAATTTGTGCTACTCACAACCAAAGGAGAGGGAGTCAACGTATTGAATGTGAACGAACCTCTTAAGTAGTAGATTGTGGATCCATATTCTTCAACAATCTCTTTTATTATAATAAGTATATTTATTAATATTATATTATATTATTATATTAATTATATAATAATAATATTACACTAGTAATATAATATTATTATTTTATTATAATTGTTGAATAATGTTAATATTGATATTTGATATTATTAATTAGAATTATTATTAAACTTAATTTTATAGTTATATTGTTAATTTTATAGTTATATTGTTATTATTATTAGGAAAAAATTACTCATTATATAATTAATAATTATTCTATAATATTATGTTATCAAACATTATAAAATTAAAGTGATTATGTAATATTATGAGTTGAGGAAATAATATATTATTATTATTTTGTTGATATAGTTCTATTAATATAGTATTTTTTAAGTAAACTTTATATTTTATATAATTTAACATTTATAATGATGACATATGAGGTTTGTTGTGGCGTATTACTAGGGAAACACGATTAGATACAAAACTTCCATTGTTTCAAAATGTTGAGAGATAAGAGAAAATTAATAGTTCGAAGAGACAAAGGATAAATTCTTACTGTCTAGCCATAAGAACCTTTCCCATCATGAAACATGCTGCAATAAAACATAGAGAAAATAACAAAAATAGAGGACTAGTTTGACATCCATGCTTATTTCTCTAATTCAATTATTTCAATGGGGATGGACTTCTTATTACTGCTTGGGGAGCATCCAAGATTAGGAGGATTACTTATTTTCCTTTCTATTCTAGTGATCTTGCGGTTTGTTGCAATTAGGTGTCCACTACATTTTATTCAAATTCTAGAAAATCTCTTCCTTCATTTCATTCCTAACTGCAAGCACCCTTCCTAAGAGAAAAATGATATGCCAATAGATGTCGATGGTGTACATATAAGGATTATACACACCTCTAGTGTGACCCACATTAGGGATCTAGTTTTCCACTTCTAGAAATATCTCTGCATTTGTGAGGTCATATTTTTTATTAGAGAGCTCCCTTTCCACTTGTGTGATATCCTCTTCAACTTGTTGGGGGGTTAGGTCCCTGTAGAGCATGAATAATATTTCAGCTTTAGTCTAGGCTCTAAAGCAATATCTTTCTTGTAATATTCTACTCCCATGCATACTCTAGCCCTTTTACTGGTCATTGCACATGACCATAAGGAGAAGCGAATTGTAGCAAGAGTGAGAAAGTGGGGGGCCAATGAGTCAGCCTTGAAAGCCAACATATATCACCTGAAGCATAAGAAACCCCAACACCTATAATAACTATGATGAAATATTTTGGAAAAAAACAAATCGTAAGGATGAACAACCATGAAATCACTTCATATCTAATCGCTCCTAAATTTCCAAGTTTTGGAGGTCGCTCACATAGAAGACTACAAATGACTTTAAGTTGGATCTAGTTGAAGGAATAGAGGAACTCTCGCTGAAGCTATCTATCTACTACATTGAGAACAAAGATGTGAAAAGGAAGGAAGTTGACTATAGTATGGGTTGATTCCAAGAAGTGTTGGATTTTCCTACCCATTCTATGGTCAATAATACACTAATATTTGTTGGAAGGATAATGCACCAGGTAGAATAAGAGGAGCTAGTTTCTTGTGTTAGATAGCCCATAATGAAGGATAACCAAGCATATAAGAACACAAGACCATTACTGGGAAAAATAAAATTGTGCACCCCTTCAAACAAAAGTGTGTAGTGTATATCCTTCCCAACATGAAAACATCGATCTATATTCCATGCTACATAATCAACATGCAACTACGTAGAGGCAAACTCATGTATGTATACACTTTTTCTGAGACAAACTTGCATACAAATTTGTAATTATTTACTCATTCCTTCGTTGCATAACAGAACTTCATTCAAACCCAAATCTCAGCAAACCCAATAATAAACATACAATAGAACATTATTATGACAGATCAACCCTTAAGAAAATCATGTAGTCATTTTAGATCTACAAGATCTGATCACACATCAAATTCCTTGTGCAACCTTATTTCATATCAAACAATTGATCAATATCCCATTACTTGCACACCAAATAGTTTTATCTTCATCTCCTTATATATCTTAGGCCTTATCCAATACCACATGTCAAATATTTCGTAATGTCGATGGTATTCCTAGATGGGATCAAATATCTATTGTTGTGCTAATTCCTATGGGCAAATACCATGGTAAAGATCCTTGGTATTTAGGATACGATAGTGAGGAAATTGTATGCGCTTTCTCTTCTCCATACCCGCATGTGTATGTAGTTTTTCTTCACAGAACCTACATGTATTTCTCAAAACAACACCTTCATCACTCTTTTGTCTCTCGTTTGCTATTCCTTTATCCAAACTCTCTCTCACATGTGTACTAGCATGTAAATTCATCATGTTATCATCATGTTGACAATATTCATCAATTAGGTTTCCATCAAGGATAACACATTTGTCATAATTCCAACAAGCCAATATCTCTTTATCGAGATAACCACAAGCATAGATTATGATTTTATAGCAATGACCTCCTATTCCTACATATTATTAGCTCATGGATTTCATTTTCGACAATACATGGTAGAAATTAAAGTACAATGTGAGCCTAACACATCCACTTGTGCCCTTGTAGTTGTAAACCCCTTCCCTCTCTTTTGCCTCAGGTAATTATGCACTAAGACTTGACCTTTCCCAGCCTCATAGCATGCAAAAAACCTCCCACTAATAGTTATTTATTATATAGGAATTATTCCACCATCAGGCCATATCCCCTCTATGTTAGGTTAAACGATTTAATTTACCATACTAATATTTGATTCAATAGTCTATTAAGGATGTTAACATTGGAATATGAATATTTTAGTATTAAGGTGAAATGATTTGATTTACTTGTAGCCATCCTTAAATATAAATAATTTTCATTCATGGATTGGATATTAATCATTACTTCTCTAGATCCAAAATAACAAAGTGTTAAGGCCATCCCATATGTTTGTATATACATGTATCTCTATCTTCTTGGAACAATGCGAGGATAGTAATACCAACATTTATGGTGGTACTATGGTTCATTTTCATACATCATGAAATTATACCAATGAAGGAAAGGAATGAAGAGCCTTGAAGAATTGTAAGACTAAAACCTATTTCCATCACATAATAAAGAATAGTTTCGAATGGTTTTCTAAACTCGACAGAGGAGAGTGGGTGTCGAGCTAAAATATAGAGTCAAATGATAATCAATAGTATATTAGTATATGTATGGGCTTAGTACCATTGAAACCATTAGAATAAAATTATGGCTTACTAGAGTTTATAACTAGCCTAGATTGTGGCTAGTCAGAGTAACCGGCTAGTATAGATGGCAAACTCTTGGGAGTATGTGAATGGATATAACCAAGGTATATTTAAAAGTAAAAAAAATATTTTCCACAAGAACCAAACTAGATCACACAAAAATTCTAGTAAATAAGAAGAAAGGAGAAGGGTCTCAAATTACACACATTAACTTGGAATATACATTCCTGGGCTTAAGGTTTTTGTTAGGATAGGATACCACATGAATTTATGTTCTATTGAAAACCAAGGAACAAGAAGGTGGGGCCATTCAACTAAGCCACAATCTACTTAAGAAGTGTGCCCTATGCCTCATAAAAACTAATTATTAACAATAAAGAAAAAGGAAGAAACAGTGCATACAATGCAAGAAGAGGTAATGTCTGAGGATTTCAGATCATAACCTAAGCATTGATGTTATTTCCCTCAGGAGGGCCGAAAAATCCCAATAAGGGTTTAACACACAATGATGCAGAGAACCATAAATTTGAATAATATATAAACTTCTATAACAAAACGCACTTTCCATTTCATGAATCCCATGCATTCCAATTACCACAAATATAAATAACAATAAAACTCATATATTTCCTTTGTCATTAATAAAAACAAAAATATTCCATTTATTTCTAAGAAAAGCACATAGAAGTCTAAGTAATAAGTAACCACAAGGACTATTTCAAACTGACTAAAACCCTTCATTATCAATAGGAAATTTTATTACAAATGTGTAGCACAAGGGTGTTAAGATGGGTACCCTCTCCCTGTGAAAATTCCTAAACCTGAAATCCCTACTGCAAAAAACTGATGTTACTTCGCCTACTTGTTAATCGATACAAGTTATTTACTATGTTCTATAGTAAATATCGAAGTAAATACTACTACAACTATCACTTAATTGAAAATAATATGACGAAACAAGAAACTGAACAGGAGGAGATACAATACACATGACACAATTATTTTTAGACAAATGTCCTTGGAAAAACCCAATGTGGGAAAACCAGTGCAATAGATCCGAGGGTTTTAATTATTAAGCAGAAGTTACTTTTGAATAGAATCTCTATATGCCTTGCTAGCTATCTAATCGAGAGAATATAAATTGAGAAAAGAAATTAGTGAGATTACTTCACTCTAGAGTGCAAGTCCCAGTTGATCCGGCAGCTGAACCAATGAGTCCTAGACACCCTCTATGTTGCCCCTATGTGGTCACTGCATGGGCATACATCACTCATTTAAGGCACTACATCACCTCTCTTCTGTATCAATTTTCTCTTATGAACTTCATCTTGAGCCCTCCTAGCTCAGAATGTCAAACCCCCAGAAAAATCTAGGACTTCTTCTTGGAAGGCACTACGCTACTGTATGTGTCCTTCTTGGCTCTGTGTCTCCCTCAATGTGTTGAAGAAAGCGTAACTAGGTTTGGTCTTCATAATAAGATGATATTTGTAATCGATGTAATAAAAGAGACTATTTATTTTTTTGGTCGGCCTTGCTACATGGGTTTCATGAGCAATAAGTATCATAGGTCAAAAGATGTCTTCTTAATGTCTTTAGGATTTATTAATCTGTCAAAGAGTCATGTCATGTAAAAATGAGCTCTCCATGACCTTATGAAAATGTATACTAGTCCAAAAAAGTGTGTAGAACCCCTCTAAAGACCAAGATCAATCCTCCATTAGAAAGTACAAGAAGACTACAAGAAAAATGTTAATAAGGAGATCATATCGATTCCAAAATGAATTAAATACATAATTAAATGTCATTTTGGCTTGGACAATAGACATGTCGGTTCATGTATTCAAGTCAGCTCATTATAGAAGGCACAAATGACTGTAAATATTCATCTAGGGTATGCACAAATCCCAAGCATAGAACTCATATTCTCTGAACTGCGAATAGATATTAGGTGTAGAAGGGAGATCTTGATTGTGTTCAGATCTCATAAGGCCTTATCAAATGCAGTGATGATCTTAGTGATAGTTCTCTCCTCCTCGGTGGAAGTCATTTCAGTGAAAAGGACCACAGTCAGTGTTTTTTAGTGGCAAAGAAGATCTCTGAAATATTACAGTAGTACCAACAATCTTGGCATGATTGTGACAAGTAAAATCTTGAAGTATATCACAGTGAGAAGAATCAGTTCTGTATTTTAGCACCTCAGTTGATCAAAGTGGTATCTTTGTTACAGTCTCAGCATAATGAACAACAGTGATTAGGGTTACAATAAATATGGCTACATTCTTGGCATAACTATTATGGTCTCATTTTCAATATAGAGGATCACGATGATCCCACAATGAGGATGTATACCCTCTCGACATACTCTTAGTTACATATGTTATGATATTGAAGATAGACACAACATATAATGATTTATATCTCAGTCACATACTTGGTGATCATTGTACCATTGAATATAATCAGATTCTTAATATATTGATGATAAGAAAGGATCTATGTGATATGTTCTCATATCCAGTCTTGAACCTAGCATGGACGTAATTATTATAGTTATAGGATCATGATGTTGATCTCGATATAACTCTCCTATCTCTATGATTTCATTGTTTCTTTGGTATAGAAAATGATCTCGGTATGTACATCAATGATGATCTCAGTGAAAGGAATAACAAGTGAAGATGTAGCAAAAGTGTGATGACTTAAGTATGGTTGCAATCATGATGATGATCTAAGTAGGAAGGGATTGATGATCTTGGCCTTGGAGTGGCAGAGTAGGTCAAGGGTCACGGTCTTGGCATTTTTCAATTAGAATCTCTATAAGAATAATTTTGTGTGGGTTTTCCTCTCCATGAGGGAGAGGTTTTGGCCCTGGTAGAAAGCCAAATACCTTATGTTCTTGTTTCTTTATTTTTGATAGTAGTTTGATGAAGTAAACGCACACACTAATAATGAAAAATAATATCAAGCTAAGATAAATTGTAAAAGAAAATCACAAAGTTTTATCATGTTAGGAAGAATCTATTTAAGTATGTTTTACCTAGATTCTTCAACGCACTGGGCACTACATTGACTCCTCTACATATTTATCGGCCTCTCTGTTGCATATTCCTAGCTCTAGAGAAGATCCTCCATCCAAAAATATCTCTGCCCCTCTCTGCGTGATCACCATGAAATCACTACGCTGCTCTCTAGCTCAGCAATTCGATCTGGCTGATCAACTCTGTGTGTGTTTTTCAAAAGACCCTCAAGCCTCCTTAAATAATGTTATCATTAGCATTCAACAGCTAATATTAGAAGCTAATCAATGGCTAAGAGCATTTATGCTCGATCCTCATTTTCCTCTAGAAGTCACACCCACGGTTAGATTAACACCCATTAATTATTTTAGTTTCCTAATTTTAGACTTAGGGTCCCATTAAAAATAATTAATTATTTTAATAAAATTGTCTTCCGGTGGAATTTCACAAAATTCTTTCTGGATTCTTTGGAATACATGTTCCCATGTTTCCATGCAAAATTTGAGACTTATAGAACATCTGATGCTACCAGAAATAAACACTCCCTCTTAACAAGGAATGTGCTCTAACAATGCTTCCCACTGAAGCATTACCCAGACTTAATAACATCATCCTCTGCATTGCTAATGTTTGACATACTATCCATGAACTACTGTGTTGCTGTTGTAACTGTACTACTACTGAAACTACCACTATGAACACTTCATCCCTCTCTAGTGTTGTATCTTTGATGCTGCTAGCACTGCCACTGCTAATAGTTCATCTACAATGCAACTGAAAAACATCCCAAATTCTGAACAAGTGTTCAACATAGATGCATCTTTATGTTGAAGATCTTACTACTGCTAGTCCCACGCTAGCCCTCTAAATCCACTCGCTGCTGCTACTACTGCATTGTGCCTCCCTGCACTGTTACAACTTTGCACTATGCTACTTAGACTTGGTGTGCTCACCAATTCATCTGTCGTTCCAACACTCCTTTACACCAACTGACACTGGTCCATCCCGCTACTTCTCGTTTGGGCTCATGTGGCAAGGAATTGATATGAGAGGTAGGCTCCTCAAGGATCCTATGCATCCTATAGCTCTCAAGGCCTACAACTCCAGATCATCCCACCTCACCCTTGGATGTATGGCTACCAACATGGCAAAATATGATATACTCATACTGTGGTTGCTACTACTATGTTGATGCTTCTGTGCTACTACTACAACTACTACAATAATAATCCAATCTCCTGTATCTAGAAGTACTAGCCTCCATAGGATTTCTCCCTTTGAAACTAATCTCCCTTTGGGTCTCGATCTCCTTATGGGAAATCTCTCTGCACCCTCCTGGAAACTCACATAGTATTGATGTATTGGAAACTGGACTGTGAAGCTCTGTGTTGGGAATATCCTAGATGGAGCTGCACCTACATACTGCAATTGGGCAATTCACATTACTTGTGTCACTACAACTAGATCTACAACTGTCTTCCAGAAAATGATTAGAACTAGTTATGCAACTATCATTTGAATGAATAGATGCATCTGCTAACATTTTTATCCTCTTGCTACTTATTTTGTTGGGCTCCTGCAGCAAGGATACTAATCCATGTGAAAATTCTATAGCAACTGGATCTAACTTGATGCTCTTCCATGGATCCTTCCCGTTTGTGGCCATCTCTGCAAAAATGTCAAATTGTCTCCTCTCTCCTCTACACACCACTAGACTGGCCTAAGCATTCCCTTCTGGAGCTTGTAGATCTGCCCCTCTCCACTACTGATTAGCTAGTGTGAATTCAGACTCCTTGGCTGGAAGTCCTCTGAGGAGGAATTCTGTCAACTATGTCTCTCTCTTCTCTCTGACATCTTTATGCCTAGCAACATCATGTAGAAAACTATGTCGCACAAGAAAAAACCTCTTCATTGAAGCTTTTGTTGTGCTTCTCCCTCTACGACTGACAAATTTCAATGAAGAAATATTACCTCTATTTCGACTCACTCAGAGAGAGATTTACTGCGAAAATTTAGCCTTCTTGGCATGGAATGTGCAATCCCTCTGGGGATTTGAACTACTGCCTCCTACAACTATTCAAACTCCTTATTTTCTCAGCATTGGGTTCTCTAGCACTTCTCTTCTTGTTTCACTAGCAACTTTGATACCATGTGAAAATTCCTCAACCTAGAATCCATACTGCAACAAAATCATGTTACTTCTCCTACTAGTTAATTAATACAAGTTATTTACTATGTCCTACGGTAAATATCAAAGTAATACTCCGCAATCTTTAGTAAGTTAAAAATAATATTCTGAAACAAGAAACTGAACATGAAGAGATACAACAAAAGTGAGATAGTTATTTTCGGACAAATGTCCTCATAAAAAACCAATGTGGGAAAATCGATGTAGCAAATCTGAGGGATTTTATTATTAAGAAGAAGTTATTTCTTAATAAAATCTCTAAATTCCTTGCTGGCTATCTAGTACAAAGAATATCACTCGACAAAATAAATTAGTGAAAATACTTCACTCTACACTGCAAGTATCAGTTGATCTAGTAGCTGAACGAATGAGTCCCCGACACCCTCTACATTGCCCCTACGCAGTCACTATGTCGGCCTACGTCACTTCCTTTGAGGCACTCTATCACCCCTCTTGGATCAATTTTCTCTTAGGAGTTTTGACTTCATCCCTGTTGGCTAAAAACATCAAACCCCTAGCAAAATCTCAAACTTCTACTTGAAATACACTATGTTTCCCTGTGTGAGCCCTTCCTGGCTCTGCATCACCCTCACTAGGCACTGTGCTTCTTCCTCTGTGTCTTTCTACATCTCTTTGCTGCACATTCTTGTCTCCAAAGAAGAGGCTCCATCCGAAACAATCTTCTCCCCTCTCTACGTGATCACCACAAAATCACTACGGTTCTCTCTAGCTCAACAATTCGATCTAACGGATCAACTCTCTGGGTGTTTTTCAAATGACCCTCAAGCGTCCTTAAAGAATCTTCTCGTTGAAATTCAACGACAAAAATTAGAAGCTAATCAATGGCTAAGATAATTTATGTTTGAGTAGCCAAGATTAGGAGGATTACTTATTTTTCCTTTCTATTTTGGTGATCTTGCGGTCTGTTGCAATTACGTGTCTACTACATTTGATTCAAATTCAAGAAAATCTCTTCCTTTATTTCATTCCTAACTACAAGCACCCTTCCTAAGAGGAAATTGAGATGCCAATAGATGTCCATGGTGTACATACAACAATTATACATGCCTTTAGTGTGACCCACATTAGGGATCTAGTTTTCCACTTCTAGAAGGATCTCTACATTTGTGAGGTCGTATCTTTCATTGGAGAGCTCCCTTTCTACTTTTGTGATATCCTCTTCAACTGGTTTGGGGGTTAGGTGCCTGTAGCACATGAATAATATTTCAGCTTCAATCTAGGCTATAGAGCAATATATTTCTTATAATATTCTACTCCTATGCATACTCTAGCCCTTTTCCTGGGCATCGCACATGACGATAAGGAGGAGAGAATTCAAGTGTGAGAAAGTGGGGGTCCAATGAGTCGACCTTAAAATACAACATATATCACTAGAAGCATAAGAAACCCCAACACCTGTAATAACTATGATGACATATTTTGGAAAGAAAATAAAAATTCGTAAGGATGAACAACCATGTAATCACTTCATAACTAATTGCTACTAAATTACCAAGTTTTGGAGGTGGATCACATAGAAGACTACAAATGACTTTAAGCTAGATCTAGCTAAAGAAATGGAGGAACTCTAGCTGAAGCTATTTATCTACTGCCTTGAGAACAAATATGTGAAAAGGAAGGAAGTTGACTGTTGTATTGGTTGATTCCAGGAAGTGTTGGATTTTCGTACCTATTCTATGGGGAACAATACATTAATATTTGTTGGAAGGATAATGCACTAGGTAGAATAAGAGGAGCTAGTTTCTTGTGTTAGATAGCCCATAATGAAGGATAACCAAGAGTCTAAGAACAAAAGACCATTACCAGTGGAAATAAAAATGTGCACCCCTTTAAACAAAAGTATGTAGTGTATATCCTTCCCCAACATGAAAACATCGATATGTATTCCATACTACAGAATCAACACACAACTACGTAGAGGCAAACCCATTTATGTATGTATTTTTTCTGAGACAAACTTACATACAAATCTATAATTATTGACTCATTCCTTTGTTGCATAACAAAACTTTATTCAAACCCAAATCTCAACAAACTGAGTAACAAAAATATATTAAAACATTATGATCACAGCTCAACCCTTAAGAAAATCATGTAGTCATTTTAGATCTATAGCTTATGATCCCACAACAAATTCCTTATGCATCCTTATTTCAGATCAAATAATTCATCAATAGTCTATTACTTGCACACCAAACAATTTGATCTTCATCTCATTATATGGCTTAGGCCCTATCCAATACCAAAGGTCAAATCCTTAGTAATGTTAATGGTATAGATAGATGGGATCAAATATCTATTCTTGCACTCATTACTATGGGCCAATACCATGGTAAAGATCCATGATATTTAGGATACGATGGTGAGGAAACTGTACACGGTTTCTCTTCTCCATACCTGCATGTGTCTGCAGCTTTGCTTCACAAAACCTACGTGTATTTCTCAAAACATCATCTTCATCACTCTTCTATCTCTAGGTTTCTATTCCTTTGTCCAAACTCTTGGTGACATGTGTACGAGCATGTAAAATCATCCTATTATCCTCATGTTGACAATATTCATCAAGTAGGTTTGCATAAAGGACAACACATTTGTCATAATTCCAACAAGCCAATATCTCTTCACTGAGATACCCAAAAGCCTAGATTATGATTTTATAAAAATGACCTCCTCTTCCTGCCTATTATTAGCAAATGGATTTCATTTTCAACAATAATTGGTAGAAATTCAAGTACAATGTCAGCCTAACACATCCACTTGTGCCATTGTAGTTGTAAACTCCTTCTCTCTCTTTTTTCTCAAGTAATTATGTACTCATACTTGACCTCTCCTAGTCTCAAAGAATGAAAAAAACCTCCCACTAATAGTCATTTATTACATAGGAAATATTCCACCGTCAAGCCATATCCCCTCTATGTTAGGTTAAATGATTTGATTTACCATACTAATATTTGATTTGATAGTGTATTGAGGATGTTAATATTGGAATATGAATATTTTAGGATTAAGGTGAAATGATTTGATTTACTTGTAGTTGTCCTTAAGTATAAATAATTTTCATTCATGGATTGGATATTAATTATGAGTTCTTTAGATCTAAAATAACAAAGTTTTAAAGCCATCCCATATGTTTGTATGTACATGTATCTATCTTCTTGGAACAATGCGAGAATAGTAATACCGACATTTATGGTGGTAAAGTGTGTCATGATTTGCATACATCAAGAAATTATACTAATGAAGCAAAGGAATGGAGAGCCTTGAAGAATTGTAAGACTAAAACCTGTTTCCATCACATAATAAAGAAAAGTTTTGAATGCATTTCTAAACTCGACAGAGGAGAGTGGACGACAAGCTAAAATATAGAGTGAAATGATAATCTATAAGCATAGTAGTATATGTATGGGCTTAGTACCATTGAAACCATTAGAATAAAATTATGGCTTATTGGAGTTAACAAGTAGCCTAGGTTGTGGCTAGTCAAGGTCACCAGCTAGTATAGATGGTGAACTCTTGGCAGTATGCGAAAGGATATCACCAAGGTATATTTAAAAGTAAACAAAAATATTTTCCACGCGAACAAAACAAGATCACACAAAAATTCTAATAAATAAGAAGAAAACAAAAGGGTCTCAAATTACACACATTAACTTGGAATATACATTCATGGGCTCAAGGTTTTTGTTAGGATAGGATACCACATGAATTGATGTTTTGTTGTAAACCAAGGAACAAAAAGGTGGGGACATCCAACTAAGCCACAATCTACTTAAGAAATGTGCCCTATGCCTCATAATAACTAAGTATTAACAAGAAAGAAAAGAAACAAATAATGCATATAATGCAAGAAGAGGCAACATCTGAGGATTTCTAGATCATAACTCAATCATTGATGCCATTCCCCCAAGGAGGGGCCAAAAATCCCAATAAGGGTTTAATACTGAATGATGCAAAGAACCATAGATTCGAATAATATACAAACCTCTATAACAAAAAGCACTTTCCATATCATGAATCCCATGCATTCCAATTACCACAAATAGAAATAACAATAAAACTCATATATTTCCTTTATCATCAATAAAAAGAACAATATTTCCATCACATATTCATGGGGCTATGAATTTTAACCCTATTCCATTTATTGCCAATAAAAGGACACATAGTTGTCTGAGTAATAGATAACCAAAAGGAGACTTTCAAACTGAATAAAACCCTTCATTATCAAGGGGAAATTTTATCACCAATGTGTAGTGTAAGGGTATTAAGGTGGGCACCCTCTCCCTAAGAAAATTCCTAAGCCTAGAATCCCTACTACAATAAACTGATGTTACTTCTCCTACTTGTTAATCCATGCAAGTTATTTACTATGTTCTATGGTAAATATCGAAGTAAATAATATTGCAACCTTCACTTAATCAAAAATAATATGTTGAAACAAGAAACTAAACAAGAAGAGATACAACATAAGTGACACAGTTATTTTTGGACAAATGTCCTTGGAAAAACCCAATCTGGGAAAACTAGCTCAACAGATCTAAGGCTTTTTATTATTAAGAAGAAATTATTTCTGAATACAATCTCTAGATGCCTTGATAGCTATCCAATACAGACAATATGACTCAACAAGAGAAATTATTGAGATTACCTCACTCTAAACTGCAAGTCCTAGCTGATCCAACAACTAAACCAACGAGTCCCTGACACCCTCTATGCTGCCCCTACATAGTCCCTATGTGGGCCTCAATCACTCCTTTGAGGCATTGCAACACCTCTCTGTTGGATCAATTTTCTCTCAGGAGCTTCGACTTCAGCCCTCTCGTCTTAGAACATCAAAACCACAGCAAAATCCTAGACTTCTGGTTGGAAGTCACTATGCTGATCTATGTCAGCCCTTGCTCACTCTAGGTCACCCTCACTATGTTGAATAAAGTATAACTAGGTTCGGTATTCATAATAACATGATCTTTGTAATTGATGTAATAAAAGAGAATATTTTTTTTTTTTTATGCCTTTCTACAAGTGTTTGATGAGAAAGAAGAATCATAGGTCAAAAGACTTATTCTTGATTTCTTTAGGATTTATTAATATGTCAAAGAGTCATGTAATGTAAAAAGGAG
This sequence comes from Pinus tabuliformis, assembly GCA_031772625.1. Classification (NCBI taxonomy): domain Eukaryota; kingdom Viridiplantae; phylum Streptophyta; class Pinopsida; order Pinales; family Pinaceae; genus Pinus; species Pinus tabuliformis. The sequence goes on along the minus strand of CM062807.1, from coordinate 992,643,283 downwards.
ATCTCCATGAGCTTATGAAAATGCATACAAGTCCAAAAAAATGTGTAGAAGCCCTCCAAAGACCAAGATCTCCTCCATTAGCAAGCACAAGAAGACTGCAAGAAAAACATTAAGAAGGACATCATGTCAGCTCCAAAATGAATTAAATACGTAATTAACTTTCATGTCAGCTTGGGAAATAGACATGTTGGTTCATGTATTTAGGTCGGCTCAATATAGGAGGCACAAACGATTATAAATACCTGTCTAGGGTATCCGTAAATTCCAAGAACATAACTTGCAATTTTCTCTAAACTGTGTATAGGTATGAGGTGTAGGAGGGAGATCTCGGTTGTGTTTAGATCTCAGAAGGACTTATCAAATGCGGTGATGATCTTAGTGATAGTTCTCTCCTCCTCAGTGACACTCATTTCAGTGAAAGATATCACAATCAATGTTTTTTGGTGGCAAATAATATCTCCGAAATGTTACAACAGTACCAACAATCTCTACATGATTCCGACAAGTAAAATCTCAAATTATATCACAATGAGAAGACTCAGCTCTGTCTTTTAGCACCTCGATTGATCAAAGTGGTGTCTCTGTTACAGTCTCGGCATAATGAACAACAAAGATTAGGGTTACAAGAACTAAGGATACATTCTTGGCATAACTATTGTGGTCTTAGTTTCAATATTGAAGATCATGATGATCCCATAATGAGCACATATATCGTCTCAATGTACTCTCAATTACTTCTGTAATGATATTGAAGATAGATGCAACATATAATGATTTATATCTGAGTCGTATACTTGATGATCATTGTATCATTGAATATAATCACGGTCTTAATATATTGATGATAAGGAAGGAACTTTGTGATATGTTCTCATACATAGTCTTGATCGTAGAACGGATATAATTATCATGATTATAGGATCATGATGTTGATCTCGATATAACTCTCATATCTCATTGATTTCATTGTTTTAGTGGTATAGAAAATGATCTCGGTATGTACATCAATGATGACCTCAGCAAAAGGAACAACAAGTGAATATTTAGCAGTAGTGTGATGACTTAAGTATGGTCACAGTGATGGTGATGATCTTAGTAGGAAGGGATTGATGATCTTGGTCTTGGAGTGGTAGAGTAGGTTAAGGGTCATGGTCTTGGTATTTTTCAATTGGAATATCTATAAGAAGAATTTTTTGTGGGTTTTCCTCTCCAAGAGGGAAAGGTTTTGGCCCTGGAAGAAAGCCAAATACCTTTTTGTTCTTGCCTCCTTATTTTTGATAGAAATTTGATGAAGTAAACACACACACTAATAACGAAAAATAAGATCAAGCTAAGATAAATTGTAAAAACACTTCACAAATTGTTAGCATGTTAGGAAGAATCTATTTATGTATGCTTGCCCTAGATTCTTCAAGACATTGGGCACTACACTCCCTCCTCTACATATTTATCTACCTCTCTACTGCGTATTCCTGGCTCCCAAGAAGATCCTCCATCCAAAACTATCTCTGCCCCTCTCTGATCACCACGAAATCACTACGCTGCTCTCTAGCTCAATAGTTTGATCACACCAATCAACTTTGTGTATTTTCTTCAAATGACCCTCAAGCCTCCTTAAATAATCTTCTCATTCAAATTCAAGGGCTGAGAGTAGAAGCTAATAAATTTCTAATATCATTTCTTCTTTATCCTTTTTTTCTGCTCGAAGTTACACCCACAATTAGATTAATACCCATTAATTATTTTAATTTGCTAAGTTTACACTTAGGGTCGCATTAAAAATAATTATTTATTTTAATAAAATTATCTTTGGGTGGAATTTCCCAAAATTATTTTTGGGTTCTTTGGATACATATGCCCAAGCCTCCTTGCAAAATTTGAGACTTATAGCACATCCGATGCCACCAAAAATAAAAACTCCCTCTTATCGAGGAAATTGCCAAAGAATTCACACACAATGAACAAATAAGGAGAATGAATATCCTCTCATTATCATGCTAAAGAGGGAAACATTTGCAGATAGGACCATGAGACATCATACCTCTTTCTTTGACTTGTAGCACAATGCCAACAGGCTCCCATCACGAAATGATATAGGCCCTCCTTCCTCGATCATTAAATTCATTAGCACTTTGAAAAAAAAAATGGAAATAGATAAAGAATTAGATATTTACGTAGAAATGAAACCCAATTTAATTTTTCTACCCACAAATGACAACCCATCTTCTCCATAAATTCCATACAATGAAACCATTCTTTCAAGAAAAGTGTTTTGTAGAAGAAAGTTAATTGCAAGAGTAAATTATACTGTCGGCACTCAAAGCTAGGAATGTATAGTTGCAGGATAAGAAGAAACAAAATACCCACAAGAATAAGTAACAAAATAAAAAAATAGAGCCATAGAAAAATAAAATGTGCTAAAATTCCATGAGTTAATACTAAGGCCATGGGCATAATCCATAGAGCTGGCAAATATTTTACAGAGACAAAGATCCATAAGGTTGGTTCGAAGTTGCAGGTGGGAGTCATAAAACCTAAATGAAACACACACAAAGATGACACAAATAGAATGATAACATTATCACTCCAAACCCATAACTCTATAGAGTTTCCCAAACCAAGGTTCTACCTATGAAGGAGCTAATCTCCTACTCCATATTCCCCAAAATTCATATCTGAGCATGTGCATTTGCATCAATTATATGGGCATTAAAAGAATTTATGATAGAATTAAAACATCCGTTAAAATTTCGGTTATAGTAGGAGGGGGAAATCATGGTCGATTCTCCATGTGACAACCCTCATCATAGCCAGACCACATGAATGAACATGAGTTTCATGCCCATCAGTGTCCTAGGGAAACATGTAGATGCTTCAAAAAAGTTGAAATTGTAGGGGTAAACCTTGGTTAAAACATATCGAAAGTGGGGTTGTCTATGCCGATTAAACGAGAGACTCCCACAGGGTGGCCTAATCAGTAATCTGAGTTAGAAAATGTGTATGACAGTGAGGCTAGCATACGAGGAAGGAGCACATCCTCCACATTAACGATGAAACCTTATAAACATAATTGATACCTAACACCATTCATCCCCAAGTGATAATGCATACAATGATGGTACACACTCTCATTTCCTTGCATGTACTTAATACGCATAGTGATGCATCGCAGGGTAAAGAAATTATTGTATAAGTGAAGGACTAAAGTTCATGTTAGAAATTCTATTGAGTTTTTGATGTCTTGTTAATTTTGTTAAGCTTGGGTTACAACACAACAAGAGTTAGAGACTTAGAGTACAAACCTCTGGCAAGGTCATACCCTACTATCTTAAAAAAAATAAGGGGCTTAAGGGTTGTCACAAAATGGTATCATAGCCTAGGTTTACAACACTTAGACCTAGTGGGCATAAACAAAGGAGGAAATAGAAAATAGAATAATGAATGTATTTAATTACTACTCTTACAAGTTAAATGGCTATGGAAGGAGAAGGATAAACTCCATAGGGGAGCGATGAAGGGAGTGAATATCATCAAAGAAAAGAATATGAGGACAAAATATATGTCGAAATACGAAACTCCAAGAATTAGGATACTCAAGATATGTGGTCAGTCTTGTAAGGCACTATGAAAAGCATGAAGACTAAAATAAAAAGGTATAGAATTGACAAAAAAATCCTATTGAGGATGTAGTGATACAAATATAAAATGTAGTAAGGAAAACAAAGGGTAAATGTAGCATTATTGAGAATCCTTAATGATAAAACAAAGCTAGAAAATAATGGAAGAACAATGAGGAAAGAATTCCAAAACAACATTTAAAAAGAAAGGAACCACTTGAGCTAGAAAATGAATTCCCAAATGCAACTGACAAAATTGATATTGGAATTGAATAATTAGACAGTAGTGAATAGAATGAACAAACACTTTCAACAAAAAGAAGAAAGGAATAGGATATGCAAGGGGAATCTAAGAAACTAAGGCCATTGGATTTTGAAGGAGATTTTGAAGAAAAAGAAGAAGTGTGGCTGATGAATATGAGAAAATATTTCCAAATTTATTAGTATTCCAACAACTTGAAATCTAGGCTAGCAACTTACCAGATAATGGAGAAACCACTATTTGGTGGTACAAGACCAAAAATGCTCACGAAATCAAGGAAAAGGAGATGACATTGAAATAGTTCGAGGAGGTGTTTAAGAAATAGTATTTACCAAAAAGATACTTTGTTGATAGATCCAACGAGTTTAAGGATTTGAAATTGGGAAGCATGAATATAGATGAATTCACCACAAAATTTTCAAGATTACTAAGATACATACCCTATTTCAGGGAGAAAATACAAACGTACAGAGGTACCTGAGATGTTTACCCTCATCATAGAAGAATCAAATCGAATTTGAAAATCGAAAAAAATGGATGAAGTTATATTAAAAGAAAAGTGGTTCCATAAGTAATTTAATCAAAAAATAGAGCAATAGAAGCCATGGTATGCTAAGATAAAGGAGATATCAGATTTAAAACGAAACGATTTCAAATACCCACCCCTTCATGCAAGAGTTTTCAAGGGAATAATTACAATAGAAATGATAGTACCCCATTCAAACATGTTCCAAGGACCACATAGTCAGAAAGATTCAGGAATGTGAAGGGTAACTTTGTTAGAGAAGTTATAAAATGATGGGAGTGTGGAGAACCCCATTTGGCCCAAAACTACCCATACAGAAGAGGGGATGACAACTCAGTCATATACCATATCTAAGAGGCATCCAAGGTAAATCATGTATCATGGGACATTCCAAGGATCAATGCAACCATAGGAAACCATCAAGAAAAACATCATCCCTTAATGGTTGAAATTGGTGGTAAGATAAATACTAAAACTGTTATAGTCCTTATAGACCCAAGTTCTAATTAGAGTTATGTTTCAGCTAAGGTGGTACAAAGTTTTCAATTAAGAAAAATAAAACATAAATAAGCGTGGATGATGCAATTGGCCACCATGACTAAAAGGAATGTCACATAATTATCCCCAAATTGTGCCATTGAAATGAATGGATTACAAACTAGTATGAATTTGAATGTCATGTCGTTGGGATCATATAATGTGTTGATCAACATCGATTCACTGGAGAACCACAGGGTAATTCTAAATTAATTAGATAAGGCCTTTGACTGCATGGAAAAAAAGGGAATACAAGAACAATTAAAGGTATACCCAAACCCATAACACTAAAAAACGTTTTTTTTTTCTATAAATAAGAAAACGTAGGAAACGTTGTATAATTTATGTTCTTTAGTTAATTGATACAAGAGTAGAAAATGGAAAACCTATTCTTGAAGAATTTTCCATCCTGAAGGAATTTAGGGACATGTTTCTAGAAGAAATCTTGGGGCTTCCACCTAAACAAGAATTAAACATCACTACATATCTAATACCAGGTTCAACACTTGTCTCTAAAAATTCTAATAAGATGAGAATACCAGAACTTATGAAATTGAAATTACAATTACAAGAATTGTTGGAAAAGAAGTATATAAGACCTAGTGTATCACCATGGGGAGAATTGGTCTTTTTTGTAAGAAATAAGGACGAGACACTAAAACTATGCATAAAATACAAGCAACTAAACAAGATGACTATAAAAAAGAGGTACTCACTCGTAAGGATAGGTGATATATTTGATGAAATTTAGGGTGTAATGGTGTTTTCTAAAATTGACCTGAGATCTGATTGCCAAAAAATTAAATTAAAAAGAATACATTCTTAAGAATGCATTTCAAACACGTTATGGGCACTACAAGTTCGTAGTTATCCCAATCAGGTTGATGAATGGACCAACCCCTTTCATGTGCTTGATGAAAAACATCTTTAGCATATATATATATAAAAATTCTTGATATGTATAGACAATATCTTGATATAATCAGAGAATGAAAAGGAACATGAGGAACATAGGTTAGTTTCGCACATGTTAAGGGAACACCAATATATGAAAATTTTAGTAAATGTGAATTTTATCAACAGGGAATACACTACTTGGGGCATGCTATCTCTAAAATGGGAATGGAAGTGGATCAAAAAGGTGAAATCCATCTTAGATTGGTCAGTATTGTTTTCATGAAAACACAACACCCCCATTTTATTTTATCATAATAGACATGGGGACCCTTTTTACATTTTACATAGACTTTGAGCATGATTACTTCATTTCAAGTCTAATTTTCCTTTTATTTACACCTTTTATTTTATTTTTTGCCTAAGTTTGATTAAGTTTGTTTCTTAATCAGCCTTGTAAATATGTTTTTGTTTAAAACATAGCCCTCAAGACCAAGATCATCATTACTATTATTAGTGTCTATAGTTTCCAAAAAGTGGCTTTGGCTTATATTATAAAGCAGTTATAGCATATTGAAACTCAGAACTTATCGATATCGGAAGATCCCTTACAAAATCCCCGATATCATAAGTCTTGGTCCCATTTATCAGTGGTTGTAGTTTATTGGATGGAGGACTAATGCAAATAAAACATACCACATGACACTCCTCCGCTCCCTTTTATCGAAGAAACACCAATATGAGTGTTTTGTTATGTGTCACCACTCAAAACCTCTGATCCTCAATATGTGATAACCATTTGCCTTTAACCTTTGAATTATAATGACCATTCAACTCTGATGTTCCTAAAGGCCTCCGCTCTAATATGGCAATATATCACTCCGCCGATCTTCGAAATCTGATATCATATAATATCTGACTTCCAATAATCATTCATCTATGGTATCCAATAGGCCTTCACTCCAACCTCTGAAATTCCATTCCTTCTAATAAGTGGACATGATATGTGTATTAACTATGGTCTTATCGGAATTTCGTGTCCACTTTAATATTGGAACTATCTAATTGGAACAATTTAAATTCTACGGTATTAACCCTATGATATTACGGATCCAATATGTTTATTAAAAAGAGTTGATTATGAGATCACATCTGCGGCATATCGAAGCTACCTGTACCACAAATACTTTTTGTTATCGATTTTCTTTGATACCAAATGACTCTTGCCACTTGTCACTTCCATATGGGGCTATTGTTATAATAATTGAAATGTCTATTTTCAATGGTTTTGCGGGTAGTTTTTTGTGTTTGGATTTCAATTTGATTTTTGGTTAAGTTTATTAATAGAAGTCACTGCTCTCTTGTATTTTGAAAAAGGGATGAAGTGAGGGTTGATAAGGATGAAGTGTCAATTCGATCAGGGATTTCCAAATACTCTCTTCCATGTGGCACAATGAAGTTCTAAAATGGGAAGATTGTTGTAACAAAAACTAAATAAGGACAACACATGGGAAACAAATCAATCCTTTGTCTAAAGAACATCACTTCGTGGCAATGATTTCTAGATTCAGCTTTCCATTTCTTGAGAGAATCAGGGGAAACTATTAGCTCTGTAAATTTATATGAATACCACTGTATTCAATCCTGTTAGGGAGGTCACGATCCACACAGAGGGGGATTCTCTGAATTAATTTGATTTGTTCTTTCACACTATTGTAGAGCAGAAAGAATTTTATTGTAGTTATTGTAGAGACGTTATGGATCTGTTATAAAGGTACTTTGTACTATTGAAAGCACTTTCATTAAGGGAAAGAGCTACTCTCGTAACTGTGGTACTAAAATATTGACATGGTTTTAATTAATTCTCATTCGTGTGTATTATTACGATAATTTGTTTACAGGGTAGAATGAGATTGGAAGCAATCTTAATTTGTTGAAGTATTCATGTGGTTACTAATAACTATTTATTATTCATTTGCAGACTTATATTTATTTCACTTGTATTTGGTAATGTGAACTACTTCCTTTAATTAATATAAAATCACATGATGAATTATGTGATTCTTTACGCTTTTTTAGTTAACTTGCTCTCTGATTAAGAGAGGGTCATCCCATTCGAGTTCAAGATTGGTTTTTCATGTTTTAGGTTAGTTTTGCATCTACATCTTGGTTTGCATCAAGTCCTCTCTCAAAGAGGAAAACTTTAGTTGTGGCTTGGATGAGCCCCAAATCAGCATTAGGATCACTTTCTTGCCTGATCAGTAAGAGGGATGATTTGATGTATCTTCTCTATTGGTAGGTGAAAGTCATATCTAAAGCTAGTGGAGATAGAGAGAAGGTATATGGATGTAGTTTAATGAGTCGGAACCACCATTTCAATGGAAAAGGATTTTTTCTAAGTTCTTGACCAGGTGGTCTCCCTTGTAATGTTATAGGGAGATATGTTTGAGCCTTCAACATTTTTGGTGCTAGAAGGAGGGCATAAAGACTTGTTTTCTTTTATATTTTTTGTATTAATCATAATGACTCCTCTTAAACTTCCCATTTTGAATTGTATCTCTAGACGTGCATCTGCTATTACTCTGCCATATATAGTAAGACACTTGTCAAAGGTAAAGTATAATGGTAAGAGAAATACCTCTGCATTTGATCATGTCTTACAATTTATTCAAAAATTTTCAAATTTTTCTTTTCATGATATTGGTGAAGGTATTCTATGTAAGATTTTTACTTGTACATTCTTAGGAAAAACCAGAAACTATTATCAATCCCTTCTAGTTTCCTATATTAATAATTGGGATCAATTTATCATAATGTTCCTTTATAACTTTTAAAGTTATGATTACAAACGGGTATGTGATGAATTAGAATATTTACGAAGATTTAAAAATGAATCTCTTAGATTTTACTGCTATATTTCAATTAATTTGCTTGAGATTCAAAGCTAAAGACAAATATTCAAGAAATGAATTGATAGATTGGTTTGAATATATTTGTTCTCTTCCTATAATTTTAAATTCGTATGAAAAAGTTTCATGTTTTGACCACCCCCTTTCAAATTCTAGTAGTATTATCGAAAGGTTTGATATAGAGGTGCATATCAATCATGATGAAGTGGCCTCAATCATGTATGATAAATTCCTAAATCTAGCACACACCTCTTACATCGTTAATGATAATTAGGCTAATGAACCTTTATCAAAAATATTGCAAGAGTTTGATAAATAAATACAAGAAGAAATCAGAAATAAAATTAAAGGACCATCTACTAGCAAATCTGAAAATCACCAGGAATTAAATTCAAAAAATCAAATTATAAATTAGCGAGCACAAGAAGAAATTGAAATTTCCAATAATATGCGACATACTGTACAAATTTCTAAATTTGATCATGTTGATCAAATACAAAATTTAGGGCAGCCAGAGAACATTCTTCAAGAAAGCACAATTAGCTTGGCCAAGTAAATGATATGGAATATGAGTAAGAATTCACAAATAGAGATATTTGTAAATTCATCAATTTTAATTTTCAATTTCACCTCTATCCTAATATTTTTGCTGATAGAAATTTATCCCCTCTTTAATTTAATGTTGTTTTAGAAAACAGAGAGGCTAATATAAATAAATTTCTAATTAGTTTTCATCAAGATAGAGAATCATTCATTAATCATTATTCTGGCATTAATGAACATGTGCTCCATATTCCCTCTTGTTTTGATACATCAGATGAGATTGAAGAGAATTTTAATAAATGTTCTGAAGTCAGTTAATTTAATTAGTCTGACATTGAGGATGTTGATTTACCTTCTTATACATTAAATCCTCATGATCAAAGTCAAATCATACTTGAAAATGAAGAGAAACTCAACTCAGAAATTGTTTCAACTAGTTGTCCTTTTCATACAATTAATCATACTCATGATATCAACATTCAAGAACCCATTCTAATCTATGTTTTTTATTATGATCAAATTCTCACTTATATTCATAATCCTGATCCTCTCTCCAATTCACAAAGTAGTGTAGGCAATCATTCAAATGTGATTATTTTGGCCAATCCTTGTGAAGAGGAAATCACTCCAAACTAGTCCTAATTGTGATGTAACAATAATTGTAGCTAATTGTAACAATAGTGTAAATTATGATTTGATTTCATTGTTGTTCCTTCACTCATTTTGTTTGATTTCAGATCTATTTTCTGTTTTCATTTTTTAGTTTTTTGATATGTTACGTTGGCATAGTGAGTAGTTCAATAATGAACATTGAATTGATGCATTTCCTGAATGGGAAAATGAAGTTTCAAATCATAATTATGAACATCAAGAGCTATTAGTCTTCCAATTTCAATTGATATTCATTTCTTACCAATTCTTTCTTTCTTCCCAAAAGAAGTGCCAAAAAGAGTGTATTATTACAACATGAACAACCATCTAACACAGTTGATGCTCTTCCATCATATGTACATAAAACTGACAATTTGATGCAAGTCATTTCATTTAATATAATATTTTCACAACCTGACTTGTTATCCTCTTCTTCGGATCACTTCCAATCTCTAACTAATATCCATCCATATTTTTATGATCCCATCGAGATTTGGTTGGAAGAAAATATCCAAGAGAGGGTGAATGTAAACAAGATACTTCTTGTACATACATTAACAATAGTTGTACATAATGTTTTCAGATTTATTTCTTTTGGTTTAAGTATATTTATACTTTTATTACTAATGTTTGATTTATATATTCATGCAGAAAATAAAATGCTTGAATGGCTTCATTGGAAGTATGATTTCACTTTGTCTTAGTTTGCTTTTCATATTATGATTTAGGTTTAGTTTAGAAATTAGTTTAAATTGAATAAGAAGATAGTTTTGAACTTTGATTAATACATGGGAGAACATGAAGATTCATCAAGAAAAATTATGATTGAATTCTTCCAAGTATACATTTATATGTTCATTCTCATCTGGTTTGAGTTTTATTTCAGTTTTTCTTTTCTCATTATTCCTTTCTTATATTTTGTTGTTCTTCTTGCAGGTTCCCATGGGTTTTATTTGTAAATTCAAATTTGTTGAAAACAAACATTTCAGAAGAACAATCATCATATAATATTAGGGAGTTTTCTCTTGTCTTAAGTTTCTTATATTTTTAAGTCGATTGTTAATCTTATTCTTAAAATTCAATCTTTAGAGACTCGCAAACTATCTTTAAGAAAGTTTTTCAAAAGTAAGAAAACCCTTGTCAAAACATACAACAATAACTCTAAATCAATGACTATGATTTGAAACAAAATAGATTTATTAACAAATTGTCTTACAAGTTAAAATCAAGATAATCTCATTTCTGATCTACTTATCTTGCAAGATGTATCTCAAAGTTCATTCTCTTGATTGTTTTCTTTCTGATTTGATACGCGTTTTAGACTTAGCTGGTTTGTCTTTTCATTTCATTTCACAATAAAATGGAGTAATGGTTTCTATTTCAGCTTGGCATAATCACTCAATGAGTTATTTTTATTTTTTAATTTATATTAACAGAACCTAACCTCTAAGGATCGCTTCAATGAACATGATTTCATTTATGTTCATTTTCAGCTTTCCTAATCAAGTAGAGTCCCTGGGTTTTTGTTCTTTGAGTTTAAATCTTTTCTTTATTTGTTAATGAAATATCTTTAACCCCATTATTTTAAAAAAGTAAAACATATTTAACATCAGTTACTTAAGATCATTAGTTCTTTTGCTGAACAAGTCTAGTCAAGTGAATAGGAGTCAACTTAAAAAAAATTACACCATCCCTTGCATTTAAGGAGCAGTATGCCACCCCATCTATTAAGTAATCGCTATGATCTTAACAATAACCATAATTAAACATTAAAAAAAGTTCAATTGAGGGATAGAAGGTCTCATCACGAGTTGACCTACCATCATCATAAGTTCTAACATTATGACATTACCTTTATTGATCAACAAGCCAAGATAATGGCTTTCGACCACAAGGTTGAAGGACAAGAGGTCTCATCATGGGTTGATTTATTCACCATGTTAGATCTCATGAATGGCATTGTCATTAGCTGGTTACCAAACTAGGAAAATGGTCATCAGTTGATATTCAAAACTATTTAAGATGATCTTTTCTCAACTATGCATTTATTCCTAATAGAAGCGACAATGACAACTAAATGGGTTAAAAGGCATCCCTGTCAAGGCTATAGATGCCTGTTGGCAGTAGTGACCATGCCTATGGCATTGAAGTTAAATTAATACTATGTTTTATTGATTAGCTTGTTTACTCAAAAACTGGTGCCCAACTAAGCTAACTATTGTATATATAAATTTACTGAAACATTGAATTCATGGGGTAAATTTTTACAAGCTCATGAATGATAATGGTATATCTATTTATGTGAAAACATATAATAAGGACCAAATGGTTAGGATATTTGAATTTGAGCATTTCAAATTATCTAATTATAATTACTTCATTTTTAAACTAAGTTCCATATCTTTATGACAAAGATAATTGCTTCTTCCCAGTTTGTCACCATTGTTGTAGTGAAAACACAACGCCCCGATTTTATTCACCCCAATTTTATTCGGTCATAATAGACATGGGGAGCCTTTTTGAATTTTATGTAGACTTTTAGTTTGCTTACTTCATTTGAAGTCTAATTTGATTTTTATATACACTATTTTTATTTTTAATTTTTCCTAAGTTTAATTAAGTTTTTCTGTTAATAAACTTAGTAAATAAGTTTTTATTTAAAACATAGCCCCTAAGACCAAGATCTTCATTATGATTATTAGTGGCCATATTTTATAAAAAGTGGATTTGACTTATATTATAAACTGGCTATAACATATCGAACCTTGGAACTTATCGATATTAGAAGATCAATTTCAAAATAGCTAATATCATAAGCCTTGGCCCCATTTATAAGTGGTTGTAGTTGATTGGATGGAGGACTAACAAAAATAACACATACCACATAGCCCTCCTCTGATCCCTTTTATTTGGAAAAACACCAATGTCAGAGTTTTGTTATGTGTCACCACTCAAAACCTCCGATATCCAATATGTGATAACCATTCGCCTTTGACCTTCGACTTCTTATAACCGTTCACCTCTAATATTCCTAAAGGTCTCCTCTCCGATATGCTGATATATCACTTTTCCGATATCTAAACTCCGATATCATATCATTTCCAACTTCTGATAATCATTCATCTCTGATCTCCGATAAGCCTTCGCTCCAACCTCCAACATACCATTCCTTTTGATAATTCGACCTAATATGTGTATTAACTATGGTCTTATTAGAATTTCACGTCCAGCTTAATATCATAATTGTCTAATAGGAACAATTGTAAAACCTCTGATATTATAGATCTGATATAGTTATTAAAAAGAGTTGATTACAAGATCGCATCTACTCCATATCGGAGTTACCCAATATCGCAAATACTTCATGTTGTCTCATTTTAAAAGTTCTGATGAGCGTTTCTGCGATACCACATGGCTCTTTCCACTTGTCACCTCCATATGGGGCCATTGTTATAATAATTGAAAAGTCTATTTCCAATCGTTTTATGAGTAGCTTGTTGTTTTTAGATTTCAATTTGATTTTTGGTTAAGTTTAATAATAGAACTCACTACTCTATTGTATTCTGAAATAGGGATGAACCCAGGGTCGATAAGGATGAAGTATCAATTCAATTCAGGATTTACGAACACTCTTTTCCATGTTGAATAATGCAGTTCTAAAATGGAAATATTATTGAATAAGTACCTTTGTATTCAATATTGTTAGGGAGGTCACAATCCACACATAGGAGGGTTCTCTGTAATAATTTGATTTGTATTTCGTGCTATTGTAGAGCGTAGAGTGTTTTATTATGGAGATTGTAGGGAATTTATGGCTCTGTTATAAAGGTACTTTGTACTATTGCAAGCACTTTCATTAAGGGTCAAAGCTCCTATTGGAACTATGCTTATAAAATTTTGACATGGTTTTAATTAATTCTCGTTCCTGTGTACTATTACCAGAATTGATTTTAATAGATTATTGTCTCACTCTTAAAGCTTAATTATTGCTTATGATAATTATTCTAAATTGTATTACGTTTATTTGATATTATGCACTATTTATATGTCATTTACATTTTCCTATTGGAAGTTTGTTAAAGCTATCTTTATAGGGTAGAATGAGATTAGAATCAATCTTAATTCATTGAAATATTCCTATGGTGACTAATAACTATTTATTATTCATTTGCAGGATTTTTTTACTTTCACTAGTATTAGTTAATGTGAACTACTTCCTTTAATTAATACAAACTCACATGATGAATTATGTCATTTCTTCCCCCTCTTTTAGTTAAGTTTCTCTTAGATTAAGAGAGGGCTATCCCATTCTAGTTCAAGATAGGTTTTTCATGTTTTATATTAGTTTTGCGTCTACATCTTATTTTGCATAAAGTCCTGTCTCAAAGAGGCAAACTTTAGTTGTGGCTTGGTTGAGCCCAAATCAACCTAAGAATCATTTTCTTATCTGGTCAGCAAGAGGGATGATGTGATGTCTCTTCTCTATTGGTAGGTGAAAGTCATATTTTAAGCCAGTGGAGGTCAAAAGAAGGTATCTGGACATAGTTTAACCAGTCAGAACCACCATTTCAATTGAAAAGGAGCTGCTCTAAGTTCCCAGCTAGGTGGCCTCCATTATTATGTTATAGGAAGAGATTTTTGAGTCTTCAAAAAGTACCTAAAAATGTGGAATACATTAGGTCCTTCGTGGGGAAAACTAGACACTATAGAAAAGTTATAAAAGGATTATAAAGAAATTCATCTCGGATGACTTCATTATAGAAGAAGGGATAGAAGTTTATCTAGACCCATAAAAGCTAGGAAAGTTTCAACACACTTAAATGATTGCTTACCACTTCCCTCACCTTAATAATCATAGATCGATACCAAGATTTTACGATGTGCACTGATGCTTATAAGGATTTATTAGGGGTCATTTTTCACAAGAAAGACACATGATTTTTTATAAGTTATGAAAACTAATGGAACATGAGCAAAAATATCACACCCATGATTTAGAGTTGGAAGAAATTAAACATGCCCTCAAAATGTGGCAGCACTATCTCATTCAGATACTATTTGTGTTGATGATCAACAACGTCAACCTAAAGTACTTATTCAACCAACCTATCCGAAATGCTAGATATGCTAGATGGTTGTCCTTTATTAGAGAGAACAATTTTGAAATCAAACACATAAAATTAAAGTAAAACAAGGTTGCGGATGCTCTTGGCCAAAGAATAAGCCTACTACATCCCATCCTTTCCAGTTAGTATAAAAGGTTTTCTAGCAAGAATTAAAACAACATATGAAAATGAAAAAAAATGTACCAAAACATTAAAGAAAAATGTGTAAATAGAAGAAAGAAATTGTTAAATAAAGGTTGGGAATGCAATCAAGAAAGGGATGAAAAAAAAAAAAATTGTACTAGATTTAGCATATTTAAATAAAGTTTTGTTGGACAAGTTTCACCAAAATCGAATACTTTGGACACCTGGATTACCAAAAAATGCTTACAATAGTAGAAAGGGAGTATAACTGACCAAACTTGAAAAATGAGATAACATAATATATAGCGAGACACATGCATTGCCAACTAGTTGATGTTGAACACCGACATCCTACATGATTGATGTAATCCATACCCATACTCAAATGGAAATGTGAAACCATCTCTATGGATTTGATTACCAAGCTCCGTAAGATGAACATGGAGTATGACTTGAATATGGTAGTGGTTGAAAATCTAACTAAAACAACCCATTTCATCCATATATAGTCCACCTATAAAGCTATTAATTTAACATACATTTTTATGAATGGTATATTTAATTTCCATAGAATCCCCAGGACCATGGTCTTAGATAGGGACAAAACAATTACATGGAATTTTTTGAAGGGTTTTTTTGAAGGCCTAAGATTTGCTGTCAGTTTCAATGTTGCTTATCACCCACAGACATATGGAAAAATATAGATGAAAAACTATATTATAAAGGATATAATTAAGATGTATGTTATGGATAAACCTAGAAAATAGGAAGAAGATCTAGATCTAGCCAAATCTGCATATAATAACAAGTATTAGTCATATTTAGAAATGATCCCCTTTGAGGTGTTATATGGAGTGAAATGCAAAACAATAATGGATTCAGATAATCTGGTACATCAAATGTTGTTGGGGACTTACATGCTCAAAAAATTAGAACAAATTGTACAAAAAGAAAGAATTTGAAGGTCACATAAGATCAACATAAGAGTTATGCAAGCCTAAAAAGGAAACCCTTGGAGCTATAAGTAGAATACCATGTCTATCTATGAGTTAAGCCTAAAGGAAGAAAACTTAGATTTGAAGTTGTTTCGAGCTAGCAGCAAGATATTGTGATTCATTTGTAGTAGCTTGACTAGGCCCAATAGGCTACCATTTGGCAATGCCATTGAACATCAAAATACACAATGTTTATCATTAAGAAAAGCCTTTGAGTACAAATCACATAAGAAAAAATTTTGGTCGACGCGTTTCGAACCAACAAGTGTGGTTCATCATGAGGACTAGATGAAGAGGTAGACCAAGTCAAAGGCTTAAATACAGAGGAATGTAGAGACATAATTCCAGGTAACAACTATAATTGAACAATAATATTTAAGTTATGATATTAATTTATTAATATTAAAAACAAATATTATTAAGTAACGGCTATATTAAATGGCTAGCTTTTGAAAAATAATATTTAAATAATGATATTAGTTTATTAATTTAATAAAAAATATTAATAGGTAACCGTTATATTAAACGAGGAGTTTTTAAAAAATAATATTTAAATTAATTTATTAAAATGAAATATTACCAGTTTTTGAAAATTAATATTTAAATAATGATATTAGTTTATTATTTTATTAAAAAATATTAATAGGTAACGCTATATTAAGTGGCTAGTTTTAAAAAAATAATATTTAAATTAATTTATTAAAACCAATTATTACTAGTTTTTGAAAAATAATATTAAAATAATGATATTAATTTATTAATTTATTAAAAAATATTAATAAGTAATGGCTATATTAAACGACTATTTTTTTAAAATAATATTTAAATTAATTTATTAAGACCAAATATTACTAGTTTTTGAAAAAAAAAAAATTGAACTATGATATTAGTTTATTAATTTATATAAAAAAAATATTAATAAGTAACAAGTATATTAAACAACTAGTTATTGAAAAATAATATGTAAAATAAAGGAAGTCAAACTCTAAACAATGAGGGAAGTAACAATTTATAAAAAGGAATCAAGACCCTAATCAAGACAATCGACACAAGATCATTTAATAAATAAAATAATTAATGGAAATAAAGTAAACTAGAATATTAAGAGAGGGAGACGAGGGGTGAGTAGACTAGAGCTAGGGTTGGATTTGGCAGTAGGGTTTTGATTTTGGGTACCATGGTGGGCCGTGCAAGGGGGAGTGTGGCTCCCTCCTACAGTCAGGTTGTTACAGACAAAAGTAAGGATAAGGGAAAGAAACATTTTAAAAAACCTCTGGAACAGGTTTCAAAGGCAAGAAGCAAAGGAACATTGGGGAGAAACGGACTATAGGAATAGGAAGTGGATCAGTTGGAAACAAACAAGGAGGAGGAGAATGGAGGCAGCAGTGGAAAACCTACTTCCATAAGAACAACTGGGGTCTGCAAACCGAAGTTGAGCACCATTCGCTGAGTCATATTGATTGATCCAGCACTTCAAGCACATAGGGATCATATGATGAAACATGCGATCATGTGCAAATTCATGGGGTTATGGTCGATGGAGAGGGCACTACATGTCTAGATAAGGAGCCATTGGAAGCCAAAGGGGGAAATACACCATCATCTGGGATCTAAGGGATTCTTCACAGTGGTGTTTGCGAACCTGGAGGATAAAGACAGAGTATTCGAAGGAGGGCCATACTTCTACGCTGCTGCAGGACTATACATGCAGCCATGGATGATGAACTTTGTCCCGAAACATGAAACTTTCACATCGGTACCGGTATGGATTAGACTATACTCCCTTCCTCTAGATTATTGGCTACTAGAATCTCTAAAAATAATAGGCAACAAGCTGGGACACTTTTTAATGATCTTAGAGGCAACTCTAAAAGGAAGATATACATCCTTCGCCCGAATATGTGTGGAGATGAACTTATTTGGAGCCCTTCCGGAAGCAATAATTTTAGAAGTATATGATGAGAAATGTGTGCAAACTGTGGACTATGAGCACATCCCATTCAAGTGTCGCAAATTCCATGAACATGGCCATTTAATCAGAGACTGCCCAACAAACAATATGGAAGGAAATATGAAAACTATTGTGGATAAAAATCATGAGGGTTTCACCAAGCTTTAGGGAAAAGGAAAGGGTGGAAAATGTCCACAAAAGAAGATGAATGAGGACAGACATTCAAGACACAATCGGTTCAAGATCCTAGAGGAAGAAGAGGGGAGCAAGGAAACAGTCCAGGATAAGGAGAACATAATAGATGAGAAGGAGAAGGAAGAGGATATGGAAGATATCACAGTAAGCAACCAGAAAAAGGATGATCTACCAAGTTTCATGGAGATAAGTAGGGACTTAGAGATGACACCAAGTGAAGCAGGTACAAAGGATCATGAACTATAGGAGATTCTAGATAGGGAAAATCTAGATCTAGAAAAATTTCTAGAACAAGGGACAAGCACAGGAGTGGACTCCTTGCCAAAAGAGGATTATGACAGAGTACAACAACTCTTTCTATGGAGATCACAATCGAAGGGAGCTGGAATCAAAAGAAATCATGAAAGCCAGGAGCATAGTGGGGTCAAAATGATGGAGAATGTACAGGCACAATCTCCAAAGAACTCAGGTAGGAAAAGAGGAAGAAAAAGACAGAATGAGCTGCTGAACGAATGTGGAAAATTATTGATTAACTCAGGTAAGATGAAAGATCTTACTAGTTATTCCTTTACTAACCTTTCATAATGAAGCTCACAACCTAGAATATTAGAGGCATAGGTAATAGAAGGAAACAAAGAAATCTCAGCAATAGAATTAAAGAAGAAAAACCAGATATGGTTTTTATTCAAGAGACAAAATGCTCGATGGATAAGATTAGAGAAATTCATAATAAGTGGCTAATCAAGTATGAGTATCTAGAGGTTAAAGCAGACAACTCAGCAAGGGGGATTCTCACACTATGGAATCCACAAAAGTTTTAAATCTTGGATGTTGAAGCATCCAGGAACTATCTTTCTCTGATATGTCAACCTGTAGGTGATAAGGTAATATATATGATCACAAATGTTTATGGACCTCAAAAGCAAGCAGATAAACTCAAACTTCTCATCTCCCTTGAGGATCTTAGAGCAAGACACCCAAACATGCCCTCGATCATTGCAGGAGATTTCAATATGATAAGATCTCTATCAGAGAAGAAAGGCGATATTAGACAGTTAGGAAAAGACTACATGGCCTTCAAGAACTTCATAATGAACACGGGGCTAGTGGAGACTGAAACAGTTAATGGAACCTTCACCTGGAACAACAAGAGGGGAGGGGCTTCTCTAGTTGCTTCCAAACATGACCGATTTATCATTTCAGAGGGCCTCATTCTCACAGGCCTTGCCATGGTAGCTTCCATTCTGCCCTTTAGAGAATCGGACCACTGGCCTGTACAGCTGGAGGCAACCTTTATGGGCATACCGAGAAATAGACCTTTCAGGTTTGAAAATGCCTGGCTCTCCCACCCTAAATTCACCAGTAACATTGATAAATGGTGGAGAGAGGATTTGAACATTCAAGGCACTAGAATGTTCATGCTCCAGCAAAAAATCAAACACATCAAATCTAGACTTAAAGAGTGGAACAAAAAGGAATTTGGAGATATCTTCCAAGCCAAAAGAGAAGCTGAGTAGAAACTCCAAGAGATCAATCAGATCAGCATCACAGATGGCTTTACTAAGGAGCAGAAAAAGCTTACTGACTCTTTGCAGAGAGAATGGGAAGAATGATGCTTGCAAGAGGAAATTTTTTGGAGACATAAATCAAGAATACAGGGGATCAGAGATAGAGAAAGGAACACAAAATTCTTTCATAAATCCACCATGGCTCACAGGGCACATAACAGAATCACAAAGCTCAAAGATTCTCAAGGGATAGAGCTTGTCTCTCACAATGACATGGAATCAATCCTTGTACAACATTTCCTCAGTATAGCAGAGGATCCTCCGGAGGATAGATCTAGGTCCATCGACCTTTTCACTCAGCATATCCCTCAACTGGTTACCAAAGAGGAGAACCATAATCTTAACAGGCTAGTGTTGGAAGAGGAGGTCGGTGAAGTGATTAATGAAATGCAAAATGGAAAAGTCCCAGCCTCAAATGGATTCAATGTAGGATTATTCAAAGCCTGCTGGGAAACCATCAAACAGGATATCCTTGAGGTTGTGGAAGACTCAAGAAAATCCAAAAAGATTCTGAGGGCTCTTAATGCTTCCTTCATAGCTTTGATCCCAAAACAGGAAAATTCCATGAATTTGGAGGGTTTCAAACCCATAGCCTTATGTAATGTGGTGTACAAAATTATTTCCAAAGTGTTAGCCAATAGACTCAAGCCACTTCTACCATCTCTCATCTCGGAGGAGAAAACTGGCTATGTGGAAGGAAGACAAATCCTCAACAACATCATCCAAGCTCATGAGGTAGTACACTCTCTCAAAAGCAACAAACAAGCTGGCATGATCATTCAGTTGGACCTAGCAAAATCCTATGACAAACTAAGTTGGTATTATATAAGAGAAATTCTAAGAGCCTACGGCTTCGACCAAAATTAGACAAGATGGGTTATGGCACTTGTCACCATGACCAGTTTTTCGATTTTGCTTAATGGAGCTCCATCAAGAACCTTCACACACTCTAGAGGTCTCAAACAAGGAGATCCACTCTCTCCTTTCCTCTTCATCCTCATGATGGAACGGCTAGGCAAAGTAATAAAAATGGAAAATGCTGAAGGATGGATCCAGGGAATCAAACTCACCTTGGATGGAGCAGCAAACAATGATCAACAATTTGCGGATGACATAATGTTGCAGGGCATCCCCATAGTCATGGAAGCCCGAGTGATCAAACACATCTTAAATGACTTTGCTATGGCAGCAGGCACAGAGGTAAGCCTCAATAAATCCAAAGTTTTTCTCTTTAACACTAACATTGTTATTCAAAGAAATATTACCAAAATTCTTGGTTTAAATGGGAACAACTACCCTCAAAGTATCTAGGCATACCTCTCACTCACAAACCTCTAAGCAAGAAAGTGTGGGAGCTATTAATCAATAAACTTCAGGACAAGGTCAGAAAGTGGACATGCATGACACTAAATTTAGCAGGACGCCTTGTGCTCACATAGGCTGTCTTGCAGGCAATCCTAGTTTTTATGTTCTCAGCTCTTCTTGCTCCTAAAGGCATTAAGCAGCAAATCAAGAGCATACAAAGAGAATTTATGTGGGGCAGAGGAGAAGAAAAAAAGAAGTGGGCTTTAGTTTCCTGGGACAATATATGCAAGCCCAAAAGCCATGGTGGTTTGGGGCTTCATGACCCTAAAACCCTCAGTAGAGTTTCAGGATCCAAACTTTGGTGGAGATGGATTAAGGAGACGACATCTCCCTGGGCTAAGCTTTGGAAACAAAAATATTGTAGGTATTGGCAGGAGAAGGATCACATTAGAATGTTAGGGCAAATCAAGGGCTCCCATATTTGGAACCTTGCATGGGAAAATAAAAGTATTGTTCAGCAACACAGCTTCTGTGAAATTTGAGCAGGAAACCTTGCATGTTTTTGGGAGGATAACTGGCAACAGGAACCCAACCTTTATAAGGAGGAATTAGCTACTATCAAGAGTGACACAGATAACAAAGGTTTACTTATGGTCAAATACTTTTGGGACCAGGAAAGGAATGAAGGAAAATGGAGGAAGTGGAAGGATCTAGGCCATAGTGATGAGAGTCCTATGAAAGCCCAAGCAAATGCACTCTCCAAGGAACTACAACATAGAAGGATTATGGTATCCTCCTTACCTAACCAATTAAGATGGGGAAACAATTCTGAAGGCGAATTCAACCTCAAAGAAGCTAAATAGGTAGTATCAAGATTTAACTATCTGAATCCTGATCAAGTATGGAAAAAACTATGGCAGAGCCCCCACTGGATGAAAATAAAGCTATTTATATGGCTAGTGCATCAAAGGAAAATCTTAACTTGGGAGAATATCCTAAAAAAGGCTTTATTGGTCCCTCCAAATGTTACCTCTGCGACTTACATGAGGAGACGATGGAACACCTTCTCAACCTTTGTCATTTCATATCCCACGTGTGGGACTAGGTGGCCTCAATTTTAGACATACAAATAGGGATAACCTCAACATATCCAACACTTTGAAGAACTAGAGGAAGAACTTCTCAGGGAATGAAATTATCAATACATCTTGGACTCTGGTTCCAGGCTTTATTATCAGAATGTTTGGAAAGAGCGTAATAGTCAGATCTTCAAAAACAAGGCAAGCACGCCCCAACACATAACTAAAAAAATATTAAGGAATCTCAAAGACACAGTAAGAATTTTGGTGAGGATACTTCCTAAGGATCCTCCTCTGCCCCAAGAGGTGAGTATCATTCTTCAGTTGGGTTTTCAATCCATAAACCCACAGGGCTTGACCAAGGGAGTAGGACAAATAAATGCAAATAGTATCATTTGGAAGCCTCCTCCTTATGGTTTTCTAAAGGTTAATATAGATGGAGCTTCTAAGGGCAACCCAAGATTAGTTGGCTTTGGGGGAGCTCTCAGAGATGAACAGGGTCAGGTAAATATGATCTTCCATGGCCATCTAGGAAAAGCCACTAATAACATGGTGGAGCTCATGGCATTAGAGCAGTGCTTGGAAATCTTGTTGGAATCGAATTCTCATAATGTTATCATTGAAGCAGATTCAGAATTAATTATCAAAGCTGCCAAGAAAATTTGTAATGGTACTTCTCTAGAAAAAGTTTCAAAGAATTGGAGACTTTTGCATGCCTTTCATCATATCCACTCCCACCTGCAAACCTTAAAAATTGTTCACTTTGTTCATGTGAAAAGGAAAGCTAACATGTTAGAAGATCGTTTGGCGAACGAAGGAGTAACCAATATGGCTGGGACTTTCAATTTATTTGGGAGTTGTTACCCCCAGGCAAATTGTTGGAAGATTGTCTCTATCAGGTAGATAAAGATATGGAGCTATGGACTAATAGGATGAATCAAAACGGTTCAGTAGACAGAGAATCTGGGAGGAAGGAACAAGAATCGTTTGTTGCACCTGATTAACAGCCAATGTGGGGCGAAAGTGCGTGCAAGATAGTCCGCAAGAGTTTGATGCCAAAACCATCAGCGGTTTATCAGACGGGGTTCATACGGTTTCTAGTTTTTTGGGGCAAGGCTCTGATTCCATTCCAAGTGTGACAAGTAGCAGTGAAAGGTGAGAGAAAACTGCCCTCATCGAGCGGTTAATCCTCACACTTTTTGACCACCTGATATTAGCGTAGACCGTTGGATCCATGTCGGGTGATCAATGGTGTAGATTGATCGTGCAAGTTAGTTTGGAGTTTTGGATCTAAAAAAGTTTACAAAGTTGGCCTAAATTTTTCTTTGGGTCTGTGCTTGACAGGTTTTTGTGTGGGGCTCGATTGGATCGTTCGGTCGGTGGCACTTTAAGCTTACTAGTTTTTTAGCTGAGCTTTGGTGGTCATCTCAAGGACTCTTAGTGGGTATTTTGAGGCATTTTTGTAAACCTCAGTTTTATGGTCCAATCTTCCAGGGAGGTCAGGGTTCTTTTTGCACTCGACAGTTTCCTTTTGTATACTACTTACTTTAGTTAAGAGTGTTTGGTTGTAAATCCCCTATTTTCCTTTCCGGGCCTCTCCTGGTCTTGGGGGCATGGCTCTGGTTTGGGCCTAACCAACTACCTGTTGCACTTTCACAGAGCTGGTGTGGTGACATGTAAATTATGTATCATTGGCTAGATTAATAGAAGGTCCTACTCTTACTTATAAAAAAAAAGGTAAACTAAATTAAAAATAATTAACGGAAAAATAAATAAATAAATAAAAATACACAAGTCAAAAGAAATATATATATATATATATATATATATATATATATATAGTGGTTTTATAGAAGGGATTCTACTTGACTGAGAAAAAGTTGTGAAATACAAATGACAAGTCCAATAAATTGTATTCCCTAGAAAGGAAATTTGGATTGGTGGGAACGACAAATTTTAACGGCCACCTAACATAGATGGGACATGGCCTGATAGTGGAATAAGTCCAAGGAAATAAATAACTATTAATGGGAGTTTCTATCCATTCTATGAGGCCAAGAGGGGTCAAGGATGTGTAGAATTATATGAAGAAAAAAAGAGGTGAGGAGTCTATAGTTGCGAGAGCACAAGTGGATGTGTTAAGTGGAGACTGTACCTAAATTTCCATGATCTATTGTTAAAACTGAAATTTGTGGGCTAATAGTAGTTAGGAACATGAGGTTTGTCAGACCAGGCAGTCACTCTCCAAAGGCAGTAAAACTGATTCATCTGTTATTCCATAGTTAGGCTATTGTTATATACAATAGGAGTGATTGTTCAGTTCATCTCCCGATGACTGTTCACATCCCTAATTTATTTATTTATTTACAAATTCCCCCAATCATGAAGATTAGGTGTCAACATTCCCCCCCTTAATCTGAAGGGATGTTGGTGAGTCCAAGCATCATTCTGAATCATTCAAGCTTTTCCATTCCAGGTGCTTTGGTGAAGATGTCTGCAATTTGCTCATTTGTGGAACAATGATGGAGATGGATTGTTTTGGCCTCAACATGATGTCGAATCAGATGATATTTAGTATTGATATGCTTTGTTCGATCATGGAACTTTGGGTTCTTGGCCAACTTTATTGCAGAGGTGTTATCAATCATGAGTGGAGTTGATTGTACTTGTTTTACCTGCAAATCTTCAAGAATTTTCCTGAGCCACACAATTTCTTTCGTTGCTTCAACTGCTGCCACGTATTCTGCTTCTGTTGTGGAATTTGCTGGAACTGATTGTTTGCGTGATCTCCAGGAGACAGCTCCTGATCCAAGACTCATAGCATATCCTGAAGTAGATACCCCAGTTTCTTTTTCTCCATCGAAGTCTGAATCAGAGTATCCAATCAAGCTGAAGTCGTCCCCCTGTGTTTACTTGATTCCAAGGTCTTGAGTTCCCTTTAAGTACCTTAGAACTCTTTTTGCAGCAGACCAATGTCCCTCACAAGGCTTTTTCATGAACCTGGAGAGGATTCCAACAGTAAATGAAATGTCTGGTCTGGTAGTAGTGAGGTAGATGAGACTTCCTACAAGCTGTCTATACTTTGTTGCATCCTCAAATTCCTTTCCTTCAACAGATGTGAGCTTTAAGTTTTGTTCCATTGGAGTAGAAAGAGGATTGCACTCTGTCATGCCAAATCTGTTTAACAAATCTCCAATGTATTTCTTTTGAGAAAGAAATATGGATTTTGGATGTTGGGTTACTTCAATGCCAAGATAATAATGAACATAGCCCAAATCAGTCATTTCAAAACTTTTCCCTAATTCCTTCTTTATGGATGCAATGTAACTTTCATTGTTCCCTGTCATTAAAAGATCATCTACATATACCACAAGATATACAACTGTTTTGCCAACTTTCTTGATAAATAAAGTTGCATCATCAAGATCAAAATGATTGAAGTTGAGTTTCAGAAAACGCTCAGTTAGTTTTTCATACCAGGCTTGCGGTGCTTGTTTGAGGTCATAGAAGGACTTCACAAGTTTGCATACTTTTTTTTCGTGTCCTTTCACAACAAATCCTTCAGGTTGGGACATAAAAACATTCTCTTTTAGATCTCCATTCAAGAAGGCAGTTTTTACATCCATTTGATGGACTTTCAAACCGTTCTGAGCTGCTAGTGCAAAGAGTGTCCGGATGGTGGCCCATTTTGCTGTGGGGGCAAAAGTTTCCTCATAATCGACCCCTTCCTTCTGTGCAAAACCTTTTGCCACAGGCATAGCTTTGTGCTTGTCAAGTGAGCCATCAGCTTTGTACTTGTTCTTGTAGACCCACTTGCAACCTATTGGTTTGGTTCCAAATGGAGGATCAACCAGCTTCCAAGTGCCATTTTTTATGAGGGCATCATAATCCTTTTGCATCACTTCTTTCCATTCATCATGAGAAGAAGCTTCTTTGAAGGAAGTATGTTCAAAATCTATAGACAATTTCAATTCACAATCATAAGTAACATCCATATCAACAGGTGAATTAGAGTCATCAGCATCACCTCCATTTTGTCGGTTTGAATTTCTGGTTCCTGTTTTTCCAATTTCATCAGGATGAACACTTTCAAGTGTCTTTGTCAGCCACTTCGGGGGACCTTTCTGAGATGGTCCAGTCTGATCTTTTGATTGAGTTGGGATTAAATCAAGATTGAGTCTCCCAATTCTATCAATTACATCACTTAAAGCATCATCCGTTGTTGGAGTTTCATGCAGGGGAGATTGTTCTTCAGAAGAAGATTCCACATGTTGATCTAGTATAGGAATCCCCCCTCCAAGATGTGGAATCTGATTATCAAACTCTTGAAATGATTTCGTTTTTACGAATCTATCCAAGCGATCAAGTTGCCGCTCAAAAACATTGTCAGATTTGGATGATTCAAGAAAAATTACATCTCTAGATACGAAAAACTTTTTATTTACTTCATCATAGAGGCAGTATGCTTTGGAGGTGTTTGAATACCCCAGGAAGATACACTTATGACTTCTAGCACCAAGTTTGTTTCTATGTACCTTTGGTATCAAAGCATAACAGGTGGAACCAAAGATCCTGAGATGTTTTACCGAAGGAACATGTCCATACCACAATTCATAAGGAGTCCTGTTTCTTATAGCATTAGATGGACATATATTCTTTATATATGCAAGACATAGAACAGCATCAACCCAAAACATTATCTTTACATTTTTGAAGAACAGCATGGATCATACCATATTCAAGATTGTCCTATTCATTCTTTCAGCTACACCATTCTGTTGGGGATTATAAGGCACAGTTGTTTGATGTTTGATCCCATGTTGGTGAAGATAGTTTTCAAATTCATTTGATGTATATTATTTTCCATTATCAGTGTGAATAGACCCAATATGAGATTGTGCATCATTTTCAAACCATTTATGAAAATTCTTGAATGTTTGAAAGGCATCAAATTTGTTCTTCAATAAATAAACCCAACACACTCTGGTGTAATCATCAATAAATGTCATGATATATTTATTTCCATTTGTAGAAGGAACATGCATTGGACCACATAAATCTGAATGAATGAGTTCAAGCTCCCTATGTGCTCTTGAATGTGAATCATGAAAAGACTATTTGCTATGCTTTCCTAGAATTCAAGCATCACATTGCTTATGTTTCCTAGGAATTGTAGGCAAACCAGCAACACCATTTTTCTTCAATAAGCGGAGACTGTCATAGTTTAAATGTCCAAATCTAGCATGCCATAATAAACTTGATGGAAGTGTACCTTCTTCATGATGAGAAATATATGAGAAATGTTGTGCATGAGCAGAGGTTCCTTGCAGTTTGAGAAGCCTTTCTTCTTCTATTCCCCTCATGACAAGTGAGTGGTCAGATGCTTTTATTACCTCAAGCTTGCCATCAAACATATGAATGGAGTGACCTTTCTGACGGATATGAACCAAGGACAGCAAGTTTCTTTTGAGCTGTGGGAGATATAGAACATGATCCAGAAGAAAGTCTGGAAGACCAGGCAGTTTAAGCCTGATTGTGCCAAGCCCTGATGGCTTGATTTTTGACTGATCTGTAAAGTATACTGCTCCATCAACATTGTCAGTGAAATCTTCAAAAAAATCTTTTCTATGAGTCATGTGACAGGTTGCTCCTGAATCAAGCAACCAATCATTTTTCGAAGAAGAAAGTGAAGCATTAAACAAATCTTCATTTACTCCAATGTTACATTGTGCCTCAATATAGTGAGCGGATTCAGGTGCTCTACCTTTGTCTGTATCATCAGTTTTACCTTTCTGTTGGTTTCTTTTCTGCTCAATTTTGTCCCATGGTAGCTTGCATGTAGAAGCATCATGTGATCCATTTCGTTTGCAGCGAATGCAATGCAGATCTGCCTTTTCTCCTTGAGAATGTTTTCCCCCCCTGCCTCTGAAGTATCTTCCTCTTCTTCTTCCACCTCTTCCTCTTGTAGAATCTTGAGCAGGATGCTTTTCTTTATGATCAAGGCACACAGTCTCTTCAGAAGATTCAGGGACTGTCTTCTTTCCAAAGACTTTCTCTCTTTCAGCAAACTTTTTCACAAGAGAGTCAAAGGTTATATCTTTAAGATTTCCATTTGCTTGTAAAGACTCAAGATAATTGGAGTAAGTAGGATAGAGTGCCTTGAGAAAAGAAATAAGAGGGATATCCAGCTCAACCTTAGTAGATTTGATATCATGCATTATAGATTTTACTTCAGATGTAAGAGCAAGAGGATCATTATTTTTCAGTTCAAGAGTGAAGAGTTTAATCATGAGCTAAACAACTTCAAGTGCAGAATGTGAGTCATAGAGTTCTTTCAGCTTTTGTAAAGCTTCAAAGGCAGTTGAATATGATGAAATATGGCGACTTACTTCTTCATTTATAGATGTTGCAATTAATGCATAGGCTTTGTTGTTCTTGTTTTCCCAAATGACGAGCTCTTTGTTTGATGTAGGCTGCACTGGGTCATTGTCTGCTTCTCTGACACACACTCCTTTCCACAACTCATTGAAAATGAGGGTGTGTTTTATCATCCAGGACCATTCAGGATAGTTCTCCTTGCGAGTGAGAACTATTCCTAACATAGAGATGATTGAATGCATTCTGTAAAAAATACTTCTGCTGATAAAAAAAACTTCTGCTGATAAAAAACTTCTGCTGATAAAAAAACTTCTGCTGATGTACAGTGAAATTGTACTCAGATATGTTTAAAAATAGAGGTATTATTTTGTCGTGGTATATGGGAAGGTGTATAATAGTCTTCAAACCAAGCCCCGGGAAGGCCAAAAAATATTCTCAAAAGGGTTTCTTTTCAGGCCTCAGGAAGGCCAAAATTTGTGCCTCGGGGAGGCCGAATTGTGCTACAGATAGGCCGAAAGAAATTACTAGAAATGTGCCTCAAATTGCCTTCACACATAGCTTCTCAAAACAATCCTGTCAACGAAACACCATACAGAGAAATACTCCCGAACTTGCTCCAGAAGAGGTCTCAACGTATATGGGCAATTTGGTGAACTGAGTTATATGGAGGCCAACACATGTATCAAAAAGTGGTGTATTTAAAAAACAAGCATTATATGAAAAACGCAGCAGTGTATTAACACCGAAACGGTGGGAGGTGTATTTAAAAAACAAGCATTATATGAGAAACGCAGCAGTGTATTAACACCGAAACAGTGGGAGGTGTATTTAAAAAACAAGCATTATATGAGAAACGCAGCAGTGTATTTGCCAAAGTAAGCAACACGACCACGATTTACAACGCGTTGTTCCAGTATCGTATAACCTTTGACTATATGCAGTGTGTATGCTAAGGGTGGTGGCACAACGATTTGGGAGCTGACTGTGTATGGAGGAGCAATGCTATATGGCAGCATTCAAAATCAGGAAGGGAGAAGGCATAAAATGTGGTATGCCAATTATGAACAGGGATTCTGATTGAGGCCAACAGAATGGTATGGGAAGAGTTGCGTATTAAACTGAAGGAGTGGTTGTCGCATGATATGAGCCAACAGTGGTATAAGAATTTGCACCATGAGCCAACAATTGACTGTGCATTTGTTGCGTAGTGGTTGCAACGTTCAATGTAAAAAAAACTGGAACTGTATGGGCCTCTGAAATATCTTCCGGGAAAAAAAATGCTGCGAGGAAACGAACCTCTGACCTGACAGAAGAAACGGAACAAACGCCTGAATGAAGTAAAATAATGTAACAACTGAGATATACCAAACAACGCCTCCAGCTTCAATGCATCAACATTCAATCCTTCATAATATTTCATGCAGATATGGAGGCCAGCAACATGGAGGTAGCAGCATAGAGAGAGAAACGTATGGAGGCCAGTAGCGTGTGGACTATGTCAGAGGAGCATGGGAGGTTACAAAAATTGGTAGAAAATGCAGGACAACAAATTTCTGAAGAAATGAAAGAATGGAGTTACAATGGCAGATAGAAGCCAAAAATGGTGTTGGCTCTGATACCATGTCAGACTAGGCAGTAACTCTCCAAAGGCAGTAAAACTGATTCGTCTGTTATTCCATAGGTAGGCTATTGTTATATACAATAGGAGTGATTGTTCAGTTCATCTCCCGATGACTGTTCACATTCCTAATTTATTTATTTATTTACAAATTCCCCCAATCATGAAGATTAGGTGTCAGCAAGGTTAATTGTATAAAATCATAATCCAAGATTGGGGATGTCTTAGTAACGATATATTGGTTTGCTAATCGACTACGGATGGGTGGAACATCCCTCATTTATCTGTATCACCTGGCATCTAGTTGTAAGTTCATCCAAACTTTGATGCATGTGGTATATGTAGAACTATTAATTAATACATATGATCTCCATGAATGCTATACTAATAGATGGTTTGATAGTATGTTAAGGATGTTACTATTGGAATATGAATATTTTGGTCTTACAGGTTAAAGGATTTGATTTGCCATACTAATATTTGATTCAGTATTCTATTGAGGATGTTAGTGTTGGAATATAAATATTTTAGTCTTATAGGTTAATTGATTTGATTTACTTGGAACTATCCTTAAATCTAAATAAATTCCATTCATGGATTGGATATTCGCCACGAGTTCTTTAAAACTAAAATAACAATGTTAAGGCTATCCCATGTGTGTGTATGTACATGTATTTTTCTTCCTGAAACACTGTGGGGAAGGTAATACCGATGTGTATGGTGGTTACATGCATCATGAAATTATACCAATAAACCAAAAGGAAAGGAGAGTCTTGAAGAATTGTAAGACATTGAAACCCATTTCCATTGCATCATAAACAATAATGTCGAATTGATATCTAGACTCGGCGGTGGAGAATGTGCATCAATATAAACGATACAAAAAAACGATAATATATAGCACTAAAGTAGATGTCTAGAGTTAGTAAAAGTAAAAATATTGTTAAATTGGCAACTAGGGCCAAACTCCATGTGGGTCAGCTTATTTATGGCAGTTGATATTTTTATTGGATCCCTCTCGTCGAGAGGTGTAGGATTGATCCAAAGATCATCCGATTCCGATAAGTATTTATGGAGATATGAATTTATTTTGTTTATGTAAATATTATCAAGCCGACCAGCGCTTATGTAGGCTCTAGAAGCCCAAACGTCATGTCTATTCAATCATCTGCTTTTAGTATAAATAGAAGAGAATTTGAATTCATTTGGTAACTCATCTCAAGTGATTTCCTCTCCACATCATGGGTTTTTGGAGAAGGAGATTAACCATGGATTACGCTGGCCTAGTATGATGATGCCCTAATGGAGAACACAGTCATAAATACTCAGGCATATAAGGATGATCTACGTTGTCAAAACGTTTGATACACTTACCCTAAATCTAAACATGGCTATGGAGGAGGAGCCTATATGCAGCAAGAAAAGGCTCTTCATTCGGTCTACCGTGGATGAAATGATACACCTAAAATGAAGTCAAAAGAAGACATCTAACACGCAGTCAAAGGAGACTTATTTTCAGAGTTACAGAAGAAATATAAATTCGCACTCCTCTCTAAGATTTCCACGTGAATCTTGTACAGGTATATAATGGAAGGAGTGAGGAACATAACTCAGGTTTTATGAATGAATTAAGGAGCAGGTGTATGATTACGCAGGGACAGACCTAGCTGCAGACATAATATATGAACCACGCTGTTTATGAATGATTATAATACACTGTTCATGAAGGAATATAATACAATTCTCATTGAAGACCTAGCTGTAGTTATAAACACAGCTATAGTTATCTAAGTACCTGTCTACCGTCTTTATAATACCCTTGCACGTAGTTAAAAGGAACAGCCTTGAACGTAGTCAAGGGAGACCCTTATTACGCTGTCCAGATGTATTAAATGGAAGCCCTAATATGCAGACATATAGCCTAATACGCAGGTCATGAATAGCATGTAAGGGTAGCCACAATAAAATAAAGGAAGCCCCAGCCATAAGTGTAGCCGCAGTTATATATAGGAAGGTGCAGTCAAGACTTGGCATGTATGGGAGCAGATCCACACTGCAAAAAGAATGATGTTGATCATCTCAGGTGATTACATGTTCTTGATGTCAAGGTGCATGTTCAATATGTCTCAGTTAAACATCACTTCGAACCTACCTTCTAAACAGCCTAAGCACATGGATATAAATGTATATGAGTAAGCATGCTCTAACACTGTCTCAGCTAAATGGAGATCACGTTAAGTGATTATATCAGTGTTGCATATATATATATATATATATGACTGTCTTGGCATAATAGCCATAATGATGAACAACAACAATGATAGAATTATGATGGTCAAGAGATCCTTGGTATGCCTGTAAAAGGACTCAACTTAATGGAAATAATAAGGATGAATAGTCTCAGATCATAATGATAGAAGCAGCATCATGGGGATGTCAGTAAAGGGCAGCATGATGATGAATGAGACAACATGATGTATGGGTAGCATAGTGATCATAAGTAGCGTGATGACGATTATTCATATTAGGATGGGCAGCATGAGGCATGATGATGCATGAACAACATGAAGTATGAAGTCATGGACAACTTGTTGTATGGGCATCATAGTGATCATGAGCAGCATGAAGATGCATGATGCAGCATGATGGTGTTATACAGTAAGGTGTAGTAGATGAACGAAATGGATACGTGAAGTTGTCACCTTAGAGATTCAGTTGAAGCAGAATGTCTTTAACTGATCTCATCATTATAAGAAATGATCTATGCTCAAATCTAGATATGTCAAAGTGTTGACTTTTGTATAAATATATTATCTCTTTCTCTCTCTCTCCTTCTCTACTAAACTTTGAAGATAAAAGAAGATTTGATCAAAGGGTTTCCCCACACATTGTGGGGTTTGTCCCTGGCTCGCGCCATATCTTGTGTCCTCTTGTCTTGGCTTGTATTCTACATTTTATATTTATGTTCTATCTACAGTTTATCGTAACGCTGATGTGATTGCTAACTGTGAAAATTTAAATAAATTGCTTTAGCATAGAACATGTTAGTGTCAGTATTTCCAGCCGTCCTCCAGTGATCAAACGTGCTCTTACAAAGTGATTTTGAAGTGTCAAGGTCAAATTTTGTCATTTCAGTGAGTCTTCAAGCAAAATTTGGTCACTAGGCATTAGGTCTAGGGTTTGCTCTCACTCTTTTCAAAGTTACCCAAATGCCAATCTATGTCACTATTCAGCTGAGTCTATCATCATTCATAGGGTTTTCATTATCATGTCAGTGTCTAATGAGTCATTTTACACCTTGTTCATGCTTCAGTTGCGCCCAGGCAGGGTCATTTCCCTCTCCTAGGGTTTTGAAGGCAATTTCTCCTGGACGGTCAAATCATTAGCAAAACTTGTTTCCTGATGTTCATACACCTTCCCCTATCCTTAAAGTACCCTATTAAATGCTTCCCATCCCTTAGATCCGCCAAATTCCTCATTTTTGCACAAACCCTAGTTTCTAGCTACAACCTGGCAATTTTCTAGGTTGGGCCTGTGTTTTGCCCTTTTGGACCCCTTCCTCTCACTCGATCTCCACGATTCCACTTTCCCCTGCTTCCTAACATCCCTCCCTACTCCCATAAATTTCCTCAAGAATTTAGAAGCCCCTTATCCCCTTCATTTCGCTTCATTTCGACAAAATCCCTTGTTCCACACATCGGGATAAGTTCCACTCAAAAGCCGTTCAGAGAAATCAAAGATGAATTTTGGAAAACTGAGAGAGTTCTTTGTCCACAACAGGCCAAGGAAGAAAAACCTCCTTCACTTTTTTCACAGGTGTCATGGTTTTAGAGAAATGTCAAAATTACAATCGCGAGATCCAAGGAGGTTGGCCAAGGCACTAAAACGACGGAAAAGGCCCGATCCACTCCAAATTTTGGCCAAAGCCTCTCTGACTAGGCATGGTACTTGATTGGGGACTTCCAACCCAAATTTCAAGAAATTTGGAGAAAATTTTGTCAATTGTGAATTTTTTGTGCCAAACACAGGTTTTCTCCACCAACGGGTCGCGCTTCGTTGGGCAACTCCTTTTTGGGAAAACTCAGCATTTTTGGATTTTTCATGCAAAGATACACTTGCTCAGCCATTTCCAAGAAATTTCACCAAGTTTTGGGCCTCCAGAAAGTCAAAAAACAAGCAAAAAATGACTTTCTGCCACCTTTTTGACACACAGGAAGCAGTCTTGGGAGATTGCAATTTTGGAGGGGCAATGACCACCAAATTCAGAACTTCCACTTGGTTTGGAAAGTAGACATCCAGAAATTTCCAACAAGCCCACTTTTGCCTCATTTGGACACCTGGAAGTGCCTCAAAAGTAGCTCCAAAGGCGCGCGACCTGTTTAGTATCAGGGCGCGACCTGTTGGGCAGTTTTCACAGAAATTCACCTACAGCTCAACAAAAAGCAGTTTTGACTGGATTTGACCTTTTGGAGTAGATTTTGATCCTCCTTGTTGTAAATGATGTAATTTTATGATATTTTGACACTTATTTATCTCTTCTAAAATATTCATTCAAGTGATAGGCAAAAATTTAATGAATGAATTGGTTTCCTAGTTTGTAGAGGCAAGTTGTTTTGACTGCCTAGTTTTTAATACTTAGTTTAGAATTGGTTGAAACAGCTCCTAGGATAGTGAGCTTGACCCCTAGAGGCAAGGAAAGATGTTATATTGCCTATATTATGTACTTTCTTGGTCATTTTCATGGTTGGAGAGGTTGGACTCTTGAGGGAGAAGCTTCTATTGTATTACTCATTGTATCTCTGCAATTTTGGCAAAGGAAGAAAGACCAGGGTTTTGCAGTCTTTTTTGGGATTCCTGTGGTTACATGTATTGATGGTGTGTATCTCTTTGTACTTGTAAATTTGTTATGTGATTCATCATCTTACTTTTCCTTCTGCAAATTAGGCAAATGAAGTGTTAAAGTAGAATTCATGATTGCCATGCTCTGCTTTTAAGTTTGCTTAATATTTATGTTTTCATCTGTCTAAAGAGAACCCTTGAAGGTTTCTTGCTCTCTTTAGCTCCTCACTGGTCATTCCTATCCATTCACTTAATTCAAAGGCATTAGTACAGTCTCCTACCTTGCCCCAAAGAACCCCCTGCAAAAACTGTGTCCAATCCCCGCACCCAAAATTGCCTTTCCTCGATTTTCCACCAAAATCTTAAAATTTCTCAATTCAAACCTTTTTATCAGTTTACTAGCCTAAAATCAGTGTTTCCTTATTGGTTATCTCGTTCGTTGAAGATCTTTACAGAGATAGACTGGAGAGAGCCCTCTCCTGCCCCGTAGGGCTAGCTACGAGGCTAAGTGGTTTGATGTTGCCTTGGAGTTTGCCTTTCTCAGCCTGAGGTGAAATTTCAAGCGCTAACAGAACATACCTAAACTTAACAAATATTATAATAAAAAAATGGTTGTAGTAGTTAACAACCAGTCTAGACCATGGCCACTCAAAGTAACCCGGTAGTATAGATGGTGATCTCTCGGGAGTATGCTCATTGATATAATGAGGGTAGAGTTAAAAGTAAACAAGAAAATTTTTCTATAAGAACCATACTAGATCACACAAAGATCCTAGCAAATATAAATAAAATAAAAGGGTCTTAGAGTGTGCCCATAAAAGTGACTATAAATTCCTAGGCTAGAGGTTTTCTTTACAACGTGATACTACATGAATTTATGCCACGTTGAAAACCAAGGGAAAATATAGCAAGGACATTCAACTAAGCCACTATCCACTCAAGACTTGTGCCATATGCCTCACAATAACTGAGTATTAACATGAAGGAAAATAAATTGTAGTAACTCCCAAATATTCAATGACTCTGTTGGTATGACTCAGTTGACTAAAACAAAGGTTAAATAGACTGCAGTTAAATTGAGATAAGTTAGAAGTCGAATGATTAAGTTATTTATAAAAATGTTTAAATTTTTGTTTCTTTATGATGAGAAGTGATATATATATAATGTAGTTGAGAATGTAGAGCACATTGTCTGGTAGAACTGATCCTAGAAATAGTCAGAGAATTAGTTATGAAGTTGATCACCTCCAAGAAAAGGGAGGGATGAATTTTGGTTCATTTATCAAATCCCTCAGAGAAAAAGAGATGAACAGGGAGAGGAAAAAAAGAATAGAGAAAACTAGATAACTAGGAACAACTAGCAAGAGATAAAGGCTGAAGATAGTTTTTCTATTTGCATTGTGACTACTATGAGGAATAAATAGTAATCTGCTAATAAGAATCTGCCCATGGGAGAGAACAAAAGGTGGAATTTCTCACAGGGTAGGACGTTGCCTAAAGAGGGATCATAGAAAAGAAATAAGAAAATGTATTATATTTCCTTTCACGTGAAAATTTTGATTTCTTTGAATACTTTGGGAGAGGATTCAGGGTATCTAGGTTGAAAGTTGTTAGAAAATTATATATTACGGAGCAATGGAACACATAAAATATTGCAAAATATAAACATAGAAAACGCACAAAACAAGAGAGACACAGATATACGTGGTTCACCCAGTTTGGGCTACGTCCACCCCGAACAACCAGTCCTTCCTTTCTATTATCCAGCAAAATGAAGAGACACAACCTACAGCAAATCTGCTATAATATCCTCTGTTTTCTCTCACAGTCTCACCTCTCTGTTTCTCGCTCACAGAATACACATCTATATCTTAGCCTCCAATACAATACCCTCATACAAAGAGAGGGGTTGCCTTCTAGGGCAAAAAACCCTAAACTAAACATAAGTTCTACCGTTAGATCATCTGCCTAATGAACGGCCCAGATTGACTAGAAATTACTATACTTTTACAAGGCAATTTTACATTTGTTTTTAGCTTCGGAGGCGCTACCCCCGAGCCCCCGCCAGGGGACCGCTGACCCTCGGACCCCCCAGCCGGGGGGGTTCGGCCCCCCCAGACCCCCGCAGGGGGGGACAAGTCCCCCCCCCCCCCCCCCCCCCGCACCCCCCTGCGTGGAGGGGTGTGCAAACTTCCTAGGGTATACATCCAGCTGAAACAAAGACCTCTGAACAATCATGCTCCACACACAACAATCTCCCACTTGGAGAATGATTGTAGAAACTCCACCGCTACTTCATTTGCTAGACAATGACTCCTCTTTGGACCTGGTTGTTTCTCATCTTCATCGTCATCCTTGAAGACCAATTGAAACTGAGCATATTCTCAGTTTCTCCCTGGTTACAACTTTTGTTAGCATATCTGCAGGATTCTGGCTAGTGTGTATCTTTTCCAGCTTCAACTCTCCATCTTCCAACACTGATCGTATGAAATGGTACTTGAGGTGTATGTGTTTAGTCCTAGAATGAAATGATGAGTTCTTTGCTAGATGAATGGCACTTTGGCTATCACTGTATAACGTGCCCATATCATGCTCCTTACCCAATTCACCTATAAACCTTTGTAACCAAATCATTTCTTTACTAGCCTCTGTAGCAGCAACATACTCTGCTTCTGTTGTTCAAAGTGCAACAACACTTTGGATTTGAAATCCAACTGACAGTTGTTCCACCAACAATAAATACATATCCTGTAGTGCTCCTCCTGATATCCCTATCACCTACCATATCTGCATCAACATATCCCTGTAGAGAAATGGTTGCACCACCAAAGCATAATGCTTGATTTGTGGTACCTTTCAAATATCTGAGAATCCATTTCGCTGCCATCCAATGTTCCTTTCCTGGATTGTTCATGTACTTGCTTACAACTCCCACTGCATGTGCAATATCAGGCCTTGTGCAGACCATTGCATAGATTAAGCTTCCAACTGCTGATGCATATGGAACTTTAGACATATAATCCATGTCTTCTTGGGTCTTCGGGCACATTTCCTTACTAAGTTTGAAATGGCTAGCAAAAGGTGTACTAACTGGTTTTGCATTGTGCATATTAAATCTTTTCAACACCTTTTGTATGTACTCATTCTGAGACATTGTTAATTTGCGATTTTTCCTGTCTCTAGTGATTCTCATACCAAGGATTTGTTTTGCAGCTCCCAAATCCTTCATTGCAAATGAATTTTCCAATTTTATTTTGAGTACATCTATTTCCTGCATGTTAGATCCTACAACAAGCATGTCATCCACATACAATAACAATATAATATAGCTGCCATCATTTTTCTTTTTCAGATAAACACAATGATCAGAGTGACATCTAGTATAACCTTGTTCAGACATAAACTTGTCAAATTTTAGATACCACTGCCTTGGAGCCTGTTTTAAGCCATACAAGCTCTTCTTCAACCTGCACACTAGTTTCTCCTTCCCTTTCACCTCATATCCTTGTGGCTGCTGCATATATATCTCTTCCTCCAAATCCCCATGGAGAAAGGCTGTCTTTACATCTAACTGCTCAAGATGCAAATCTTCAGCTGCTACAAGACTTAAAATAGTTCTTATTGAAGTCATTTTAACAACACAAGAAAATATTTCATCAAAATCAATACCTTTCTTCTGTGCAAACCCCTTCACCACAAGTCTAGCTTTGTACCTCTGTTTTCCTCCATCTTCTTCCTTCAGCCTGTAAACCCATTTATTCTTCAATGTAGTTTTTCCTACAGGCAACCTGACTAAATCCCAAGTCTGGTTATGCATTAAGGAGTCCATCTCTTCTTCCATGGATACCTCCCACTTCTTCCTGCTTTCAACCTGCATTGCTTCTTCATAACATTCGGGTTCACCAGAATCAGTCAACAATAAATAACATAATGAAGGAGAGTATCGTTCAGGGGGTATACTTATCATGTTAGATCTTCTAACACCACTTTCAGGTGTTTGGGGTGCCTGTTGCTGTTGTGGTGGTTGCTGTTGTTGATTATTATTATTTTCAGGCACCTTTATCTTTTCAGTAATTTCATCAAGAAATGCGTATTCCTTGTTTTCTTTTTCCTACAACTGATTCTTATACAAGACCTTTTCATTGAATATTACATCTCTGCTCCTAATGATTTTGTGATTTTCGTAATCATATAAGAGATAACCAAAATCATTAACACCATATCCAATAAAGGTACATTTCTTTGACTTTGCCTCAAGCTTTGTTCTATTTTCTTTATCAATATGGACAAAGGCCTCACAACCAAAAGGCTTTAAAAAAGAGTAGTTTACCTTTTTACCTGTCCATGCTTCCTCCGGAACACCACCATCCAAGGAACTTGAAGGCCCTCTGTTTATTAGATAAACAACCGTATCTACAGCATCTACCCAAAACTGTAAAGGCAATCCTGCATGCAATCTCATGCACCTTGCACGCTCCATGATTGTTCTGTTCATCCTTTCTGACACACCATTTTCTTGTGGTGTTCTTGGAACTGTCTTCTTTCTGCGAATTCCATGTTTTGAACAGTACCTATCAAACTCT
The DNA here is from genome assembly GCA_031772625.1 of Pinus tabuliformis. Taxonomy (NCBI): domain Eukaryota; kingdom Viridiplantae; phylum Streptophyta; class Pinopsida; order Pinales; family Pinaceae; genus Pinus; species Pinus tabuliformis. Next base: position 992,603,584 of record CM062807.1, on the reverse strand, counting down.
TTGCTGCAATATTCACCTCCATTGTCTGATCTAATACACTTCAATTTCTTTCCTGTCTTAATCTCAACCAAAGCTTTCCATTTCTTGAAAGTATCAAATACATCAGATTTATTCTTAATACAATAAATCCAAGTTTTTCTAGTTGCATCATCAATAAAAGTAACATAATAACAAGAGCCACCGAGAGATGATACCTGAGCAGGTCCCCATACATCTGTATGCACAAGCTCTAATTTTTCGCTCTTCTTTTCTTTCCCAACTCTGAGAAATCTGACTCTCTTCTGTTTTCCATAAATGCAATTCTCACAGAAATCCAAATCAACATTCTTCAAACCCGGCAACAAATTCCTTGAGTGAAGAATATTCATCCCCTTTTCACTCATGTGTCCGAGCCTATGATGCCATAATGCTACATCTACTCCTTTGGAAGTTAAAGCATTAACAGAGTTAGAAATACCATTGCATAAATACAATGTACCAACCTTTTCGCCTTTTGCTATTACTAGGGCTCCTTTGGTGACCTTCCAAGCTTTATCTGTGAAATTTGTCACGCAACCTTTACTGCCTAACTGCCCTGTTGAAATCAGATTTTTCTTTAGATCTGGAACATGCCTTACCTCCTTTAATAGCCATTGGTTTCCATTTTGTTGTTTTACAAGAACCTTACCCATTCCAACGATTTTACAGGGTTTATCATCACCCAGATGAACTTGTCTAAAATCTCCTTAAACATAGTCATGAAAGTATTTCATGTCAGGTGTGGCATGGAATGAAGCCCCTGAACTTACCACCCAGGAATCAGTAATATTTCGAAGGAAAGAATCAAAGCATCTTGTAACACCTCACATGTCGCATTTGCTTCTTGATTGTTTTCTTGCTCTGCATCTCCTTCTTTTCCCTTCCGAGATCTATAGTCTTTCTTTAGGTGTCCTTTCTTTCCACATTTCCAGCACACTATCCCTGATCTGGACTTGGATCTGCCTTTCCTTGATTTACTGCGATATCCTTAGCTCTTTCCTCTTTCCATTTTTCTTCCTCTAGACTCTGCACTCAAAGCATTTCCTGATGTCTCACCGGAGCTTTACCATCCCATTTCCTCGCTAAGGATAGCACCGACAACATCATCAAACTTTAAAGTACTAGATCTAGAAACGGAGTTACTAATGGGCATTACCAAACCATTCCAACTTTCTGGTAATGAGCACAAGAATAACAGAGCTCTAACTTCATCATCAAAGTTTACCCCTACAGAACTTAACTAACTTGTAACTGTATTAAAATCATTTAAATGGTTTGCAACAGATCCACCTTCCGACATATTCATATTAAATAACCGTTTCATAAGAAATACCTTGTTTGAGGCTGAGGGTTTTTCATATAGTTTCGACAACGTCTGCATCAAACCCTCTGTCGTGGTTTCCTTCGAAATGTTGAAGGCGACTGACGCAACAAGGCACAACCGTATTGTTCCGAGTGCCTTTCTATCGAGAAGGTTCCATTCTTCGTCTTTCATACCCGTCGACATCTTTGTTTTTCCGCCCAATGGTAGGTATAGATCTTTCTGATACAGATAATCTTCCATCTGCATCTTCCACAGCGAGAAGTTTTGGCCGTTAAATTTCTCGACCCTAAACTTACCATCTTCCGCCATTGCTCCCACTCGAACTAGGAACCCTTCTTTCCTGCGAGTTTATCAGCCAAATAGACCTTCGGCTCTGATACCAGTTGTTAGAAAATTATATATTACGGAGCAATGGAACACATAAAATATTGCAGAAATATAAACACAGAAAACGCACAAAACAAGAGAGACACAGATATACGTGGTTCACCCAGTTTAGGCTACGTCCACCCCGAACAGCCAGTCCTTCCTTTCTATTATCCAGCAAAATGAAGAGACACAACTTACAGCAAATCCGTTGTAATATCCTCTATTTTCTCTCACAGTCTCACCTCTCTGTTTTTCGCTCACAGAATACACATCTATATCTCAGCCTCCAATACAATACCCTCATAAAAAGAGAGGGGTTGCCTTCTAGGGAAAAAAACCCTAAACTAAACATAAGTTCTACCGTCAGATCATCTGCCTAATGAACGGCCCAGATTGACTAGAAATTACTATACTTTTACAAGGCAATTTTACATTTGTTTTTAGCTTCAGGGGCGCTGCCCCCGAGCCCCCGCCAAGGGACCGCTGGCCCCCGGCCCCCCCGGACCCCCCGTGGGGGACAAGTCCCCCCCGTGTGGAGGGGTGTGCAAACTTCCTGGGGTATACATCCGGTTGAAACAAAGACCTCTAAACAATCATGCTCCACACACAACAAAAGCTAGCTTACGGTTGGGTGCATTGTGAAAACAATCTATTTATTCCTAGGTTAGCCCAGGTAAGTTATATTTACCCCATATTTTATTTCTTGTTCGATTCAACAAGATGTGTTGGTAAGAGGAGTATATGAATGTAGTGGTCTATTAAAAATATGGAACTCTCTATGAGTATTCTGTTTTGTAGTTGTAATTGCAAGAACCAAACGAGGAATGAAAAATGCTAGTCTAGGAAGAGTACTGCCCAATAGCAGTCTAAACAAACAAATAAAAATGTGTCAAAAAGAATGGTTAGATCAAAGAACCTTTCCAATTTTTTTTTTGGATGCTAATTGCATATGTCATTGATAACACCAAAAGGAAATGTGTTTCGATTCTATTTATTAAAAAAAGGAAACTATACAGGCTAAATGTGTAAGTGTTTGATGAGGTGTGCCTAGGGTTAGCACTTGAGCAATCAGTCCTGCAGGGGACAACTTCTTGTTACAGTCCCCATGCATAGTATAAATATAATTAGTGAACCCTGACATGATTACATAGAATAGGAAGAAACAAAAAAAACAAAAAAAATTATGGAAGGGTGAGAAATTAGAATCATTATTTATGGAATACTCTGCATAGAGTTAACACAAAGATATGTTCTTATGAACACATTATTGGCAAACATCTGAACCATTTTAATAAGCCTAAAAAAATCTTGAATAAAATAACTTCCAGGTGATCCCCTCTTTAAAAAAAATAATTACGAAAATTTCATTGTCTATAATCTATAATAAGGATTTAACATTAAACAAGAAAAATTAAATTTATCAATTTCGGCAAAAGCAAAAGAATCATCACCAATCCATGGAAATTTCAAGTAATACCGTAGTTTCCATTTAAACCCATTAAAAAAAAAAAATTATATGAGACCCCGCGATGGGTAGCATTCTCTGAAGAACCAAATGTTTGTGGCAATGAATTAAGGACTTATGTATATACAACTACGTTTAAACATGTTTATATGCCTACAACCATATTGGTTAAATATGAAGAAATAGAAAAATCACGATAACTAATGGTTGTGAGGTCTCAAAATCTGTAAGAAAAAAAGGGGTATACACAACAAATTCATTCTTCGTTTTGCTTATTGGAATACAGGGAAACATAAACCCTATGCCAGTACCTCCAATGGAAGAAAACCCTGGTAACATTATAAAGGGAGAAATAGGAATAAAGAAAAAATTGGAATTTCATTGTTGGTAAAGATTGTCGAAGGTAGAGAGAGGATTTAGAACATACTAATTACAACATTCACACAGAGCAAAGATAGGCTACACGGTTTGGTAAAAAAAAAAAATATTGAATACTTAATTTAAGAAAAATGTATATATTGTGAGAACCCTAGCAGGGGAAAGAACATATTTGTGGGTAGAAATAAATCCCTATGCCATCCAGCTGAGTAAACATGATCTCATGTAGAAAAGAAATACACTTACAGCTGAGGTTTTTGAAGAAAAAAAATTAATATCTAAAGCAAAGCAAAACCCTTCAAAAACATTGTAAGCAATTCTTACCTACATTGAGCACTTCAGGCTCAGTGGAAAAATATTTCCTTAATCAATATGAGAGAGGGAAAAAGATAGAACTTGAAGGGTACAAGGAAAATCTCTTGGGAAGGAGGATCACCAAGAAGCTCTGTGCACCTCACACGGTGGTTTATATCTTCCAAAAACCTGAGATAAAGAGTTTAAAAGTAGCAAACCCTAAGAGTCAAGGGGATCTCTTTCTCTTTCTCCACTGACAAAGGAGGAAAATGGCTAGGTAATAGTAAAAATTCCACACTCAAAAGGGGCATCAACGATATGCACATATATAACCATAAGTATTTATAATCAAAACACAAGTAAAATATTTTAATCCATACAAATCAAGGTAAGTTGGGCTACGTAAATTCATTACTCAAGGTTTTACTCTAGGGATGATGGGTCATACGTAACCTTCGGTGTTAATGTTTAGTTGATGCTACCCTATACAAAACCATGAGTGCAAGGAGAAATAGTGCAAGGAGAAATAAAAAGGGGCTAGATGGTAGTCTTGTGTATATATGGAATGAAAAGGTGAATCACAATTTGCTAACCAAAAATGAACAATTAGAAAGTATAATGTAATATTTTTTTGGATATATATATAAATTTGTGTATGTGTGTTCAAACTTTGTTGCTAAAATAAATGAATTGGAAATAGGGAATATAGGAATCATTAAAAAAAATCAAATTCTTTACTATTGTGTGCTCACCCTTTATCGATTGAAGGAGGGACATGACAGGTGGTAATAGAGCATGCAGGTTCAATAGTGAGACCTTGGGCCTTCTACTATTATAAGTAAATAGTTTTTTTTTTTTCTTTTAATAAAACTTACAATGTGGGTGTTATGCAATTACCTTAAGGAAAGAACATGGAACATAATATGGAAGAACGGAATATTGAAAATTGTGCAAGTGTAGAGGTGCATTTGGGGCAACAAACATAAATTTTTAATTAAGAATTGATGAATATGTTGAGGGAAATGCAAGCTAAAATGTTAAACCTACGTTCTAGTCATGAAGGAATCTTGAAGACAAACGCGAAGGAAGAACAATTAATCACGGCTTTGACTAATCAATTCAACTCCAAAATAGAAAAAAAATCAAAAGAAAAGGAAGACAGAGAAGAGACTCCTAAACGAGGAGTAATTGAGGGTGGAATTAGGGTTGAGATTGATAAGAAAAGGGAGGAAAAAAATGAAGAGAAATGTAACACTCTTAGTTCACTCTCCACCATTAAAAAAATATGAAGTAGAATTGCATGAGGAATTTCAAAAGATTAGACCCCCTATGTATGATAGAGAACCAAAGGAAGTTATTGAGGCTTGGTTATTGAACATAAATAGTTACTTCCAAGTTTACAATTATACCTCGAAGCTCAAAGCCAATTTCACTACCTATAAACTAGAAGGGAAATCATCATTACAGTGTGAAGAGGTCTAAAATATTCATAACTTTGAAGGGAAGGAAGCCATGTGGGAAAAGAATCTGCAGTTGTTTAAGGAAAAATATCTTATAGAGCATTATTTTGATGACCAAAAAAAATAATTTCTTGATTTGAAACTAGGATGAATTTCCATGGATGAGTTAATCATTAAATTTAGAAATATGTTACAATATGTACCTTATATCAAAGAACAAAAGGATAAAATTCAGAAATTTATCATCTGTTTACCCTCATCCTTCAAGGAGCATATAAGATATGATAACCCAAGGTTTATGGATGAAGCCATCTGCAAAGCTAGATTTGTTATCAACAAGATAAATAATAGAATGCTGACTCCAAATCTTGGCATGGAAAGCAGAAGGATAAAATGTCGTAAAATATAAGAGGAGGAAGAAATGGGTTATTCAACAAGATGGTATAGGTAGTCAAAATTGGAATTTTACTAAAAAAAATGGACAAGGTCAAAAATCCCAAGGACAAACTAAGATATAAACTTGGAGAATGAACCAAGGTAAACAATGGGAAGGAGAAGGAACCAATGAAATGTTGGGGGTGTGGTGAACCCCACTTACTGAGGAATTTCCACTACAACACAAGGTACATATAAGATTTACTGAACATTCAGGAGGCTTGTACATTTAATGGCATGAGACATAATATACCTCGTATCAGTGCAACTTTCAAAGACCAATAAGTGAAGCATGAGTCCACTATGGTGGAGATTGAAGGGATGATTTTCAACCAACCTGTTTCTATGTTAATTGATCCTAGAGTTAGTCTACGTTATATTAGTCCCAAAATTGTTGAGAATTGTAATTTGAAATAGGAAAAGTTAAGAACCTGTATTTGGTTCAATTGGCAATGAAAGAAAAAATGTCATGTCGAGTTGGGTTAAGGAATGCCCAATTTCACTAAATGGGAAACAAATTATATTTAATATAAATGTTTTACCATTGGGGTCATATGAAATTTGAATAGGAATGGATTTTCTTGAAACCCATAAAGCTCTCATTGTTTTTCTAGAGAAAATTGTAACTTGTATAACAAATGAAGGTGAGATGAATGTCATCAAGGGAATTTTCATATCTGTATCAATTCAAAAGATATCAGTTTTTCAACTTAAAAAGGCATGCAAAAGTGGATGTTTTCTATTTGTAATTAAGGTAGAAAATCAAATGATAAATAAAATAATAAAAATAGTAAATAATTTAGAAGTGGTGAGGGACTATCCAGATGTGTTCCTAGAGGAGATCCTAGGTTCACCTACAAAAAGAGAGTTTGATTTCACTATAGAATTAGTTCCAAGAGAAACTTATATGTCTAGATCTCCATATCATATGACTGTACAAGAGCTAACGAAATTGAAAATTTAGTTGCAGGAGTTACTGAACAAGGGATTTACTTGACCCAGTGTGTCCCCTTTGGGCACACTAGTTAATTTCGTCAGAAAGAGGGATGAGAAACTCCTTATGTGTATAGATTCCATGCAATTAGAAAAATTAACAATAAAAAACAAGTATCCCTTACCTTGCATAGATGATATTTTTGATAAAGTAAATGGGGTAGCAATATATTTAAAAATTGAACTTAGATTCGGATATCACCAACCGCAGATGAAGGAGAAGGATATTCCAAAAATGACATTCCAAACACGATACACACATTATGAATTTATGGTGCTTCCTTTTGGGCACACGAATGCACCAACCAATTTTATGTGTTTAATGAACATTGTATTCAACAAGTTTTTGGATAAAGTTGTATTGGTGTTTATTGATTATATAGTGGTGTATTCTAAGATGGTGAAAGAGCCTAAGAAACACTTAGAGATAATGCTACAGAATTTATGAGAAAATCATCTTTATGCAATGCTGGATAAATGTGAATTATTCCAAAGTAAGATACAATGCTTGGGTCATGTGATATCTAGAGAAGGGATAACAGTAGACCCTAATAAGGTGAAGGAAATTCTAGAATTTCCATTGATAAAATATCTAGTAGACATTCAATCATTAATGGGCATCATTGGGTATTATCACAAATTTATTAAATCTTTTTTAAGTTGTAACACCCAATTACATCATTGCGGAGGAAATGGGTGATGTTTTTGGGACTCCATAGTGCCACGAAAGTTTTGAGAAACTAAAAAAATTTCTAATGGTTTCTCCAATATTAAAGATAGCTAACCTTGAAAAAGACTTTGTAGTCTGCACAAATGCCTACCTCAAAGGTTTAGTGGGTGTTCTTGTGCAAGACGAGAATGTAGTAGCTTATGCGTCATGTAAATTAAAGGATCACGAGAGAAACTAAATAGTTTATGACTTCGAATTGGTAGTGGTGATCCACACTCGTAAAATGTGGAGGCACTAGTTCATCAGAAAATGGTTCACTTTAGTCGCAAACCACATAACTCTAATGTATTTCTTTAGCTAGCTAGAAATAAATGCTCGACAAGCCACGTGGATGGCTTTCATAAGAAAGTACGATTTTGCGATTAAGCATGTTAATGGAAAGGAAAATAAATTAGTAGACACTTTAAGAAAGAATATAAAAAGAAATATGTGAAATTATCAACACGAAAAATGATCCATAATTATGGGGATGAAAAAAAGAAGTTGTCGCATCAAATTAGTCCTATAACCAAATATATGAAGGTCTAAATAATATAGTGGGAATCAATAAAGAAATGGATTAATGGATCAATGAGGAAGGGTTATTAATACATAAAAACAAAATATGCATACCAAATCATGAATAGATTAAAAGATTAATTTTAGATGAATTTCATAAGGGTCCATATGTGGGACATCCTCATAAAGAAAGAGATAGAAAATTTCACGAGATGTCAAGAATGTCATTAGGTAAAAATAGAGCATCAACATCTAGCAGGGTTGTTGAATCCTCTACTAGTGCCAAAAAGGAAATGGGAGGTAATCTCCCTACATTTGATTACGATATTACCTCATACCAGGAAACAACATCATTCTATAATGGTGGTGGTGGATAAATTGAGTAAAGTAGCCCACATTATATTGATATTTTGCTAAGGTAGATTTTTAGACTGCATGGTATAACTAAAGTAGTTATCTCTAACAGAGATCCAAAGTTTACTTCAAATCTATGTAAGGCCTTGTTTATAGGAATGGGTACTCATTTGAATTTTAGCACAACATATCATCCATAGTCAAATGGATAGATTGAAATAATCTCTGAAATTTTGGAAGATATGAAATATATGTGTTGCATGACGCAACCCACAAAGTGGGGAGACTACATTCACTTGGTGGAATTCACTTAAAAAAACAGCGATCAAACCTCTCGAAAAATGAGCCCCTTTGAAGCTATTTATGGAAGGAAGTGTCATACACTTGAACATGAGCTGACCTAGACATAAAATATTGTTGGGACCTGATAGGCTCTAGGAAATGGAGAAAATGGTGAAACAAATTCAACAAAATTTAAAAGTTTCTCAACACTGACAAAAGAATTATGTCGATCTGAAAAGAATCCCTAGAGAGATCTAAGAGGGGGATCATCTGTACCTAAATGTGCAACCTTAAAAGAGTTCTCTAAAAATAAAAAACTTTTCTAATTGGGTAGAGTAGAGCTGATAGCTTATTAGTTAGTGTTACCTATTCATTTTAAAATAAATAATGTATTTCATGTTTCCTTATTAAAAAAATATATACTTGATCCTAACCATATCATAAATTGGGATGTTGTACAGGTGGAAATAAAAGGAGACTTCCGGGTTGAACCTATAAAGATTTTGGATTAGAGGAAATTTACTCTTCGAAAGAATATAATTCAGTAGGTTAAAGTAAAACATGCACCATTTGGCCAGGAGAGGGCACCTAAGAATGGGAGGAAGAAGTTAAAGATGCTTTCCCACAATTATTCCAAGAAGACATGAATGTGAAAACACTGAGGACAACGTTAATTTAAAGGGGGAAAAGATGTAATAACCCCAAAATATTTGACTCTGTTGGTATGACTCAGTTGAATTAAATAATGATTAATTAGAATATAGTTAAAACTGATTAAAGTTAGAAGTTGAATGATTAATTATTTATAACAATGTTTAATTTTCATTTGTTTATGATGAGAAGTGATATCTATATATATATATATATATATATATATATATATATATATATATATATATAGTTGGGAATATAGAGGATGTTGTCCAGTAGAACCTGTTATCACTCAGGTTGTTGAGCTGTGTAAGTGTCAGTACCGTCAAAATAGGTGATTTTACTTTGATAATCTTGGGGCATAGCCCCTGGATTTGCAGGTAATTGCAGGGGAGCATATCAATTTGCCATGTTTGTAGATATAAGAGTGACAACTGGAAGGGCAGGGACAACAATGGAAATGTGTGTCGTAGATGGAGGAGTGGGAAGGATAGTTTGATGTGCTGATGGAGAACTTGAAGAAGCTGCAGCAATGACAGAGAGATTTAGTGTTTTTCCAGAGGTAAGCTCAGATTGATTGGGGTTCTACAAATGATTATCAAAGTGTAAATTAGCAAAACTTTCTTGGCTCTCTTGCCTTCTAAGGGTCCTAGGAATTAAATTATGATTTTCAAAGACATGTGGGGGTTTAGGATCCAGATTTGATCTAGTGTAACAGATCTTCTTTGGAGCCAGTTTCTAGGTGTATTTTTTGGTTTTTCCTTGGAATGATTTAACAATACAACTTTGACAGTATCTTCTAGGAATTTTTAGATATTGGAACTTTAAACTTTCCTAAAAGACTTTTGTAAAAATGAACTGATCAAGAATTTGGAACAACTATTTAAAACAGATAGCAGCAAGAAACAAATTATTCAAGGTCCCCAGTGGAGTCACCAATGATGTTATCACTCAAGTTGTTCCCCAAAGTTGTAAGAAAGGGAATACGGCTGAGGTAACCACAGACCAATCTTTTAGATACCGATTCTAGCCAATCTGCATCTAGAGAGGGCTCTCTCTTTATGATTTAGCTTTGTTTTGAAATGTGTTAGGCTAGTTATGAAGTTCAAGGGTTTTGTTTTGGATTTGGATGGTGGAATTCAATAGATCAGTGAGGCAAACTGAATAGCTCAGTCCATTGGGCATGATGGAGTCAAAGAAGGATGGCTTTCTGGATTCGGTTTCGTAACAGAGGATGGTATCACAGAGCAAGGTAGTCAAACCTGGAACAAACATAGGTTGGAATCAGATGGAATGAACTCAAATGGGCGAAGGGCAGTTAAGAATCCTTCAACATATTGAAAGAGGGAAAATGGATGCTTACTGTTAAGGAGCAGTTAAGAATTCCTTAGCAAATAGACAACATGAAAGAATCAAGAAGCAGGAGCAACTAAGAATTCACTGCTTATATTAATCCTGAAGAAAATATAGAGAATAATAAAGATTGAAGACAGAGTGCAGTTTAAGTAAATTTTGAATTAATCCTTTTCTTTACCATTCAGATTATGAAACACAGATGATATAGCAAACAAGAAAACTGTAAAACATGAGATATAGTGGACTTATTGATCCGGAGTTTGATTCAAGAATTCTGTGACAAGTCTTCTACATCAATTCCTCATCCAGTGGGCCAGACAACAAATGGTTCCAACAGCTTTTTATTCCAAAAAATTTCAGTATTACAGTCAAAAACTATGAATACCCACCAACCACAAATACTTCGTCTAGGGGGGTATTTATACAAAATATCAAAATATCTTACAAAATATCTGATGGAGATAATATCTAGTGATGACTAATCCCCTTTTTAAAAAAGATAGAGACAAACATTCTCGAAAAGAGGGAAAAGATGAATCGATGCTGTATTGGCTGCTTTGTCTTCGTTAGATGTGCTAGAGGCAGGCTCTGAGAGTCGGTTTACAACTGTCTTCGACTGATACTCTGCGTTGGCTGCTCCATCATTTCCGGACATTCTTTGACCTTGATCAAATATACTTTGACACGCTTGAGCCTCATTTATCTCTATTTATCTTTATCACGAAAAAAATATCTTAAAATGTACGTTTTACCCAAGAGAAATTTACAAAATCCCCAACATGTCTTCCCACCATTGTTGCTCTGGAAATTTATGTTTCTGAAGTTTCCTTAGGGTTTCATCAGCTTCTGTATATCTGACAAAATTAGGCTAGAGCTAAAACATATGTTTTACCTCATGTTCAAGATAAAATAAGTTCTCCAAATTATCATAGAGACTTTGGCCTGTGGGGAGTGCTTTTACTCCTGAAGCACTTGTTCATGAATTAACTTGATCAACAGCATATGTGTTCAACTTATGTACATAATTTATGTGTTTCACAAGCCGGTCATTATTTCCTAAAAGACTTGGTAGCCCTTTATTCTGCAAAATTGTAAACCTTTCCATGAAAGAATTAATTTCTACTTGCATATCGTGGCATCTTTTTTCCAAATTATGCATTAAAGTTCTCTTGGTTATAACTCTTTTGATTTCCAAAATGGTGCCTATCCTGTCTGGGATGCCAAGTTGTTCCAGTTGTTCTCTATTTCTGTAATTCAAAAAATGTATGAGTCAGTTGGCTTGATCAGGCATTTGTCCTAATAAAGCTCTTGATTTTTGAATTTCTCCATGTGCTACATTCACTAAGTCAACCTACTCATAGATAGTTTGGATAGATGGCCAAACATTACTTAGGGATTGATTGATGTTGTTCCAAATAATTACTTTGATTTCTGCCAGAGGTTCCAAAGTGAGTTCCTTCTCTAATGTTCTCACTTTATTCTCCAATGCTTTAACCTCTCTTATTTTCTCTACCACACTTATTTTGTATTTATCATAATTTTTTTCTACTTTTTCCAATTGCTCTTTCACGTTCAATTCTGACACTTGGAGTCTCAATTCTTCCATGGCCTTTATTGTAAAATTTTCTGTTTCCCACCCCGGTTTTCAGTTTCACCTTATTTCTCCCATATAGTTAAATGCCCATTCCCATAGCCATACATTTAACAGACTGAAAAAAATAAATATTGCTGAAAAACACAAATTCTGGAAATTTTTCAGAGTGCTGAAAATTGCAGAAATAAAAATCAGCAATTAAAAACAGCCATAAAAACACATTTAAACTCAGTGATTTTTGGTCAACTTGACCCTGGAAAAAACCCCCTACAACTCTTGGGGAAAACCAGTTTGAGAGCTCTTCTTTATTTCTGGAAAATGCCTTTTACAGAGAAAATTTTCAGCAAATAAATTTCAGCAAAAACAGAAATTTCCAGCAAGCAAAACTTATCTGTTTTCAGCCCAAACGACAATCTGAAAAATGCTGTAAGAGCTGTACGGACCGTACAGATGTACGGACTGTACGGATGTACGGAAGTACGGACCGTACGGACTGTACGGACTGTACGGACGGCCGTACGGACTTGTACGGACAGCCCTCGGAAAAAGTGCAGAAAATCGTTTCTTCGATACTCGTGCTGAAAAATAATTTTTTCCACTATTTTGCTCACAAAAACTGCCTTTTTCTGCTTGTTCTTTATGCTGTTCGGATTTGCTGAAGTGCTGCCTAGGTGTGTGTGCCAAACTGCTGCCTCTTTCTCCTCCTTGTCCAGAAATCTCCCTTGCTCTCTTGCTCTCCTTCTCCCAATCTGCTCATGAAAGAATGAATGATCTTTTTTTCTCCTTTTCCTCCCTTAACCCAACCCTAAATGACTTTTGGGTGATCCCTAAATCCAATGGCTGAAATAGATTTAGATCAATGGCTGAGATTAAATGCTCATTTAAATCTCACTTTCTATTTTTTAATTCACCCCACTTTAATAAAGACCCACTTAGTCATTTATTTCCAAAGTCACTTTTCCTTTCTAATTTTTCATTGACTTTATAAAGTCACTTTAAAATTAGACTTAGTAACTTTATCACTTAAAGTCACTTTCAAATTAGATTTAACTTTATAAAAATTATAAAGTTACTTTAGGAGAAAAATTAAATTCTTTTGGACACTTTTCCCTAGGCCAAAGATCAAAGCCTTAGGGAACCACCTGTCCTCCGGTACCAAATTTCAACACTCCCTCTTACCGAGGAAGGTGTTCCTCACCACACCCATCTTGTCTCTGAAGTAGACATGCTTGCCCCGTGGTAAGGCTTTGGTAAGAATATCTGCAACCTGCTCATCAGTGGAAATATACTCAAGCTTCACAGCTCCCTTCTGAACATGGTCTCTGATGAAATGATATCTGATCCCGATATGCTTTGACCTGTCATGAAATACTGGATTCTCCGTGAGTTTAATGCAACTCTGATTGTCACAGTAAATCACTGAAGGTCTCAACGGCTGACCAAATAAGCCAAACAACATCTTGCGAAGCCAGATGGCCTCACAACTAGCTAGACTGGCTGCCATATACTCTGCTTCCGCTGAACTCAGTGCTACTGACTGCTGCTTCCGGCTGAACCATGACACTACTGCTGAACCCAACCCAAAACAACACCCTGAAGTGCTCTTCCTATCAGAAGCACAACCTGCCCAATCAGAATCAGTGTATCCTGCCAATCTCACTCCATCTCCCTGCCTGTAGTCCAGACCATAATCCACTGTCCCCTGCAAGTACCGCAAAATGTGTTTTGCAGCCACCCAGTGAACCTTCCTAGGCTCACACATAAACTGACTCATCGTGTTGACTGCAAAACAGATATCTGGTCTGGTGTTGACCAAATACATCAAGGAACCAATCAGCTGCCTGTACAATGTGGGATCCACCAACTCGGAATCCGAAGCATGAAGCTTCTTCCAGTTGGTGATCATCGGTGTCGACATGGGTCTACAATCCTCCATGTGGAATCTGCTAAGGATGTCCACAATATACTTCCCCTGCCCCAGGAAGAAATGCCCCTCCTCCTGCCACACCTCCAAACCCAAAAAGTAATGCATCAAGCCGATGTCCTTCATCTCAAACTCCGCCGCAAGATCTCTCTTGCAGTGCTCTATGAGTCTCTCTGCACCTGTAATGATCAAGTCATCCACATACAGCACCAGAATGAGAGGCTCCTCACCAATCACAATAAAGTAAAGGTTCGGATCTGCCTCACTCTTTGTGAAACCCATCCCCTGCAAGTATGCATCTATCCTGGAGTACCAAGCTCTGGGAGCTTGCTTCAGGCCATAAAGGGCCTTCTTCAATCTGCACACATGGGACTCCTTCCCATGCACCTCAAAGCCCTGTGGCTGCTCAATGTACACCTCCTCCTGTATGAAGCCATTGAGAAATGCGGTCTTCACATCCATCTGGTGGATCTTCCAACCCATCTCTGCTGCTATCGATATAATGGAGCGGATCGAAGTATATCGAGCCACGGGAGCGAAGGTCTCCTCATAATCAACTCCCTCTACCTGTGAGAACCCTCTAGCCACAAACCTTGCTTTGAATTTCTCAATGCTGCCATCTGCAGCATGCTTTACCTTGTAAAGCCATCTGGAAGTAACCACGGATTTGCCCTCAGGCCTCGGCACCACCTCCCAAACATCATTCTTCATGATAGAAGAATACTCCTCCTGCATGGCCTCTCTCCAGACCTGCTGGCTAGCTGCCTCCTCATAGCTAGAAGGCTCAGAGTCAAGGATGCTGGTAACCATCGCCATATAGCTACAAAATCTCTCAGGTGGTCTACTCTCTCTGACCGGCCTCTTCGGCTCAGCAACAGATGTGGCATCTCTCAAGGTGTCCTGAAGCCACTTGGGCTTCCTCTTCCCTGAGCATGCTTCTCCCATAGGAGAATGAAACTCCTCCTCCTCATCCCCATCAGTAGCCTGAACTCCTGACTGTCTGTCTGCTGTCCTCCTGCCTGCACCTGAACCTGTAGAAGCTGAGGTACCGTGTGAACTGTCCATCAGTGGACTCCCTAGTGAACTGCTCTGTGAACTGCTCTGCATGCTGCCCGGAGCACCACCCCTCTGGCTCGGCGAGCCACTGCTCACTGATGGACCTGACATCCTCATAGATGTACCTCCGGATCCTCCTGATCCCTGCCCACTGGATCCCTGCGACTGACTCAACTGCTGCTGAGGGTCTGGCTGATCCAGATACTCTAACTCCCGTGACCTCCTAAAGGCCCTGTCCTCCTCGAACTTCACATCCCGTCTGACAACAACTTTCCTCTGTGCAGGAATGTAAATCCGAAAGGCCTTTGAGGTCTCACTGTAGCCCACAAAGATACCCTTCTCTGCGGTGGGCTCTAGTTTGGTCCTCTCCTCCTTGGGTATATAGGAGTATGTAATGCATCCAAGGATATGAAGATGACCAAGATCAGGCTTCTTCCCAAAGAAAGCCTCCTCCGGAGTCATGTGCCCCAAGGCACGATGCGGACTCCTGTTCTGCAAGTAAACAGCTGTGTTGCAGGCCTCTGCCCACAAGAACAATGGCAACCCCTGATCATATAACATGGCTTTGGCAGCCCCTATGATGGATCTGTTCTTCCTCTCCGCAACCCCGTTCTGCTGGGGGTTGTAAGGAACAGTGAACTCCCTCCTAATGCCTGCCTCCGCACAATAGTCAACAAACTCTCCAAGGGTGTACTCTCCTCCATTGTCCGACCTCAGGGACTTGATCTTTCGACCTGTCTGAGTCTCCACAAGAGCTCTGAACTCCTGAAACCGCTTGAAGACCTCACTCTTGGTCTTCAAGAAATAAATCCAGGTCCTCCTGGAGTGATCATCAATGAATAAGACATAGTACTCATATCCACTCAAGGAAACATGAGACATCCGACCGCTCACATCGGAATGAATCAAATCAAGTATCCCAGTCGCTCTGCTGTCACTGCTGGGAAAAGGGGATTTGGCAAACTTGCCCATTGCACAACCTCTGCAAGTATCATGGTGATCAGTACTGAAATCTGGCACACCTGTAGTGATCTCCCGCAATGTCCTCAAGGCTCCATGAGACATGTGCCCCATCCTGCGGTGCCAAATCTCACACAGCTCAGAACTGCTAGCTCTGCTGTCGGTACTACAGCTCAATGCCAAAGGGGGCTGGAATGCAAACTTGTACACCTTTGCATGGCGTACACCTATCACTCTAGCTGAATCAGCTGGAGAGCCCCTGGGATACATCAACACCTGTCCTTCCCTGAACAGTACCTCATATCCTCTGTCCTCCAACGCTGAGACGGATATGAGGTTCTTCCTCATCCCTGGCACATAAAGAACCTCTGACACCTTCAAGGGAGGTTTGGACTCCCTCTGAAATGTCACTGTCCCCACCCCGACTGCTCTAACAACTCTGTCATCACCGAGTACTACCTCAATATCAGTGCCACTCTCTGAAAGCTCTGAGAAGTACTCCCGGACTCCTGTCATGTGACGTGAAGCCCCACTGTCCACATACCAGATACCTGTAGATGCTCCGCTAATCGAGGGAAAAGCATGCTCCCTCTGAACCTGTGTGGCAGGTGATCCTGCACTAGAGGACTCACATGTAGTGAATGCAAACTCCCGGTCAAAACGACCTGCAAAGTCCTCAATCTCAGCTGAAGCTGCCACATCCTGGGTCTTTCCCTTCTTCTTCTTCTTCTCCGGACACACAACTGCATAGTGTCCCATCTTCTGACAATTCCAACACTTCACTTTGGAATAGTCCTTTTGTGAGTTACCCTGTTTACCTTTACCTTTGCCTTTGCCTCCACCACCGCTTGTGGAAGCCTGCTTCTTCCCTTTGCCTTTCTTGCCTCCTGCCATCAGTGCTACGTCCTCATCCTGCTCAACTGGCTTGGCTGCCCCAAGCTGTCCTTTCCTGATCTCTGTCTGAATACAATCATCCCAAAACCTCTCCCATGTGGGAAGGGTCTCACGTGCACAAACCCCATCAGCAAAGTTCAACCATGAACGGGGGAGGCCATTCACTGCAATACGCACCAACTCAGTGGATGGAATGGCCTCTCCAATCGCTGCCAACTCATCTCTCACATTGGTAATCTTTGTGAGATATCCAGCTGCACTATCATTCCCCATCTTAATGTTTTTCAGCTTCTCCTTCAGGACCATCTTCCGGTTCTCATTGGTACTCTGGTAGAGATTGGACAATGCTGTCCACATCTCATGGGCATTGCTCTTTCCTCTCACATGAGGAATGCAATGGTCTTTGATTCCGTCTAGAATCAGCCTCTTACCCTTGTTGTTCTTTTTATTATAAGCTGCCAACTGAGTAGCATCAGTAGGCACAACAACAGGGTGCTGTGCTGTATGCACCATGACATCCCAGACTTCTGCCTCCTCAAAGATACTCTGCATTCTCTCCTTCCACACGCTGTAATTTGAATGCCCATCCAACCTATCCTCCACCCTCAATCCCAATGACATCTTGCTGTCCTAAAACTGAAAAATAGCACTGCTGTTGTAAAGATAAACCTGCTGTTTATGAAAAATCAGCTTGCTGGAATTTTCTGAGTGAAAAAATCAGCAGCTGTATTTTTTCTCTTTTGCTGTCCCAAACTGCCCTTCAGCACTCAAGCTCTGATACCATGTAAAATTTTCTGTTTCCCACCCCGGTTTTCAGTTTCACCTTATTTCTCCCATATAGTTAAATGCCCATTCCCATAGCCATACATTTAACAGACTGAAAAAAATAAATATTGCTGAAAAACACAAATTCTGGAAATTTTTCAGAGTGCTGAAAATTGCAGAAATAAAAATCAGCAATTAAAAACAGCCATAAAAACACATTTAAACTCAGTGATTTTTGGTCAACTTGACCCTGGAAAAAACCCCCTACAACTCTTGGGGAAAACCAGTTTGAGAGCTCTTCTTTATTTCTGGAAAATGCCTTTTACAGAGAAAATTTTCAGCAAATAAATTTCAGCAAAAACAGAAATTTCCAGCAAGCAAAACTTATCTGTTTTCAGCCCAAACGACAATCTGAAAAATGCTGTAAGAGCTGTACGGACCGTACAGATGTACGGACTGTACGGATGTACGGAAGTACGGACCGTACGGACTGTACGGACTGTACGGACGGCCGTACGGACTTGTACGGACAGCCCTCGGAAAAAGTGCAGAAAATCGTTTCTTCGATACTCGTGCTGAAAAATAATTTTTTCCACTATTTTGCTCACAAAAACTGCCTTTTTCTGCTTGTTCTTTATGCTGTTCGGATTTGCTGAAGTGCTGCCTAGGTGTGTGTGCCAAACTGCTGCCTCTTTCTCCTCCTTGTCCAGAAATCTCCCTTGCTCTCTTGCTCTCCTTCTCCCAATCTGCTCATGAAAGAATGAATGATCTTTTTTTCTCCTTTTCCTCCTTAACCCAACCCTAAATGACTTTTGGGTGATCCCTAAATCCAATGGCTGAAATAGATTTAGATCAATGGCTGAGATTAAATGCTCATTTAAATCTCACTTTCTATTTTTTAATTCACCCCACTTTAATAAAGACCCACTTAGTCATTTATTTCCAAAGTCACTTTTCCTTTCTAATTTTTCATTGACTTTATAAAGTCACTTTAAAATTAGACTTAGTAACTTTATCACTTAAAGTCACTTTCAAATTAGATTTAACTTTATAAAAATTATAAAGTTACTTTAGGAGAAAAATTAAATTCTTTTGGACACTTTTCCCTAGGCCAAAGATCAAAGCCTTAGGGAACCACCTGTCCTCCGGTACCAAATTTCAACATTTATCAATTCTTCTGTGCTCAGATTAGCACTACTGCCTGGTGCTGCTCCTGCTGATGATGTACCTGTGATTACCTCTGTTGCGACTGCTGGGACATTTGGGGCCAATGCTGATCCCGCTGCTGAGGGGACTGCAGTTGTGACTGTAGGGATTACCTCAGGCGGTTGGGAGGTCGACTCTCCCAGCTTCTCTTTTAATTATTTTTCTAGTTCCTTCTCTGTATCAATTAATATTTCATTGAGTTTCATGAGCAGGTCCATCGAGTCTTCCTCTGATTTCTGCAGTCTGAGGGTGCCTTGAAGGAGGTAGCTTTAGGGGCAGCAATGTCCTCTTCCTTCTTCTTGATTAGTGCCTTTATGCCTTTATCATCTTTAGGGTCATGTCTCAGTTCCATGATGATCTCTTCTAAGGATTTGATTCTATTATCCTTGGCTAGAGAAGAAGCTTTCTCCCAATGCAACTGAGCTATTGTGTTGTATAAGGAATTTTGTAACTAGTGGGCCAACATTGCCTTATCAGCCAGTGTAGAATAAACCATTTCTCCAATCTACTTGTGAAGTTCAATCTGGTCCAATGGATGAATGTCTTCGGCTAGGACCTCTAAGTTTGTTCTGATGTAATCTGCTGCGGATTGGGGTTGCTATACCTTTGGCTTAAAATAACTCATTAACATTTTTCCTTCTTTAATGTCATAGGTAGACATTAACCTTTGCTAGTTTTAATGGGCCATCTTCAAGTATTGATTGTACATCTAAATCCTCACAAGATCATTTTTAGCTTTAATTTCTATGAAAGTCCATTTAATGTCTGAGGACTGTTTGCTTTGTGGCCTGGTGGACGATACCTCTACACTGTGCTGCCTTTCTAGCTCCTGCCTATGTGAGCTAGTTGATGTATCTACCACTAGGGAAGTCCGCTGGCTAACTACCCTCTAACCTCTTAGACTATCTGTCGTTTCTTCAATGATTTACTCTTTTGACAGAGGATTCAGTCTTTGTCTCTTTACTCCTGGTTGTTTAGCAGGTCCACTGATAGGTGTGGCCTCTTCTTTGTCAGCCACTGTAGAATAAACCATTTCTCCAGTCTACTTGTGAAGTTCAATCTGGTCCAATGGATGAATGTCTTCGGCTAGGACCTCTAAGTTTGTTCTGATGTAATCTGTTGCGGATTGGGGTTGCTATACCTTTGGCTTAAAATAACTCATTAACATTTTTCCTTCTTTAATGTCATAGGCAGACATTAACCTTTGCTAGTTTGAAGGGGCCATCTTCAAGTATTGATTGTACATCTAAATCCTCACAAGATCATTTTTAGCTTTAATTTCTATGAATGTCCATTTAATGTCTGAGAACTATTTGCTTTGTGGCCTGGTGGACGATACCTCGACACTGTGCTGCCTTTCTAGCTCCTGCCTATGTGCGCTAGTTGATGTATCTACCACTAGGGAAGTCTGCTGGCTGACTACCCTCTCACCTCATAGACTGTCTGTCGTTTCTTCAATGATTTCCTCTTCTGACAGATCACTCAATCTTTTTCTCTTTACTCCTGGTTTTTCAGCAGGTCCACTGATAGGTGTGGCCTCTTCTCTATCTCTCTTCTTGCTTCTTTCGTCAGTTAGAGGAGTTTGTAATGCTGGGATTTCTGCTGCTTTAGATTGGGCTGGAGGAATTTGTACTTGTTCTTGTTCTTTGGACCCCCCTGGTTGATCAGTCATTATTGGCTGCTCTGTACTTTCTACCTCTTTGCCCTTTGAAGTCCCTGTGACTGATGTGCTAGTTTTCTGTGCGAGTTGCTGAGAAGTTCCAGCAAAAGATGTCCCAACTCTTGATTGTTGAGGCCACTTGAAAGATACCTGTCCAAAAGAGTCCAAGTCAAGGGTTTCTTCAAGATATTTCATAGCTTTTTCCATCTTTTCTTGTTCACTAATTTCCTCTATTAATGTCCCTTCTACCCATTCTTCCTCATTTTCATACTGTTCAATTTCTAGGTCCCTATGATGTACATACACTGATAGCTTGTTTCTTACCCTTCTATCACTTATGAAACTACATGGGTCATATGGCACCCAGTGAAAACTCTTCTTGAATCTAAGGTGGTCTTCTAAGATCTTTTCAGCATCTTCCCATGCATCCCTAGAATTTATGACATAAGGGCCTAGCTAGTTTTTTATTCTTAGTTGGGCCTTCTTCTTCACATTACAAAAGTCGGTTAAGTCTGCATAGATGATCTGCCTGAAATATTCTAATGCAAATAACATCATGGGCACATATCTAGGCAACTTGAAAGGGCATAGTTCACACCCATACATTCTGATTTCTGTGTGATTCTGGTAGAGGTACCAGTCATCTATTCTGTACTGTTTGGAAAGCTGCGAAATCTTCTTCATATCACCAGTAATTCTAGGAGGAGGAGCTCCTATCAATAGAGTGGAGGCTGGGTGTACAAATAAGTCAATGAATTCACTATAGGTATAAGGAGAGTCAGAGTTATGGAAGACTGAGCTCCAAAAGATCACAGACCTCTGATTTCCTTTTGAGTATAATTTCCTGATGGGAAATGGAAAGTTATCTAGCTGATGATATAACAACAGATGGTATATATAAGAAGTGTATTTGAAAACTCCTTCTCTATCCAAATTTAGGAATTGGTCATGGATTTTGTTGGCTATAAAAGTGGCATAGTCTTACTTGACAGCAGAGGGTTGTCATGGAATAAAGATAGATAATAGAACCAGGGTGATATCATCCACATATTCACTGGATTTAAATCCCAAGTTCAAGGATATCATGTCAAGAATGAGTTTTCCAGTCTCAGTGAACCAAGTATGTAAATAAGGAGGTGGGCCTTGGGGCTGGCAGTTTGGTTTCATGAACATCTGAGCATTGTGAGTTATCTTTGAGTTGGGAAATTGAGAAGCTTGTTCAAGCAAAAATCCCATGGAAAGACGAGCAACGGGCTCAGTGGAATGGAAATGTATCATCTCATTGATGGATTCAGCAGTTACGGAAAAAAGGAGAGTTTGTGAAGGTGACATAACTGCTCTGTGGATAGGTTCATAGCTGGCACAACATTGGTGAATGATATCTGGGAAAACATGGACTGAGGGAAGAAAGTACATGGGAAGGTTTGATTCCCATAGTCCAAAAATGTCAGAGTTCTTTAGATGACTATCTCTAATTTGGCAGAAGGTCTGAAGATGATTCCATCCACCAGCTAGGTCTTTTATTTGGAAATCTTTGTCGGCCAAGGGTAGATAATTCAAATCTTTATGAGGTGCGTTCATGGGTGCGACATTTAGGGCTATGGGGGCTTCCATGTTTGGTTCTTGTGTATTCAAACTAGAATTTGGGATTTCTGTGGAGAATTGGACTAAACAGTAGGTTTAGGAGTCTTTATGGACTAAACAGACTGATTTCAACTCAAAGTTGGCTTTCTCAGGTAGAATTTTCAGTGGAAAAGTGAAATTGCAGGTTTGCAGGATAAAAACGGATAAATACTTGGATTGCGAAAGTAAAACTATGAATTTGCGCGTCGAATGGCGGACTGTTGAGCACGACGCTAGAGTTTCTTGGCCAAGTGACGGGCTAACTACTCGAATAGTCAGCTGGACGTATTTTGCATGGAGCACAATTTGCAGAAAATCGGGGCGAAAATGACATTTTATCATTTATTTAACAAAAATTGATTTAGCGGGTATTTTTGGCATTTCTTGATCGGATGACATCAGCATGATGGGACATCTTATCGCGAAGCGAAGGGTGGTAAGCAGTTTTACCCCGGACCGCTTACGGGCTAAAGTGGTTTCGAACGGGAGGGCCACGAGTAGCATGGGAGTGTGACACACGTCGTGGTACAAGCAGCGATACCGCCAGTCTCCCGGGCGTTAATTCTCGGCGACGGCGGCGGAGTGGGGCGCGATACAAATCTTGGCCATTGGATCTAGGGCCGTTGATCTGACGGTTGGCGGTCAACAGAGGTGACAAATGGTTAAGGCACGGGACCGACACACGATAGTTAAAGTTTTATAATGTTTTGGGGTTTCTACAATTGGTTCGCGGGGTTGCGGGTTTGGTTATTTAATTAACCAGAGGTTAATAAATCCCAATGTTGCACGCGGTGAAGACTATGGTTTATAGTTAAACCGGGGGCGGGATATTAAATAATGCGGGGTTTTATATATATGTACATATTACGGGAAAGGGGAAAAACTATAGGGATTTATATAATAAACGTTAATTTGTAAATTGTTAATATGAGATTTTGAAATACAAGTGCTGACTATAATGTTTTAAGAATTGTTAATATGAGATTTTGAAATACAAGTGTTGAGTATAATGTTTTAAGAAACTCAGGCTGAAAGGAAAAAGGAGTCTATACAAGGAATATGACAATTTTTCCTAAGTGAAGTAGGAATTCACTTAGGCAAAATGACAAAATGAAATGAGATGGAGTGACTTTAAGGATATTTAGGTAGATCTTAACACCATTGGGGAAATTAGTAAATGATTTCAGGGAAAAACATGAGGGGAGTTAGTCATGCCTCGCTTGAGTCACTCTTAAAATATAAAACTGCCATAGTACCTGTGATAGAGGTAAGATTATCATTCTGAGAGACAAAATCAATCACAAGTCTCTTTCTGCAACATCAAAACTGCCTACCCAGCCTACTGTACCTAACATTTTTTCTCCTTTCTCTTTGGGTGCACTTGGACTGGCAAACCCTCATCAATTTTCTTTTCTTTACATGATAAGCCTATCTAAATCTGCACTTATTTCTTCCAAGGGCTCAGATTAAGCAGTTGAGCTCCTTTGCTTCTCTACCTTTCTGCTTATCTGCCAAGTTTAAATAGTTTGGACAGACTTTTATTCTTTATCTCTAGAACAGGAAATTCAAACATGAACTAGCCAAACATGAACTAGCCAGGATTAAGCTATTTGTCCATTCATCAATTGTGGTAAAAAATTCAATAAGTTGTACATGATGCTTTATTTACAAAAAAATAAAATAGTAGTGTTATTTGGACTTGCACACTTTCCTGGTCCTTTTCATTTGGGGTTCATTTCTTTTCATTTTCTCTTTTGACCATTTATCTTTTCACCCTTTGATTTTTCTTTTAGGGTATACCCTCTTTACATTTTTAAAAAATTTTTGATTTTTTGAGAATATGGAAAGCCTTTGCAACAAGAAAAGGTATGTACATGAAGTGGGAGGGAGGAATTTTGGCACATCCATCTAGCCTCTGTGATAAAAAGAGAGGAACAAGGAGAGGAAAAAAGAAGATAAATCGAGATAACCAATAGCAATAGGGGGGAGATAAAGGCCCAATCTCTCGTTTTTCTCTTTTCACTATGATTATTATGAGGAATAAACAATAATATACCAAGACTCCACCCATGGGAGAGAAAGATAAGTGGAATTTCTTACAAGGCAAGATGCTACTTGAAGAGGGATCATAGAAAAAGAATAAGGAAGTGTATTATATTACCTTTCAAGTGACAATTCTAATTTCTATGGCTATTTTGGGAGAAGCTTGGGGCCAATTAGGTTACAAGCTAGCTTTTAGTTGGGTGGACTGTGACAATGGTCTAGTTATTCCCAGATAATTTTTATGTACCCCATCTTCCGATATATATATATATATCCATATATATATATTTATAAGAAATGATCACGAGGGCTTTAGTAGGGGAGAAATACCATCCCAAGTGGATTCATATTGGGGGATATATATTAAGGAAAATATGACATAATACATTAAGTATTATATTGGGGTTAAAGAGTTTTTATATTTGCAAGTAAACAAAATGGAGGTCAAAGTTAATAAAATAATATAAAGGGGTATTAAAAATGTTAATGAAAAAATGGATACATACAATATCTTGGGAGGTGTATTGGGTGGGGTTAATTAATGTGATTTTTAGAGGTATCTTCCAATATATAGTCAAATTAAAGGTAATGCTATGTTAGAAGTTCAGGTTCATTAATGTGATTTTTAGAGGTATCTTCCAATATGTAGTCAAATTAAGGGTATTGCTATGTTAGATGTTCATTAGGTTAATTAATGTGATTTTTAGAGGTATCTTCCAATATGTAGTCAAATTAAGGGTATTGCTATGTTAGATGTTCATTGAGTGAAGCTTTCGTGGAAACCGTATAGACTAAATGTAACCATATATCTGAACAATCTTGAATAAAATAACTTTCATGAATAAATGAATAGAATAACTCTCATGAATAAAATAACTTTCAAGTATTTCCTTCTTGAAAAAAGAATTACAGAATTTTTATTGTCTATAATATATAACAAGTAAAGATTTAACATTCAACAGGAAGGATAAAATAATTTATCAATTTGAGCGAGAGTGAAAGAATCATCAACAAAATAATTTATCAAATTTGAGCAAGAGTGAAAGAATCATCAATAGTCATCGGAAATTTCAATTAATACCAAAGTTTCCATTTAAACCCATTTCAAAAAATATAATGATAAGTATACAGTGATAAGACCAAATATCTGTAGCCGTGAAATTAAGGACTTACATATAAACAATTGTGTTTAAAAATGAGCGAGAGTGAAAGAATCGTCAACAAAATAATTTATCAAATTTGAGCAAGAGTGAAAGAATCATCAATAGTCATCAGAAATTTCAATTAATACCAAAGTTTCCATTTAAACCCATTTCAAAAAATATAATGATAAGTATACAGTGATAAGACCAAATATCTGTAGCCGTGAAATTAAGGACTTACATATAAACAATTGTGTTTAAAAATGAGCGAGAGTGAAAGAATCATCAACAAAATAATTTATCAAATTTGAGCAAGAGTGAAAGAATCATCAATAGTCATCGGAAATTTCAATTAATACCAAAGTTTCCATTTAAACCCATTTCAAAAATTATAATGATAAGTATACAGTGATAAGACCAAATATCTGTAGCCGTGAAATTAAGGACTTACATATAAACAATTGTGTTTAAAAATGTTTATAGGCCTACAACTGTATCAGTTAAATATGAATAAACAACAAAATCATGACAACTAATGATAATGAGGTCTCAACGTCTGTAATAAAAAAGGTATACGCAACATATTCATTCATTTTGCCTACTGCATAAAGGGAACCATAAACCCCATGTCAATACCTCCACTGGAAGAAAACCCTGGGTAACATTATAATGAGAGAAATCAGAAGAAAGAAAAGCCTAGAATTTCGTTGTTGGTAAACACTGTCTGTGGTAGAGGGAGTCTTTAGAACATACCGATTACAAAATTCCTACAAAGAGAAGAGAGTGTCCAGCATTTGGTCGAAAGAAAAAGATTGAAGAATTAATTTAAGGAAAGCTGTACATATTGTGAGAACCCTAGCAGGGGAATAACATACTTGTGAGTTGAAAGAAATCCATGTGCAATTCGAGTTGTGCAAACCTAATTTCATGCAGAAAAGAAATACACCTACTCCCCAAGTTTTTGGGAAAAAACCTAATAGCCAGAGTAAAGAAGAACCCTTCAACAAAAATTGAAAATAATTCTTACATGCACTTCGGGGATCGGTGGGGCAATATTTCCTTAAACAATACGAGAGAGAGAGAAAACTAACCTTGCATCAACATGTGGAAGCAGAACCTCTGTACAAGCGAAGGAGTTAAAGGGAATAATGTTGTGTATATTGATAAGCCATCAAGAAAGAATAAACAAATATAACTAGAAGTATATGTGGTTAAACTCTTCAGAAGGAGGACTGCCAAGAAGCTCTCTGCACCTCGAATAATGGTTTACATCTGCCAAAACCCCGGGATAACCAATTTAATAGTAGCAAACCATAAGATCCGATGGGCTCTGTCTCCCTTCCTCCATATATGAAGGAGGCAAATCGTTAGGCGGAGTAGGAATCCCATAGGTGGTTACCACCTCTACCGGTCGATTGAGAATTCTATCGTTGGATCAGAACTCTGCCAGGTGTACAGTGTTGATTAACTCTCAATAACAATTTTTTTTGAATGATGTACAACTGGGTTCGAGAATGTTCGGTGTGACGACCATTGAAATGCAATGGTTAAAACATAACCAAATTGCATTGAGAGAAAATTAATCCTTAGGTTAAGAGGTAATAGCCAAAAGTCTTGCACTCAAAAGGGGCATCAACTATATGCAAAAATATAAGCATAGGTATTCAAAATAAAAGCACAAGTAAAATATTCCAAGCCATACCAAGCAAGGTAAGTCGAGGTACATAAGTTCATAACTCAAGGTATTACTCTAGGGATGATGGGTCGTAAGTAACTCTAGGTGCTTGTTTTTTGTTTTTAGTTCATGCTACCACACACCAAACCATGAGTGCAAGGTAAAATAAAAAGAGGTAGATGGTAGTCCTATGTATATATATAATGATAAGCCAAATCGAACAATTAGGAAGTATTATGTAAGAATTTTTTGTATAGTTCAAAATAATATATATATATATATATATATATATATATATATATATATATTCACTTTATTTAAAATTTTATTTTAATATATTTTATTTTTTTTAATTATTTATATCTATGATATTTTGTGTTAATGTCGTATAGATGGTAGTTTTTAGTTCATGTTACCACATACCAAACCATGAGTGTAAGGTAAAATAAAAAGAGTAGAAGGTAGTCCTATGTATATATGTAATGATAAGGCAAATTACTATTTGCTAACCATGCATGCACAATTAGGAAGTATAATGTAAGTTTTTTTTTTTAATAGTTCAAATAAATTTTATATATATCTATATATATATTCACTTTATTTAAAATTTTACTTTAATATATATTATTTTTTTATTAATTATTCATATCTATGATATTTTGTGTTAATGTCGTATATATATATTTTTTTATATAATGGTTTTATAAAAATATATTATATTTCTATTTAATTATGATAATTTTCTTATTGGAATTCAAATTTTTTTTTCAAAAAATATGAAACTGGGAGTGTTTGAATCAATTTTATAATGTTATCAAAATTTAAAAAACCATTAGGACTAACTAAATTATTTCCTTATATAAAATAATAATAATAATAATAATATTTTTAATAGTAATAAAAGAACTAAAGTTAAACATATATATTTTTCTAAAAAGAACTTGTAACCAGATTATTATTTTTTTCTCGTTAAGACTAACCTAAGTACCCACGGGGATTTGAACCGGTGACCTATCACAAGGAGTGCCTTAACAGCACACCCATTCACCATCAATCTAAAGCCCCGTGGGCTTGTAACCAAATTATTAATGTAACATATATATTTTATTAATGCAAGATTAAGCTCTGTAAAGCTTAGTACTAAGGAGATATTTTCATGTAATGTTATATTTAAATAAAATGAAATAATACTTATATTAACAAATTACAAAATAGTAATAACAAAAAAATCAATGTTGGTCATAAATAAAATATTTCAATTTTCACTTTAATTTTACATTTGAGAAAATAATTGAAAATTAAAAAACTAGGTACATGTAATTTGTTAAACACACATGGATAGGAAAACAATAGGAAAGATAAATCAGTGAGTGCATTTTTTTATTAACAATAGATGTACATTTATAATACAATGTTGTGACTCTTGGGTTTCAGATCCCAAGGTCTCTTGGACTGCTTAGTCTTTTCAGCTTCCACACTAACCCTTTAGGATTAGGTGTCCAACATTCCCCCCCTTAATCCGAAGGGTTATGTATGAGTCCAAGAAGAGAGCTGTAATACAAAATGTGCAAAAAATGCATGGCAGCACTAGGCTGAATGTGCTCTATGAAATGTTGGTAAAAAAGGGCGGTGATTTAAGGATGACCACCAACACTGGAACGCTTAGTGCAGTTCCCGGAACTCTTCCAAAACTGGCAAGAAACTGAAGTTTTCTGCTAGAGGAAGTGATCCTATTGTTTTAAAGAGGGAAACCTTCAACCATAAAAGGGAGGTCTCACCCCGCATAAAAGGTAAAACTTCAACCTGAAAAGGGAAGTCTCAACCTGTGATGGTTTAAGGATAACCAACAACTCTGGAATGCTTAATGCAATTCCTGGAACTCTTCCAAAGCTGGCAAGAAGCTGGAGTCTTCTGCTAGAGGAAGTGTTCTCAATCTGTGTTCACGGGCATCTTTGTCTCTGGCTGCAACTCTGAAACTGGTGTGGCAGGTTGTGGCTCAGGCTCGCTTGATGTGACTTTGAAGCTTGTAGATGACCATCATTTCCCCCCCTGTCAGATACAAGGTGAGAAGATGGAGAAAACTCAACTGCAAGACTGTTCAATATTCTGGAACAAGTTCTGACGTGTGTTTGGAATATCTTCTTGGCTGTTGATGCCCATTGCCAAGAAGCGATCCATCCAAGATGAATCTTTGTTCTTGCAGGCTGTTTGTTTCTGAAGCATCTGTTTGAAGAATGGCTAGTTTTATGACAGTGCTTACATGGACGAAGATCAAAACAGTGATCTTTCAAATGGCCAACTCGATCACAGTGTTGGCATTTCACGATCTGTTGTTTTTGTTGTTGTTGTTGCTGTGGAAGAGGGGCAGAATCTGGAACAGCTGGAGGTGAGCTGTCATGAGGAGCAGGTGAACTGTCATAAATGAAACCAGCACTCTGAAACTGAATAGGCTTGGCATAGTCTGGAATATGAAAGGACAAGTCCTTGTCATATCCAAGACCAGTTCTGTGCTTGTTGTGGACAAGCTGTTCCCAAGGTCTGATGATGGGCTTGGGAAGTGCAGACTGAACTTCTGCATGTGCATGTGCAACTGCTGCTTTATTTGAATGAACAGTAACATTATTGACTTGCTGTTCATGGGAGTCTGTTTCATTGTTCTAAACATAAACGGGTTCAGAATGATGACTCCACTGCTGTAATTCTTCCTGCTGTAGCTTTGTTTCAAGCTGCAAAAACTCAATATTCTCATGTGCAGTTTGCAGAGAGGTTTGGATGTCAAAGAGAGTTTCTTTGTTAACTTTGACCATCTCATTAACAGTGGAATGAATTAGGATATTCAATAACTTTAATGCATCTTCAAGTCTGGCCATTTTTCTTCAATGTCACTTAAAAAACACAATTGAGGCAACAGCAACAGAAAAATAATATTGTACTCTTACTACAAGATATTGTAAGGGTTTATCAAGTGGCAACAATGTCGCGAAAATGGTTGATGGAGTAGGACCTGAGTAAGCTGGATGTTACCAAGTTAAACTTCAATAAACATTTCTCGTTAAGCTACAATAAACATTGGTACAATTGGGCACATGGTAAATCAACAGCCCACAGTTCGTTTCAAGAATGAACTGGAGCATATCATCACCAATGCAAAAAAAAATATATAAATGTGAAGATGAGCGCTGTCCTCAACTTCAAACTTCAGAGCATCTAGCTGCTATGGAAATCATGCAAAATCTCTACAAGAAACTGCTCCAAAATCTCTACAAGAAACTGCAAAAAAATGTCTTCAAAAATGCTTCAAATTCACTTCACAATGCTGATCACTTCTCCACGAATCACTTCACTCAGAGGTTGTTTCAAATTGTTCCATGGACAACACCAAATCTGCTTCGAGGTGGCTTCAATACTGCTCTTAAAATCTGCTTGAGCATGTGCCAAGTCATAAAAAATTTGACTTACAAATCATCTATCAGCGTTAACTCCAGTTATACTCGGGGGAATTCGAGACCTTCAAACCCTGTTTTCTCAGCTTGGACTAAGGAACTCGCCACAGGTCTATGAAGCTTTAGAACAAAGGCTAGTTGTTGCAGAGGTTGCCCAACGGCTCAGGCTGCCCCTTCTTTCCAAGGATGGTGAAATTCCTGAAGAGGAAATAGAAAAATGGAGTATGATATCTAGGAGTTCTCTTGACAGCACCAATACTAGCATCACTATCAGTTCCAGTGCTTACTCAACTGCCAGTGCTAGCACAAATAGCGTTGGAGGTGGGATTACTAACACTGTGACATCAGCCAGCAGTTCTGATATTTCAGAGCCTGGTGTTGGAGGCGTAGCTAATCGTTTTCTTGGAGTGACTCCTGGCTGGTTACGGCAAATTCATCTTCCACGTGCACACTTTGCTGAGGATAGTACTGGCTATCAGATGTCACTGGTTCTTGAGATTGAAGCACGGTTGAAAACTAAATGTGACAAGCTTTCTGAAGCCTTTCAGATGGATGAATTTGAGGTGACAGGAGCCAATTCCCCTCAGAGCTTGCGGCTTCCAGAAAGAGTTAAGTCAACTGTAGCAATTCCATGCAAAACGCAGCTATACCACAGCTTTGAGTATTACAATACCAATATAGCTTTATGGATGCAATAGATACGCAAGCAATTCCATGCAAAACGCAGCTATACCACAGCTTTGAGTATTACAATACCAATATAGCTTTATGGATGCAATAGATACACAAGCATGCGCTTCAATACCACCGTTCTACATTAAAAAGCAAAATTCAACCATTTATAATGCACAGACGATAGAAGACAAAGTAGTGAAGGATCGAGCACGAGGGAGTGCGTACAATATGCCGACTCATTCAATAGACGGCGCCAAACGTAAATTTCTGATCTGCCACAGCCACTGTATCGGACGAGGTCTCCTGTACAATCTGGGTGCCTTGCTGCTCTTCTTCTCTCGTCAATGGCCGAATCCTCACAATCACCCTTGACTGAGCTCCAAAAGCCGAATTTTGACCAAAAAGAGATGGAGTGTTGTTCTGCTCCCAAGTGCTGGAGTAGATTGACCAAAAGTAAATCTCTCATATATGGACTAGCTGGTTTACAGGCCCCGCATTCCGATGCCTAATAACTGGGTGCTTGGAAACTCCAAGAAATACATGCCCACAACAGTAACCGCAGAAGAAAATGTCTCAAACAGTCCATCCACAAAACTCTGCAGATGCGGATCACATTTATCGTACTTTCCTTCGTAAAATCAAATGTTCACCAGGAGAACTCGTCGCATAGCTGTTGAACTCTCTGTTGAACTCTTTTCTCGGTCGATAGATTCTCGATCTAATTCTGCAAGGACTTGACAGAGAAGGACGACTTTTAGGCAGAAATATTTTGGGTACGATGCACCGCACATGGCGTGAGGTTGGAGAGAAGCGCTCAGTCCATGCCAGCATCGGAGGATTTCGCAGAGAGACTATGAAAGCCAAGCAACTTGCAGAATGCTTATTTCTTACATTCTAATTTTTTTTTTTTTATTGATCGTCACATTTACCCAAATTTTCAATAGATACTTTCATTCAAACAAGCTCCCAACAAACTATCGCGGAATTTCAATGTGCAAGGATGCGTTACAGTGTTGGCAGTGTATGCGCAGAGAGGGCAGCGTTTTGTTTGCAGGAGGACCAGCTACAGGAGCAGCGTACCATGTCAGGCGAGCAGAGATGTCAGAAGAGCAGAGAGCGTATGCAACGCTGGTGCGCCAGGGAGCAGAGGAGCAGAGGTTTCATGAGGCTGTTAGGCAGAGAGCGCAGGTATAAGGGCAGCGCAAACGCTTCAAAATGACAGCGCTATTCACAATTTTTTTTTTTTTTTTATTAATGTACAGCGCTCAGACAGGACATGTGGAGCAGGCCAGCGTTCAGAAATAAAATGCATATGACAGACAGGCATTACAAAGGCAGCGCTGGTGCGCCAGAGAACATCATGGACAGACTGGCGTTACAAAGGCAGCGCTGGTGTGCCAGAGAAAAGGAGTTACGACTATTCTGAGGACTGGGACCTGTGTTCAAGTCAGAATGACAAAGGCCAGTGCTCAGACCAGTTGCACAAAACTACACAGGCCACACATCATGGCTCCGATACCATGTTAAACACACATGGATAGGAAAACAATAGGAAAGATAAATCAGTGAGTGCATTTTTTTATTAACAATAGATGTACATTTATAATACAATGTTGTGACTCTTGGGTTTCAGATCCCAAGGTCTCTTGGACTGCTTAGTCTTTTTAGCTTCCACACTAACCCTTTAGGATTAGGTGTCCAACATAATTTCTAAACTAGTGTTGATAAACATCATGTAAAAATAATATTATTGATATTATATGATGTCTAATTCATTCTATCTTCAAATGACATGTAGTATTGAAAACAAAAATATGTTAACAATAAAATATTGTTTTTTGGCTACTAGAATTGTAGCCATCCCTAAATGAAGCTTTCCTTCAATTATTCTTTCCTTTACAGTTTAGTTTTTCCTTTTTTAATATGTGATTTTTCCCCTTTTATATATAATTAATTTAATATTTTCCAAGATTAAGATTAATTTATATATTAAACGGGAAAATGATTTTTTTGGTAAGCTTGGCATGACTACATCTTCATATGTCTAATATATCACCTAGTTCTTTGATGTAGTTTATTTGATTATAAATTGTTATTACTAAAATTATAAAATATGATGCATATTCCTTAATCATTTTTTATTCATTACATTTAGAATTAGTATTTAGAATTCAATCTTTATTTTTTTAGAAGTACAATTTATAGTTTAGGGATGACCGATTGTTGTGATGGGTCTACTTGGTTGGACTACATGGGCAACTTAGTCGTGGACATCAGGTTGCAGACATGGAGTATGGCAGTCTTTTGCAGGGACATTGTGCAAGAGGACTTGTAGAGGTGTCACTTATGGGCATCCAATGAGGAGTGCCAAGGCAAGTATGTTGTGCAGATGGATTGTTGATGTGACATGGAGACTTATTATGAGCCGATGGAGAGGTTGTGCACTTATGTACAACAAGGCCATGGACTTGATGGAGCTGTGAGCAGACTATGTAGCATTCCTACTACATGGAGAGCTGAGATCTTGCAAAGACCTTTGGGTTGAGACTTGTATGCTTGCTGAGATGTTGGTTGGAGATGACTTATGGAGCTCATGAGGACATGAGGTTGTGACTTTTAGGGACTTCATATATGGTGGACTTGGAGGATCTGATGCATTGAGGAGCTGAGGTCAAAGACTTTGATGTAGGATGGGGTGCATACTTTCAAGTACATGTATGGGAATGGCTTGGAAGAGTGACTTGATGTGGAGGATCAGTATGAGACATTTTGGAGTGATGGAGTTACAACGATGATGATGCCTTGGTGGCAACACTTGGGCATGGGTTGAGCCGAGACTCAACCACTTTTGACACATGGGAGCTGATTGATCTATGATCATGGGCAGCACATGGATAGATGAGACAGGTGTATACTTGTTTCTATGGCAGACTTGAGGGATGACACATTGTAGATATGATGGAGGTTGCTTCATGGACCTGGATGCGGCACATCGCGAGTCGGAGATTGATGAGATGGTCTCTTCATATTGAGGAGATACACATATGGATGATGATGTTAGGGTAGATGTGGCTAATTTCAAGAAGCACATTGGTACCAAGCATCATGGACAACATGTTGCAGATGAGATGAGGACTACTTCATGGACCTGAGCATGGCTTATACTTGTATGGAGATGGATCCTTGATCAAATTGAGGATGTGACAGGATGTTTTGAGAAACAACTGATGGTGGCATGAGGATGTGCATTCTCATGGTTTGAGCGTGATAGTTGGACTGATCACCCGACTAGTTCAGACATGGGGGCCAGCATGTACAGAGATGTGTTAGCATTATGTTGGAGTATCATGGCAGCAGTTCACATGAGGATGACACATGATGAGGTCAACACAAGATGTTGCAGGAAGCATGTAGCTTGAGATGGAGGGACCAGCCTTCCACGATGGGGAGCAACATGTGGAGATTGTGACGAGATGGTCGATGGTCATGGATTGGGATGATTTCCAATGTATGACATACCGATGGGGTGTATACCTTGGTATGGTGATCTTGCTGACAGATGGTTGCCAGGATGAGACATGATGGAGACAGCGGTTCTACATATGTTGGAGGGATGGTCGCAGTATGTGGAGGAGTTGACATCATAGATGATACAGTTGTTTATGATCTTGGTGGATGGCTACCAGGATGATATGTTGTCAAGGGCGACAACGACTTCAGGTGGAGGAGGATGTAAGAACCTATGATCCTTAGAGTGCTCCCGACTTGTAGTGCACGCGCGGTTAGACGAAGTGCGACTGCAGTTTAGTTGAAGAGTGAGCTCGGATTCATGTGCGATGGACTTATGCGCATGAATGAAGGGTGAGCTGATGTTTATACATATAAGAGCGTGGTGTCAACACATTATAAAGGTTGACCTAGAACTTAAGGCAAGCTGACATGTACTTTGAAGTGTTTGCGATGGAGTAGGGGCTTTGGGCAAGTCGGCTGGGCAGCCAGACTACGCCCTACATTTGATATATATTGGGTGAGCGTGGAGCTCATTCGAACAACCAACTTTCGCTCAACATCTTCGCTCTACAAGGTGGAGGTGCAGGTCTAGTGCGTAGTTCTAAGGAGAAGGCACAAATTTATTCATGCGCCCATTCTTGGGCAGGACGGCACGGTGATAGCGCAGTTGTGGGTGAAGGTGCGGGCAAGAGTGCCTGATGGTTGGGTGAGGGTGTGCACGGGTGTGTGGCGCCCTACAGATAGTTGAGGCATGCACAGGCGTGTGGCGCCTGGTTTATGCGACGGAGTGCCCGACGGTGAAACGTTGGTGGGTGCCCAGTTTGTGCGACGACTTGGCACAGGTTCTTGGGTGACTCAGGTGAGCGCCTGCCCGTCGTGCAAGTGTGCACGGTGACTTGTTGAAGTGTTGAGATTGTGAACAGAGGTGTCTCTCGGGCAGAGGCGCCCATGTGTGGCGACTTAGGAGGTGCGCCCGATTTAGGCAAACAACATGATCGTGCGATGAGGTGAACAAAGGGTTGGAGAGTTGTGCGGTGACCGTGCGGAGGCGCCGACGAGCTGGGCAACTGAGTTTGCCGATGTTGTGAAAATTGGCTAAGTGTAAATTTGGGGTTTCCCAAGATTTAACTTGTACTCTGTAAAAAGTGAAGATTGTATAATATATTGATTCGGGCAGACTCATATTGCAGGGAGTTGCCCCTCCCTTTATACTGTTGTGCATTTCTCTTTTATAATGATGTTTATGTGAATGTTATGGGCTTTCACTTGTATAAAGGAACACATTAATAATTCTTGGTAATGAAAATAAAACTAAGTATGGAAAGTTAGGCGTAGTCTACAATCGTAAGTATTGGTGAAAAGAAAACGATTGGTAGTGTCGCACCTCGCTATAAGCGGTTGAAAGACTACCACAAGTGTAGGGGCGTGATAGTACCTGACTGAGGTGTTGTCTGCAAATTCAGTTACAAATCCCCCTATGTCATGATTGAGCCAATGATCGACAGTGCAGGCGACCTTATCCTCCGATGCTTCCAACCTTTGCACTAGCTCCGGGGTCCACACAATAGGACCGTCAAATTTCCACCTTCCTTGGCTATCTGATAGATTCGCGATCCACATGTATAGCTCAATCGTAAAGGAGCAGAAAAATATCTCGTGGATCTCTGTATACAGGTACCTATCCAACTATTATTCCTTTGTCAATAGCAGGTTTCTATTTTCCTGCACCACGAATTCATAGATCTTCCTATCCAACCAGTCTCCAATCTCTTTCTTAGTCAGATTCCAGTGATACGACATCACACATCTCTTATGCAGATTCCGGTCCCAACAATGGTACCATTTGTTGGCTTGAGAGGTCTTGACCTAGGTTCAACATTAATTAGCCAAACAAATCCCTACACTACTGGCCCTTTCGGCATCAGCCTGCGGAGCGCAGACAAAAGTCTCACCCGAAGCAGTATGTGAGGATGCTATAACCAAGTTTCCGCACCCTGAAATGGTCGTGATGTCATTTTATTCCTTCTATTCCTACCTTTGTGAAGGTCACTTTGCTCTATGGCAAGCCCACTATTCCGTCCTTCAATACCTCCATGAAAGGGTATGGCTGACCTTCGTGCAGCCCTGTCCTTCAATTCAGATACTTCCGTGCTGCTAAGGCAATGTATTGCACAGATTGTCAAGTTATTTTAAGAATCTTACTTGTCTTATTAGATACTCACAGTTAGCACCGCGTAAACAGATATTCTTATATGCGTTTAGCAATCCAACATAATTATACACATTCGGCACCATATAAGCATTATAAAGGAAATTCATACATAAAATGACAATATGCATCAATCAGAACAAAGACACAGAAATTGTAAAATAACTCTCTTTTTTGATATCTTACAAGTGATTACAGACTATCGACCCTGCGCACATAGCTGTAGGGGTCCGTGCACTCAGTTGCAGACTTCCACCCTAGGCCTCTACGAACTCAGCTGCATAGCCTCTACCTATGCTACGACCCAAAACTTAGACTTCTACTTCAAAGCTCTAACTCTCTTATTTTTTGTGTCTCCAAAACTAATTAGAGCTTAGTTCTTTTTATAAAATCCCATGGTCCACGGACCATTGGTGGATTTCTTACAACTGACTTTACTTGACAAAACTAAGGGCGGACAACCCTTTATGACTTATAACAACTACGCGCTCTACGACCACAAATTGCGGAGTCTTTACAAGTTTCTTACAAAATTTGACCAAAATATGGACTTTTAGCCCCAAAACTGCTCTTTGGGGGATCCTGCTCCCAACACGCCTACTCCATGGTTTACACTCGACTAGATATAAGGCTCGCCTTCATTGCACAAACCTTCCACATTTCGCACCACTCATGGCCACTCATATTGATGATTTACCACTATATGAATTTGTTCACTTAGCCACTCATACCCTTCACCCACCTAATTAAAATTTGTAGATGCTGAGGAGTGATTTGCCATGATTAGATCTAAAATGTACTTCGTGCACTATGCATGCTCGAAAGCTTCAACCATCTCACAATGCCATTTCATATGTGTAGATGGGTGCATTTTTATTGCCACTACATTTAGCATTTAAAATCGTTAGGGACAAGTTGCCATGTCCTCAACCCATTAGCCATGAGAAATAGTGCCAACCCACCCTTGTCTTCCCCCTCTCCTCTTTCAACCTTGGTCATCACCCCATTCAAGGCTATTTTTAATTATTATTATTATTTATTATAAAAATAATTACTATTTGTGTTATATATATATATATATATATATATATATATATATATATATATACATTTTAAAAAACATATAACAATATTCTTAACAATGTAGATTCACCCCCACTTTATCAAGCAAATTCTGAGGGTGTAAATAGTTCTTTCTATGATACCATGAGCCAATACCATGGCTTATCAATACCACATGCTCAATATGATATTAAATATCATTACCTTTAATTTATAAATACTATTATAAATATTTCAAAATATTCTAGTAGACATTAACTCTCTACCATCCACCTAATAATTATTATACCTAATAATTATTGATAATTGATTTATTTTGAAATAAACATACATATCAATATAATAATATAATTTGTATAAAAAAAAACTATAATAATCTATATATGTAATTATCTACTTTCAATATTATATATAAAATAAGAAAAATTAATAAATTTATTATAAATTTTTATTTTTATAAAATCTCATAATACATCAATATTATTATTATAAAATATTAACCATACACATAAAATTTTAAATATAAAACTATTAGAAATAAATGAAAAAAATGCAGACAAAAGATTATTATTATTAACTTGAGTAATATTAAATGATAAACTTTATAAAAAATAAAAACCATAAAAATGTTACATAGTTCTCTCAGTTATCTATTGCTTAAGATTAGTTATAAAAGCCATAAAAATATTACACAGTTCTCTCAGTTTTTTATTGCTTAAGTTTGGTTATAAAAACCATAAAAAAAGTTACACAGTTCTCTCAGTTATCTATTGGTTAAGTTAGGTTATAAAAGTCAGAAAAATGTTACACAGTTCTCTCCGTTATCTATGGCTTAAGTTTAGTTACAAAAACCATAAAAAGTTACATAATTCTCTAGGTTATCCATTGCTTAAGTTGAGTTTTCTTAAAATTTACGATTTCAAAAATATTTTCACTTTCCTACCTTTAGCGTTTAGGATAGGTATGATGGAGCCTACGCCATGGAGAAGAATATGGCCCAACCGGATCCGTAAAAGACTGCGGATGGGCCAGTGATTAACGTGTTTTTATTGGTGGACTGAGCAATAGATGGCATGTCGTGAATAATCTTAATGTTTCGCCAATAAAGAACTGCCAAATTAGTTGATTTTCGCCCATCCAAACTGGACGTGCACATGCAAGCACCAGATGCATATCAACTACTTGCAGCTTTCTAAAAGAAATCGATACCACTATGCATACCGCGTCTATGCATCGATGTGGATTCCATGAATATATAAAATCTTGAAGGCTCAGACATACTTCAAAGATAAAGTTGGCCAACAATCTTTATGTTTCGCCAATAAATAACTGCCAAATAAGCAAACAAATTCATTGATCTGCGCCCATACAAACTGGACATGCAAGTACCAGATGCATATCAACTACTTTTCTAAGTGATATCGATACCACTCTGCATCTCCATATCGCGGTGGATTCCATACTTCAAAGATAAGGTTGGGCCAGATTGAGAGCAGAGAGCGGAAGGAGGGAACGTTGGGCATATTCTGAGGCATTCAGAGGCTGGATAATGTCAGTGTATTAATCTTGTGCATATTCAGAGGCATTAACACATTGACATTTTCCAGCTTCTGAATTCATATGGATTAGCTGAAGGAGGGAACGTTGGCGATATTCTGAGGGATTCAGAGGCTGGATAATGTCAGTGTATTAATGTCGGGCATATTCAGAGGCATTAACACATTGACATTTTCCAGCTCCTGAGTTCATATGGATTTCATTTTCCAGAACGGAGACTTTCGCCTTCAAATTCTCGTCTAACAGAACGTTCCACGGTTAACGTGGAGATGAATAATACATCGAGAGCAATTTAATATCTAGCTTTCCAATCCAACCACTTAATCGGATTGCATGCTTATATTCTCCAGTTGTTTTATATTCTACGATTTTTTACATCAATGCTTTTATATATATATATATATATATTTATTTTACAGCAATTTTATATCGTGATGAAAAATAATATATAATCTATATCATTATTTTTTTAATTTATATTCTGAGGGATTCAGAGGCTGGATAATGTTCGTGTATTAATGTTGGGCATATGCTGAGACATTAACACACTGACATTTTCCAGCTTCTGAGTTCATATGGATTATCGGCAGAGGGAACTTTGGGCATATTCGAGGGATTCAGAACGTTGGGCATATTTTGAGTGATTCAGAGGCGGGATAATGTTACTGTATTAATGTTGGACATATTCTGAGGCATTAACACACTGCTATTTTCCAGCTTCTGAGTTCGTATGGATTAGTAGGAGGGAAAGTTGGGCACATTACGAGAGATTCAGAGCAGGTCTGGAATTTCAAATCTTTTTTGCCTGTCAAATGAAAATTTGATAACTGTTTTGCAATTTTTATGTCTTTCATTTTAAGTTTTATCTAAATTTATGAGTGTAAATTTATCTGTATGGAAATTTTCTTTGCAACTATTTTTACATCTCAACTTTCATTAATCTATTTCTAAAAAATTCATTTTGGCATTTTTTAATAAAATTTTTATCTAATATACACTTGTTAATAAAGCACATTTTTTATAATCATTAATTATTAAAAAGTTAAAAGAATTTACAGATGAAATGAACAGCACTTCAGGTTTGAAAGTTGCTCATCACACCTTCCAAAAAATCCTAGAACACTCGGTATGTTTTAGGTTTTTACAATTGGAAATTACAATTTCAAGAAAGC
The DNA here is from genome assembly GCA_031772625.1 of Pinus tabuliformis. Taxonomy (NCBI): domain Eukaryota; kingdom Viridiplantae; phylum Streptophyta; class Pinopsida; order Pinales; family Pinaceae; genus Pinus; species Pinus tabuliformis. Next base: position 992,562,807 of record CM062807.1, on the reverse strand, counting down.
CCTACCCAATTTAAAGCAAAATTAACAAAAATAAACAAATAAATAAAATATGACTAGGGAAAAAAAGAAGCTCTTACTACTCCTTTAAACTACTAAATTAACCTACTTAAAAAATCATGAATAAATAAAAAATCAACATCAAACTTTTTATATTAAATCTCATTGCATCATAGTAAAATAAATATATTTTGTGTACATAATCGTTTAATAACAACTCGGAAAGGGGCATCAAAAAAAAAGCTGAAAAGAAGCTTATGTCAAGTTTATAATCGTTTAATAATGGACTCGGAAAGGGGCATGGAAAAAAAATGTTTGAGTTTATTTTATTCTCCCTATTTTATGAGAAATATAAATGCATGTTCACAACAAAATTAACTTAACCTATGAAATTTAAATGACCATTTAGTTTTTAGATTTTATTTTATTTTCCCTTGTTTTATAATAAATATAAGTTAACATTAAAAATCGAAATGACCATTTATCTAAACATTTATTCAGGGGATAGTGTGTTTTTTTTATATTTGTATTATACACTTCTGCATTGTACATTATTTTAGGGAACCATTTATTTCAGCAGAGGATGATAAACAAATATAAGAAGTTTTGTTCTTCTTAGATTCAAGATCCAAGGTTAAGAAGAAGAACCATAAGTTTAACCACATTACAACATAAAGTAACTTTAAGGTTTAGAAGAGAGTGTGGTTCAAATGAGTTAGATAATTTATATTATGAATGGTGCAAAATCTAGATAATGTTGAAAAAAAAACACCATAATAAAGACATGAGAAAAAATATTGAATTTATAACTTAAAAAATCAAGAAAGCTATTTTACCAGTGACAATTGCTTTGAGATTGGAAGCATTGATTCCTTGAGTAATTTCTTAAGTAGTGGAGGCCTATTCAAACTAACCTTTTGTGTTACTGAAGTCCTATCATTGAATTAAACCTAGGGTGAAAAACAACAAATCCTTTGTGAAAATATGATTTTATTAAAAAATTGCAGCTATAATATGATCTCTGTATATATCAATCTCAAATTCACATCAACGCCCTCCCAACTAATGAAACAAAATATGGTCATGAAATATATGGTCTGCCAGAACCTAGATGAAAGATGCACCAAATGAATGAATATGCTACATACCCAGCATGGACGAAATTCACAAAACAATAATCTTTACTTTCACAAAAAAGTCTCCTCTTCTTCAATATTCCAAGTTCACTGAAATGGATGGTCCCTCACTCTACCCACACTCTCTAAACATCCTTTGCAAACACTAACACATTTCTATATATAAAAAAAAACCAGAACACAACACCTTTTCTTTGCCAGCCAGTTGCCCTTGTATCCATTTAGACTTTCTCAGAATTTATTGTAAAGAAACACTAATTTACTTTGGGGGCTAAATACCCTGCTAATATCTTAGTTAAGAGCACATAAATTCATTAAATATGCAGCTTATAACTGCATTTTTATTACCAAGGTCCAATCTCACGATTTTCAAAGACTTTTCCTATCATATTATCAAACTGAGGATTCAGAATTTGAAAATGGGAACTTAACACGGTCAGGCTTGGAAGGTAGGTTAGAAAAAATGGGAACTTATCATGGTCATGCTTGGAAAGTAAGCTACAAAGTGAATTATTAGCAAAACGATATTCTATATGTTCTATGGTGATATTTATTTAATTAATTAGTACCTACTATGAACTTCAACTAGGTACTAGAAATTATGATGGGTTGAATTCAAATTTGACTGTGAGTTTGACCAGTTATCTATCTACGAACCTTGTCAAACTTGACCTTCAAAATTTTTTATCACTGGTCAAATATATTCAGAAACATAAAATACGTCCTGTAAAACGTCAAATTCCAAACCTGATTCAGAGGCTGGATAATGTTAGTGTATTAATATTGGACATATTGTGAGGCATTAACATACTGAAATACTCCACGTTGTCAGTCCATATGGATTTCACTTTCCGCAACCGAAATCGGAGACTTTCGCCTTGAAAATCTCGTCCAGCGAAACGTTCAGTGGCTTCAAAGTCCTTTTGATAATCTGTGCCCCATCCTCCTTTCCCATTCTCTCTCGTAAGTGAATTCTCCATCGAATTCATTGGAACCCTCAATCCTTTTCGAAACAGAACGTTTTTTGTTTGTTGAAGACGTGTCTTGAAATTTTGGCAAACCTTCGATGCATAGGTGGAATCATGCAGTTGGTTGAATCATGGTTGAAATTTGGACTTCTTAGAGGGGAATTACGTAGTTGGAATTCGGAATTCTCACTGGCAGATATTTTGGGAATATTTGAAGTTTTTGTCTGTCCTTTGGTCGCTCAATTCTATTTTTGAATTTTAGTTTTTTTTGTATTTTTAATATATATATATATGTTTTTTTATTCAAGTGTTTGTAAGCCATAATAAATTAAGTAAAGTTTTTTAAAAATGTTATGTTTAAAATTCTAATTAGGAAAGGTTAATTTTTTAGAATATTGTTTTATTAAAATTTTAAATTTTGTTTTAAATTTTTAAATTTTATATAGCTAAGTCTATTTTAAATAACAATAATAATAATAATTTATATTTTATTTAATGATTATATAAATATAATAAACAGAAATATAATTCAAATAAAAATAAACTAACATAACTACATTTATATTAATATAAATATTTATATTAATATAAATATCGTTGATAAACGAGAATAGGTGTATAATATAATATAGTACTACTAGATATTAATCAATAAAAATTATAAATTAACAATAGGATATGTAAAGAAATATTAAAAATAATAATAAACATAAACATAAAATAAAGTAAAACATATTAATAAAAATAAAAATTAATAATAGAAATAGAAATTAATTAATAAAATAAATTAAGCTATATCATTAATAAAAGAATATGAGATGTTACTAATTGACACTATTAATAATAATGCTATTTCTTAATATGGAAAATATTATTATTCACAATATTGTTAATATAATAAAAAAATTATTAATGTTTAAAGAATATATATATATATATATGTATATATATAAAATTTAAAAACTTAAATTTTTTATACAATTGCAGAAAAATAATTTTAGAAACAAAAAACTAATATAAATGTAAGTATAACAATAAGAAAAAGTAAAGGTATTGAAGAAAAAATAAATTTCCACACATTAACAACTGTTGTGAATTGCTAACAAAAATTGCTAGCAAGCATTGATGATAGCTAAGAAATGGTGATTCTAACAATCTCGGTCTCCATGCGAAAAAAATGAAGAAGAATTTCAAAGATTACATGACCAAAAAAAATGACGAAGAATTTCAAAGATTACATGACCAATGAAAAGAACGTAAAGTTTAGTCACGTTGAAAGAAATAAGAAAACACATTTTCAATGAGGTATATTTTAGAAATAATAATAACAATAACAACACACATTTTCAATGAGGTATATTTTGGAAATAATAATAATAATAACAACACATTCCATAAGAAAATCCAAGCTTCAACACTCCACCACAACACAATTATTTGATACCAGCCTCTTCTAAAACACACTTAGAGCGACGACATAAGGAACACCAATTTAAATCAATAGGAAAATGATCACGATACTTCACACTTTCAAGCCAATCCCTTCTTCTTTTCCTCATTAATTCTCTTTGCTACAAATGATATAAAGTTTCAACATTTGATTTCATTCTACTCAAAACACATATATTCTTATCTAAAAAATCAGGATGGTAGCCATGTCTTCTATCAAGGCATGCCTGAATAAGGTAACAAAACTAATTGTTTATTTAATAGATTTAATCTCTTTGACATAATAAAAACCATCATTGTTCTCCATATATGTGAATCCTTCACAAAAACACAGAATTAAAATTAGTACATTCAAGTAAAACAAATTAATAGAAACAAAACTATTGGTTTATGATTTTCTTTATTTCATATTCAAACATAAATGTAACAAGATTGAAAACAAGGATAGAAAAAAGTAGAAATTGCTACAATTCAAGCAATGAAACAACAATTGCTCCAAAACATTTAATTTGCTTACTTGGCTAATCAACAATTGTATTGAAATCAATAATAAAAAAAAAAAAGAACTTATGAAGGTGCATACAAAAAATCACAAAAAATAGTAATAACTAAACAAAAGTAACCCTATTTTTTTTAAAACACATGCATACAAATAATTGCAAGCAAGCAGAACAAATACAAAAAAACAATTCATGAATAGTAAAGTGTATTGAAGATAAATACCCCAAAAATGATTTTGACTTTAATCGTTCCTCAGTTTTCTTTCTAATTGTAACATATGCACTATCTCGCATTTTTGCATAAATTTGAAAAGAAAAAGACGGTGAAATCCACAAACCATCTATTGATTTCACTCTTGATATAGTTGTAAATGTCAGACCCTACCTCTCTCTACCTTCAATATCTACAGTAGCTCATTGCAAGGTCATCCCTTGTGATTTGTGCATTTTCAATGCCCATGCCATTTTCAAAGGATTTTGTCTCATATTCCCCCTGACAGCAAGCGAAATCAGTACAAGAATTGAATAATTGCTCTAAGATGGAACACCACAATACTTTCAAACATAAGTGTAACAAATTGTGAAAGTTGTGGCGGCATTGAACAGGGTGCAAAGAAAATAGTTTCAATATATGCAAGTGCACCATTAACCAAATCAGGTTCAACCCACAAATTACATGTTGACATGACAGACTCTCCACAACATTGATCAAGTGATCAATATTTATATAAAAAATAAAAGTGCTCAAAATTACTCAAACCCTGAAATACCATGTCCCTCTTGGCGATGGGATCCCAACAAAACTTGTTTCACTCAAAATGAAGCTCGTATGAGGAAGATTTTATGTTTTTTCCACTTTGCCAAACAAAATAATTTTGTAAAAAAAGTACAGTCACTGCACAGTCAGCAGTCTTTACTACTCACATGGCAAGTGACTGGGTGGATCAAAGGGTTGGTCAATGGTGAGAAAGGTTTCACTAAGTGGCACATTCTCGTTGGTTAATGGTATGGTGAGATGCGGTTAATTCATTGGTTGTAGGTGGACCAATGAGGAAGAGACATGTGGCAAGCCCGAAGGCTGCCACGTGTCCCTCCCCAAAGATCAAACATCATTGGCACGCATTGGTAAAATTTTATGACAAGTCAGTGAAGTTGAACCCGCGACCTCGCCCACACAAATCAAACATCTTACCCTTCCACCACACCAATGGGTCTTAACATTCAATGGGCATAACTTCTACTTAAAATTTAAACAGTTTACGGTTGGGGGAGGAGAAGCCCAGCCCCCTCCCATGTGACCAGTACCAAATAATCGGTAGCCGTCGCAAACCATAACCATTAGCCTAACCGTTGGGTAATCTCCCATGTGACCACTACCACTTAACCATCGGCTAATGACTAACCATAACCGTACATGGTTAGTGCTAAGTGGGGTTAACAACTAACTAAATTGTGCTTATCATTTAATTAATGCGGGATTGAGTTAGCAAAATTTTTGGTGGTCCCTTAGATTCAACGCTAACTCTAGATTTAGTGGAGTTAATTGGAGTTTCTCCAGTTTTAGTGGAGAATTCCTAGGAGAAATTGTTTTGGCCATAACGTTTGCATTTCTCGACCAATTTGGAATCAGAAAAAGTCATTCCTAGATGATTTTGATTTTTTGAGCACATTGAAGTAGGTTTACGGAGTAGTAGAGCATTGCAAACAATACTTTTAACCGTTTTGATCTAATACAGAGGCCCAAGCCATGGAAGTGGACCAAGGAGATATAGCCCGGGAGGGTTGAATTCCTTCATAAAAACACTATGTTACGTGTTCATTTTGATCGTTTATTATACATTTGTTTTTTGTTGTTCAACACTTTACTTTGATGCCATTTTTATCATGAATTTGACATAAAAATTGACAAAATTTACATGTTCATTCATAAACACCATAAAAGAAACCTATGCACATGAAGCAAATGGTAAGAGATTGTTTTTAATTCTGAAGTTGAAATTATCGCAGAAAATCTAACATTCAGCAATAGATCAATTTGATATAAGAGAAAAGGTTATTTGCTTGATTTCTTGAGTTTTTTTCAAGTAGGGTTTTAATGGTTGCAAATTTGTCATGCTTACAAAGTTAAAGTTGTCAAGAGGAGAAGGGAAACTAGTGGTTGCAAATCCTGAGGTAATGCCCAAAAGAAGGAGAGCCACAAGGCCACAACCTCCACCCAAAGTTTCAATCCCAGCTACACTTGGAGCACCTCAAGTTTTACCTTTAATTGATATTGAGGAGGTATAAGCAGCACTAGAAGTTGAGCTTGAATCCAAAGGCATCATGTCTAGAGCAAGACAGATTAAAGGTCTTTCAGAAGAGGATTCATTCAAGAAATGTTTCTATGACTTAACTGACATGGTTAGAGTCCTCTATGAAGAGAGGAATACTAGAATGGCTGGAGAGAGTTCTAAGTCCCCACATGGAGAGGGAAGCTCAAAAGATAAAATATATGAAAAGAAGGATTCAAAGGATAAAGGAGGAAAGCCTCCTCCATCTCCACCATCTTCATCATCTTCCTCATCATCTTCATCATCCTCATCATCTCAAACATCATGATCTTCCACTTCCACCACAAAAAATGTTCATACTCATCCAAAACCCCAAAAGAAAAAACTCTCTTACTCAAATTGGACATGAAGTTTGAACTTCCCATGTACAATGGTGAGGTAAATGCAAAAAAGCTAGACAATTGGATTTGACAATTGAAGGTTTATTGTAGAATTCAGAACCTTCAAGAAGATGACATAAAGGTCTAGTTGGCTTCGTTGAGGCTAGAAGGAGCAGCACTAGTTTGGTGGGAAGAAAAGACTCAAGAGGAAATGCAAACTCATGGTAAGATATCCATTTCTTGGGTTGAATTTGTTTCCTCTATTAAATGAAAATTTTATCCTTTAGCCCATATGAAAAAAGCCATTATGAGTTGGCAAAATTTTAGGCAACTCAAGCGCCAAACAGTTTAAGACTATACCCAAGAGTTTAGGAAAAGGTCTTTGTTGTTAGGAGTAAACTTGAATTCCCAAAATACTCTCTTGAAATATATCGGGGGTTTACATACCTTCTGAAAACACACTATTCTTATGTTCAATCCAAGAAATTTAGATGTGGTATGTGTGCAAGCCACACACCTTAAAGCAAGAGGAAAGAACATTGAGGAAGAGGGTAGTAAGAAGAAGCCATTCAAGGGTAAGGAGAAAGAGAAGGGTGGAAAATGGAAAGGAAAGAAGAATGAAAGTGTAAAGAAAGAAGGGGAGAAACTATATGAAAACATCGTTCCAAAGTGGGGCATGATGACACCCACTGTTGGAAATTACATCCCAAACTAAGGTCTAAGAAACCAAACAATAAAGGGAAACAAAAGACGACTGCTACCACACAACATGATCTTAGATCCGATTCTGGTGATGAGACCAACATTTCAGCCATGGTCACAAAAGTAAAAGAAGCTATAGCAAGCGCTAGTTCCTCACATAGTCACATCAACACTCCAAATGAAGAATCAATGATCGAGTTGTTCCATGTAAGGGTAATTTCAAGTTATAGAAATATGATGCATTATTTGATAATGGGTCACAATCAAACTCAATTTCAGAACACTTGGTCAAAAAGCTTAACCTTCAGATTGTGCCTCATCATAAGCCATATCCATTAGGTTGGATAGTCAATAATGAAAATTTACAGGTTACAAGGAAATGTTGATTGGTGTTTTCCATTATTGAAAAGTTCACTGATGAAGTCGAGTTAAATGTAGTTCCACTTGACATCTCAATAATCATTCTGGGGAGCCCATATTCGTATGATAGGAAAGTGGTATTTTATCGCCATGAGAGCAAATACCAATTTCTCAAGGATGGAGTGGAGTATATTTTAAGGGCCCATCGTAAAAAGTTAAACATTTCTTTGGTTAATGCAGGGTAGATGAAGAGACTAGTAAATGCAAGTAAAATTTTTGTGCTTCTCATGATCAAGAGAAAGAATGCTATTGATTATGAATCTTTTGAAGGTTGTGATGATAAGCTAAAATCTGATTTTTTTGATGTGGTAAGCAAGCATTGCGAGGTGTTTCAGGAACAAAAGGGGTTACCTCCCAAGAGGGTAATTCAACATGAGATACAACTGCAACAGGATGTTCCGCTTCCAAACATTGGCATGTATCACATGTCGATCATGCAGAGCATGGAAATCAAGAAAAAAATTCAGGAATTTTTGAAAGAAGGCATCATACGCCCATCTACTTTGCCATGTGGCTCACCCATTGTTTTGGTGCGAAAGAAGGATAGGGCTTGGTGCATGTGTGCAGATTTCTGTGCACTGAATAAAATGACGGTAAATAATCGTTATCCACTACCAAGAATTGATGATTTTCTTGACCAATTGAGGTATGAAAAGTATTTCACTAAGTTAGACTGACGAAGTGGTTATCATCAAGTTAGAATAGCTGAAGAGGACATTTAGAAAACCGCATTTAAAACTAAACAATGATTATTTGAGTGGCTTGTTATGCCTTTTGGTCTTACAAATGCTCCAACTACTCTCATAAGAGTTATGAATGATGTATTGAGACCATTTCTAGATAATTTTGTGATCATTTACATAGATTATATTCTCATATTCAAAAAATCTAGAGATGAACATGTCATGCATGTGAACAAAGTACTTGATGTCTTGAGAAAAGAACAGTTGTTTTTAAAGATGTCAAAGTGTGAATTTGGAAAGACTTCTTTAGTTTATTTGGGACACATTGTTTGAGGAGGTGAGATGAATATAGACCCCTCTAAGGTTGAGGTCATTGTGAATTGGCCCAAGCCCAATACAGTTACAGAGGTAAGAAGCTTTCTTGGGGAAACGCAATATTGGAGGAAATTTATTACTAATTTTTCTTCCATTGCAGCACCACTACATGCATTGACTAGTATTAAGAAAGTCTTCCATTCGGGAGATGTATAGTAGAAATAATTTGATGCTTTAAAACAAAATATTACTTCAACATCAGTATTAGCTCTTCTAGATCTTAGACAAACATTTTAGATTCAAATGGATGCTAGTGATTATACCATGGGAGCAGTTCTTATGCATCATTTAAGCCCATTTCATTTCGTTATGAAATTTTTAATGGTGTTGTGACTAACTATCCCACTTATGACAAAGAAATTTATGCATTGGTACAAAGTGTTAAAAAATGGAAACACTACTTGATCCACACCGACCGTCAACCATTGCAGTACTTAAAGTCACATTAAAAATTGTAGAAATCATGACACTTCAGATAGATGGGTTTTCTACAATAGTTTCATTTGGTTATAAATACAAAAAGGAATCTACAATAAGGTAACTGATATGCTTTATAGGCCTATTGTTAATTCATCTATTATACTCAAGCACCATTTTGTTTTACATGAAAGTTACATTGAGCAATATGCATATGATAACGACTTTCAAGATGTGTATGCAAGCTTGAGACAAGGAAACCAAATTGAAGAATTAGATTACCATGTGCATAACAGTTTGTTGTATCACTTGGGAAAGTTATGTATTCCACAGCAAGAAAGAAACAATATCATAAGGGAGGCACACACTTCATTGATTGCTGGACATTTTGGTGTAGGCAAGACAGTAGTGAATCTCCAAAGGTATTGTTATTGGGCCGACATGTTTGACAATGTATCTTGTTCATTAGAGGATTTTCTTTGTGTGCAACAACTAAGCCTAACAATAGGAACTAGCATTGTACACTCCACTTTCAGTACCTTCGCAACCATGGGACAATATATCAATGGATTTTTTAGGAGGTCTTCCATTTTCAAGGAAAGGTCACGATTACTTGTATGTAGTTGTAGACATGTTCAGCAAGATGTGTATTCTAATTCCATGTAAAAATAAAATTACAGCTGAACAAACAACTCATCTATTCTTTCAAAATATTTGGGTTCATTATGGTCTTCCTACTTCCATTGTAAGTGATTGAGATTCTTGATTTGTTGGGAATTTTTGGTCAAATTTGTGGGACATGATGGACACTATGTTGAAGAAGAGTAGAACCTTCCATCCACAAATCAAGTGGTCAACAAGACAATCATTCATCTTCTGAGAGGATATTGTAACAAATATCCCCAGTTGTGGGATGAACAGTTGCATTACATATATCATGCATACAAGAGGGCAAAGAATTCTTCCACAAACACATCACCATTTTAGGCATGTTTTGGGTACTTTCCAAGATCGCCATTGGACTTCATATTTTAGAAGGACGTCTCCATCGATGGTCATAATGACATCAATAAGGCAAGGAAGTTCATTAAGCAAATTTAGTTGATACATCACACAGTGCAAGAACAATTTGAAAAGAGTCAAACCAGCTACAAGGAAAGGCATGACAAACACTACGTCGATCATAAATTTCAAGTTGGAGACCAAGTTTGGTTATATATTAACAAAGAGAGACTTCAAGTGTAGGTAAAAAGTTGAATCCAATTTGTAATGGTCTTTTTAAAATTCTGGAAAGATTGGTAACAATGCATTTAAGCTAGATTTGTCTCCTTGTATGAAAATATACTATGTTGTTAATGTTGATAATTTGAGATTGTTTAAGACTCCTTTGGTTGATGATCAAGAAGAGAATGTTTAGATGCCATCAGTAGATGATTTTTCACCAGAATATCTTGATGAACTTTAGCAAGATCTCATACTTGACATAAGAACTAGAACTTCAAAGAGAGGGAATGTCCAATACCTTCGAGTGATACTCAAGGGACAAAATCCTTGTAAGGCCAAATGGTTGTAATTAGAGAAGGTGAGGGAGTTTCACCCTCAACTGCAGAACAATTGATAGTATATTTTGGGGTCCAAAAGGCTTCCAGTGGGAGGAATGATCAAGTGATCGATATTTAGCTCAAAAGCAAAAGTTCTCTGAATCACCCCAAACCTAAATAAAATCATCTGCCTGGGCGATACGATCCCCACACAACTCATTTCACTCAAAAAGGAGCTCGTATGAGGAAGATATTTCGTTATGTCCGCTTTGCCAAACAAAAGAATTTTGCAAAAAAAATCCCAGTCACTGCATAGTTATTAGTCTGTACTACTGATGTGGCTAGTGACTGGGCAGGTCAAAGGGTTGGTCAATGGCTAGTAAGGTTTCACCAAGTGGCACATTCTAGTTGTTAATGGTGTGTTGATTTGGCATTAATTCATTGGTTGGAGGAGGAACAAAGAGGAGGAGACATGTGGTAAGCTCGGAGGCCACCACATGTCCCTCACCAAAGGCCATGCATCATTTGTGTGCAGTGGTAAAATTTTATGGCAGTTCGGCAAAGTCGAACCCGCCACCTCGCCCACACAGATCGAATATCTTACCATTCTACCACACCAATGGTTCTTAACATTCAATGGTCATAACTTCTATTTAAAGTTTAAATGGTTTGTGGTTGGGGGAGGATAGGGCCAGCCCCTTCCATGTGACCACTACCAAAGAACTGGCGGCCAGCTCAAACCATAACCATTAGCCCAACCGCTCGGTAATTTCCCATGTGACCACCGCCAATTAACCGTTGGTAAATGACTAACCATAACCATGCGCAATTAGTGCTAATTGGGTTAATAGCTAATTAAAATGTTTTTATGATTTAATTAATGTGGAATTATGTTGGTAGAATTTTTGGCAGTCCCCTAGATTTGGCGCTAACTCCAAATTTAGCGGAGTTAACTAGAGTTTCTCCAGTTTTAGTGGATAATTCCTAGGAGAAACTATTTTGGCCATAATGTTTGCAATTTTCGACCAATTTTGGATCAAGAAAAGTCATTCCTAGATGATTTTGATGTCCTGATCACATTGAAGTAGGTTTCAGGAGCATTAGAGCATTTTAAATAATAGTTTTTCCCATTTTGAGCTAATACAAAGGCCCAAGACATGGAAGCTGGACCAAGGAGATGTAGCCCACGAGGTGTGAACTCCTTCATCAAAACATTGTGTTAAGTGTTCATTTTTATGGTTTGTTGTACATTTATTTGGTGATTTTCATCACTTTACTTTCATGCTATTTTTCTCATGAATTTGACATAAAACTTGACAAAATTTACATGTTCATTCAAAAGCACCATAAAGGAAACCTATGCACATAAAACAAATGATAAACAATTGTTTCTAATTTTGAATTTGAAATTAACAAAAGAAAGCTAACATTCAACAATAGTTCAGACATGCTAGTACTTCACGCTCAAACACATTATCATCACTATCACTTATTTTTGTTCTTCTACTACTTTCCGCAACACATCTCACAATAGGACAATTTAACGATTTAAGAATTTTTCAATTGTGCAAATTGAAGAGATTATTCATCGCAAATACGTGAACAATAGAATTAAACAAAGTCCTTTCCTATCGATCCAAGAAACTATTAATACGCATCATAAAAATATCCCAATCGGGAGGAAAATGCTATGCCTTTCTAATATTGGTTAAAATATTACGAAAAGACACTTGTTGCAGATCATCTCCATGCTGCTTATAAATTTTTATCCAGAGAGAAAACAATGTTGAAGCTTTCCCACAAAAATTTCCCAAATGGTTTACCTGCATACAAGGGTTTATCCTTAACAGGAGGCAACTACGCAAGGTCATCCACGGGAATGACATACTTGCCACCAAAAGGAGAGTCCTTGTTTTCATGAAAGACTTCTCGCAAATGAGAATATATTTCTATGAATAGCCTTGCACCTATAAAACTCACCTCATCAATCAATAGATATCAAATGTACCTGATTTATTCTTGGAACACTATCAAATCCTTCCAACATAGCGGCTTCATATCTTTTAGAGGAATTTTTAGAGAAGAATGTATTGTTTTCCCACGTATGTTAAAAGTAGCGATACGAGTTGGAGCAAGCAATAAAAAAATACATTTTCCATCTGTTGTTGAAATAGAAAGGGCATGAGAAACACACCTAATGATAGAATATTTCCCTGTTCTAGCAGTACCTAGAATAATCATTTTAAAATCACCATCATTTCCACCATCAAGAAAATACTGAAAAATGATTTCAATAGAGGTGAGTTGTTTTTCTGATAGAGAGGAAGGCAATAAATATGTGTCCCTAATAAAGCCAGAATTGAGAACACCTGCATAATGTGCATATTTTCCAAAGTTGACCCCTTGTTCTAAAATATTCATTCGAAACCATCATTTCTTGCCAATTATAATCAATATCAAAGTTCCTTTGACCAATATTACGAAGGTTTGAAATGTTTACACAACTTGGAGGAACTAACAACGAGAAAACCTGCCACTCTTAAAAATATCGATCAACATTTTCTTCATGGATAGGCGACCCCAAATTGTCTTTATTTCCTTCATTTGGAAAAGGGTCTCGATGAACATGGCATGCACGATATCTCCAATTCCTCCAACTATGAGCAATACTTTCAGTAGACAACCTGATATCCGAACCAATGTCACGAAATGACTTGTATAAAAGCAATTCACTCCAACAAAACATTTCAAACTCTTCTGACCCCTCATTAGGAACAACATAAAACCATGGCCAAGCATGAATGATATCATGGTTATCACGTGGCCTCCATTTCCCCTGCTTATGCTTCTCCTTAAAATTCTACAATCTTGTTCTTTTTATAAAGCATAAATGTTCTGAAAAATGGGTCGGCTTTGATAAACCTGAATAAAATCGTTTCCACATGAAACTTCATCGGAATGTAATGAAATCCTTTGGTAGACTTTCTTCCCAAAATTTAAGGAGAATAATTTACGGCTACAAAAAACAAGAGGTAGTTTTAGCAACAAATAGAACGTCCCTTGAGCTCCAACATCACGCTCAACAAGTGTCTCAGCAAGGAACCTTTTATACACATATAATACAGGAGCCTTACTTCCACCTCCACCAGGAACTCTGGTCAACATTTCATGATAACATTTTTATCTTCGCTTTGCCTTTGAAGCATATTTTTCAATATACTTAAAAACTTGATGTCACAAAACAACTCGCTGAAAATCAACATTTTCTCGCCACATTGTTAAAACTCCAACATTGTGAACATTAATATGGTCATCATTTCGTGTTGGTTCATACCTTTTTCTCCCATTTTCATCTATGCAAAATCTTGACTCACATGGAGTATGATAACGACATGAAAGGACAAATCCTCTTTTACTTAAACTAGAATCAACACTTCATTTTGTATGTCTTTCCAGACAATTCACTAAATGCTTATAATCTTCTTCAAGATCGCCAGAAAAAAATTGTTGAGTGTCATGCATATTCCAAGCTGTAGCATATTTTTCAAAGTAACACTTTTCTACGCCAACAATAGTGGCATTGGAATAATCCAATATTTCCATATCTGGGGCTTCACACAACCACAAGAAACTATGGATGTGAGTCAATCCTCTATGTTTCCACTCATACCTAACAAGATTGAAAATATGAAGTTACCATATAATAAAAAATCATAAGAATATGCGTTTTCTGTCAAATTATTATAAAATAATGGAAATGGAATGACGACAAACCTATACCAAATGTCTATAGCACCAAGATATCTTAGCAAGACTATGTCACGGAAGATATTGAATCTTTTGTGCATGTACATAATAGTTGTATGTAGGTATTGAATTAAATTTTGAATCTTTTTCACTTGATCACTTTCTCGATGGAAATCTCTGTTTGAAGGCATAAGACAATGCAAATAAGGCCACTTTGTATCAACCACACACAATGTAAAAAACAAACTAGGGCAAGCCAACTCACTGATCATATCCGTTAATTTAGAATGAAAGTTTGTCCAATAAGCCATCGTACCCCTAAGAGAAGATCCAAAATGCATTAAATTCTCAGCCACCTTTTTATTTTGAAATTTTTTATTTTGATTGTCCATAGTCTCCATTTTTTACTCTACGTTTCGAGTCTATAGAAAGACTCATCAACATGAATAATGTGCAAAGAAGAGAAAGGAGAGAAGGAATAAATAAGGGAGGAATCCAGAAAAGAGAAGGAGAGTCAACCAACAAATCCACATAATGAAGAAAACCCTAGGAAAGAAAAACTATAATAAAGCATGAACACAATATTTAATTTAATATTAAAAAATTATTGATTTTTTTGTTACTATTTTTTTTTTTAATTTTTAATTTGTTATTTTTCTAAATTATTAAAAATTAATAAAAATAACAAATTAAAAATTAATAAAAATTTATTAACAAACAAATCAATTAATTTTTAATATTAAAATTAGATATTGCATTCATTCTTTGTTATAGTTTTCCTTTCCTAGGGTTTTCTTCATATGTGGATTTGTTGGTAGTCTCTCCTCCTCCTTTCATGCTTCCATCCCTTATTTATTACCTCTCTCCTTTCTCTTCTTTGCACATTGGTCCTAATGATGAGACTTGCTATACACTCGAAATGTAGACTGAAAAATGGATACTGTGGAAAATCCGAATAAAAATTCACAAAATTCTCTCCACAAAAATCTACAAACTCTCAACTTATTTTTTGGCAGATCAAAAAGTTGTCGATGTAACTCCCCAACAGTTGCAGGCGCATTTTCATGAATATTTTTCTTCAAAACAAATGAAGTTTTGCCCTAAGTACGATGTCGCATAATGATATTCAACAAGAAATATCAAAACCAAGGATGGCTTCCAAATCTTTGATCATAATATTTCAATAGATGCAAACTGTACTCATCCATCTCAAAATCCCAAATATGAGGATGCAACCAATTAGAATCACCTGTAGGGAATAAATTAGGTAATTCCATATGTATTATTCCTTCAGTGTTATATTAATGAATGGGAGATCTACCAATATCTGGCTAATCTACTCGTTCATACGATGTGTTATTTGCATTCTCAATAAATCTTCTCATTTGACCAACTTCCCTCAATTCGTTAGGCTACTGAGAAAGAAAGAATGATTGGTGACAATGCAAACAATTAGGCCCGTATGTTTCAATCTCTGTATCCATCCTAGCTATATCATCAACTGTTGGGTGTGGAGCCTGATTATCTTATGTATTCAATGGTATCATCGCATTGGACCCCAGTTCATAATGGGGTGGAAACGCTGCTTGTAAAATATTCGTTGCAGGGGGGTGGCAGCGCCCCCGAAGCTAAGAATAGATGTAAAATTGCCTTGTAAAATGTTGTAATTTTGTAATCAATCTAGGTTGTTGATTAGGCAGAGATATGACGGTAGAATTTATGTTTAATTTAGGGGATTTTTCCCTAGAAGGCAACCCCTCGCTATATATGAGGGAATTGTATTTCATCTATGTATATCTATATTCTGAGTGACGAAGAGATAGGAGATTGAGAGCGAAGAGGGAATTACAGCGGATCTGTTATAGGTTGTATCTCTTCAGTTTGCTAGATAATATAAAAAGAAGGACTGGCTTTTTCTCCGTTTACGTAGCCCAAACTGGGTGAACCACATATGTCTGTGTCTCTCTTGTTTTATGCATTTTCTGTGTTTATATTTCTACAATATTTTATTTTTTCCATTACTCTATAATATATAATTTTCTAACAATCAACATGACTATGAACATACTGTAACCTACTAGAAACATCAGTAGGTGTTTCTGGGAGCGCAAAAACTAAATCAATGTCAATTTCCACATCCCTATAGTACTTATCCATTTCAATTTTATAACACAATGCATCCATCACACGTTGTCTCTTCACATAACATTCACAATATTCAGATTGAGCACCTTGACTTCTTATAATAAAAATTCTAGTTCTTCAACATGTAGTGGAAGCTCCTTCGCAATTGAAGAAATATCTCGTGGAAAAGTTATCGTGTGGCTTCTATATTTATATTGACCACAATGATCATGCATCACTTTAAATATTGGATTTACCCGCACTATTAACATTTCTTCAACTTCTATCAAAACCATTAGAACCCTACGCTGCTCACCTGGATCCATGTTGTTAATGTGAGAAAAGCGATGAGCACATTTTTCACACTTACATCTTTTACAAATGGGCCCCTTGTGCAATCTCACAATTTGTATACCAGGATAACATTCTTTGCATACGTAGAACATATACATGACAGAAAATTTGTCAACCCTCGACTGAAAGTTTTTGTTAACATCAACCATGCCTTCGCTAAAATGATAGGGAGCACTTTCATTTCTCTACGTGACACCATTCTAGGTTGGCAATGATGTGAAACAACTCATGCAACTGGAGTATTTGTTTTATCATTTATTTCCATAACAAAATGGGAAATCATTCTTCTACATTCATTACACCTAAGGAAATTCTATTTCGAACAAAGAAAATAACCTTTGTAAGAATGAAATATCTACAAAATAAATTCAATTTGTTAATGAAACAAAAATAATTTACATTTTCTTCATGGTTGCATCGTCCATGTCCATCTAGTGGAAATCATACTGGTTACGCTGTTTGCAAATTTGTTTGTCAACCACTATTCAATTGAGGAGTATTCTACCAAAAAACATCAAGAAATAAATGTGTAAAATAATATAAATTTAACATTCAAAAGCACTAAACCTTTCAAAATAAATTTGCATTAAGCACCTATGCTCTGCCAAGAGGAAAATTGTCCTCACATTCCTTCACTTCAACAATATTCTCTCTAGAGCTACGTCGATAAATATTGGTTCCAACATTTCCAACAAACTGGCCCAAATTATCAACCATTCTAGCAAGCATATTACTATCACCAAAAAAATCATATACAACAAGTTTTTCAATGGAATTAGATTCCCTATATTCCATTACAACATCTCTTCCACCATTTCCACAGCCCCCAAGGTTCTCATCTCTATCAAGGGTCCCTATGTAAACACAATGTTCTAAAACATACAACATTTCAGAACATATATGGAATAGCAACAAAATTTTGAGAGAATCAACAACAAAGAAGGAAAACATGCCAACAAAATGTTCTCCTACGTAAAGAAGGAAGTTTCTAAAATTACGATTACTGAAACCATCTATTTCATCATTTCGTGAAGTTTGACAAGTTGGTCATCGACGCTCACATTCAGGAAGAAATAAAGGTTTGGCTACTTTTGAATATATTTTTTGGTTAGTAATCATTTCAAGACTGTTCTGAACAAACAATACGATAAAAAAGTACAATAGTAAAAACTTCACTTGAAAAAACAAAAGTGCAAAATAAAAAAACTTGAACTGCTGCGACAAACACATTACATACAAATTCAATATGCATAACTATATTAACAATATAGTTAGTACCAGAAAGGACCTGACCCTATTCGCCAACACAATCTCCCAAATTTTCAACCATTCTTGGAAATTGTCGATTCCTATAGTTGTCATCAAATCCTAAAACTGCATTTCTTTCACTTTTTTCATAGAAAATATGACCGTTGTTCATATGAAGACTCTCTTTCAAAAAAAATGTTTTGAAAGAAGATGAGAGTTAGTAAACGTGCAAAAAATATAATTTCATTCACATCATAAACATTCAACAAAATAAACATAAAAAAAAACTTTGCTACATAAAACCACTCCTCTTTTCATACTTACGATTTACAGGTCCTCCTTCTTCATCATTTGCTAAATCTATTTTATTCCATTGATACAAAACTCTTCTTTGTACTTTAATGATTTATTCTACTAATACCACTCGCACTGGAATCCTTTTGATTGTTTTCATGTACGGGAAGAGTGAGGTATTTTTGCACCATTTTTTCTTCTTATTTCACTCAACATTTCTTGATAACGTCAAAGTTATTTCAAAACTTGTTTCACAATATCCTTCGAGCCTAATTCATACTCTTTAATATTGAAAAAATTATAGACTAAGAAAAGTCCATAGAATGAATATTTGAGAAATTATGTTTCTCGCGACAAACTTCAAATAGACGCAAAAATTATCTGCTTACACATAATCAATATGATAAAAACTTCCACCAATTATGGAATCATACCAACAAAGCCTTTCTTTCCAATAAGTGCAAAGACCTTTCATTTTTTACAAATTACATAAAATAAAGAAATACGAACTGCATTCCAAATTTAGCATATGTACATCCTAACTATAACTTCAAAATGTGAATCCTAATGATGTTAAAAAAATATCAAAAAACACTAAACATACATAGGGTCTACAACCTCAAAGGCTAATTCAATACATCCATAGGTAGTGCAGATATGTGAATAATACAATTTGCATTTTCAATAAGCGAAAAAACATTTACATTTTGAATGACATCATCAAAATCTTCAACAGTTTATAGATAGAAGCATGAGGCTACAAACCGCATTCCAAATTTAGCATAGCTATGTGCTGAGTATAACTTGAAAATGTGAATTACAATGATCTTCAAAAAAATATTTAAAAAAATTAAACATACATAGGGTCTTCAATGTTATAAAAAAAACATGTTCAAGCCTTGAAGGCTATTTCAATACATGCACAGGTAGTGCAGCTAGTGCACTACCTACACTCTACATTTGGAGCTATGTCAACAATACAATTTCCATTTCGAATAAGAGAAGAAACATTTTCATTTTCAATGACATCATCAAAATATTCAACCCTTTGTAGATAGAAGCATGACACTATGAACCACATTCCAAATTTAGCATAACTATGCCCTGAGTATAACTTCAAAATGTCAATTATGATGGTATTCAAAAAAATATTTAAAAACATTAAACATACATACAGTCTTAAAAAATATAAAAAAAATAAACATGTTCATGCATCAAAGGCTAATTAAATACATCCATAAGTAGTGGAGGTATCTCAACAATAGAATCTTCATTAGGAATAAGCAAGAAAACATTTCCATTTTCAATGACATCATCAAAATCTTCAATCGTTTGTAGATTGAAGCATGATGCTTCAAGAATGAACAATCCATCAACAATTTTTTTTTTCACAATCCAGTCACTAAATCATATAGCTTTAACTACACTTCAGACCAACCTAGGATAAGGAATTTTTCTTGAACTATATGCAAAGGTAGGTAACCTACACATTTACTATTTATATCCACAGAGACCGATTCAAGTAAAACCCATTTGTATCCCCAATCATCTTCAAAATTTTCTAGACTTTTATCTTTTGTTAGTCGACCAAATTCAAAATCCTCTATCTCTTCTGGTGACCAAACAGATGTGCAGCCATTATTAATAACACAAACAAGTTCATTCCTATATAACCCTAATGACATATAATATATCTCAACAATACGAACAAATAAACAACCCCAATTGTTTCTATTCAATTTCAACCAGTAGTTAGTGTAACCATAAGTAGGGTAATCTTCATAATCTTTGTCTAGATATACCTAATAAATGTTTTCTTTAAGGAAGATAGCCTCCTTTGGTGGCGTTACACCACTGTATGGAAGCCCCACCCTCTTCCAAATGTTGTCAACACTATTGCAAATGAGAGAATGTGAGTCCATGTTTTTAGAAACATGTTTCAAAGATACCTATTCATATTTTTGTGGACTGCATTTTTTCAACAAGGAGAAGAATACTCACTCCCCAATAGTAAGAAATCCAACATTTCTAAACATATTCATAAAAGGGTTGACAATCAAACAATTTTTTCTATGCAAATAACTAGTAGGAATGCTAAAAAAAATCATTGATCCCACTGTATATTTAATTTTGTATGCAGAATGAGAAAAAGAAACACGATGGTAAACAAGAGACCACTATTGTTAAGGTATGAACCTATTAAGTGATCATCAGCAAAACGAGCAGGGAAAGAAATAAATCCTAACTCGTTTTGACAACATCAATCGAAACTCACAAGGGAAATTGATTTTTTCAAAACAATACACCATTGTCTACAAACCAACTTAAATGCCATCAACGCTGACAAAGGACGCCAATGAAACAAAATCTCGATAATCTCAAAGGGGAGAAATTTCCAAATAGCAGGATCCATATCTAGTAACAAAGGAAAACTTCCCTTGCATACTACAAAGGAATAAAAGAAAAAATGTACCAATCACAATAGCAACAATATTCACTCATTATATTAAACACTTACTTCAGATACAAAAAAATACATAACATTGAAAATTTTGACTTTGCCAAATACTCTAATTAATTATAAATTAAAATTATACTTTATATATTAAATTTTAAAATAATTATTACATTATATCTTATATGAACAATAAAACTATTGAAATAAAATGTTGCAACATCAAAATAGTTTCATCAAAACCACATGTTGATATTTCATAAGGGCATTGCATTGAATGTTAATTTGAGGTCCATTTCCAAATCAATTTATATTACTTTTAGTTGAGGAACATATCATTTGTTAAAATTTCATTTAAATAGAAGAAATAAAAAATTATTCCTCTTAAACATGATGACTAAACATAACTAAACCTAATTGGTAATCAATTTTATCTTATATGAACAATAAAACTATTGAAATAAAATGTTTCATAATCAAAATAGTTTCATTAGAAACACATGTTGATATTTCATAGAAACATTGCATTGGATGTTAATTTTAGGTCCATTTCAAATTCGATTTATATTAATTTTAATCAAGTTAATGTATATAATTAGAGATGATCCCTTTTTGACATGTTAAGATATATATGCCCTTCTTGATACGTGATGATTTATAGTCTAATTTTATTTTAGTTTAGTTTTGGAAAGTCTATCTTTGTGGATATATAAATGTTATTGTTATGGATGTATTAAAGCAACATATGTAAAAAATTTGGAAGTTGTGTTTATATATTATTAACAATGTAAAATTATTATTATTATTATTATTTATAAGTGAAAATGCTACTATTTTTATGTGTAGAAAAAATAGAGATAGATATGTATATAGTGAAGAATTATGTTGGCACTCGGCTTAAAAATGACTATGTTGTTTAGTATTATATCATTTATTTTTTTATTCAACAAATTATTTGTAATTTTAAAGGTAGCTTGTTCAATTCAACATATATTTGATTTTAAATGTAATTTTTTTTAATAATAATAGATATTAATTCTATAAATTTTAGTTAACACAATATATATATTTAAATTAAATATATTATAATAAATAAAGAATGAGGGATGCTATTTTTAGAGTAAATTTCTAAGCCGAGAGGATGGAGCAAATCAGAGGAGTTGATGGCTAGGGTTTCAGGGAGCCTGGTATCGACCATGCCAAACCTGCAACAGTAGAGAAAAACAGAGGTCACACCCTGAGAAACACTGTGGCTAAGCAAAGGATGACCAACATGATGGGCGGGGGGGAGATCCCCTCCTATAGGAACGTAGTAGCAGGTGAATTAGGACAATAAGACGCGACAGGTGGGAATGGAGGAAAAGGTAAAGGGATCCCAGGTTTGGGCGCCAAATGGAAGGCAGGACTGGGTGGGAGATATCTACCAAGGGCTGAAAAAAACCTAGATTCGTTATCTGGCATAAGAAACTGGAAGAATACAGAAGGTATATGAAGGACCATGTTATCATATGCAAATTCACACGGGCATGGCCGATAGAGAAAGAATTGATAAAATTGATTCAACATTGATGGTAGCCAAAGGGGAACATGGATCTCAAGCTAGGAGAAAAAGGTTTCTTCACAGTGATCTTCTGAAACCTGGAAGATAAAGAGAGGATATTCGAATATGGACCATAATTCTGCAACAATGTTGGCCTCTTCATCAGAAAATGGGAAGAATGCTACAACCCAGGCCAAGAGAAACTCCTGGAAGCTCCAATATGGGTTCGGCTCTTCGGTCTCCCAATGGACTTCTGGGATCCGAAGATACTATAAGGCATTTAAAATTCTATCAGCAATTTTGTAAAGGTTGCTGACTTGAAAAGAAAAGGTTGATACACCTCCTACGCTAGAATATGTGTAAACATGAACATTACGGAACCGCTTCCAGACTACGTTGAGTTGGAATACCATAACGAGGTATGGCACAACCGATAGAATATGAGCACATTATGTTCCAGTGTCGTAGATGCCATGAATATGGCCACCTATTCTGATCCTGCCCCCTAAACCAAATAGGCAACCACTCATTGGAGGAAAGGGAAGGAGATCATAAGGCAAAAGCGGAACGAGATGGTTACAAAGAAGTGCAAAGGAAGAAAAGAGCCCCACGACAAGCTGGGAACCACAACGTACATCAAGCGGAGAAGGAACAAAGGCTGGAAAATATATTTTCAGTCCTAGAGGAAGAAGACCTAGAGGCAATGATGGGGGTCAACTCCCAAGAAAAAGAGAACCAGGAAGACTAAGGAGTAGACGGGGGGGGGAAGGAAATGATGACAGAGGAAGAGCAACGACCTGAGGAAAACATGGAAATGGTGGAAACGCTAATGAAGATAGACAATCATAAAGATGATCTCATCATAGAGGAACAAGTTATGAAGAGGTTATTGCAAGAATTGAGACACTTGGATGAAAGATTCATCCCGGAAGACCAGAAATAGCTCTACAAAGAAACCTTCCAAAGATATAGAGATAAGAAGAACTCAGCAATCATAAGCCAACCAGAATAGCTAGGGGCACAAGGAAATCAAGGAAAAGAGACAGGAACACAAGGAAAATGGGGGAAGAAAGAGGCAAGAAAATGATTAATGAATCCATACAAATGGTAGGGGAATTACTGGTAAACTCACGACAAGTAGTGCCATTGTCGAGGGTCTTTCAACAATCAATAAAACTGTTAAAATAATCATCACAACCTGGAATATAAGAGGCCTCAATAGCCAAGGAAAAAAAGATACCTTAAGAAGAGACTAAAAAAGGATAAGAAAGCATAATGATAATACAAGAGACTAAAATTAGTGAAAAAAAGTTAAAAGACATAATGGAGAACTTCAGGCCATAATAGCAAGTCATTGTCCATGATGCAAATGGGAGCATAGGTGGATTGGCGATCTTATGGAACCTGACCAAAGTGAAGTTCGAATAATGGGTAAGTTTACCCCGAATTCTCACAGGAAAACTCTGAAACCTAGGATCCAGTGAATGGGCTCTGTTGTCCAGGGTGTATGGGCCGCACCTCCCAGGAGAAAGAGGATCCTTCCTCCACAATTTGAGGGCCCTGAGGAATATATACCGAGATGAGCTATGGATAGTGGGGGGACTTCAATATGATCAAAACCATAGGGGGAAAAAAGGGAGGAATAAGGAGGGTCGACCCCAACATGGAAGCCTCCAGTGAAACCATCACTAACCTCCAGCTAGTGGATAAAGAAACAATTAATGGCATCCACACCTAGAACAATAGAAGAGGGGGTATACACCAAATAGCAAGCCACCTGGATAGGTTCTTAATCTCATAGTAGCTGACGAGTAAAGATATATTCATAGAGGTAGTGATACTCCTATGCATGGGGTCGGATCAGTGGTCGATTCGCCTGGAAGTAGATTTAAAAGCTCGACATAAGATTATGTCATTTAGATATGGAGCCTTTTGGCTCAGAAACCCAGATATCCTTACAAATATGGAGGAATGGTGGACACAAAGTACCCAACAGGGCCGCAACAGAATGCATACCTTCCAAATGAAGTTAAATGAATTAAAGAAGAGGCTCAAGAGGTGGAACAAGCAGGAGTTTTTCCACATCCTTAGAGACTGGAGAGAACTCAACCAACGTATGGAAGGCACCCAACAAAATATGATAAAAGAGTGGAGAATGGAAGACATGGTGCAGGAAGAAGTTTTACTGATTAACCAAATAGAGGAATGAAGACATTAGGAAGAAATCATGTGGAGGCAAAAATCGCGGGTTCAGTGTTTAAAGGAAGGAGAACGCAACACAAGTTTTTTTCATAAACCTATGGTGAACCACAGGTAGCACAACCACATTTACTCACTTAAAAATGCAGAAGGACAAAGTATAACAGAACATGAAGAGATGGAAGACTTGCAGGTCAATCACTTTAAAGACCTGCTCACAGAGAACATGGAAAATTTGGAGGAAGGCACCCAAAGAATTACACAGCAAATCCCCAAGATGATAACGAAAGACCAGAACAAGGCACTGATGTGGGTGGTTACAAAAGAAGAAGTAGAGGAAATAGTGAAAGGCATGCCAAAGAACAAAGCCCCAGGCCCAGACGAATTCACTGCTAAATTCTACCAAGTTACATGGCCATTCATGGGGCAAGACATCAAGGAGGTCGTGGAGGAATCAAGATGTAACCAAAAGGTATGTCATAGTCTCAAATATACCTTCATTACTCTAGTTCCTAAGTCAGCTAAATCTGAGGATCCTCAAGGAATTTGGCCAATTTCCATGTGTAATGTCATTTACAATATTATCATCACCCTGATTGTCAAGCGCTTGAAACCCCTTCTCCCCAGTCTCATTTCCCCTGAAGAAACAACCTTTTTGGAAGGTCACTAAATCCTTGATGGCTTTATTTCATCCCATGAGGTAGCCCACTCCCTCAAAGCCCAGAATCTCCCAGGCATGACGATTAAACTGGATCTCTCAAAATCCTATCACAAACTAAGTTGGGGCTACCTTACAAGCATCCTCAAAGCATATGGCTTTGACCTAAGATGGATCAATTAGATCTTAGCAATGATATCCTCTCCGAACTTCTCCATACTGCTTAATAGAAACCCCACAGGGACTTTCAATCCATACCGAGGCCTGAGACAAGGGGACCCGATTTCACCCTTCCTGTTCATCCTAGCAGTAGATGGGTTGGGTTGGTATATAAAGCAACAACTCTTCTGTTCCCAACTCCAAGGGCTTAGAATTTGGAGGAATGACCTGCCCATCGCCCACCATCAATTTGTGGATGATATTATGCTCTTCTGCCAAGCCACCCTGAGGGAAGCCTGCAGTGTAAGGAATATCCTCAGTGCCTTCATGGGAACCTCGGGAACCATGATCAATAACAACAAATATTTTATATTCTTCTTCAACACTAAAGGAAATGTTAAGTTCTACCTTGCTAGAATCCTAGGCTTCAACACTGGAACCCTTCCCACTAAATACCTGGGTATGCCTGTCTTGAGCAATCCGCTAAGAAATAACTGTTGGAAAAACATCCTCCAAAAATTATAGGGTAAACTCAAATGCTGGACCTTTCGATCCCTAAATATAGTTGGAAGAATAGTTCTTCTAAAAGTAGTTCTCTAATCGATCCCCATATACCAACTATCAGGAATGACGGCCCGAAAAGGAGCATGCGCGAAGATGGTCGACATTTTCAAAAAATTCCTATGGGGAGGTCTGCAACAGCTCAGGAAATGTGCTCTAGTGTCATGGAAGTACCTCATCAAGGAAAAAGAGGAAGGAGGACTAGGGCTTAGCGAACCCTACCTCCTGAACCAAACCATGGGGTCTAAAATTTGGTGGTGATGGATGAATGGGGGAAACGACCTATGGAATAAAATATAGACTCACAAGTATAACATGCCTACGAAAATAGAGGATATCCTTAGATATCAAGACCCCCCTAAAGGCTCAGCAATCTAGAACCTAACGACAATCAATAGACACATCATACAACAACACACCTTCTAGGAAGTTCGTAATGGAAAAACAACCCGCTTCTGGGTGAAATCTTGGTAGCAAAGAGAGAAACTGGGAGAGAAACAGGAGATCACAAATATATACCCACAGATCTAGAATAGCAATACACAGGTAGTGGAACAATACTGGAAGGAGGAGCAGGGAGAGGAAAGTTGGCGGAAATGGAAGACTAGATAAGATTGGGAACAAGAGGTATACACAGATCAATGGAGCAACTTAGGAAAAGAGTTAAGAACAAGGCAGATCACAATAAGTCACGATGTTGACATCTTGA
Organism: Pinus tabuliformis; assembly: GCA_031772625.1. Taxonomy (NCBI): domain Eukaryota; kingdom Viridiplantae; phylum Streptophyta; class Pinopsida; order Pinales; family Pinaceae; genus Pinus; species Pinus tabuliformis. The sequence goes on along the minus strand of CM062807.1, from coordinate 992,535,921 downwards.
GATGGGGACATGCCACCAAAGGAACCTTTTCCATAAGTGAGGCCTATGATATTCAAAACTGGTAGGAACAAGAAGGATAAGATAAAATATGGAAAAAGATTTGGAAGGGGGAAAGGTGGCCAAATGTAACCCACTTCTTATGGATGGTTAGCAAAGGGTGCATCCTGACCTGAGATCAGTTACAGAAAAGTGGATTCCACGGTCCCTCCCTCTGTGGGCTATATAACCAAAACGAGGAAGATATGGAACATGTCCTCAACAATTGCCCATTTGCGTAGCAGAAATGGACACAAATGCGAGATATTTTTGAAAGGCTTGAAAAATATCAAATCATTATGAGAGGAACAATATCAATATGGCAAACCCACATCTATTCTAGCCCCGTGGTAAATAGGGCTTGGAGCTAAGGCCTTAGATTCACCCTATGGGCCATATGGAAGGAGAGAAACCACAAAATTTTCAAGAAGAAAGCAACCTCATAGGAAAATGTGTGGGAAGGTATTATACAAAACATCAAGGAAACAATATTGGCAGAATCATGGAAAGAGGAATATTTTCAAGTGCTGCCCCAAGAAGGACGAATACTACAAAAACTAAATTTAACACCAGGGATGATCAACAACAAAACATGGAAGACAAGCAATGAAACCATGAACTCCAGGTCCCATTTTACCCCGCCGGTAGAAGGAGTTATCAAAATTCACTTCGACTGGGTGTTAGGAAACCAGCTCACAAAAAGATAGAAAAGAAAGATCAACGCCTTACAATCCAGCCTCTTCGAGGGGGCAACCTCCTTTACATTACATAAATGAACAATTCTTGGATGATACAAATGACTAAACCACCCTTCTATATATAGGAGTCTAAGGGGTCACAATGTAATCAAACCGACATAATAGTAATAACGTAAGGGCACAAAAATAACAATAGTGGGTTTCTATGGGGCATACTAATAACAATATGGGGGCAATAGGGGCACAATAATAACAATAAGGGATACAATGACAATAGTAATGGGGGAGTCACTAGTATTATAGGGGCCTAGCATGCCCCTCTCCTTTTGAAAAACATTGTCCTCAACACTTGAGTAGCTTTAGATTCTTTTGCATAAAATTCTCATCCTCCCATGTGGAATCTTCAGCGGATAAGTTTTTCCACTTGATGAGATACTCTAAAATTGATTGATTTCGCAGCTGTAGAGTTCTTGTTTCTATGACTACTTTCGGTTCGAATATGATTTTTCCTTCCTCGTCAAGGTCTGGAAATATTGTTTGAACTGGGAGCTTGTAACCTATAACCTTCTTTAAACATGAAACATGGAAAACTGGGTGCACTCGGGAAGCTGCCGGAAGCTCCAATTTGTATGCCATAATAGCAATCTTTTGTAACACCTTGTACAGACCATAATACTTTGGTGATAATTTATTATCCTTCTTAGCTTGCTTGAGGGACATTTGTTTATATGGTTGTAGCCATAGGAATACCCAGTCACCTACATCAAAACTTCTTTCACTACGATGTTGATATTCCTGTTGTTTCATTCTATTTTGCACCAATGTGAGGTTATCCTCTAAGAGTTGCAGATTTTGTTGTTGATGCTCGATGTGATGTTCCACTGCTTGAACCTAGGAATTTTCTCTTAAATATGATGTAATGGATGGTAGATGATATCCATAAAGTGCCATAGATGGGGTCATTTTTGCTGTAGTATGGAAGGAAGTGTTATACCACCATTCAGCCAGAGGTAACCATTTGACCCACTGTGTTTGTTTATCAGATACAAAGCAACGAGGATGTCCTTCCAAACATTTGTTTACTATCTCAGTTTGCCCATCAGATTGAGGATGATAAGATGAGCTATGAGCTAACTGAGTACCAAGACAAGAAAATAATTCTGTCCAAAAATTTCCAACGAAAATGGGATCCCTGTCACTTATAATAATCTTTGGGTTTCCATGTAGCTTTTGAATTGTTTCCATAAATGCAGTAGAAAATGTACTTGCTTTAAATGGATGTGATAATGCACAAAAGTGTGCATACTTGGTAAGTCTATCGACTACCACCATGATGACACTCTTTCCTTCAGACTTGGGTAAACCTATGATAAAATCCATTGAACCTTCCTCCCAACATTGGATTGGAATGGATAATGGTTGTAAGAGACCTGGGGTCTTAATTGTTTCAACTTTCTTTTGTTGGAAAATCAAAAAATTACGCCACAAACTTTTGCATATCTGATTTAAGGCCATCCCAAAAAAATTCCTTCTTAACCCTGTGGTAAGTTTTTAAAAATCCTAAGTGCCCTCCTAAGGGAGAAGTGTGCAATTCCATAAGAATCTTTTGTTTGAGTTGGGAATTATTACATAGGTATAAGCGATCTTCGTACCGTAACGAATCATTTTTCCAGCTAAATGTATCAGATGTATTTGGATCTTGTTGTAACTTTGGAATGAGTGCCCACACTTCTTCATCATTCTTCCATTCCTCCCTTACTTCATTTATCCAATCTAGTTGGATAATAGAAATGGCGCAGAACAATGCTTTCGCATCCTCATCCTTTCTTGAGAGTGCATATGCCACAACATTTTTCTTCCCTTTTGTAGATGATTTCAAAATCATAACCCAACATGTTTGTGACCCATTTTTGTTGCTCTTTAGAGGATAATCTTTATTCTAAAAAGTATTTAAGACTATCAAGATCCATTTTTACCTTGAAGTGTCTTACCATTAGGTATGGTCGCCATTTCTTAAGAGCATGTAGTATTGCAAACATTTCCTTCTCATAAATAGCTTTGTGTAAATACTTTCCCCTGATTGGATGACTTTCGAAAGAAATGGATCTTTCATCTTGCATTGAAACAACACCAATTCCATTTCCTGAAGCATCACATTCCACAATAAAGGTTTTTGTGAAGTCTAGCATAGCTAAGACCGGTGCTTGGCACATTGCCTCTTTAAGATGTTCGAAGGCCTTTGTTGCTTCTGGAATCCATGAAAATGCATCTTTCTTCAACAATGTTGTTAGAGGCACTTCTATTCTCCCATAATTCTTAACAAGCTTGCAATAATACCCTGTCAACCCAAGAAATCCTCACAGATGCTTTATGGATGTGGGGATTTTCCATTCCTTTATGGCTTTAATTTTGCTAGGATCTACCTTAACACCTTCATTAGATACAATATGACCCAAATATTCCACCTCCTATACTCCAAAGAAACATTTGAAGCTTTTTGCATATAATTTTTTCTCCTTCAATAGTTTGAGCAACTTGTCAACATGTTCAACATGATCCTTCTAAGATTTGGTGTAGATTAGTATATCATCAAAAAATACTAACACAAATTTTCTAAGGAAGGTTTTGAAAATGGAATTCATCTAACCTTTAAATGTAGAAGGTGCATTGGTAAGGCCAAAAGGCATGACCAAAAATTCATAATGACCCTCATGAGTTCTAAATGTTGTTTTCGGAATGCCTTCAGTCTTCATTATGATTTGATGATATCCTGAATGAAGATCCAACTTGGTGAATTAATTTGATCCATGAAATTCATCCAATAATTCATCAATGATAGGAATGGGCAATTTATTTAATAGTGAGCTTGTTGAGCTCCCTATAATCCGGACACATGCGTCATGATCCATCCTTCTTGTACACCAATACTACTGGAGCAGAGAAAGAACTTTGACTAGGTTGAATTATACCAGCCTCTATCATTTCTGCAACCATACGTTCAATTTCACTTTTTTGGGCATAGGGATATTTGTACGGCCTGATGTTTGTAGGGATTCCTGGAGTCAAATGAATAGAGTGATCATGATCACGAATAGGTGGGAGACCTTTGGGAGTCTCAAATACCTTGAAATGATTGTCCAAGACTTCTGGGAATCTCTAGCGAACATAATTGTGCAATTACACCTCATTTTTCCTTCTTTAGAAGCTTTGTCATACTGTTAGAGCTGATTATCTTTCTCGGCTTCCTTGTAATACCCCTTAATTGGACTTCCTTTCCTTTAGCACAAAATTTCATTAAAATTTCTTGAAAATTAAAAGCTATTGTACCCAAGGATTGTAGCGATTGGACTCCTAGTACAACATTAGCGCTACCCATTGGAATGGAAAGAATTGGGGTATTAAATACATATTCTCCCATGGATAGCTTGATATTATGGCACTTTCCAGAGAAATTTATAATTCCTCCACTTGCAACTATCACTTGACACTCTGGTGCTAGATATAGGAAGTAATTCAATTCCTTTACTATCTTACAATGAATAAAATTATGGGTACTTCCTGAATCAATCAACACTATTACCTTTTTCTTCTTGATATGTCCTTCTATCTTGATAGTTTGAGGAGTGGTAATTCTAGCCAATGCATTACAATATATGGTCAGATCCATTTATTCTTTATCTAGGATTTCTTCTTGGAGTATATCCTCTTCTTTTGACATTCCTTGTTCCTTTTCTTCCTCCTCTTCACAATCTAGGTAGAATAATTTCTTCTTAGCACACTTATGACCTTTAGTGTATTTGCTATCAAAATTGTAACAAATCCCTTTTTCTCTTTTTTCTTTCAATTTTTGTGGTGTCAACCTACTAGGTTGTGGAAGGCTAGGGTCAACAACACTTCCATCTGTATAGTTGTGAGTGGTAGGCTTCCTCATTGCCATAATTTTTCTTTCCATTTTTCTCGCTAACCTGAATTCCTTCTCCAATGAATCAGGTTCCCAAAGGTGAAGCTCATGTATGATATTATCCTTTAAAGTCCCAATGAACACATCAAACCTATGCTCCTCTGGAATATCTTTTACTCTTATGTTCAATTTTTGGAATTCCTCAATGTGCTCCATTATTGAACCCTTTTGTTTGAGATTTATCAATTGGCTAAAAAAGGTGTTGCTTTTTGTATCCTCATAATGTGCTATCATTTCTTCCATAAAAATTTCCCAAGTAACAATTTGTTTACGAGAGCAAAGCCATCGATACCATACAGACTAATTTGGTTCCAAATATAAAGTTGCAATATGTACCTTTTGTGTGTTTTATACATTATGGAGATCAAGAAATTGCTCTATCTGTAGTATCCATGTTCCGGGATCCTTGCCATCAAACTTCCTCATATCGATTTTTGGAACATGGTGGATCTCTAATCAAACATTAGAGTCTATGAAATCATGATTAACAGTTCGTTTTTTCTCATCATTAGTTTCCTTTACTACATTTTCACCATTAGTGACCATTTCTTGTAGCAACTTATTCAAATTTATCTTCAATTCTTCCATCCTTTCGTTCATGCCATTCATCTTAGCGTCCATGGCATTCATCTTAGCTTCTACCCCTTTTTCTAAACCATCCATCTTATCTTGCATTCCATTCATATTAGTTTCCATGCAATTCATCTTAGCTTCATTTACCTTTAGTGAAAGTGAAATTTGTTGTACTTGGTCTTGTAATTTTGATATATCATGTTGCATTTCTTCCTCTTCTTCATGAGTCATTATAGAGCTTTTAGGTTGCTTCCTAGGTGTTTCCATTTTCTTTCTTCGAGGAATTAATTAATGCTAATAATTCTTCACTATTCCCTTTGAATTCCTTGAATCTAATTTTTCAAACCAATCTTATGCAAAACTAAAAAAAAAACTACACACATTTTTTTTCACTTTGTAAGAGCTCGATATTGAATCTGTTGTATCTCTGTAACTGGGGATCTTGAATATCTGAAATCTCGTCCTGTTGTAGCACTTTGAGTCATCTTTATAACCTCGCAAGTCTGATGAATATTGGATTCCCCAAGGAATAGTTATGTCAAATATCCCACGGTGACCTAATTATAGAATAGTTTAGTAGAGTGAACTTGTACGATGTGCCACGTGTCACTGTTTCAACCTTAGTACCTAAAACTGATACACATAAAACTACAGGTTGTTCTCTCTATGAAAATTATTACGAAATTACAATCTGATGCTCAAAACAAAAGTTATGACTATTTTCCCCAAGTCACCTATTTGGAATGTAATTCGGGAGTCTGCAAAAATTCCCACTTCCTCGGATCATATCTCCACAAATATAGAGAGACAAGCTCTAAAATTTGGACCCGAAGTTCAGAACGATTTCGGCCCAAATGGATTTTTTTTAGTTTTTGAAACGTCACAAAAAAAAGTTATAGCGAAAATTCCACAATGTCCTGTTTGGAGCAGTGAAACCCTAGAACCCAAAGCTCTGATACCAAATGTTAGGAAACCAGCTCACAAAAATATAGAAAAGAAAGATCAACGCCTTAAAATTCAGCCTCCTCGAGGAGGAAACATCCTTTAAATTTCACAAATGAGCAATTCTTGGATGATACAAATGAATAAACCTCCCTTCTATATATAGGAGTCTAAGGGGTCACAATGTAATCAAGCTGACATAACAGTAATAACATAAGGGCACAAAAATAACAATAGTTGGTTTCAATGGGACATACTAATAACAATACGGGGGAATAGGGGCATAATAATAACAACAAGGGATACAATGAAAATAGTAATGGGGGAGACACTAGTATTATAGGGGCCTAACGCTGGGCCTCCAAAGGAAACCCGAGGGAAGCAGGTCTCGGCGGCCTCTTTTGAGACTCCCAGGCCAACACCCGCCTCATCTACACAGAAAGTTGTGGGATTGCCGACAACAATGAGGTGAAGTTCGCTGCAGTTAGAAAGGGCCTTTTAATAACAATCAGATTTGGGTACAAAAACTTGGAAGTGGTGGGGGATTCAAGTTTAGTAATCAATATAGTGAAGAAACTAAATAATGGCACTAAGTGGGACAAACTCAGTTAGAGCTGGAGAATAGAAAGATTAATTCAGGAAATAGGGGAAATTATGCCCAAATTTGACTACATTCAGGTCAAACACATTAGGAGAGAATGAAACAAGGGAGTGAATTTCTTGGAAAATTGGGGATGCAACCACCAACAATATCAAATGGAGAAACAATGGCCAGTGTGACAAAGGGACACAACATTTGAAGCCTTCGAGACAATACTGGAACAAGATTGCAGGCAATATGAGGCGAGACAGAACCAAACAACCTAAGCTCATGATCGGGATGAGGGCGGTGTTAGAGGCACCAGGCCTGAGTTGATATGGTCAATACAATAAAATTCATTACAATCGCACCCCACATGCTCAATGTAGGGATTGTGGTGTCCTCCACCGTGAATGGATGGGAGGTGGGCTGGCAAGGTGGTAGAGGGGGACTTAAGGGAAGGTGGCAGTGTGGGAAGATTTATTCAACATGCAGTGGAAGTGAATGGGATAACGGAGAAGGCTGGAATTGCAGAGTGGAAGGGAGGTGAATCAAACAATTCTATGAGCAAGCGTCGGCTCTCGAGTATGTAGATTGGTCCTGGTTCGTTCAATTCATAAGTTATGGTCGGGTTCTAGAGGAAATTCCATGAGGTGTTGGGAGAGTTGCTGGGGAGGAGGGAGAGGCACGAGGCCACTCCAATGATGCTTAACCCAGCCAAGGATGAACCAAGGAAGGCAAGGGGGAGCTATGGCTCGGCTCTGCGCTACTTTATTTTTCTTTCAAGAAAAATCTAGGGCTATGGCATGATTGATACCAAGCAAAGCTTAGAAACACAAACTGACTCGAATGACCAGCCCGGAGGTATAGGGATTAATGGGCAAGCCTCACTTGGGTGACTTTGTATAGCTGATCGAGGCAAGGGAGAGTGGTAGGCCAGGGGTTGGGATGTTAACAGATTGGGAAATGGGTTGAACGAACCTGAGCAAATGGCAATGCAGAACCATACGGGAGTAGTCAAGGATCCTTGGTGCTTGAGAGGCAGAGAGGTGAGCAAAAAGTGGACAAGATATTGCTGGTAGAGGAAAGGGTTTGCGGGTATGATAACACTAGAGATACCTGGTTCTAGATGGATCTAAGATCCAGGTCATGGCCGCATCGGGGTGACCAATCTCCGAACATTGGTAGGGGTGAGAGGCATGTAAATAAACCAGGGGAATCCTGCTCAAACCCCACTTCCACTGGACGCATGTGGGCACACAGATACATTTTCCTACTAGAAGCCAGGAATGGCAGTGAAGTATGGTTTTTATAGTTGTGATGTGTTGATATGAATGAGTTAGTGCAATTAGCAATGTTGGAATGTATACAGGTTACAATTCGACAGGGTATGCGTCCAGCAAGATGTGTTCGTAGCCATGACAACAAGGGCTCAGAACCTCGAGCAACCAAGCAACCAAGCAGGGCAGAAAGCTGCAGGGGTTGTAAGCATCGAGCACTTCATAGCTGAGGAAACCGCAACATACAAGGACGAAATAGATGAGGATATCCAAAAGCTAATAGAGGATTGGGAAGACCAAGTAAAGAATGAACTAGAACCGGACGATGAAATAGAAGTCTAGAGATAAATGATGCCTAACCCAGGGACTGCAAGAGGGTGAATTACATAATTGAAGCACGCCCTATAGCTATATTTTGTTATGAAAAGTCTGCTAGAAAAAGAACTGGAGAAAATTTCCATGGGGATGGAAGTTACAATGTAGGGCCTTCCCAACGACAAAAAGGACATGGATAAGATCTTGTTCTAAATGCACAAACAAGACATTAGGATGGACCAGATTGACCGTCACATCCCTTGCATTGTGGAGCTCTTTGGAATGCCATAAGAAACTGCTGATGACCCTGCCCTAGTAGCCTCAGACTCTAAGGGAGCAGAATGTCAAGAAAGATAAGTCTTCTTATACTTAGTTTTTTTTATGTGGATAACATTTAAATTTCCAGTTGCTTATGTCAGTTGTCATAGTTATACAGTTTGTGGTCATCAGACTGAAACTTACCTAGCCTTGCTAAAAAGACTGAATAAGTTTTGTTTTTGGATGGCGTATGATGCTGACCGATGGCCATCAGAGTCGGTTTTCCCTCGAGGCATGTTGAGGCCACTGGGTAAAACTATGTGGTCTAAATTTGCCTTATATATATATATATATATATATATATATATATATATATACATATATAATAGAAAATAGATGGTCCTGCTAAGCATTTAAATATATATATATATATATATATATATATATATATATATATATATATATATATATATATATATATATATATATATATATATATATATATATATTGAAATAAATTGATATTACAAATTTGTATATATATATTTTGTAAGCATAGTTTTAAATGTAAATAAAATTATTAATCCTGAAGCATGTTCAATTCCACCCTCATAGACATGAGTTAGAAAAATAGAGAGTGAGAGAAGAATTGTTCAGATAACGAAAACCACACTATGTCTTTTATTGATCTTAAGGGTTACATATTTATAGTATCTAGATCATTGACAACGACACATCTAGATAGCTATTACAACTCAGACATAGGAAACTCACTACGTCTAGATTTACACCTAGGGACTCACAATGAAAACTCACACATTACATGGAAGCATTACTTCCAACACCCTCCCTTAATGCTTACATGTAGAAAATATAAAGAACCCACATTACACAATAAATAAATCATTGTCAGATTTGTCAAATATGGTCATCATCAACACCCACATCCACTATGGAATCTTGCAGACACCTCTCTTTCACCACCACATCCTCAAGTTGTCACTTGACCTCCATTTAAAATGTAATCACCTCTGACCATCGTTGATGAACTTTGCATAATTAACGCTTCTCGACCTCCCAGAGTGCAATGAGTCAGTCTTGATACTGAACCATCCTATGGATCGCCACCATATTTGAATCCATGACCCTCCACAGCATTCATTAGTTATCTAGGATAGAATTCTAGGTATAGAATGTCTTCAGCAGACAATTCTCCATTTTGACCATATAAAACAACCTATACTGATGCTCCCAGAGCGCGATGGGTCACACCAGCTTGACCTTATTAAGAACTACCTATGACCAATACTGCTAGAGCACGATAGGTCATATTAGCCTCTTCAATAATTGGCCTGTTCTTTGTGGTTCTACATTTCTTCTTCCTCTTTTTTCCTTTTTTTATTACACACAACAAAATAATTTTACAACCAACACTAATAAAACCACCACAATTCACACACTATTTTTTCAACAAACTCTGCTATCAGAACCATTAAAGATCTACCTACCACGTGGCTGATAAAATAGTCATATTGAACTCTCTATATGTGTGAATAGTGAAACACATTATAAGAATTCACGTCTAATTAAACAAATGAATCAAACCATTCGAATAAATGGCTTGAATTTAAAAAGAAAACTTTTTCCACGTGACCTTCATAAAAATAAACTTCTAAATTAATTAAGTCTTCAAGTGGCTCACGATGCATATTCCTCTGAATGAGACTTCGGCCCTCAGAATAACAATGGACAACTATGGTTTGAGGGAGACCTGCTAGCTCTGCTTGAAGAAAACAAACTGAGCAAGTCACTGGAAAATCCTTTAACCACTTTTGACATATATCACTGGTGAGTCTCTCTCCATCAAATGCCAATGCAAGCTTTCACACATCTACAGAATACAGTCAAATTGGAAACGTTTTCCCATAGAATGGCAGAGTTGTAATTTTTTAATATGCATGAATAAGATAGAGAGGTGTGGTGTTCTTGGATTATAGGGTTGTCTTTCTTCACCAACACATAGTTGTAGGCCTTATTGATGGCATACAACAAAGGATTTTTTACAAATAATGATATCATTGGCACATAGTACACAGATCCTTCGTGAAGCTTACTTCTTCTTCCCACATCAAATCACACCAAGAAATCAGAGCCTAAAATCGCTGGAGGCACGGGGTCAATACTGTGTCTTTTTCTGCCTAAATAAATCCTAATGACAGTGGGCCTCACTGATGTTGAGGTTGATATTCGTCAGACTGATGGATTTACTCCATAGGAAAAAGCATCCATTTGTTTTGAAAAGAATGAGCATACATCCAAATAGTATTGGAGGTAGTCACGCTGGAGGAGATTTTGAAGAACCACCAAAGAATTTGACATAGGAAGTAGGCAGGATAGGACACACTTGGAAGCAGCTACAAATAACAAACAGATATATAAATCTACACAGAGAATCACCAAAAAGAAAATTCACACACTAAACTAATCTATGTATGGAAGTAAGGATACTCAAGGTTCCCCATCTTCCTGGCCCTCCCGGGATGGAGTCAGGTCAGTACCTTCTCTGGTATAAAGATAGAAAAATAGAGAGAGTGAGAGAAAAATTGTTCACACGCTACAAAACACACTATGTCTTTTATTGATCTCAAGGGTTACATATTTATAGTATCTAGATCATTAACAATGACACACCTAAATAGCTATTAAAACTCACACATAGGAAACTCACTACTTCTAGATTGACACCTAGGGACCCACCTTGACAACTCATACATTATATGGAAGCATTACTTCCAACAACATGTTCAAAGAGCACACGCAAAGCATTAAAATCATGCATTTGTGAGATGAAAGAGGCAATTTCAACATATTGGGATACTTTTTCTTAGCTATGGCTTATTTTAAAATGCATGTAGGTAAATATTTCTTTGAGTTTTGACAAATATGTAAATTTGAGTTGCTAATGGCTTGTGCTAATTGTAACTATGTTATTCCCAACATTAGTAGCTAATTAATGACTTTCATTTCACAAGTTATTTGTAGATATTTTGTTCGATCCTCGATAATTGTGTAAATTCAACTTAAGTTATCAGTATAATTGTTTTTAATTCTGATATGATTTTTAGCCAGCTTACCAAATGAACTTGTGTACAATTGTTATTTACGCTGATTATAGTTTCAATATCCTACCAGGTAGAATACAATTCTGGGTTTTTCCTAGATTCAACCTCTACCCAAGGGTATGTTCTATGTTCGATATAATTTGTCACAATCGGTATCCTAATCCATACTATCCAATTAAAGAAAAATCCCTTAATGTTATTGATGTGCCCATGTTGTCCCCATATTGTTATTATTGAGTGCCATAGAAGCCCACTATTGTTATTGTTCTGCCATTACATTATTATTTTTATGTCATCTTTGACTATATTGTGACCCCTTAGACTCCTATATATAGAAAGGAGGCCTTTTCATTTGTATCATCCAAGAATTGTTCACTTTCGTAATGTAAAGGATGTTGCCCCCTCGAAGAGGCTGATTTTGAAGTTGTTTCTCTATTTTTTCTTCTATTTTGTGAGCTAATTGCATAACACGTTTTACCTAGTCACCGAGACAGATTGGATTAGACTTCTTTCACATTCTCCTTCCTCTGTAAAAAACAATAAAGGATTCTTATAATAAGGTGAATAGAAAGGGCAGAAAAAAATTATAAGGGAATATGGGCAGTACCTCATATTGGTAGCTACTAATACTAAAAAACTAAGATTCCAATTAAAGTAGCAGACACAACAGTTCCATATGAAGAATCATTGGCAATGTCTGGAAAAAACGATGAAGTAAGGTTACAAGAGAAAATATAATGTAGATGAAAATAAATAATAGAATCGATAGTACACCTTGCCAAATAGGTAAATGTGATAAAAATACCTCGTCACATTAAGAGAGGGAGAAAATAAAAAGAAAAAGAACTCTTGTTCATAACTAGGTTCATGACCCAACATTTTTAGGTGAAAGTAGAAGAAAAAGTCTAAGAGACATTACAGATTGCAAGGTTATACCCTAGTTGTTGGAAGTAAATGAGAAGATGAGAAGATGTTACAAATTGAGGCTAAGGGTTTCGAATAACCTTAGAAGACTTACAACCACTAGATTAAAGATCATAATTCAGGTTGTTGATGAGGCATTGTCCTATAAGATATTTGAGGACCATGTGAAGAGGCTATCAAGGCATTCGATCGAAGGGAAACTTGTAGATTGTTGCTAAGACATTAATCCATACATATGAGCAGACATGAAGGAGGATATGTCACCATTGATTTCCTATATGTCACATCAAACAAGAAAAATAATAGAAATGAGATTAAATGAAACTGCAGTAATATTTTATAGTACTATAATTATATTTCCACTGCCAAGGTTTATGATGGCGCAAAGGTCATAAAATTTACAACACCTATGCTAAGAATTGACTCTGTTGATTCCAAAAGGCATGAAACACCTCATGGACACTTTAAGGAGTACAACTCATTATACGAGTTTATTATCATTAAAAAAATGATTGTAAGAAAGGTGTTTGAGTTTATCTAGTAGGTAGACTGGTATTTCAAAGGAAGAAAGTGGATGAAGTTGCGGTAAGATGTTTTATGATCTCACCCATATCATCAATGGATTACTGAATATTTAAACTCTATAATATGACAAGGAACAAACTATTTAAAAATGAATTTTACGAACCTAATAAGAATCATAAAACTCAACAATTCATATTTTATTTTTGTGGCAATAAAATTAGTGTAATATCCATTCCATATAAAGAGTGCAATTTTATATGTATATATATATAAAGACTAAAGATTGTGAAAAATAAACTTGGAACTATATATAACGTAATTGAATGATTACAATTTAGTCAAATTATGTACATCAAAGGATGTGAATGTCTCATAAACATTATCCCATCATTATCTATAGAATAAAATAAAATGTGGAATTAAGGTTCATTACACAAGGGATCTAGATCGTGTTTCCTAGCCTACAGCTACAAGAACTAGTAACTCAACCCAAACTGTTCCAGGGCTTCTAGAGAATTTGTTCCAACTCACATCCATAGGGAACTTGAGCATCAATCAAAAAAAAAGTGGAAAACCCACAACTCCATGGCTATCTAGGAAACAGAAAGGAAAGGCTGAAACCACCATCAATTCAAGAAAATATACATGTCAATGACAACACATAACTAAGGAACCACATGCATATATCATGCATCCAAAAAAAAAGAAGGAAAACAAAGATGGGACCTGTTACCTACAAACCAATCGAGCTATCGTTGTTGATCCAAGTTTCCAATTACACTTCCTTGCCCTGATTTTGTTTCTTTCTCTAATCCATGTGAATACTAGAATGCTCCAAGAATGATCCAAGAATGCTCTAGTTTTGAAAGAGTATGTTTGATAGTTGGAATTATATGAATGGCTAGTTGCAGCAAGTTTGTTGGCATTGATGTCAAATGGGTTGGACCTATTTCATATGCTTGATATGTCAATCTTAGGAAGTGTCTTATGGTTATTTTAGTTTCATGTAGATAATCGTCATAGTAGTAGGCTTACTAGAGAAGCCATAAAAATATGACTATGTTGGTTGGTATTCTCGAACTTTAGAGTAGATTCTTCCTTAAGAGTCTTTGAATTAGAGTAGTTAGTTAATGATCTAAATGAGATTTTCAACAGTAGGTGGAACTCCAGAAATGGCCTCTTAGATCAAAAGTTATTGACTGGAAAAGTTAGGGTCTTGCAGTCCTAAAAAGGTTGAAATATCAGGGAACATGGTAGCATATCTGATGGAGGGCTTGCAGGCGTTAGGGACAGTTCCCTCAATCTGTCTGCAAAATCTTCTACGACTTCGTTGATTTCCCTTGCTTCTAAACTAGACGCATCAGTCATTAAACGAATGGTTCATTTCCTAAATCCCAATGGCGTATTTATTTAATTAACTATGGCTGAAAGCTTTAGAGCGATGTCTCCTTTGTGGACTTACACATATGTACCATATTTATTATATATATATATAAAAACCGTGGGAAGTTCTTACCCCTCGGATATCAATGATAACTACAAGTGGCTCTTTCCATAAACAATTGCTTGTATGCCTCGGACAATCGCTGTGTAAATTTCAACACTTTATAATGGTTCGATTCAATAAATAGATCACCATACCTTACGCCGGTTATGAGGGGATTATTGACGGTGCGTATGTAACTCGGAATCGCCAAACAAAAGTCTTTGACACGGACCCGATACAAATTTGATCTTCGACTGAGATTTCGCCAGTTCCGCTGTGGACAAAGGTCTTTAAAATGGACCCGACGTGTTATTATATATCCTGAATATATATCGCTAGTTCCGTTGATCGCACTTGCTCCAACTCTTGGTTTTCCGCTCCTCCGGACCCGACACACTATAGACAAGGTTTATACTTCGCTAGTTCCGCCTTTTCGCATGCGATGCAGCTGGTAGCATTGTGGTCCACGCGATACCGGATTCACCGAACTATATATGCGCAATATATATATGTCTCGGTTCCGAAGTGGAACTCGTCTTCGATATATGCTATCCTCTGTTCACTACAGGGTTTATATGAACAGAGCAGGTCTCACCGGTTCTTCAATTTCGTACAACCACATATATATCACCCACGATGTGAGAGCGTATGGTAATAAACCCTTTAATCAGCTACAGTCATTGATTATGCAACGCTGGAATTCAGAGAATAGACAAAGGCATATGCGCATCGGTAACCAAGCATGGACATGCATAAATAAAAGGAATTCGATTCCAATGACTCATATAACCTATGGCAGCGTGAGGGAACCGGTCATCGTTCAACCATATCAATGCATCTTAAAATAAAACTATGCATACATTCCACAGAGACATTAAAACAAAAATTCCACAATGAAAACTACAGCACTCGCCCCTCTCCTCTTTCTTGATGAGAGGTTTGCTGCAACTTTATTTATAATAAAATATAGGCACTCTCGTCCTTATCCAACACAAGAAAAGCATGCTTTACAGGTGATATAAAGCTTGAAAGCTCAGTTACAATTAGCATGATTTATTGCTAGATTTATTCTAATTTTAACTAGAAAAGCACAGAGATTGCAGGCTAAAGGACCCCACTCCCTTGCCTGTAAATTTTTTTGGATTTTTAGAATGATTTGGAAGATTCTTCCCCTCTGAGTCATATGCTCCCGCATCAGACTCCTGAGGACAAAATTCTTCATGGGCTCCTGTCCATGAGCTCATCTATAGATTTGCCCAATTTCTGTAGAATGTCTTCTGTAACCCAAGTAGCTTCAGTAATCGGCTGTCCCTTCCATTTTACCAGATATTGGAAATATTCTCGTGCTCTTGTCTTCTTGTATACTTTCTTGTCCAGAATTCTTTCTGGCTGTAAACTCTTGGCTGTGGGTAACTGTTTCACCCAGTCAATCTCTGGAGTCTCTTGATCTTGTGTTGTATCATCTGCAACTTCATTCTCATACTTATACAGATCTGCAACATTAAAAATTGGTGATATTCCCACACCAGGTGGTAATTCAATCTCATAAGCATTTGCAGAGAATTTCCTCAGTATCTTGCATGGTCCAATTTTCTTGGATTTTAATTTGTTATATTCTCCCTTTGGAAATCTCTCCTTTCTGAGGTGTGCTAAAACCAAATCTCCAACTTCAAAATTCATTTCTCTTCTCCTCATGTCTGCTCTGGTTTTATATTTGATGCTGCTGTCCTGTAGCTGCTGTTTCACTTGCTCATGTACTGCTTGCATTCTTGAAGCAAAGTCTTCACCTTCTGCACTTCTTATTTCTTCTTTTCCCAGATTTCTTAATTCAGATATCCCCCTTGGGTGCATTCCATAAACAATATGGAATGGGCTCTGTCCGGTGCTCCTGTTTGGTGAATCATTGTATGCATATTCAACTTGTGGTAACACTTGATCCCACTGCTTTGGATGCTCTGCAGTAAAACTCCTCAAAAGATTGCCTAAACTTCTATTCACAACCTCAGTCTGTCCATCAGTCTGTGGATGATAGGCAGAACTGAAATTCAATTTAGTTCCCAGCTTCTTCCATAGTGTTCTCCAGAAATGTCCAACAAATTTCGAATCTCTGTCTGAAACAATACTTTTGGGCAATCCATGTAACCTTACAATTTCCTTGAAAAACAAGTTAGCAATATGAGAAGCATCACTAGTTTTATAACATGGAATAAAATGTGCCATTTTTGAGAATCTGTCCACTACCACAAAAATTGAATCATAGCCTTTTTGAGTCTTTGGCAATCCTAGCACAAAATCCATGCTTATCATATCCCAAGGCCTATCTGGAATTGGCAATGGAATATACAACCCTGTGTTCTGGCTCCTTCCTTTGGCATACTGACAGACTTTACAATTCCTTACATACTTCTCTACTTCAGATTTCATTTTCGGCCAGAAGTAAAATCTGTTGAGCTGTTCAAAAGTCTTCTCTCTTCCGAAATGTCCTGCAAGTCCTCCACTATGCTTCTCTTTAATTAAATTTTCTCTCATTGAACAGCTGGGTATGCACAGCTGATTTTTTCTAAATAACAATCCATCTTGTATAAAATAATCCAGCCACTTGCTTCTGTCCGCTAAAACAGGATTCTTACAGGCTTCATATGCCTCCTTAAAATCTGAATCGGTCTCATATAATTCCTTAAGAAAATCAAAACCCAACACTTGGATTTGACTTTCTTGCAGCAATATATTCCTCCTACTTAAGGCATCTGCAACTTTGTTTGACTGTCCAGTTATATGTTTCAACACAAAATGAAAGCCTTGAAGATATTCTACCCACTTAGCATGTTTCCGACTGAGTTTTGGCTGCTGCATTATAAACTGTAATGCATGATTATCTGAGTAAAGAATAAATTCTTTTGACATTAAATAATGCCTCCACTTCTTTAGTGCCTGTACAACTGCATAAAACTCTTTATCATAAGAAGAATACTTTCTTTTTGCCTCATTTAGCTTTTCACTGAAGTAAGCTATTGGTCTATCTTCTTGGCTCAAAACTCCTCCAATTGCTTCTGCGCTGGCATCACACTTAACTTGAAAAGTCTTGTTAAAATCAGGAAGAACCAAAACAGGCTTTTCAGTTATTTTCTTCTTCAACAGCTGAAAATTTCTCTCTGCTTCAGCGGTCCACTTGAATGGCTGTTTATCCTTCTTTATGGTCTCAATAATAGGTGCATTAATCTTACTAAAATTCTTAATAAATTTTCTGTAAAAACTAGCAAGACCATGAAAACTCCTTACCTCAAAAATACTCTTGGGTGAAGGCCACTCCACAATAGCTTTGATCTTTTCTGGATCCATCTTCAATCCTTCAGCTGAGATAACAAATCCCAAGTACACCAGCTCTTCTTTCAAAAATAAACACTTCTTCAGATTCAACAATAATTTCTCTTGCTGTAGCTTCTGTAGAACATAATTTAAATGCCTCAAGTGTTCTTCCTTGGATCTGCTATAGACTAATATATCATCCAGATATACAATTACAAATTTACCAATAAACTCTTTGAGGACTTCATTCATAAGCCTCATGAATGTACTTGGTGCATTGGACAGCCCAAAAGGCATCACTCTCCATTCATATAATCCCTCATTGGTCTTAAAAGCAGTTTTCCATTCATCCCCTTCTCTTATCCTTATCTGATGATAACCACTCTTAAGATCTAACTTTGAAAAATATTTTGCACCAGATAAACAATCCAGTAAATCTTCAATTCTGGGTAATGGAAATCTATACCTGATTGTGATCTTATTAATGGCTCTTGAATCTGTACACATTCTCCAGCCTCCATCTTTCTTCGGACTCAGCACTGTTGGCACTGCACAAGGACTCAGGCTTTCTTTAATCAACCCCTTGTCAAGCAATTCTTGCACCTGTTTTCTAACTTCTTCATTCTCTGCAGGAGTCATTCTATATGCTGCTTTATTAGGTAGACTTGCTCCAGGAATCAAGTCTATATGATGACTGATTTTTCGAATTGGTGGTAACTCATTAGGCAAATCATCAACAATAATATCACAATAATTCTCCAGCATTTCTTGAATTTCATTGGGTAATTCAGAAATTTTAGTAGAAGTCAATATTACCTTGGGCTTGCAAATCACAGCAAAATTTACTTCATTCTCTTCAATCTGCTTCAAGTACTCCTTCCCTCCAAGCAACAGAGTTTTTGGATCAGTCTTCTGTCCCGGTACGTCTTCTTCTTGCAAAGGCAACAATGTATGATTAACACCATCTTTCCCAAACTTGTAGGTGTTCCGCTTCCCGTCATGTATGGCTCCTCTGTCATATTGCCAAGGCCTCCCAAGTAATATGTGGCATACGTCCATAGGCATCACATCACAAACAATTTTATCCCTGTACTTGCCCACTTGAAATTCCACTTCACACTGTTCACTTACCAACAGTTGATGTCCCTTTTGTAACCATGACACCTTATAAGGTGTTGGATGCTTCATTGTCTTCAGCTTCAATTTCTCCACTACCTCTGTAGAGACCAAATTATCAGTGCTGCCACTATCAATGATCATCTGGCAACATTTCCCTTGGACTTTGCATACTGTCCTGAACAAATTCTTTCTTTGTGGCGGTTCAGCAGCCACCTCTTTCACTGGCTTAAGTAAAACTTTATTTACCACCAGAGATTCTCCCCTTTCTGGTGTATTTTCTTCTTCTACTACCGCTGCGGCTGGTGCTTCTGCTTCAGCTGGAGTAACAATTGCATTTCTCTGCCTTGTGTCAGCATTTTCTGGGCACTCAAAAGCTCTGTGTCCCAGTTTGTTACACCTGTAACATCTTATTTCTCTGCCTCTTCCTCTGCCTCCTCTTCCTCTGGAAAAACTCCCTCTGCCTCTTGCATCACCTTCTCTAGGTGCATGCTGGGTTGAGCTGCTGCTAGCTCCATCTCTAGGTGCTGTAGATCTACCTCTACCACCTTGACTTCCTTTTCCTCTGAAAGTCCCTCTCCCTCTGGCAGACTGCTTCCTTATGAGCTTTTCCTCCGCTTTCAGCGCTATCTGATAAGCTTCCTCTACTGTTTTAGGAGACAGCAGGCTTATCTCATCCTGAATGTCCATTCTAAGGCCATTCATATATCTGGCTACCTTCTCATCTGTGTCTTGGGCTTCTCCAGCTCTTATACTCACTTTATAAAACTCTTCTGTATACTCCTTTACCGTTAAAGCTCTCTGTCTAAGATTTTGCATTTGTCTAAATAATGTTTGCTGGTAATTACTTGGCAAGAACTTACCTCTTAACTTTGCTACCATGCGGCTCCAGTTCTTGATTGGCTGCTTACCAAGTCTCTTCCTTTCCGCCTGCACACCATCCCACCAAAGTGCTGCATGGCCTTTTAATTTGGTGACAACAAACTTCACTTTCTTCTCATCCTCTGTTTCTTCGTAATCGAAGAATTTCTCCATGCTGTTGATCCAGTCGATCAATTCCTCTGGATTCAATCCTCCTTGATATACTGGTACTAATTGGTTCCATGGCCTGGCTGTGGATTTTAACACTGACTGGAAGAATCTCATCTCAGGAGTTACCTGCACAGCTTCCTCTTCTTCAGCAGCTTCCATTTCAGGCTCACTGACATCTCCATCATCTATATTTCGACCTGTAGTTAAAGCATCCACTCTAGCTCGCAGCTCCTCCATTGATTCAAATAATTCAGCATTTGCAGCAGGTCGTCCTCTTCCACCACGTCCTCGTCTTCCAACTCTGAAAGCCATCCTTCTTCTGCTCCTGAGATTCAATTCAATGTCAGTTGTGGGCTCTGATACCACCTTTGATGGCGGGCTTGCAGGCGTTAGGGACAGTTCCCTCAATCTGTCTGCTAAATCTTCTACGACTTCGTTGATTTCCCTTGCTTCTAAACTAGACGCATCAGTCATTAAACGAATGGTTCATTTCCTAAATCCCAATGGCGTATTTATTTAATTAACTATGGATGAAAGCTTTAGAGCGATGTCTCCTTGGTGGACTTACACATATGTACCATATTTATTATATATATATATAAAAACCGTGGGAAGTTCTTACTCCTCGGATGTCAATGATAACTACAAGTGGCTCTTTCCATAAACAATTGCTTGTATGCCTCGGACAATCGCTGTGTAAATTTCAGCACTTTATAATGGTTCGATTCAATAAATAGATCACCATACCTTACGCCGGTTATGAGGGGATTATTGACGGTGCGTATGTAACTCGGAATCGCCAAACAAAAGTCTTTGACACGGACCCGATACAAATTTGATCTTCGACTGAGATTTCGCCAGTTCCGCTGCGGACAAAGGTCTTTAAAATGGACCCGACGTGTTATTATATATCCTGAATATATATCGCTAGTTCCGTTGATCGCACTTGCTCCAACTCTTGGTTTTCCGCTCCTCCGGACCCGACACACTATAGACAAGGTTTATACTTCGCTACTTCCGCCTTTTCGCATGCGATGCAGCTGGTAGCATTGTGGTCCACGCGATACCGGATTCACCGAACTATATATGCGCAATATATATATGTCTCGGTTCTGAAGTGGAACTCGTCTTCGATATATGCTATCCTCTGTTCGCTACAGGGTTTATATGAACAGAGCAGGTCTCACCGGTTCTTCAATTTCGTACAACCACATATATATCACGCACGATGTGAGAGCGTATGGTAATAAACCCTTTAATCAGCTATAGTCATTGATTATGCAACGCTGGAATTCAGAGAATAGAGAAAGGCATATGCGCATCGGTAACCAAGCATGGACATACATAAATAAAAGGAATTCGATTCCAATGATTCATATAACCTATGGCAGCGTGAGGGAACCGGTCATCGTTCAACCATATCAATGCATCTTAAAATAAAACTATGCATACATTCCACAGAGACATTAAAACAAAAATTCCACAATGAAAACTAAGGCACTCGCCCCTCTCCTCTGTCTTGATGAGAGGTTTGCTGCAACTTTATTTATAATAAAAGATAGGCACTCTCGTCCTTATCCAACACAAGAAAAGCATGCTTTACAGGTGATTTAAAGCTTGAAAGCTCAGTTACAATTAGCATGATTTATTGCTAGATTTATTCTAATTTTAACTAGAAAAGCATAGAGATTGCAGGCTAAAGGACCCCACTCCGTTGCCTGTAATTTTTTTTGGATTTTTAGAATGATTTGTAAGATTCTTCCCCTCAGAGTCATATGCTCCCGCATCAATATCAAGACCTCGAGAGGACAAAATATCAAAAGTAAGAGTCTCGGAGGATTGGAACCTCGGGTCCACAAAACATTAGGATCTCATGTTTGGAATGCCCGATATCGAAAGGACTGAGTAGGTCATATTGAAGGTCAGAACCTTGGGGCCTCTGTGGTTTACTTAAAAGGGATCTGATATAATATGGAACCAGGGCAGTAGAAAAATTTTTGGAAGGCTGAAATATTGGAGGTCAAAACCTTGGAGCAAGAAGATATTAGTATATTGCAAGCTTGAGGCCATCGAAACCTCAGAAATTATTAAAAGTTGAATTTTGAGAAAGTGACGATATATGGAGCTGCCAATATTGTTGAAGTTCTTTTGGAAAGTGGTGTGGGATGCGAAGCAGGATTAACAAAGGTTTTCATTGCAAAACAAGGCTTGACATGACCTTTTCTCTCTCTTTTGATAAGACATGTGGCGATAGGTGATTGGCCATGTGAATTTGACATGCTAGATGACGTGAGCATGATGGATCTATATGGTGGAAATGTGGCAGTTTGATTCAGGTTTTTCAGCAACCTATTGGGGAAAAGGATGACATGTGTCACCACTAAGGAGGTGCCACGTAGAGTAATGATGAGAACATGATATCATCTCAAATATTGCAACATAAAAGGTTGGAATTTCGTAATATTTCATCGAATTCTTATGAAAAAGATCTGATCCAATAAATGAGCTCCAATTTGGATTGGAGTTTAGTCATAGGAAACGCAAGAAACCATGGGCATAGAAGCAAGTCTTAGGACCGAGGTGCTATGGATTATTTTAGAGGCTATAATTTCAGGATTCCTTTGAAATTGTAGTTTGCAGAGGAATGACGATACAAGGGGCCCCAATATTGCTAGGCGTTTGGTCCAGGGGATACAAATGAACAAGAACATAAATGATACATTAGCACCTAAGTGCCATGTTATGTCACGTGGGATATATTTTGGAGATTGGATATTTTAAAACTCTTGTACAATTGAATTAAAAGGAATTCATGATTCAGGGAGTTCCGATGTGGTGGCACTTGGTCGAGGAGACTAAAAGAACCAAGGGCGAAAAATAAAATACAAAGGGATATTAATCCTCAGCAATATTTGAAGGTCGTAGCACTAAAAATACAAGATATTTCTCACAGCATGTGGTCCTGTGGTGTGTAAAGCTAAAAGGGGCTAAGATCTCATGAGCTAAAAGCATCGACATTGTGGGATATTGTAACATTGTTTTAATAAAGGTTACGATGAGTGGAGCTCTGATACAAGACTAAGTGTATGCAGATGGATGAGTCTACAACTAGATAAATAAGTGAAAGAGAGTTGGTCACCGATTTAATGGTGGTTGTAGAGATCACTTGATCAAGATAGAAAGGACCACGATTTTGCAGGGAAGAGCGTTGGACCTGCTTTAAGCTGAAGAAAGCTACTTCTGATCTTCTAGTGCATGTCTCAAAAATTAAAGGAATAATATAGAGGTCATGCTGAAGTACAATGAATCTTACAGAGCCATGAATACACATGAATAGCCTCATTGAGTGTGCAGGTGCACTGAGGATTTATTTCCTAGTATGGAGAAGTACTCAAATACCCATTCTCGGTGATTATTGTAGCAACAGTGGCCAAGCCAGGTGCAATACACGGATGGAGATCCATGTAGAGGTACACTAGGGCACTGTGGATATAGGAAAATAGAGGCAACATCGACCAATGTGTAGTAGAGGAACAAAAGAATGTACCAAATTTGAGAAAAATAAGGGAAAGCAACATTGTAGTGTGTGAATTGTGAGGAGATCTCTATATGTTGGTGCGCTATTGTGTGAGGCCTTGTGAGCCATTTCTATAGAGAAAGGATGAAGAGTGGCTATGCATAGGAGTGACCTGGAGAGTGTTAGTGCTATTGTGAGAAAGGCTGAAGGTGCCTGTGTTGTGTGAAGAAGGCTGAGAAAGCATTTTCTACAATGGAAGAGGTTGATGAGAGCCTTTGGAGTAGAAGGCACAGAGAGTTGAAGTTCATGATGTTGAAGTAAAAAGGATGTAGTGCATCAAGAGGTTGTGATGAGTGTTTGTTTTTTAGAAGAGCCGTGAGATAGAATAAAGTGTGTATAGAATAGAGTGTTGTGTGGGCGAATAGAAGCAAAGAGAACAAAGAAGATATAAGGTAGAGGGGCTGCCAATAAAAGTGAAAATTGAGTTCCTATTTTAGAGTGGTTTAGAGCCTACACACAAGAATTTGGTGCTTCCATCTCTAGTGAGTGATTGAGAAGGCTTCGGGGTTGGTGCCTCCTACATGTTGGTGCTTGCAACAAATCTGTGAAGTTGGTGCTTCACATGGTAATTATGGTAAGTTGGACATGTGTTTACAAATGAAGGGAGTTGGTACTTCCTACTAGTGGGTGCTTACAAACAATCAAAGGGATTTGATGCTTCCTATGAGTGGTGGGTTATAAAAAGATTGATGTAATAGAGTAGTTTCTCTAATTTTACATCAATAACAACAACAACATTTGGTGGTTTTTTCCCTAAAAGGGTTTCCTTGTAAAACCTTGTGTCTCATGTGTATGATGCTCATGGTTTGTGCTTTTATGTTGATTTCATATTACTACCACATGATATGTTTCTATTGGTTCTATGGATGGTTGGATTGGCATAAGAGGTTAAAAAGTATCCTTAAGACTAATTCACCCCCCCTCTTAGTATTAACATCGCTTCCAAAAATTGTTATCAGACCTTTGTTACTTTAGGAATAACTTAATTGCTAGAAGGTAGATCATAGGGAAACAATGGCTAATAAAACTTGGCTTACATCAGAAGGAGTCCCATTGTTAAATAGATCAAATTATTTATTCTGGAAGGTTAGAATGGAAGCCTATTTAATGGCCTTGGATGATGATGCATTGAACTCCGTATAGAATGTAGAAAAGAGTGAGCACAATGAAGAAGTGGAGGAGGTTATCATGAACTGGTTGTCTAATCTAGATGATGAGAAAGTAATGCATTGTGCAAGACAATAAGGGAAATATTGGACAAACTATAACTCTTGTATGAAGGAGATAGACATGTAGCTCAATAAGAGGTTGAGGAACACTGCTACTCAAGTAGTAAATTGGATAATGTAGTTGTTGGTGTTAAGAAGAGAAGGAGAAAAAGTAGAAGGCATCTAAAGGGAAACATGATTAAAATAATGAAGATAATTTTTCTTGTGTGTATATTTTTTATCTTCACTCCAAGTGTGGGGAAGAATAAGAAATGGATGAGAGGTCATGTGACTCTAAAGGTAAAATATTTCTTTGTGATAATTGTAAAGAGATAGGTCATTTAGCCAGTATATGTAGATCTTCATATTTTGAAGATAAGGATAGTCATACATCTATTTATTGTGAAGAGAGACATACATTTGTAGTAGTAGTAAATGTGAGTACCTTAGAAGAAGGAGAAATATCTCGTGTGTTCTCATCCGTAGGAGAAAATAAGAGTACTTGTAGAAGTTATGAGAAAGGGATATCCCTTAGTCTTTTGGAAGACTCCATGGAGACAAATATGGGTTTAGACCCTTTTAGTGACTCAATTAGCACCTCTAATAGTGACCAAAAGGATTTGAATGAAAGAATCTACGTTATAAATAATTTAATATATTTTCTCTAAAGGAGATCAAGGACTTATTAGAGGCAAATCTCAAGAAAGAGGAGTAACTGAAAATTTATGAGCTTGAGAATGAAAAGTTGAGCAAAACAATAGTAAATTTTAATGCTCAACAGGAAGAGGCTAGCAGGCTTAGTGACATGTTGGCGAATCAACTTAAGTGATAAGGAAGCTTACTATAAGAGAATACAAGTTGAAGTAGCTCATTAAGACATGACTAAGAAAATACAAGTGATGAGTTATCTCAATATCATAAGCTTGAGGGGAGAAAGAATGTATTGGATGAGATGCTTGGAAAGAAAATAGCCCCTCTCGACAAGGATGGTTTGGGTTTCAAAGAAAAATAAAGCTCCAAGATTGTGAAGGCTGAAGGGTCAACTTCCCAAGTAAAGGCATATCGAGGTTCTAACAACAACAAAGGAAAAGTAGTTGTTGGACAACAACAATAATAGAAGAAGGAAAGGAAGGAGCAAAAGGATAAGGAGTAGCAAAATCTAGTAATGTTGCAACTGCTAAAGAATGAGATAAGAGTGTGTGTGAGGTGAGCAAGTAACCCAAGTGTTGAACTAGGGTAGCGTGTTGAAGAGATCCTGTGGAATAGAACACAGAAGTGCGCAGAATAGGGAGCTACTCCATGAGGCCAAGAGTGATTGCATAATAGTGGAGGATCGAGAGTATAAGTTGATTCTAAAGTAAACTAGTTAGGTATTTTTCTATATTTGTACATGCCTCTATTTTCAGTTTGAAATTGTATGAAAAGTAGAACAGTGGCAAGAGTAGGTGGTGGCATCCATTCATAAGAGGTTGGTGCCTCTCAGCAACTAGGTTCTTGCTATCCTAAGGGGGTAAGTTTCTCATGAGAGTGGGTGCTCATAAACAAACTGAAGTAATTAAGTAGGTGCTTAATTTGCATCATAACGACAAACAGATTGGTGGTTTTTTCCCTTTAGGTTTCCACATGAAAATACCAGTGTCAATATGTCTATGCTTCTCATGTGATGGAATGTATGTACATATGAACTTTTCATCTTGATTCTCATTTTATTTATGTATGAATTCTCTTATAAGTATAAAATACTATAGGAAAGAACTAAATTCAAATTCAGTACAAGTTTTAATAATCTCATTATTACTAATTCACCCCGCTTTCAGTAATTCCTTATTCAAATAGAGTATGAAAGAATGAGAGAATGAACGAGAGAGCCCGAAATTGAACTAAAAAAAATTGTGAACTGATTCTCTGATGCCATTTTATTATTGGGGCCTCCTTTTTCTCCATTTTCCTTCATTTTCCCTCTAATTTCCCTTGCATTCAAATATGTGTCTCTTCGCCTACATTTTCTCCTATTTTCCTTTATTTTCATAATTAAATGAAAATTATTCCACTTTTCCTTTGCCAATGGATTTTCCAATTTTCATAGCCATTAATTAATTACAAGTGATGACCACATTAATGTTTGCCCACCATTCATCTTGGAATACATCTCCCATGACCTTGGTCATATTTTGTTTACGTGGAATGTCAACCAGGCATCGTTACATTGAACGTAGACAAGCCATGGCAAACCATATTCATACAATCATTAACCACATTCATTTATAGTCAATACATAGATAGCGATATTTAAAGATGGTGAAAATACATAACTATAGTCAATTATGATCAACTACTGATAAACAACTATTACAATTATCGAAACATAGTCAGTGATTTTTAAATATGGTAAACATGGAAAGCCATAGTCAATTGTGGTCAACTGTAGTAAAATAATATTTAAGCATTATGAAAATATAGCCAGTGATGCTTAACAACAGACACCCATGGTGAACCATAGTCTAACCATGGTTAACCATAGTCAACCATGGTTGACCAAAGTCAAATAGTTTCAACCTTAGTCAACTAAAGTCATCCATGGTTTGTTGATATCAAGATTAAAAAATGTTTAAGAATATTAATATTAATAAAGTCGAATAGTAATAGTAATAATATTTATACTGAAATTGTGACATTGGAATTCTAGAGAAATTTATATTAATAATCTTCAGCTTCGGTGAAACATAATTGCCTATTCATATTAATACTGAATCATAGTCAACCTCATTAGCCAACAGAAAGTCAAACATAGTCAACTATTATAGTTAATGTTTATATATTTTACCATGATCAAAATTGGTTAACCCTATAAAATTATTATTCATAAAGGAAACTGAAAATAATAATAAGGTTGTCTATATTAACCATATTCAATTATAGTCAACCATGGTTGTGTAAATTCAAGCATTATCAACCTTATTCAACCAAGATCAACCTTGGTTGAGTATAATGAAGATTTAAAAATGTCTATTATTAATAATATTAATATTAATAAAGTTGGATAATAGTAATAATAATAAAAATATTAAGGTTGACTATATTATTATTATTATTGAATATATTGATAGTTGAGCATAATCAAACTTGGTGAACCCTACAATAACAATTTTACAAGGTTGATCAGCCTTATTCATAAACCCTTATATTGATAATAATATTATTTTGAGGGTTGGCCAACTATGCCTGACAATGTTTGGTACTCAACATTGATAAACTTTGGTCAAACATAAGCTCTTATTATTATTATCCAACATAGTAATGTGACAAAAATTCTGGCAATGTTGCATTACATTGCAACTTATCCAACGTTAGAGTGTAACAATACAAAATTAGTTAACCATACTTACCAATGTTGTTGATTATTTTCAACTATGTTTGATCCTCAACACTATTTAACTTTAGTCAAACATAGGAAATATATGGAATGTTAAAGACATCTATCCAATGTTGCAATCTTACATTACAATGTGATTTCTTCAAGTTGAAATGCAACATTACAAAACTATTCAACCACATTTATTAATGTGGTTTACGATGTTTGGCTATGTTTGAGAATGTTTGGTAGTTAGCTCACTTCACTTTTGATGAAACATAATCACCTATTGATATTATTGCTTAATATTGATAATGAAACATAGTCAACCACATTTTCCAAACATAGTTAGAAAATGTTAACCATTATAGTCAATGTTTAAATAGTTGACCATGATCAAACTTGGCAAAATCTATGTTTACGATATTTAACGATAGTTAACGTTATTCATTTATGGTTTTCCTAAGTCAATGTAGCTCAATATTATTCAATTATAGCCAACCATGGTTGAAAAAAGTCAAACATTATCAACCGCAGTGAACCAAGATCATCCTTGGTCAATCCAATCAAGATCTTAGAATTTTTAATGATAATAAATTGATATTAATAATGTTGGGTTTATAATATTAGTGTTTATAGTATTGGGTTTAATATTAGGGTTTATGTTGTGGGGGAAAGTATCCAACTCGGAATGACCCTAACCCACTCTAAGGGTGACAGTTCCTTAGCAACAGCTGAAAGCAAAGCTATCTAAAGTTTCTTCTTTATGACATGCAAGAGATAAAAGGAAGAGATCCACTTACCGGTGTCTTGCGCAAATGGTCGATCCAATCTCCTTGGATTGCCGCTTGCTCCCAGCTCCAAGTCTTTTCACGGGCCCAGCTACACGAGATCCTGCAAACAAGACAAAGAAAGGAAACTACAAGAAGCATGCATTCATAATCGATTCAAGGATTAGCATAAATCAAAGACGCAAGTAAGACAATACACCATTGAAACACATGCGAATAGAAGAACCTCAAAAGCTTTATTAATATATGGAAGTAAGGTTCAGGCGGTGATACAACCACGAGAGGTCCAATCCAGCATCACCTTCCCGATGGAGAGAAATCTCTTCTTCACCTCCTTCAAGCAATCACCCAATGCTCACAACTGTAAACCAACAACAATTCTTTGCACTAAATTCCCCCCCTCTAGATCCCATGGGATGAGATCCTTATATAGAGTTTTGGAGTGAAGATAAGTCAGCTTGATGTGTGACTTGTTGTCCTCTTCAACTCCAGTTGTTCTTCAGTTCTTCACTCGAAGTTTCTGTCTTCCACTTGGAGTTTTAGAAGCTCCTAACTCATCATTAGGCGAATCTTATCATCAAGTGTCTTTTTAGAAGCTTCCTGGGCACTGGCACTTTGAGGAAAAGATTCCTCCACATGTCCAAGTACGCCCAACGCAGGTAGCCTTTGTTCTACTTGCTATGTAACGCAGGTAGCCTTTGTTGTACCTGCTATGCAGCGCAGATGCCTAGTGGAGCAGCTGCAATGATCCAAAACTGACCTGTTTTTGAGTGTTTTTCAGTGGAGAACTGATTTGCAGTGCTATGGTTTGCTGACCTTGTTCCTCTAAGGGTAAGAACAACTTGTTTAGGGACTTTGGATCCCTTAGATTATTGACATTTCATGCTCTATGCTGTAAGGCACAAAAATGTCTATAACAGTTGCCCCCTAAAGTATGAGGTCGTTTATCGGGTGAAATGCTTTATTAGGAGGATCCGAAGTTCATTCAATCGCCGGGAGGTGACCTGTAACAAAATACAATACAATACATTATCTCTTCATACTTTCTTTTCATGATCTAGCTGATGTGGGCATTTCCCATGATCAGCTTTATAAATACATTTGCCGTACATAAACAGACGATCGTCTGATAAGAGACGGATAATTCTCTGCTTTTAATTATCATCCTTTTAGTAGGATGCTCATCTGCTGCACATGTCTATGTTTTTATCTCCTAAATATATATCGCAGCCTGGATGGATGAAACTAGATCCGGGGTCTTCAAACTTGTCCGATCTTCACTCTAGTACAAGTCGATCCATGTGAGAATTTCTTGAAGTCAAACATGGAAAGACATCGCTTGATTACCAGTCAATAATGTAAACTGTTAACAAGCGCGAGAGGAATCACCGATAATGATGATGACCCTCAAGGTACTGCAGCACAATTCACGTGGCGTGAATATAGGATCTGACGTCGAACACCACGCAAAGTCTCCCAGTCGAAGGTCATTAATGTATACCTATCGCCGGAAGTGAGAAACTTGCCATTGAGGCATGCAAGCTTCAAAGTACTAAGGGGGTGTTCCTAGATCAACTTCTTGGATAATGAGCTGATGTCGACAAGAAGTGATCCGTCAAAGGAGGGCCTTAATGAATCCCACATCAGTGACACGGAACGGAGCTAGTGATGATGGTGAAAACGATCTGTGAAATATGATTCAGGGTGGCGGTCATGGAAGGATGAAAGATGATGTACGGTAGTGGATGGGACCCGGTTGACACTTTCTGAATGACATCTCTTGAACATATAACGACACTGATGTGATGGATCGGTAGCATTACCCCATGTATGGATGGTATGGCGAGACCATGGTGAAGGGACCGGTGAATGATAATAACCCAACCCGATATTTACGGAGGCAAAAGTGTCATGTTCAAGAGCGACTTGCTACCATTAAGCTTTGAGGTTCTTCCCAATTTTTCCCCAGTCATTTCTGACCAGTACCTCTTTATTTTTGCCAAGCTTGAGGAGGATAACATATGCTTGATCTATAACCTGCCCTTCGGGCAAGCCCATCGCTATGTTTTAACGAGCCTAGCGATAGGGAAACTCGTTCTTCTCTAAAGACAAGTTTGTCGCTATCTAATATTTTTAACGAGCCCAGCGACAAAGACAACTCGGTCCTTTTCATTTTTAGAGAGTCTGAAAAGGGTACATAAAGTAAACTCCAGGGGTCCTTTTTCGTCATCTAATCCCTTAAGTCTGAAAAAGTATAAAACAATACAGAAGGGATGAATGTTCGATATCTTTATCGAGCCGAACTAGACAAGCGCTCGATCTTTTTGTGCACTAATCCCTCAGGTCCAAAAAGATTAAAATCTAGAGGAGGGATAGCTCTTCCGGTCTTTTTAACGAGCTGGAAGGCCAAAACTCGGCAAACTTTTCATATTTTACGAGTCAGTGAAAAGAGCTCAAAGAAGACTCGTCTTTTGAGGAACAAGTGATAAACAGGGATAGCAACAGATTCCAGGTACAGGTTGGAATTTTCCAATCACGGCAGTATTACAAGGATGGCTAGGTGAGATCACTCTTCACAGCTGTTCCTCAAAATAGGTAAACAATCAAGTGGATGTGAATGATCGGCCAAATGAAAAGTGGAGGTGACGGTGCACAAACACGACCAAGGCTCTTGTGGCTGATGAATTTACGGTCTCAAATGGTTATTTACCGGTTCATTTTTTCTGAATGAGCTTGAACTCTGGGGGGAAGCCTGCTCACAAGCTTATTTTATTTTTTAACGAGCATGAATTTCCGCGTTAAAACTGCTCGGATCTTGCGTTTATTTTTTAACGAGCATGAACTTTGCCAAAACTGCTCGTTTGATAAGATCAAATTCATATTTTACCATGACTAGCTTCTTCTTTTTCAGAGATAGTACTGTATCATCAATTGCTGCAACAAACTTTGTTAGAAACGGATAACATGAAGTAAAAATACTAATATTTCACTTCGAACTACGTAAAAAGCAATTAAAAGATGTTTTTACCTCTCATTTTACCATTTCATGTGCATTTGGTTTGTTGGAGCTTTGGAGGTGCCTCTTCCTCTTGATTTTTCACCAGCTGATTTCGGGAGATTCTGTGGACGATTTTCAGCGTCGTTTCCACCAGGTAGGAGCTAAACCCTAGCTCTATCTTTTCATGGTTTAATTTCTCAGTTTTATGCTTGTTTTCCTGCCCCCATGAGCCCCTGGGGTTTCTCTAGGGCGCTCTGCCATCAGCGCAGGTTCCCTATATCGAAACCTGCGTTGGGGTTCTCATCTTCAAAGGAAGTTTGTGCCCCAACGCAGGTGAGACCCTTCCCTACCTGCGTTGGGCGCAGAAAACATCTTGGTTGCACAATTTTTCATGAGATTTTTGCCATTTTCTTTACTGAGTCAGGGATCTTACTCCCCCTCTTGTTTGTTTTGCAGAGTTTATTGGAGCAGAATGACTCTTACGTGGTGAGAACGAGAGCATGAAGAGGAGGACATGATTGCCCTCCATGATCCTGTTACCGTGAGCGCGTTGCGGAACTGTGGCTTGCTAAAATTCTTCCGGATATCTAGCATGAGGGCACAGATACGTTTACTGCAGTACCTGCTTGATGCTTGGGATCATGTTAACCAAGTGTTCCAAATTAGGGGCAAGTCCATCCCTTTGACCATAGTGGACATTTACTTCTTGACTGGGTTGTCAAGGCGGGGTGCCCCCATTTCCTTGTCCGGTTCGGCCCGAGGGAGTGATTCCGTGAAAGATTATATCCGTCAGTATTGCAGGGAGGGATCTCAGCCGAGCAGAGACGACAAGATTTCTATCTGTGATGTCACTGACAGGTCTCTCAGGTCTATTCTGTACACGATTTGTAGGATGGCCGGTAGTGCATCCCCTCATGTTGCCAACAGGTCATATGTGCAGCACGCCCTGGAGTGTCTTCAGCCGAAAGTTTTTAACTGGTGTGATGCAGTACTAGTTCAGATGAAAAACCAGTTGACCAAAGTAAAGGACGGGAAACTGAAGAATTTTGGCTTCGGTTCAGTTTTGACTGCCTTCGCTTTGGAGAAGATACCCCTGATGCAACCTCAGTACATTATTCTCGACTTGCCATCTCCTACTAAGCCACACATGCAGAGGTGGGTTGACCACATGGCTAGACATGCAAGTCAATCTAAGATTACTTTTACTGATGCCTTCTTTAGGTGGTTTGAGCGGCAGGATATGGCTTTTTCTGAGTATCCATATATTGGCATGGACTTCCGAGGTGATCCGGATTTGGTACTACCGGATGGCGAGCAGTGGGATGATCTTGGTAAATATTTTGACCTTATCACTGTTTACTGTTTTTATTTATAATGTCCTTGTGCTTTACTCTATCAAGACTCTAATCAAACTCATGTGTGCATGCAGATGGAGGTTCCTGGGAGAGCTATTCTCCGTGACCTTGACTTGGCCGAGACTCTTACAGCTGTGCAGGAACATGTCGAGGGTCTTACCCTTGGGATTCCGGATGTACGGATCGACGAGTTGCCTCTACGATTGCAGCGACATACTGTTGGTGTTCCCAGACGATGGTCTCGTCTTCTGCGCATGATTGCATAGGCCGTGGCATGTTATCATGAGCATCACTAGGCTAGGGTGCCCCCCAGCCATTTTTGAGTTTTGGGGTCATATGACCGATTTTGTCTTGGTTATAGAACATTACATGTAAACCGTAAACAGTTATGTATATTTTTGATTTTCGGAGTTTATTCCAGTTTTTATGTGATCCATGTATGAAACATCGATGATGCTTCTCTTTTTATCAATTTTGCAGATGTCTATCTAACACATAGTTTGCTAATGAGTCGGTTAATGTGTTTAAGTTTCTGGAAATGTGTTGATATTGGATAAAATCAAACCGTCTTTCCAAGATTTTAACTCTTAGGAACTTGCGATAAATAGCTGGATTTCGGACAGAGTAGGTACCATTGAGCTGTAGTACCACGAGCTGTGAGTCTAGCCTAACGACTAGCCGGCGTATGCCATGGGTGATGGCATCAGAGAGGAGTTCTATCAACGCGCTATACTCAGCGATATTATTTGTTGATTGACCAATACATACCCCCCTGAAACTCACTAACTCGCCGCTTGGGTCAAAAATGGCCCATGCTGCAGAGGATAGGTTCCTCGAACTACGACTTGCTCCGTCAGCATATCCGACCCACGGTTCCAATGGATTTGACATCTGCAATAAGTGTAAAAAGTGGATTACTTAAACCGGAACAAACGCTTCAGCGAAAACAAAAATGTAACAAAAGCATATAGGTTACTATTAGGCATAGTAACGCTTAAGGTACAACCCGTTGCGGGGTTGCGCCAGTGGAACTCCGTCATAATCTACCAACTCGTAGGCACCTTTTTCTAATACACTTTTAACAATATAAGGGCCCATCCATAAGGACTTGAATTCCCCAGCTCCCAATTTATCGGATTCTTGGTCGTAAAGCAAGACCAAATCACCTTCCGAGAAGACACGAGGTTTGACATTTTTGTCGAACTGCGCTTTGACTTGTTTCTTATGGGCTTCGTTGGCCAAGGCGGCATCACGACGAGTTTCATCCAACTGGATTAACTCTAAGAAACGAGCTTCTTCTTCTGAGGTTCCGGGGAGGAGATCAATTGCGAGTTTAAGGGACGAAATTTCGCACTGGATTGGTAGGATCGCTTCCAGGCCATACACCAGTTGAAACGGTGTGAACCCAGTGGCATTCCTTACCGATGTTCGGTAGGCCCACAAAGCCAAGTATAGGATCAAATGCCATCTTCTTTTGTGAACCCCCACCATCCTTTGCAGCATGTGCTTCAGGACTTTGTTGATCGCTTCAACTTGTCCGTTAGCTTGCGGATAGTACGGAGTAGAGCTGTCGTGAGACAATCCTAGTTTGGCAGTTAATTCAACCATCATGTGATTGCGAAAATGCGATCCATGATCTGTTACTATGGCCTGTGGCACGCCAAATCTGGCGACTACATGATTAAAAAAGAATAGGGTTGTTGTTTCACCAGTGTTATCCAATGTAGGCATCGCCTCGGCCCATTTGGTAAAATAGTCAACTGCGACTATAATATACCCATGCCCCCCGGTCGAGGTGGGGTTACATTGCATGAAATCGATGCCCCACTTGGCGAAAGGCCCCACAGCTATTATTGGCTGTAAAGGGGCGGGGGGTCTTCTGGTTTTGCTATCAAAAATCTGACATGCATGGCAACTTCTAACTGCAGTTATGCAATCTTTGAACATTGTTGGCCAGAAGTATCCTGCTTGTAAGATTCTTTGTGCTGTAGCATATCCAGATTGATGCCCCCCACAGGTGCCTGAATGACATTCATTCAGGGCTTTTTCGGCTTCCTCATGGGTTAGACACCTTCTCAGGACCGTATCGACACCACGACGGTAAAGCGTATCACCGACGATCATGTAGTCTTTTGCTTGGTATCGAATGCGTTTTCGTTCTAAGTGAGAGGTGTCTGGCCGAAACTTTTGGGTTTGGAGATAAATTATTATATCTCCATACCACTCATCACTTGCTGATATCAGAAACAAACTTTCGTCCACGATCGATTCTTTGGACGTTTCATCGTTGTACGATGACGGGAGATCGCATAATAATTCTGCGAAAACTAAAGCTTTCTTTGATTTGGATTTCACAAATTCCAGATCAAACTCTTGAAGGATAGCTATCCACTTTGAGTATTTTCCCCCAAGCAACTGTCGCGACAGTATATAAGTCATGGGGTTGCAATCTGACAATACAGTGGTCTTCCTAAAGAGGACATAATGTCAAAATCTTTGAATCGCTTGAACAGCTGCTAATGCCAACTTTTCAACATGAGAATATCTACTTTCCGTATCATTTAAGTTTTTGCTTAAATAATATATAGGGTGTTCAATTCCATCGACTTCTTGAACCAAAACCATTGCAATGGTCGTATCTGCTGCAGCCAGATACAGGTTAAAATCCCTTAGATAGTCTGGGGCGTACATTAATGATGCTTTGACTAGCGCTTCTTTCAAAGCATCAAAGGAAGCTTGTGCAACCTGGTCCCAGACGAAAGGTACATCCTTTTTCAGGAGACGGGTATAACCTTTAGCAAGTTCTGTGTAATTTGGAATGAACCTCCTCAGAAAGTTTGCTTTCCCTTGGAGTTTCTGAATCTGAAGCAAGTTCGAAGGTGGAGGCAAATTAATGATTGCCTGCACCTTGCAAGGGTCGAGACGAATCCCATCCTCGGAGACTATAAAGCCAAGTAAACGACCAGAACCGACGCAAAACAAACATTTGTGTGGATTGAGTCTTATCTTGTAGTGTCGACAACGTAGAAATATTGCTCTTAAATGATGCGGATGATCAGTCCGCTTTTGCGAATGAGCCGGAAGATCATCGAGATAAGGTTGAACGATGTTCTTGATGTCATGGAAAGCATAATTCATTGCTCTCTGAAATTTCGCCCCTGCGTTCTTTAAACCAAAGGGTAATTTTCGATAAGCGAATGTGCCCCACGGACAAATAAATGCAGTCTTTGACTGGTCCTGTGGGCAGATATTAATTTGATTATACCCGGAAAATCCGTCCATAAATGAAAAGATTTCACATCCGGCGCATTCATCAATTATCTGGTCGATGAAGGGTGTAGGGTAGTTGTCCTTTGGACAAGCTTGATTTACATCCCTATAATCGACGCACACTCGTATTGTTCCTTGTTTTTTCATAACAGGGACAATATTCGATACCCAATCGGTTAGAGGAACCGGGTAGATGAAACCAGCATGGAGGAGCTTTTCAACTTCCGCCTTGATGGCAGCAGCTTTCTTGGGGTGCACCTGCCGAAGCCGTTGTCTTACTGGTTTGACATCAGGATACATCTTAATTTCATGTTCAACTATACTCGAGTCGATGCCTGGCATTTCATCATAGGACCAAGCAAAGACATCTCTAAATTCGCGGAAAAGAGCTTTATATATTTCTTGTTCTGAAGGAGAACAACCTTTGCCGACATAAATATTCTCTACAATGTCTGTTTTGGTCGAGATATTTATGGCTATAGTCTCTTCTATATTGGATAGGTTTCTCTCGGAATCCACCGTATTTACAGTATTTGTTAGGAATTCAAATACTGAGGGGTGATACAGGTCGCCTTGAGTATCTTCCTGAGGAAGGGAACGATGGTGGTTATCATCCCATGGTGCCCCCTCAATCAACATTGACTGCAGGATTCCTTCGTCACTTGCATGCACTTGTGACCAAGGATCCAAAGGGGTACCACATTCTCCTGACCTATCTACCCAAACGCTTGACGAGCATTGATTTGGGCTCACCTCCCATGCCTGAAACATTGATTGCTACAATATTTCGATTGGGCTCGGGTGTAACACCATTGCCCGATCCATGACGACTTTGTCTTTTGCGACCTTCGTGGAAGATATCATGTTGCAGGTGGCCACCAATGGTACATTTCCTATGTACATATGATTTGGTAGCGAGAAAGTCCCCATCATCGTGGGGTCTTTCAGCAGGCCTACTCCTATATCTTGAATTGAATGGTCGCTTTCATGGATCATGGGAATGCTTCCCGTAACTTGTGAACCATTTAGGAGGAAGTTCTGTTGGTCGAAGACCGTAATCCCTCCTTCAAATGGGAAAGCGATCTTCCTAAAATAAGTCGACACGACAGCTGCCATGGCATAAATCCATGGTCTTCCTAGTAGGATGTTGTAATCTAGATTTCCATCTATGACTTCAACATCAATCTCTACTGTTTTTCCACCTAGTTCAACTTTCAAGTTACTTAGGATACCGTAAGGGGTATATGTCCTACCGTCGAAAGCCTTTAGTGTTGTCGAAGATCTCGACAAGGTTGGTGACCCCAGCATTTTCCAGCAGCTCATCGACATAATACATGTCGATGCTCCCTCGTCAATAATTGTTCTGTGAACAGTTTTGTTGAGGGCCTTCACTTGAATCAGGAAAGCTAGCTGAGCTGGTAACTGAGGGTCATACCCTTTGTGATCAAAGGACACAAGATTGGAATCCTTAGGATCAACCCCCCCTATTGCTGATAACAATGCCTGCCTCTGGGATGGACAATTTTGTAGTACATCTAGAGTCGACATAGCGGATGGCGATTGAGCCAAATCTTCTACTATGTTATAATGCTGCACCGCTCTGGCACGAGGATTAAACGTCGACTTGTGTACTACACCCTTAGGTGGTTTAATCGTTAATTCTGGCATTATGGGCGGGACAACTTCTGTCGAAGTTGTTGTCGAACTACTAGGTTGATCTTTACCTTTTTCGTTTGACAGTTGCGGATTCCCGTAATCTTTGCTCCTTGTCGAAATCAAAGCATCATTTTGCTGCTTAGAGATCGACAACATCAGCACTTGCGACGGGGAAGCATTTCCACTATCAACCATATTTTGACCTGGATTGGGAAATGGATCAGTCAGCCCAGCCGGGTTCTTTGGACTTTTAAAAAATCTCTTGAGCTCAGCTTTGTATGGACAATCTTGTGTCTAATGATCCTCGTCACATATAAAACATGGATGAGGTGGCTTCCCTTTCTGTTTCCCTTTCCTAGGAGAGCTTGAAGAAGCTTTTTCAGGTGACAGATCATCCTGCTGCTTCTTCGTCCCTTTGTTTTGTTTCTTCTTGCTTCCTGGTTGATTGGTTTCTTTGCCTTTATCTGCTGATATGGCATTTACTTTTGAAGCAAGAATCTCTTCATGGGCATTTCGATCTGAAGTCTTACGGGCTTTCTGAGGTGAAGCCTTTTTCGACTTCGCGCTTGTAGTGCCAATCACGCCATCTCCAGCATGAGAGTCAATATTCGATTTAGGAGGGGGAGGAATTGAAAATTCAGGTCTGGGGGCATCAGGTATTTTGTCATAGAGCGTGCCAGACTGAGTATATACCAAGTCTAAATATTGAGCACGAGCAATGACTTGCTCCTCTGTTATGACTCCTCCCTTGGCCACATCCTCCGTTATAGCTGGAAGCAGTGACTGTATAAACCATTCAGCTAGTAGCTGATCAGGAACGTATGTTTTGACCATCCTACGACGGCGACGCCACTCATGTATATGATCAGATATGTGAGTAGCTGTCGTCTGTTTGAAGTTGGTCAGTATCTCGGTTCCTGTTTCATACCTGATTGGTAATTG
This sequence comes from Pinus tabuliformis, assembly GCA_031772625.1. Taxonomy (NCBI): domain Eukaryota; kingdom Viridiplantae; phylum Streptophyta; class Pinopsida; order Pinales; family Pinaceae; genus Pinus; species Pinus tabuliformis. Next base: position 992,496,618 of record CM062807.1, on the reverse strand, counting down.
AAAATGGGTTAAAAAAGTCGTGGCTAAGGAGCTGAAATTGTTGAAAGAGGCTCTTGGCAATTCTATATACCATTTAGCCACCGGACCTGTCAATGTCCTCTGGAAGAGGCGAAGTCTTATCGAATCATCGTTCAGGGTGTTCGATGAACACCACAGATGAAAGGTCATGACGTGATTCGATGGGTCTTCACCTGAATTTCCATTGAATTTAGGAATGTCTGATGGAAGTTTGTGAGGAATCATGGGCCACCAAGGGGCGTAGGCGATAGGATCGTTTGTCAACCGATGTAGATCGGGTAACTCCAGAGTTGCCACGAATGGCAGTTGCTGACTCAAGTTAGGTGAAGCGTACCCAGGGTACGATGGAATCGCCTGAGCAGTTGGTCTTTGCATACCAGCATAATGTAATTGATGCTGATATGACTGATACGGTTGATGGACTACTCCACCGTAGAGCGGTTGGTTTTGACCGTATTGTAGGTACGGTTGTCCATTATTCGCAAAAATTTGCTGCTCGGTACCTTGGTACACTTGCTGGAACTGCGGTTGTTGATACTGCACTAACCATGGTTGTGACGCCATTGGTTGTTGTGCTATGCTTACCACTAGGCCAAGATTAGGGGTAAGGGTACCCGCTTGTGCTTGTGTTGCCCCGCCAGTTGGCGATTGTGGTTGAGTTGCAGGGTCAAAGGGTTGTTGCATTACAACCTGAGAAAACTGAGGTTGACATGCAATAGGTATAGTTTGAACTTGCGACACAGTCACAATAGCTGGTGTCGTCGGGATGTTCGTCACAGGCATCTGTTGTTGCATAGAATACACAACTCTTGGTTGCTGGGATGGCATAGGTATCCAACCACTTGTAGTTATTCCAGTATAACCTCAGTATGGTTGTGAACTCCCGTATGGGTAACCTCCCGGAGGGGGTAATGAGAAAGCATATTGCCCCCCATACGGTGGTGGTCCGGAATCGAGAGGATTTATTACACCTCAAGGACCGGATTGCCCCAACGGATTTCCAAAAGGATCAATCTGTTGAGTTCCAACATAGGAGTTACCAGGTATTATCCCGGGAGAACAAACAGGAACAGACCATACTGTCGTCATGGCCCCCGAAGGGACCCCCGCAAGCTGTTGAGAGTTAGGGACAGATGGTGTGCCGGCGAACATTGTCGGAATGACCCCAGGGAGTTCTGCGGTCACTGTGTCATTTGGCACAGTCCTGGATGTCGACGGTTGTTCATACATTTTGAGTCTATCCAGTAGATTGCCTAGTGATTCTTCAGGAACTTCTCTAGGTGATAGGCTAGCTTCTGATGCAGTAGGAAGTAGAATGATCCCTGCTCCAAAATGTGTTGGAGTAGATGCTTGCGGATCTTCTACAATCTCTTCTATTGCGATCAGACCGGGTGGAAGAGGAAGACCGTCAGGTCCGTAGAATATCTCTGGTGCCGAAGAAGGGGTTGTTTCGACAGCGACAGTTGTTTGAGGAGCAAGACTCTCTGAACCGATCACTGATGGACCTGATTCAGTAACACAAGCATTTGCTTTCAGACTAGGATCAATGTTACTGTCCTTCTGGGGTTGTTGAACTTCTTCAATAGGGGCAGGGTTTCCAGAAATGTTTGGAGTAACTGGAACCTCAGATGTCGTTGGAACACTTGTTCTAACTTTAACAGGAGATTTGGAACCAGTTGAACGAGGTCGCTTTGCCCGGGTTGTTTTCGATTCCGGGGACAAAGACGTTTGTCTTGTATTCCTCCGCAAACGACGGTTCATCGATTGACTTTCTTCCACGATTGCGGATTACTTGATCAACCAACAATGCACAGGGTAAAATGTGTTTTCGAATTGAATTAATTTTAGACGCTTTTAAGACACAACTTGCTTTTTCATGTTTTAAGAGTCGAGAAAAAGCTAAAGATGACTCTAGTCTCCTTCGATGTATTAACGAGCCCGAAGTGACAAATGCTCAAATGGACTTTTTCAGTTATAGAGTTTGAAAAAGGCCAAAAGAAACTACTCTGGAGTTCTAGGCAAGGGTGTGCCAAACCTTTCACGAAACCACAGAATAGGTTTTACGGTACGAGTGGTCGATCTTCGTGAATGCTGTGTTCACTGCATCACGATCAGTAGGGCGGCCGACACGGCTTCCTATGGATAAAGGCTTTGTTCCTATAGGGGTCCCCCAATATACGGGATGGTACGCGGGGGCACAAGTCCGTATTAGTGCTATCGTCCCTCAGGAGGAATCACCCACCTTCGTAGAGATCGACAGTCACTATGTTTAACGACGCCGGTTCACGTCTCTACCTAGACCTCTACTGTGTTTCGTTATGTTTCAAAGCGTTGTTAGATAAATTCAGTTCTTTTTAGGTTGATCTTGCTTAGCAGTTTGCCTTTATGGATCACCACGTGATGTATGAGACAACTCCTAAATGCAGTCTAAGAATGATAAGCAAGCTTTTTTTCAATTCTTTCAACTTATGAAAACCTTAACTACTGAAGGAAAAGAAAGACATCATCTTTTCAAACAGATCATAGAGCACACACTGATGCACTTTTCCTAAATCGACATGCAAACTGTCAAAATGCACATGCACAACGCAAGTATTTCTTTTCTTCTTCCTTAATGTTGATGTATTACAAAAAGAAAGCTGTTGTATAATTTCGAATTCAGTTTCAAGTGAAAGAAACCAAGTTTTTGTCCAATAATCAAAAGAACACCTTAAGATTCACTCATTTCAACACAAGAAATACTGAAATTCGAACCATATAACGAAAGCAAATGCTCAAGCAACTATGAACAGCAATAAACTAACTCTTAGAATCACAACGACACTTTCTCACAGGTCTAGATTCAAGAGGTCATAGCAAGACTAGTTCACTTTCGCTATGGGAAACTGTGAATGACAGCAAGAAATACAATAAGAACAATCACAGTTTCTTCATACAACTAAGGCGGAATGAAGGCAAAGAGAAGTGGTTTCAGCTGGGTATACAGGTTGACAACTGGCTGCAAAAACAATACTGAAAACTGGGCAACAGACAGTGGAGAATCCAAGTTGCACAAGGCAAAACTGGATCAGCGCAGGTGCTGCACTGTCAATCTGAGATGCAGCGCAGGTAGCCCCTTCGGGACCTACATTGCAGTGCAGGTAGCCTTTGTTGCAGCTGCACTGATGAGACAACTCTCGTCTCTCTCAGATTCCGGGTCACAGTTTGCTCAAAAATGAGCGGTTTTTGGCCAAATCAGAGGTTGTCAGTCAAGTATACACTAGAGGATGATTAAAGGAAGATGAACACTATCACAAAGAGCTAAAAAGAGTCCTTGTGGATCAGCTCTTCAAATCATAAACATGCCCAGCACTGGGCTAGAGTAGCTGCCCTCTACCTTGCATTCGAAGGGCTCGAATGCAGTTCGATTCGGTACTCCCTTTGTTTAAGAAATGAATAGCAATAAACACAAGCTACCAACAAGACATGATCCCCAGCGGAGTCGCCAGTCTGTTGTGGGGGAAAGTATCCAACTCGGAATGACCCTAACCCACTCTAAGGGTGACAGTTCCTTAGCAACAGCTGAAAGCAAAGCTATCTAAAGTTTCTTCTTTATGACATGCAAGAGATAAAAGGAAGCGATCCACTTACCGGTGTCTTGCGCAAATGGTCGATCCAATCTCCTTTGATTGCCGCTTGCTCCCAGCTCCAAGTCTTTTCACGGGCCCAGCTACACGAGATCCTGCAAACAAGACAAAGAAAGGAAACTACAAGAAGCATGCATTCATAATCGATTCAAGGATTAGCATAAATCAAAGACGCAAGTAAGACAATACACCATTGAAACACATGCGAATAGAAGAAACTCAAAAGCTTTATTAATATATGGAAGTAAGGTTCAGGCGGTGATACAACCACGAGAGGTCCAATCCAGCATCACCTTCCCGACGGAGAGAAATCTCTTCTTCACCTCCTTCAAGCAATCACCCAATGCTCACAACTGTAAACCAACAGCAATTCTTTGCACTAAATTCCCCCCTCTAGATCCCATGGGATGAGATCCTTATATAGAGTTTTGGAGTGAAGATAAGTCAGCTTGATGTGTGACTTGTTGTCCTCTTCAACTCCAGTTGTTCTTCAGTTCTTCACTCGAAGTTTCTGTCTTCCACTTGGAGTTTTTGAAGCTCTTAACTCATCATTAGGCGAATCTTATCATCAAGTGTCTTTTTAGAAGCTTCCTGGGCACTGGCACTTTGAGGAAAAGATTCCTCCACATGTCCAAGTACGCCCAACGCAGGTAGCCTTTGTTCTACTTGCTATGCAACACAGGTAGCCTTTGTTGTACCTGCTATGTAGCGCAGATGCCTAGTGGAGCAGCTGCAATGATCCAAAACTGACCTATTTTTGAGTGTTTTTCAGTGGAGAACTGATTTGCAGTGCTGTGGTTTGCTGACCTTGTTCCTCTAAGGGTAAGAACAACTTGTTTAGGGACTTTGGATCCCTTAGATTATTGACATTTCATGCTCTATACTGTAAGGCACAAAAATGTCTATAACAGTTTAGGATATCGGTTTTATAAAATTGGTTGTTTAATATATATGGTTTATAATGTTACAATTTTTATATATTAGGGTTTATAAGACTAGAGTTTGTAATTAGGGTTTATAAAATTGGGTATAATATTATGTTTATTATATTGGTTTTAATAAAATGAGGGAAATCATAGAGGGAGAGAAGGAAAGACAATTATATAGGAAGGGATAGAGAGGTAGAGGTAAGGGTCGAGAGAGAGAGAGTTGAAAGGGGGTTGTTGTGGAGTAGGGATTAAAGGAGGGAGGGAGGGATGAGGGGAGAGAATTCTAGAGAGACAGGGAGCAGGGGGTGGAGATAGAAGGAGAGAGGGAGGGATATAGGTACACAATTAGAGGGGGAAAGAGAGGGAGAGGTGGGGTAGGAGAGAGAGAGGAAGTCACAGGAATAAAGAGAGAAGGATAGGTGGATGGAGAGAGAGACATGGGGAGAAATATTGAGGAAGAGAGTGAGGGGAAGAGAGGGAAGGGGATAATGAGGGAAATAGACACAATGATGGAGGTGGAGGATAGATATATAGGGAGAGGGAAGAAGAGGGAGATATGCAGAGAGAGGGAGCTATATAGAGAGAGGGACACAGGGAAGGGGATATGGATTTAGAAAAGGAGGGATGAAAGGAGAGATGGAGAAAGACAAACATATAACTAGAAGAGTGATGTGGTGTAAAAAAAACCTAATTATTGTATATATATGATTTAAATAATGAAGGACTTTCAACGTTAAAGTTTTGAAATATATCCTCAATTTTTTATATAGATCACAGAGTGTTGAATAATGTTATAAATATAATAAATTTTACTCATTTGAAATATAAAAATTTTTAGAAAAACCTCAAAATTTACCCCTCTCTATTTTATTATTTTTATCAAGGTATTGGGGTACTCGTTTTTCAGCTATTATTTGAAACTCAGTTTCACGGTCGTAATAGACATTCCCATTAATAAACACACATATTCATGATTTTGGTTTAGGATAGTTGTTATTATAAGATATTATATATCAGGTGTACTAAACCAAATCTTGAATCAAATCCCTAATATATTATAGACCAATATTACATGTCTAATAACTATTCAAGGCCTATTGCTAACATGTTGTCATTATACATGACAACAATGACATGTCATGTGACATATGACACTTCAATTGTGTCCTTTTGGATATTTGAAAACACCTTTATCAATTGACACACAACATTTAATTGTTGCTTCCACATCACCATCATTGTCATGTCTCTTTCATGCCATGCCATCTGACTCATATTTGATACTGGATTTAGTTATTTTCTATAATAGTGATGAAACCCAATATGTGGTACCCTAGTACTGGGCCTTCCCATATTGGTATCAGATGATATGTTCATGAAACCCTAAAGAAGAAACATTTGAAATCTAGTATATTGACATCATATTTCTTCATGCCACACTAGACCTATATGTGGTAATTTCTATGTTTTAAGTAAAATTTGTCTCAACTTGTGCCTTTTAGACATTTATATCAGAAATTTTCACATTACACATGGCATCCACATGGTAATTCCACATCATTAATGATCCAATTTACTTAGCCAATATCATCTAACAAATTTTGGTAATATAATGTCATACTAAAATACCATCCAATATTAGATATCCAATAACTCATGTCACTTTAATCAGGATTAGTTTTAATCATGACTAAAACTAATCGTGATCATAAGATAAATGAAGTAGTTAGATTTTAGTTGAAAATTCACATTTTTGTTTGTTTACTTTTTATTTTTATAGATTGACATTTCAATATTAGTGTCACTGACCAAGTGTTTTATGAATATCATGTCGAAACTAAAATTTCATAAATTGATATCAGGATATCAAGGTATCAGAACATAGTCATGCTTTATAACACCATACAATATATAATATATGATACTTTAGATTATTTTAAGTTCATACAAGCATTGTTCAACTTTTAAACTTACTTATAACACTTGTGTCATCCTACTTAATGTGTTTGGACATGAAGTCATTTTATTAATGGAACTTTGAGTTTATTTATTTAAATATTACCTCCCTTGCTCATTTGATTTGTATACTAAGAAACAAATAACCTATTCATTGGCATAGTTTTCATTAGTTATGTAATGTCACAAGTTGAATTTTATTAAAATCTTGCACTGCGAAAGGAAAAGAAAGAACTCCTCTTTAATCTTAGCATAAATTAGGGTTATGCAACCCTCTATAATGATTTGTATTAATATCGATACCTATAGGTTTTGCAAGGAATTACATCTTGAGAAAACGATAATAAATGGTGTTTTTGTACTTGTTGGTAGATGGTTCAATTACCTATTCTTTCTACTACAAAACTCTTTTTTGCATTACAGATAATACCTAATGAGATCCATGTAAATTTCTAATAAGTTAAGTCCTTCCATTCAAAATGAAAGATGTTGCATTTCTGATGATATTCTAACAGAACACGAGGGTGAAAAATGATAATAATAATAGGCAAATAGAGTGGTAATACTTAGCTCTTATGAATAGTCTAACATAATAATATTGTGCAAATTTCATTATAATTAAATGGTATTTTGGTGAAAGTATATATAATCCAATTATATGGTTCATATAAAAAATTGTCTCGAGTTCATTTCATTTATATTTGGAATTTCTTGTGCTATTATTGCAATGAGATGTGAAATTTTAGAGATTAGGTTTTGACCAATAATATTGATTTCAAGGTTCACATCATTATTTCTACACAAATATACCATAAGGTGAAAGAACACAATACATAAATCAAATAATAAATTTCATTATGCTCTGTGAAACTCAAATATAATTGCAATGAAATTCCTTAGCGCATTATTACTCTAACACATGGTCATTATTCATCATTTTTCTGCCAAAATATTTAGTTCATGTTAAATAAGATTAGATTCCCTCTTTTGTAAGCCATGAAACATTTAGTTAACCAGTTGTGACTTGATTCAATTTTTTATTTTTTTTTGCATAATACCTAAATTGATTTCATTTCCATCACATATTTTGTTATACTAACTTTCATAGTTGTATTACTTAAATTTTGCGCTACAAGATTAGTATCATATATTCAGATTGTGCACACTCAATCAATATCATATACCTTATCATGAATAATTATAATGGTTATGATATCATAATCCAACATAATGAATTATATGAATAATTGGATAAAGAAAATTTCTCCTACACACAGGATTAAAATCTTTATTATTTTCTCTTTATAAAATTTGGTTTTCATTCAATTTGTTATGAGCAATATATTTATCTGATGTGACCTCATTTTCCATATAGGAGTATTTTCTATATATGGGTGGTTCAACTATTATTCCACATGATAATAAAAATTATTATTGCTATTATACAAAATCTGTAAATGAACCATGTGTATTTTTATAATTCATTAATTATGATATTACTTGAAATAGATTCATAATTTAGCTAAGTTTGGTTCAAATAAATCTATTATTGTTAAGTGTGGAGCTTGATTATCTTCTTTATTCAGAGGTATCACCTCATTGTACCCCAGTTTGTAATGTGGCGGCAACGCCACCCATAATATTTACGCTGCAAGAGGGGTCCAAGGGGGGATGGCAGTGATATTTAGGAACCCTCCCCTGGAGGGGGATGGGCCACCACCCGTAATATTTACGCTGCAAGGGGGGTCAAGGGGGGGATGGAAGTGATATTTAGGATCCCTCCCGTGGAGGGGGATGGGGGGCAGTGCCCCCGAAGCTAAAAATAGATGTAAAATTGTCTTGTAAAATGTTGTAATTTCATGGTTAATCGAGGCCATCCATTAGGTAGATATCTGACGATAGAAGTTATGTCTAATTTAGGGTTTTTCCCTAGAAGGCAACCCCTTGCTATATATTAGGGAATTGTATTTCGTTTATGGAGATCTATATTCTAAGTGAGGAAGAGAGAGGAGATTGACGGTCAATAGGGAATTACAATGGATCTCATGTAGGTTGTATCTATTCATTTTGCTGGATAATATAAGAGGAAGGACTAGATGTTTCTTCATGGATGTAGCCCAAATTTGGTGAACCCCGTATATTTGTGTCTCTCTTATTTTATCTGTTTTCTGTGTTTATATTTCTCCAATATATCTTATGCATTCCATTGCTTTGTAATATATAATTTTCTAACAACTGGTATGAAAGACAAAGGTCTATTTGGCTGATAAACTCACAAGAGAGAAGGGTTCCTGGTTCAAGTGGGAGAAATGGTGGAAGATGGTAAGTTTAGGGTTGAAAAAATTAACGACAAAAACTGCCAGCTATGGAAGATGCAGATGGAAGATTATTTGTAGTAGAAAGATCTATACCAACAATTGAGAGGAGAGACAAATGAGTAGATGAGTATGACAGAAATAGAATGGAATATTATTGACCGAAAGGCACTTGGAACAATACGGTTGTGTCTAGTGGCATCGGTAGCCTTTAATATTTCAAAGGAAATGACAACATAGGTTTTAATGTTGGCATTGGCCAAACTATATGAAAAACCCATGGCCTCAAATAAAGTATTTCTTATGAAGCATTTATTTAATATGAAGATGTCAGAAGGTGGATCTATTGCTGATTATTTAAATGATTTAATATAGTTGCCAGTCAGTTAATTTCTGTAGGGGTAACTTGTGATGATGAAGTTAGGGCTTTGTTATTTCTATGCTCATTGCCAGAAAGTTGGAATGGTTTAGTTATGGCCACTAGTAACTCTATCTCTGGATCTAGTACTTTAAAGTTTGATGATGTTGTCGGTGAAATACATAGTGAGGAAATGCGATGGAAAAGATCTGTGAGACATCAGGTAATGCTTTGATTGCAAAGACTAGGGGAAGAAAAATTGAAAGAGGAAAGAGCCTAGGATATCGTAGTAAGTCAAGGAAAGACAGATCCAAGTCCAGATCAGGGATAATGTGCTGGAAATGTGGGAAGAAAGGACACTTGAAGAAACACTACGAGTCTCAAAAGGGAAAAGAAGGAGTTGCACAACAACAAAACAATAATGAAGTGAATGTGACAGGTGATCTGTTGCAAGGTGCTTTGATTCTTTCATTAGAAAATACTATTGATGCTTGGGTCATATATTTAGAGGCCTCATTCCATCCCACACCTGATAGAAAACATTTTCATGATTATGTTCAAGGAGACATTGGATAGGTTCAATTGGGTGATGATAAACCATGTAAAAACATTCGAATGGTTACAGTTTTCATAAAACAACAAAATGGAAATCAATGGCTATTGAAGGAGGTAATGCATGTTCCATATATGAAGAAAATTATAATTTCAACACGATAGTTGGGAGGTGAATGATGTGTGACTACTTTTACAGATAAAACCTGGAAGGTAACTAAAGGAGCCCTGGTAATAGCAAAAGGAGAAAGGGTTGGCACATTGTATTTACGCAATGGTATTTCTAATTTTGTTAATGCTTTAACCTCTATAGGAGAAGATACAACTTTGTGGAATCATAGGCTTGGGCACATTAGTGAGAATGGGATGCAGATTCTTCACTTAGGAAATTTGTTGCCATGTTTGAAGCATGTCGATTTAACATTCTATGAGAATTGTGTTTATTGAAAACAAAAGAGATTTAGATCCCTCATAGTCGGGAAAGAAAAGAAGAGCGAAAAATTAGAGCTTGTGCATGCAGATGTATGGTGACCTTCTCAGGTGTCATGTCTCGGTGGCTCTCGTTATTATGTTACTTTTATTGATGAGGAAACTAGAAAAACTTGGATTTATTGTATTCCAAATAAATATGATGTATTTGATACTTTCAAGGAATGGAAATCTTTGGTTGAAAATGAGTCAGGAAAAAGGTTGAAGTGTCTCAAATCAGACAATGGAGGTGAATATTGTAGCAAAGAGTTTGATATGTATTGTTCAGATAATGGAATTCACAGAGAGAAGACAATTCTAGGAAAACCATAGGAAAATGTTGTGTCAGAAAGGATGAATAGGGAAATCATGGAGTGTGTAAAGTGCATGAGATTACATGCAGGATTACCTTTACAATTTTGGGCAGATGTTGTAGATACTGCTATTTGTCTAATAAATAGATGGCCTTCAAGTTCCTTGGATGGTGGTATTCCAGAGGAGGCATCGACAGGTAAAAATGTAAACTACTCATTTTTATAGACTTTTGGTTGTGAAGCCTTTGTCCACATTAATAAGGAAAATAGATCAAAGCTTGAGTCAAAATCAAAGAAATGTAACTTTATTGGATATGGTGTTAATGATTTTAGTTATCGCTTTTATGATTATGAAAAATACAAAATCATTAGAAGAAGAGATGTCATATTCAATGAAAATGTTTTGTATAAGAATCAATTGTAGGAAAAGAAACAGGAAAAAGAAAATAGAGAATACACAGTGCTTGATGAGATCACATAAAAAGTGATGGTGCTTGAAAATCATAATGATCAACAAGTAGAATAAAAACAATAACCACAATAAGAAAAAGCACCTCAAACACCTAAAAGTGGTGTTATAAGATCTATGACGATAAGTAGACCCCCTGAAGGATACTCTCCTTCATTGTATTTTGTATTGTTGACTGACTCTAGTGAACCAAAATGTTATGAAGAAGCTGTGTAGGTAGAAACCATGAAGAAGTGGGAGCGAGCCATGAAAGAAGAGTTGGACTCCTTAGCACATAACTAGATATGGGACTTAGTCAAGTTGCCTATAGGTTAAACAACATTACAGAATAAATGGGTTTACAGGCTGAAGGAAGAAGATGGAGGTAGAAAAGGGTATAAAGATAGACTTGTGGTGAAGGGGTTTGCACAGAAAAAGGATATAGACTTTGATGAGATATTTTCTCTTGTTGTTAAAATGACTTCAATAAGAAATATTTCAAGTCTAGTAGCAGCTAAATATTTTCATCGAGTAGTTAGATGTAATGACAACCTTTCTTCATGGGGATTTGGAGGAAGAGATATATATGCACCAGCCACAAGGATATGAGGTAAAATGGAAGGAGAAACTAATTTGTAGGTTGAATAAGAGCTTGTATGGCTTAAAATAGGCTCCAAGATAGTGGTATTAAAAATTTGACAGGTTTATGTCTGAACAAGGTTATACTAGATGTCACTATGATCATTGTGTTTATTTCAAAAGGAAAAATGATGGTAGTTATATTATATTGTCATTGTATGTAGATGAAATTCTTGTCACACGTTATAACATGCAGGAAATAAATGTGCCCAAAAGAAAATTGGCAAACTCATTTGCAACAAAGGATTTGGGTGCTGCAAAACAAATCGTGTGTATGAGAATAACTAGAGACACAAACAATCGTAAATTAACATTGTCTCAGAGTGAGTACATACAAAAGGTGTTGAAAAGGTTTAATATGCAGAATGCAAAACCAGTTAGTATACCTTTGGCTATCCATTTTAAACTAAGTAAGGAAATGTGTCCCAAGACTTAGGAAGAAATGACTTATATGTCTAAAGTTCCATATGCATCAACAGTTGGAAGCTTAATGTATGTAATGGTCTACGTAAAGCCTGATATTGCACATGCAGTGGGAGTTGTAATCAGGTACATGAACAATCGAGGAAAAGAACATTGGATTGCGGTGAAGTGGATTCTCAGGTATTTGAGAGGTACCAAAAATCAATCATTATGCTTTGGTGGTTCAAACATTGCTCTACAGGGATATGTTGATGTAGATATGGTGGGTGACAGATATAATAGGAGGAGTACAACATGACATATGTTTACTGTAGGTGGAACAACTGTCAGTTGGGTTTCAAAACTACAAAGTGTTGTTGCACTCTCAACAATAGAAGTAGATTATGTTGCTAGTAAACAAAAAATTTGGTTACAATGTTTCTGGATGAATTGGGAAAGAAGTAGGAGTTGGAAAGGTTATATAGTGACAGCCATAGTGCCATACACATTGCAAAGAACTTTGCATTTCATTCCAAGAATAAACATATACAACTCAAGTACCATTTCATACGGTTAGCGTTGGAACATGGACAGTTGAAACTAGAAAAGATACACACTAGCCAGAATCCTGCAGATATGTTAACAAAAATTGTAACCACGGAGAAACTGATATTATGTTTAGTTTCAATTAGTCTTCAAGTATGATGAAGAAGATGAGAAACAACCAGGTCCAATGTGGAGTCATTTTCTAGCAAATAAAGTAGTGGTGGAGTTGCTATAATTAGTCTCCAAGTGGGAGATTGTTGGGCGTGGAGCCTGATTATCTTCTTTAATTAAACGTATCACCGCATTGCACCCTAATTCATAATTTGGTGGCAACTCCGCCCGTAATATTTTTGTTTCAAGGGAGGTTTGGGGGGGGGGTGGCAGCGATCTTTAGGATCCCCCCTTGGGGGGGGATCATGGGCAGTGCCCCCAAAGCTAAAAATAGATGTAAAATTTCCTTGTAAAAGGTTGTAATTTCATAGTCAATCTGGTATGTTCATTAGGCTGAGATCTGATGGTAGAATTTATTCTTAATTTAGTGTTTTTTGTCCTAGAACACAACCCCTCGCTATATATGAGGGAATTGTATTGCACCTATGGAGATTTGTATTCTGAGAGAGGCAAAGGGAGGAGATTGAGAGAGAAGAGGGAATTACAATGGATCTGATGTAGGTTGTATCTCTTCATTTTGTTGGATAATATAGAAGGAAGGACTCATTATTTCTCCATGGATGTAGCCCAAATTGGGTGAACCACGTATCTCTCTCTCTCTCTTGTTTTATGTGTTTTCTCTCTTTAGATTTCTGCAATATATCTTTTGTGTTCCATTGCTCTATAATATATAATCTTATAACAATTAATATAGCTTTTTTATAAACATAGAGAACTAAAAGAAAAATTATTTTAAATCAACTAAATAAACCATTACTTAACAATGATTTGATATATTTATGATATAACATAATTTAGCATTTCCAACAATTCAATCATGGGTTCTACTTTACTATTATTACAATTCTAGTTTAATATATATATGATATGAATTGATGGTTGTAAATTGCATAATTGATTCAAATATGTAATAAATTCACTTTATAACTTAATGATAAATTCCTATAGATTACTAGGGAAGAAATTCTAATTATACATTAAAGTTATTCAAATTTTACAGCACCAAAGTATAGTTAAATAAGAATGTAATTGATCTAAATGATTCAAATATGATGATGTTGTTTTTGAAGTTGTAGCACCAATCTCATATTCTTCTGACTAAAATATTGGCCACTTTACTAAATTTGTTTGTCCCACTAATGAACTATCTTACCAACTACTTGGGCACTTTGCTTTACTTTGGATCCACAAATTGCAATGGTCATGTAGAAGGATTGGATGAACAATAGTGAGGTAGAGAGAGACTAATCAAACTAACGAGGTTATCACTCTAGCACGATTCTCTACTCATGAAACTCTCAACAATGCTCAAGCTAATCCCTCCATAGTAAATTATATATTACCACTGTAGAGTCTAATAAATGTTTTATCTTGACATCCTTTTTGTCCATATTTAGCTCCTTTTTCCTACCACTATCATCTAAATAAATGCAATAAACATAAGGTTTTGACAAGGTAAACATTCATATGTCCTCTTCTTCATATTTTGTCAATATGCGTTATTGTTCTATTAAAGTTTAGATGCAGCTACAAAATTTATTTGAATTTGCAGCCAATCCACAGATCTACAGCTACTTCCATTGTTCACAGGGTTTTGAGTGCGCCAACTCAGTAAAGGAGTATATGGGTAGATAGGGAATGATCCTCTCATGGATTTCTTCCTATTTACTTGAGCTAATTCACTAGGATATCTGCACTATAAAATGGTCAACCATGGCAGTGAACAGTAAGACAATGCGCTGGAAAATAGTCTTAATTTTAAGAGACTTCATCGATTTTATTTTCCAATAGAAAATCGACAAATAATTGATATGATTTAGTTTTGATAAGGATTATAGTGAAGTCCTATATGCTTAAATGTTTCATATTGTTAATAAGAACTCTATAAAAACATTGGGAGCTTTGTGTAATGGTTGTGCCACCGTATGTAATTTGAGCATCATGTAGAACTCTTTTTATCTTAATGCAAAGTTCCTGTTTCATATATTTTATATGTTGTTTATTTAATGTCACTGAATGCCTCATGGAGTTCCCCTTCACGCAAATTAGGCCTTTGATTCACAGTGAATAGGTATTATTTTGTTTCATAGATTTAATTCATGGATGCCGTGTTTTCATGTTTTTAAGATGCAGTCCAATGAAGTTCACGACTAGGTTCACTTGATTGATTTTTGTATCGTTCATTTTTTTCCTTAATACCTAACATAAACTAAGTAATTTAATTTCATTCATTTGCCTAGCATAGCTTAGTGATTTCATAGTTCAGTAATCTCGTTTTTGTTTTTCTTTTTGCATTAAAATAAAGTTGTAGTAGATAAGAGTGGCAGTCTTTTTCAGCTTCTGAATTCAAGAACATTTCATGTCCAAGTTGATAAATTAGGATTTTATTTATGTCATTTCACGCTTTCATATTTAGCTTTGCTTAGCTGCAACATAAAAATCCAAAAGAAATTGATAAGTTGAAAACAAGATTAACATAACATATTCATTGAAAATAGTTAAAATCATTATCCAAGCATTCTAAAAACTCAATTCAATTAGAACTAATAATCAATTAATAATAAAATAATATGAATAATATCCTAATATAGATAATAACATTATCTCAACACTAATTCTAGAGTTTGACATTAACTTTGATAATGATAACATCATCACATTAATGACATAAAGGAGTTCTAGCGCATATAGTGCACTTGCACTTGATGAGTTTACCTGCCCAAGTTGATAATTTATTCTTACAATTTAAGAACATTAAATTGACTAAACATTTTGACGTCATTGCTGGGGAAGTGCAAATAGAAGTGAAAAAAAATAAAAACATGATATACGTAGGGAAAGAGACTATATATGTAGATTTGTAGGATGAGGAAGAAGCTTAATTCCAATAAATCCACTCACTCCACCATGTCTTCAAAGTTCCACACCATCTACTCAAACTCGAATTCCATCTGTAGACCAACAAAGACTTCCTGACATCTTAAGATCTAAAATCCAATCCAGAACTTCACCTCCTTCATCTACTGAGGAACCAGAAACTCATCTTGATTATCCATTCATAGAGGAACTAGATACTGAAGAATCCATCATGGTTGAAGAAGAAGATAGAGAAGTACAAAATGTCAATGGTGAACAACCTAGGATTGGAGGAGGAGGTAGGGGTAGAAGAGGAGGTGGAGATAGATGTAGAGGAGTAGGTAGAGATAGAGGAGATCAATACCCTTTTGTATTTCCTATCTTTGACGAGGATACAACACTCACAATGAATAATATATCACCTTCTCTTCTTCCTAATTTCCATGGAAAAATAAGTGAATATCAAGAGACATTTCTCTTTGAAATTGAGGTATTATGCAGATCATATGATCATCTACGTTATGATCAAAACTTAAAATTGTTCCATGAAACCTTAAAGGATTCAACATTAAAATGGTTCATGAGTGTAGGAATGAATATTATAAGGACATGGGCACAAATGAAAAAATCATTCTTAGAGAAATATAGGGACCACTATATGTCTCACAACATTAGGGATGAAATCTTCAAAATGGCGCAGAACGAAGATGAGAATATTGAAGACTTAGTCGAGAGATTTGTTTCTAATCTTAAAATGGAAAAAATGGATAGTCTGAATGAGAAAACTTTGAAAGTCCTCCTACTTAAATATATCGTAGATGAGTGGATTGATCTCTTTAACTTGACAAGAAAAGGAGATATTTCTCAATTACCATTTGCAAATATTTTTGATCTATGTGTCCATATCTCAAGGGGTAAAGCATGAGTTGGAAAAAGTCCTAAGGATCCTCTCTTATCAAGAATCAATAAATTTGCAGTTGGGACAGTTATTAGGGTAGAGTTAGGAAACTTTATTGATACTTTTAAGACAGATATTTTAGGGATTCTTAGTGAAAAAATTGACACACTTCAAATACAAAATAATAAAAAGGTCAAAAATGTTGCATTATCCATCTTTTGTCTCGAATGTAGAAAGAAGCATGCTCTAAGAAAATGTCATTTCGACTTAAAAACCATAGAAACGTGTGCCATATGTGTATATAACCATGGTACTAAAGAATGTCCTTCTCTACCATGTCTTGAGGCTGTATTTAATGATGAAGGAATACCAGAACAAGTAGACCCTCTTTATTTTATTGCCAAAAGACCATGATAGAACTCTCAAGCAAATCAACCACAAGGATTTAAATCACAACAATTTGCTCAGTATTCAGAAAATAAATGGAATCCTTCTTGGCAGCCTTTGGCTCAACCATAATCACAATCTTGGAATCATGGATGACAAAATCCTTATCGGGCTTATTCTTGATATCAACAATATTCACCATCCTATCATAATTTCCCACCACAATTCTTACCTCAATCTAATCAAATTCCTCAATCTAATCAAATTCCTCAAGATAATTAATTACCTCAAGTTCAAACCCAAAATCAAAATCCACAAATCTCCCAACAATCTACACAAAAATCCAATCAATCACCTACTCAACCAATTCTGAATTCGAATAATAAAATGTCACAACATGTTTACAATATGGAAGGGAAAAATCCTCAAACCTATGTAAAAAATCCACTAGATATAAATAATGTTCAATTAAGATCTGGTAGAGTATTACAAAGAAAACAACCTGTTGTCATTCAGGAAGCAAGGACAAATCTTCAAAAATATAAAAATCAATTTGGGGAAGGAGAAATCTATCGTCCTCATAAAAAAATAATCAAACAGAGAATGTTCCTATAAATTCTGATGATACTCCTATTATACAACAACCCGCAGTATCCATTAAACCACCTTTTCTTGAATGGTTGAAAATTGATGAAGGAGTATGAAAACAAATCACATTGCCTGATTATAATATGCTAGAGGAATTAAGAAATGTTTGTATAAAAATTCCTTTATTACAAGCTATAAAAGAAATAACAATTTCTACAAAAACAATCAAGGAGAGTACTCAAAGATGAGGAAGAAAAAAAAAAAGACATAAAAATAATTCAATTAGTTGGGAAAATTGTAGACATCATGATGGGGAAATCAACAATACAAAAATATTTAGATCTTGGGAGCCCCATTGTGAAAATTCACATCAATGGAATTGAAATACCAACACACTAATTGATTCAGGAGTAGCCATAAACATAATGAACAAACAAATCATGGATTCACTAAGGCTTCCTAATCTTCAATACACACAAAAATTATTGCAATTAGTAGATAGGTATGTAATTAAACCTGATGGTGTATTAGAAGGTGTTTTTGTATCCTTGCATTCTTGGGAATATCCTGTCGTGTCGTTTTAATACCCAAGAATAATTTAGGAGGACATCCATTAATCCTAGGAAGACCTTGGTTAGCTACGGCATATGCTTTCAACCAGTTGTAGATAAGGTGACATGTTTATCTTAGATGGAAGTTCTAGAAAGAAATTTACATTGTATCCACCTACAAAAACAACAATAGTAATAGAGAGTGAGGAATGGGTAGATGATGATGATGATATACAACATGTTTGCACTACTGATAAAGTGATGAGGACCAAATTTTAAATATAATGGAAAATAATGAACCCTTCTCACATTATGACCATAGTTTAATCGAATATCTATCATCTAGATAAATGTATTTACACTCTATGGAAACAATTGGAAATTATTCAATAGAAATTTTTCTAGGAGAAACTTTGAACATTAATGAAAACTTGGAAGAATTACAAAAAAAACAACTGGTATAAATTTTGCAAAAACACTCTTGTGCTTATGCATGGGAATACATTGGTATGATAGGAATTAATCCTAAAACTTGCATGAACCATATCTACATTCAACATAGTGTGAGACTAGTTAGACAACCACAAAGAAGAATGAATCCAAATGTGAAAGAAATTGTTAAGGAGTAATTACAAAAACTACTAAATGTAAAATTCATCTATCCAATATTAGACAGTCAGTGGGTTTCACCCCTAGTAATCATTCCTAAGAAAAATGGAAAATAGAGATTATGTATTGATTACAAGGAATTGAATAATGCAGCATTAGAAGACCACTTTCCACTTAATTTTATAGATCAAGTCTTAGACACATTAGTAGGTAAAATGTATTTCTCATTTTTTGACAGTTTTACTGGATGCAATCAGATTCATCGATTACCTAAGGATCAGGATAAAACCACATTTACCTGTCCATGGGGAAATTATGCTTGCTAAGTACTTCTTTTTAGATTATTCAATGCTCAAGTCCTGATAATTTTCTTTGATTTTATTCATGATTGTGTGGAAGTATATATGGATTATTTCATAGTTTATGGAGATTCTTTTGAAGAAGCACTTGAAAATTTAGAAAAAGTTCTAATAATATGTAAAGAAACAAATTGTTTGTTAAGTCATGAGAAACGTTTTATGATGTTTAAGGAAGGAATTGGTTTAGGTCAGCATATTTCTAGAGATGGAATTAAGGTAGACTCGTCTTAAGTGTAGGTCATTTCTAAATTATCAGTGCCAAATTGTCAATGAGATGTTATGTGTTTTCTTGGTTTTATTGGACACTATAGAAGGTTCATAGAAAAGTTCACAAAAAATGCATCTTGACTCTTCAAGCTACTTACCAAAGACTGTGAATTAAGTTGGGATTCTGATTTTCAAAATTCCTTTGAAACTTTGAAAAAGAAAATCTATGAAGCACCTATTTTAAAAGGACCTAATTGGAAATTTCCTTTCCATATATCAAATGATGCTTCGGACACGACCTTAGGAGTTTTGTTGGGAAAAAAAGACCTTACTCCTTATGCAATCTATTATACTAGTAAAAATTTAACTCCAAGATAGCTAAAATATATTGTAACTAAGAAGGAGTTTTTAGTTGTAGTTCATGTCATTAATAAATTCAAACATTATATAACAAGCTATGAAACTTTCATTCATAGAAAATATGTTTCCATTAGATATCTAATGAATAAACCAATCCCTAATGGCAAAATAACCAAATGGCTCTTACTGTTGCAAGAATTCAACATCACCATTCCAGATTGACCCAGAAAAAAAGAATACAATTGATCACTTTTCATCTAAAATTCAGAATGATAACAATGATAAACCTATGGAGGATAAATTTCCCAATGAATATGTTTTTGCAGTATCTACTAAATGACCTTGGCATGAAGATATTTATAATTATTTAGCTAGAGGGAAATGACCATTTCAATTGTCTCCTATAGAAAAGAGGAGGATAATTCAAAACATCACATCCTACTCATGGATAAACGAAGAATTGTCGAAAACAGGACAAGATCTCATCATCAAAAGATGTGTTCGAGAAGACAAGATACGAAACTACTTAAAGCATGCCATAATGAACCATGTGGAGAACATCTTTCTAATAGAAGAATTTCTTATAAGATCCTTCTCTTAGGATATTATTGGCCTTCCATTTTCAAGGATATCAAGGAATATGTTAAGAGATGTCACAGTTGTCAAAGAACGAGGAAACCTATTATTTCAAAGGAAATGCCATTATGACCTCAGGTACTCATTGAACCTTTTGAGAAATGGGTGCTAGGTTTCGTTGGTCCACCCAATCCACCTTCAAAACAAAAAAAGGATATTATGGTATGTATTGATTATGTCACTAAATGGGTAGAATCTAAAGGACATCCTTTTGCTACTGAAAATGTTGTAGTTTCATTTCTTTTTGAGTATATTTTCACTTTTTTTGGTGTTCCAAGGGAAATTGTAACAAATCAAGGAGCACAATTTACATTCAGATTAGTGCAGAAGCTCATGGAACAGTACAAAATCAACCATTGAAAATCTACTCCATACCATCCATAAGCCAATGGATAATTTGAGTCTACAAATAAGGTGATTGAAGCAATTGTCACCAAGAGTGTACGCTTACATAGGAAGGACTAGGTGGAAAAGCTCCTAGAAGATTTGTAGACTTATAGAACTACATGGATAAGCACTACTGGACATACTCACTATGAACTTGTTTATGGGAAGAAAGTATTACTTCCCATAGGGTTCTAGATCCAAACCTATAAAATAGTAGTCCAGTTGGATATTGACTTATCAGAAGCATGAAACAAAAGGATGGGACAACTCAATGAGCTTGACGAAATAAGACAAGATGCCTTCCAGAAGACCAGCCTATTTCAACAATAGAGATCCAGATTGCATGAAAAATACATCAAAGAATGAAAATTTCATCCAAGAGATCGGGCATTACATTTTTATTCAAAGTTCAAGAACTTCCAAGGAAAATTCCAAAGTTAGTGTCTTGGACCTTATGAAGATGAAAATGTATTTGACAATGGTGCAGTCAAAATTAGGACTATTCATGAAGAGAAAATTCCTCTTTTAGTGAATGGACATCGACTTAGACTTTATCAGATGCCATTGTAAAAGAAGAATTTGTTAAAATTTTCCAAGATAACACAGAATTGAAGATGGTTGAGAGGAATTCTTCTTCTTTTCCACCTTAAAAATTTTATTTTTCCTTGTTTCATAAAATAATAATAATAATAATAAATAAAAAATATTTTCTTTAATAATGTATAAACATGAAAACCAACAAGTTGTTGGCATGATTAGACAAAAAAATTAAAGTGAAAACCAACCCTTGTTGGCACCTTAAATTTTACCTTAATCATTTATCTAAAAAAAATCCCTTTTTCTAAACATCCCTTTCTTGGTTTTTTTCTTAGCTACAGAATTAGTGACTTTCTATAGCTCTAGCAAGTTTCTGCAGTGACAGGGACACTTGGTGGCTCAAATTGAAGAATCATTGAATCCATTCAAAGTGCAAAAGTACCTACAAATGAAATCAAAAGACAAATAAAGGTTACCAAATAAATCTAAGGTATGTAACACTTTAATTTTACAATGGGTATTAACATTTTGCATATATGAATTATGTGGACATAACATTATCGAAGAGCTAAAATCATCGCAGTTCATGGATGATAGTCCCTTTTTAAATCCATTATAATCCGCGACCATTTTAACTCCTACCCCATACTCAATTCGGATCCATCAATTTGATCGCCGAAACATTGAATTAAATGCATTCAAATGGCTAACTCATCCCCGTGAACCTTCATTATACTTGCCCATTGTCTCATTATTTCAATTAATATAGTTTCTCCATCCTAGAGTGAAACCCTACTGAGAATTTTTTTCCTATCAAGTAAAATAGTTCTTGAGACGAAACATCTCTCACTATGGGTGTTATTGTTTGAACATAACCAACAGGAAGGAAATTTTTGGAAGGATACCCCCAGACCAGAGAATTGTTACAAAAATATCAATGGTTAGATTTCAAAGAAAAGTTTAATGGTTTCCATAGGGAGGTGAAAATATCCTTTGCATGATCTTTTGATGGAGAAGAAATTCAAATAGGCGATGTTAAGTTCACAGTGACATAATCCTTGATTACAGAAGCCACCCGACTACCGAAAGCTAGAGAAAATTGGTTCAAGAACAGAGGAATTGAAGGGGAAGAATGGAAATTTTTCTTAAAAACCCAAGCATGGATACTATTATCTTCAAAAAAGGTATTCCTAGCTCCACCCACAAAACTAAGTGGAGAAATTTTCTCCTTATCCTTTAGAAATTTGTTACTTGTGAAAGCTAATTTTGGTGTATGTTTTTCTATCATATTAGGATATTAGTGAAATTCCTTGAAGAACATCAAATGAATATTCCATACTTTTTGTTGAATAGCTTTAAGAAAATGTCAGTAAGAATTCAGAAGAAAATCTAACTTATAGAAAACACAATGTACCATCATGGATTAGTAAAAATTTTGATTGAGTTTCATCTTCAAATCATAGGTGATAATTGGGAAGATTTTCTAGTGAGAATTTACTTTGAAGAGAAAACCCCAGAACAACTAAGTAGTAGCATAACCCTAAAGGGAAGAAAGAGAAAAATTGAGACAGTAATACAACAGGGACCACAACATCAACAAGATTTGCGAGAGGATGATCTACCAATTGTAGAAATTTTGCAAAAAATGAACATAGAAAGTCTTAGAAGAAATAAATCTAGCAAGAAAATAGAGGTTTTATCCCAAATAAAAACCTTGTGTCAGAAAGAAATTCTGAAAGTTAAGGAAAACAAGATTCAAAGGTTGCTGACCACAGGTTGGAGAAGAAGCACCATATTGAACGCACTGAAAGAAGAAGACTTAGAAGTTGCGAAGCATATTGGTTTTGAGTCAAAAGAGAAATCAAAATATCTCAGGGACTGTCCAAGAGAATCACTGAGACTATCACCAAGGGTATCACCACATCCCTTCATTTTACCTCCAAAGAGTCCAATACAAATCCTAGATATTGATCCTGTACAACAATAAACCTATGATCACATAGAATGATTAGAGAGAAAGGGAGCAACATTCAAAGGATCAATTCAAAGCCCAAAATAAGAAATGAACCATTTTAATGAGCCACAAGAACCTCCAGTATCTAATGTCTTGAAACAAGAAATCTTTGAGATGGAGATATTAAACATGTACCTCAAAACTGAAAATAAAATGCTAAAGGCACAAAATGGAATTCAAATTGTCGAAAGTGATAGCCTCATTCTTCACTTAAGCCTATGGTATAAACAGAATAAGAAAATGAAGAAAGAAAATAAGGCTATGAAAAGAGAAAGCATTAACCAGAGGTACAAGAGCCTTATGAGGAAACAAAGGATGGAAGTAACTACCAAGGAGAAGAAGAAAGTGAAACTTGGATGTGTTGGCAAAGGTATCTAAATACATATAGAAAAATGAAAATTTTGTGGTGTGAGGACATACAAAACCTCGAGTGTGGGGGAATGTAGAGTCTAAGAACTTATTTATCTTGACATCCTTTTTGTCCATATTTACCTACTTTTTCCTATCACTAACATCCAATTAAATGTAGTAAACATAAGGTTTTGACAAGGTGAACATTCATATATCCTATTTTTCATATTTTTTCAATATGCGTTATTGTTCTATTAAAGTTTAAATGCAGTTAATCCACAGATCTATAGCTACATCCATTGTTTATAGGGTTCGAGTACGCTAGCTCAGAAAATGAGTATATAGGTAGATAGGGAATGATCCTCTCACAAATTTATTCCTATTTACTCAAGCTAATTCACCAGGAGATTCGCACTGTAACACGATCAACCATGGGGGTCAACAACAGGACAACGCACTCGAACGGAGTCTGAATTTTAAGTGATTTCATCGATTTTATTTTTCAATAGCAAATCAACAAATAAGCAATTCCATTTAGTCTTGATAAGGATTATAGTGAAGTCTTGTAGGATAAAATTTCTCATATTGTTAGTAAGAACTCTATAAAAACATTGGAATCTCTGTGTAATTGGTGCACCACCATTTGTAACTTGAGCATCCTCTAGAACTCTTTTTCGCTTAATGCAAAGTTCTTGTTTCATATATTTTATCTGCTATTTATTTAAGGCGGTTGATTGCCTCGTGGAGGGCCCCTGCACACAGATCAGGTCTTTGGTTCACAGTAATTAGATTTCCTTTTGTTTCGTAGATTTAATTCATGGATTCCCTGTTTTCATGTTTTTAAGATGCAATTCAATGAAATTCGTGACTAGGTTCACTTCATTGATTTATGTATCATTCATTTTATTTTCTTAATACGTAGCATAAACTAAGTAATTTTGTTTGCTTAATACCTAGCATAAACTTAGTCATTTTGTTTGATTCATTCTCCTAGCATAACTTAGTGATTTCACAGCTCAATAATCTCATTTATGTTTTTATTTTTGCATTGAAATAAGGTTCCAGTAGATAAGAGTGGTAGCCCTTCTTAGCTTCTGAATTCAAGCACATTTCATGTCCAAGTTGATAAATTAGGATTTTCTTTATGTCGTTTCATGATTTCAAAGTTATCTTTGTTTAGCCGCAACATAAAAATCCAAAAAAATTGATAAGTTGAAAAGAATATTGACATAACATATTCATTGAAAATAGTTAAAATCATTATTCAATCATTCTAAACACTCATTTCAATCAAAACTAATAATCAATTAACAATAAAATCTTAGGAATAACATCCTAGTATAGATAATAATATCATCTTAGCATTAATTCTATAGTTTGACCTTAACTTAGATAATGATAACATAATCATCTTAACGACATAAAATAATTCTATCACATACAGTGCACTTGGACTTCATCAGTTTACCTTCCCTGGTCGATAATTTATGATTTAAATTTAAGAACATTAAATTGACAAAACAATCTCCATTGTCCAAAAATAGGGTACATAATAAATCTTCCACTTAGTTTAGTCTTATTTTTGTAGTGCCATGTGTATTTCCATAAAAAAAAATAACAAATTTTTAAATCAGAAATTCCTTTTTGTTCTGTTGATGTTGCTGAAAATTTGTCCACAAAGGGGGTCTCCTTGACGTAATTGAATGATTACAATTTAGTCAAATTATGTACATCAAAGGATGTGAATGTCTCATAAACATTATCCCATCGTTATTTATAGAATAAAATAAAATGTGGAATTAAGGTTCATTACACAAGGGATCTAGATCGTTTTTCCTAGCATACAACTACAAGAACTAGTAACTCAATTAGTAATAATGAGATTATTAAAACTGGTACTGAATTTGAATTTAGTTCTTTCCTATAGTATTTTATACTTATAAGAGAATTCATACATAAATAAAATGAGAATCAAGATGAACAGTTCATATGTACATACATTCCATCACGTGAGAAGCATAGACATATTGACACTGGTATTTTCATGTGGAAACCTAAAGGGAAAAAACCACCATTCTGTTTGTTGTTATGATGCAAATTAAGCACCTACTTAATTACTTCAGTTTGTTTATGAGCACCCACTCTCATGAGAAACTTACCCCCTTAGGATAGCAAGAACCTAGTTGCTGAGAGGCACCAACCTCTTATGAATGGATGCCACCGCCTATTCTTGCCACTGTTCTACTTTTCGTACAATTTTCAAACTGAAAATAGAGGCATGTACAAATATAGAAAAATACTTAACTAGTTTACTTTAGAATCAACTTATACTCTCGATCCTCCACTATTATGCAATCACTCTTGGCCTCATGGAGTAGCTCCCTATTCTGCGCACTTCTGTGTTCTATTCCACAGGATCTCTTCAACACGCTACCCTAGTTCAACACTTGGGTTACTTGCTCACCTCACACACACTCTTATCTCATTCTTTAGCAGTTGCAACATTACTAGATTTTGCTACTCCTTATCCTTTTGCTCCTTCCTTTCCTTCTTCTATTATTGTTGTTGTCCAACAACTACTTTTCCTTTGTTGTTGTTAGAACCTCGAGATGCCTTTACTTGGGAAGTTGACCCTTCAGCCTTCACAATCTTGGAGCTTGATTTTTCTTTGAAACCCAAACCATCCTTGTCGAGAGGGGGTATTTGCTTTCCAAGCATCTCATCCAATACATTCTTTCTCCCATCAAGCTTATGATATTGAGATAACTCCTGACTTGTATTTTCTTAGTCATGTCTTAATGAGCTACTTCAACTTGTATTCTCTTATAGTAAGCTTCCTTATCACTTAAGTTGATTCGCCAACATGTCACTAAGCCTGCTAGCCTCTTCCTGTTGAGCATTAAAATTTACTATTGTTTTGCTCAACTTTTCATTCTCAAGCTCATAAATTTTATACTTATAAGATAATTCATACCAGACTGAAAATTGCTTATTCAAAGAAACACACACACAGCCATTATCTTTACTGTAAGCAAATTCTAATGTTTAGGGTACGTACCTAAGGTCCTACGTTCGAGAAGGCCTTTAGGGTCCAAACCCTTCTTGGAGTTCCCTTCTTCTCCTTTGACCTGTAAAACAAACAAATCGAAGAACACAACAGTACATGGACAAATACTTATATGAAAACAATCTTCATGCTATAAAGTTAGTTATAAAAATCTTTAAGTAACTACTTGCATAAGAATTCAAGACAAGAATCTCATAAGCATAAAGAAAGATTGTTTCGGGAAGCAAGGCGTGTTTCTTTATATAAAGGCAGGTAAAGTACATATAACGGAAAGATTTCACCTGAAACACCTTCAGCAGGCTCCAAGCAAAGCTTCCTCCCAGATTCGTTCCAACCTCAAGCCTCCAACAAGAGCTCCTTCCAAGTCTTACTCAATTGTGATATAAAGGATGAATGATCACCAATACACATGGAAACAAGGGTTTCCTATGCAAAATGGGGGAAGTGCAGAAGGCACGAAGGACTTCAGACCTAGTCTATGGGGAAAATCTCAGCGTAATAATCTTGCTCTTCTTTTCTCTCTCCTCTTTAGGCCTTCCCTTTGATGTCTTTTTATACCATCTCCAAAGTAGTTTTTTAGTTAGGAGTTGGTTGGGAACAGTTGGGCCACGGGCACTAACAGGTGATCAGCAGGTAAAACCCGCGATCTCCGCCCGAAATAAGGAATTATTTATTTTTTTAAGTGTTTTAATACATACACGCGGGTTGGGTATACACAGACCCGCGTGTACACGCGTTTAACTCAGGGAAATGTCGCGTATAGGGGATAAAACACTGTTTTTTAAATTTTAGGACCAGGTCTGGAAGGAGGGGTTGCCCTAGGCCATGAGTGCAGCATCACAAACCATAAGAGTGAGATTTGGAGCTATAACAGATGCCCCCTAATGTATGAGGTCAGAAGGGGAACATGATGGTCGAAATATATTATGTAAGAACATGGAAAGGAAGTCTTGTCGAGAAACCGAGGAGGACTTCACCAGAATTTAGCCTGCCAAGCCACCAAAAGGAGATCAGAAAGAAACACTGTCTGAGGCGGGCATACCCATGCTCAGAAAAAGTAAAGCATGTCCGCATATCAAGTACAAGCGGATCCACTAAGTATACAAGTATAAATGACTGGAAGATACATAATGGATCATCTGATCATAAGGAGCAAGTACATGTCTGAATATCACATATAAGACTGTTAATGATGTTGAAAGATGCAACGGATCGCTGATATCAAAGACTGATCCCAAAAGGTACCAACTGAACATGATGGAATAGGATGGTACTACACTACAAACTCAGGTGCCAGCATATAGAATGTCGCCGTGACTGACTGCAACATATAAGGTGGAGTGGTATCAACTAGAAGCAACAGGAGCAACTGTCAAGTGAACCAATGAATGCTGATACAACCTGAGGTCTTCACCGACCGCCGTGGTACATTTCTACACCATGGGAATAAATGATATGAAGTCGACCATGTGAGAAATCGTTTGATTACCGGTCATTGATGTATACTGTTAACAAACGCGAGACTACTCACCGATAATGATAATCAGCGTCAAGGTACCCAGTACAATCTAACAAGTGTGAATAGATGAGCTGAAGTCGAACACCTGTAAGAATCTATCGATCAGGAGACAATGATGGTTTCCCAGTGTCGATAGCGAAGGATCTGCCACTAATGACTGCAAACCCCAAGGTACTGCCAAATGGACTCTAGATCTTTGCCCCAGAGCAATGAGTTGGAGTCGATAGGGAAAGATCCGCTAGAAGGAAGGCATTAAGGCATCCTCCATCAATCTAGCGCGAGTGTAACCCGTAGGCCAATAATGTGGAAGGAATCGGACGAGAAAGATGTAGTAACCCAACCGAAGTACGTTTTCAGCATACACAAGATGTGGCTAGCGCACGGCAAAAACCCTCTGAACCAACCAATAATGAAAGCTGACACAGAGGCGAGGTATCCACCAATAGGGTCAAATGGAAACCAAGGTACTGCACGAATCCCAATGTGTGATAATGTATGCTGATGTCGAACACAAGGGAAACCACTCAGTCAAAGACCCATGATACTGATCGATGCTGAGCACAAGGTGACCTATCAATAATGAAAATAGGGCCAGGGTGCGGCTCTAGGCCTGTCCTCAGAGCAAGGTGTCGTCGTCGATAAGGACAAGACCTGCCAGCAAGAAGTCAATGGGGACCTTCTCAAACCAGCACGAGTAAAGGACCAATATACTGATGTGATGATAGACATGATACTGACAACCAGGGATGGCCGACTGAAAATGAGTCAAGAGACACCGCAGAGAGGCCGACTCAGGCTAACTTCCCTTGAACAAAAGCACGACTCAATGTGACTATGTGGCAGCATATGATGACTCTGTATAAGTTCGCCATGCAGGAGGCACGAACGAACCCTCCATATGATTGGAAGAGATAACCAATCGGGGAGAACTGACTCAATAACAAGGTTATGGCATACCTAAGTCAAACTAAATCCCACCCATGCGGAGGAGACTTTGTTTTGAGTGCTTTGTTCAAGGGCGACACGACTGACTCTAGCTGCCAACAATAAATGGAAATAATGTCCCTGTTCCCGCTCTTTTTTTTGGAATATTTAATTTTTTTGTCTTTTTCTGTTAAGCCGGAAAAAGAATAAAAGAATGTTATGGTACAGTGGAAAGAATGAGTGTCGGTGAAACAGATGATCTAGTTCCTGGGAAGGGAACGTTCCTATGCTCAATGCAGGGACGTGAAAACTGGTCAGTGACACTCAGAGGTATGCTCTTTCCACAGATCTAGGTATGTCAAGCTGCAGAAGTCAAAGGTATGCAAGGTTGATTTTGCAGACGTCATGGTCAAAAGTTGGCTTAAACATGAGTCCAAGTGAAGCCGGCTCTAGGCCAAAAGGTGCAAATGGTCAACATGCAATGCAGAAGTACAACTCAACACACATAGGATCCTCTAGGGTATAAGGCCAGAACGAAGCGAAGAAGCAAAGAGGAATGAGTCTTCAATGCATAAGTCATGGCGGGACTACAGAGGACTCCCGAGCCTACTCAAACGAAGCAGCATGGGCAACAAATGTCAGTGAGGTGCTAACTACGATGCCCATGTAAAGGAATGGCTCTACCATCGTGTCATGATTTAAAGAATCGGCGAGTGAAAATGGCTTATGAACCATAACACGATGGGGTGGACCCTACGGTAGATGTATCGGTCAGATGGAGGCTAGTATGCATAATGCAACGGAAGAAATGGTGTCCCTAACCTATATGCCAGTGAAAACACGATACCTGCCATGACGGTTCAGCGGTCATGGAACCATCTCGAACTGTCGAAAAATGTCCAAAATGTCCTGAAAACAAACCAAACTCAGCATTCCAAGCTCCCAAGTTAAAAGTCACATGAGGCCAAACAAAATAAAATTTTGAAAAAGTTTTGCATTTTCAAAACTTATAAAAAGCATTTTTGACTCACCATTTTCACCATTTGACTTGGAGAGCAACAATTGTGGAGCAAAAGGAGCAAACTTCCCTGTGATCAATTCAACCGTTCAAACTTGCCGAAAACTTCCAGGTAAGCCTCAAACTTGTCTTGCAATTAATTGTGATAGTTTTTAGGAATTTTAGTTGATGTTTTACCGTTGGATTTTTGCAAAAAATTCCTTCGCGGCGTACACACGGGTTGGCAATATTGAACTCGCGTATACGACGGCCCTACACGCGACTGTGTATATAGGAACTCGCGTGTGCGTAACGAATTAATTTTATAAACAAAACTAACGGATGAAAATGATTTTTTTCTTCCAGGATGACTATCACATGGCGTGAAAGAGAGCACTCAGCCATGGATAATGAAGTTATGAACAATGATGAGGCATTAGATGCCCTACGGGGATGCGGGTTGCTAAAATTCTTCAAATTGCCAAATATGAAAGCAAACACGCGTCTGCTCGAGAGGCTCATTGATTATTGGGATGTCGATGAAGAAGCATTTG
This sequence comes from Pinus tabuliformis, assembly GCA_031772625.1. Classification (NCBI taxonomy): domain Eukaryota; kingdom Viridiplantae; phylum Streptophyta; class Pinopsida; order Pinales; family Pinaceae; genus Pinus; species Pinus tabuliformis. The sequence continues at coordinate 992,466,075 of CM062807.1, read as the reverse complement.
TGATTGATCAGATGCCACTCAGGATAGAAGTGGAAGACATATATTTTATCACAGGCCTTTCCCGAAGGGGAGAGGTAGTACATTCCCGGGGCAGAACACGGAATAGCCTCAGTGTTGATGACTATGTACAGCTTTACTGCCCGGGTCATCGGAAGGTCGGGAGCCAGATCTCTATCCCACATGTGGAGAGTTTGTCACTCAGGATAATCTTGTTCACCATAGCACGAGTGAACGGATCATCCTCACTACATCAGGCGTCACGGGTAACCATGAGCGTGGCAGTGGACTGTCTCACTACTCTGTTTGACTGGTGTACTCCTCTTCTTGCCAACATGAAGGAACAACTCACTTCTATCAGGAGGGGACAGACCAAGAACTTTGGGTTCGGAACCATCTTGTGCACTTTCTTCTTCAAGAAGGTTCCCGCACTCCGCCCCAGGGTAGCAGTTGCCATCAGTAGTCCACGTGATCCACGCATGGGCCGGTGGGCTGACTTGATGAAACGTCTGGGGGGTGGGGAAGTCCCAAGGAATGCATTTGACGATGACTTCTTTGCCTGGTGGGAGCAGCAGATCATCGCCGTGGATGACTACCCCTATGCTGGGCTGGATTTCCGAGGAGATCCTGATCTAGTGTTACCACCGGATGCAGCATGGGGCGAGATTGGTAAGAATTTTTATTATTTTATGATTTATTTTTTTTGGATTTTTCAAATATAATGACGAGTTTTGAAAAATATTTTTTGATGAGATTCAAGTGACTAATATGATCATCATGTTCCAGACATTGGGCCTGTACGACCAGATGGATTCCCGCGGCATGGACGGCGTGGCCGAGGAGCCGAAGAGGTGGCTGCGAATACAGAACGGACCCTGAACAACGTCCAACGACACTTGGCGAGACTGAGCTGCCGAGTACCGATGGCCGAGATAGAGGACCTTCCTCCTGATATGCAGCGTCATGTGGTTGGCATGCCACGTGACTGGGTTTGCATCTTTCGGCGCGTGGCCAACGCTATAGTGACATACTTAGACACTCATCCTGAGCCGAGGCGTTAGATATGCCTGACATGATTATGGGCATTTGAGTCCCAATTTTGTATATTTTTGGACACACATATGTACACTCGAGGCGTTTTATGATATATATATATATATATATATATATATATATATATATATATATATATATATACAGTTTGACTTTTTGATGTATGATTTTATGATGATGAATGATTGATATGCCAGTCTAATGCTTGATTAGCGATAGAATCAGCTAACCAATTTTGAGATCTTGGAATGTGCAAATAATTAATGTAAATAAATGATCTTTGCAACAACCTCACCCTTAAATATTGGCGATATAATAATGGATCCCTAACCCGATAAATGTTATTTAATTGAGACACTATCAATTGAGAATCAAGATATACTACCAACGAGTCAATCCCATAAGAGATTGCCTCGGATAATAAATTAATAACAGCTATATACTCGGCCATATTGTTTGAAGCCGGACCGATACACACGCCTCTCGATATGATCAATTGACCAGTTGAATAATAAAGTACCCAAGCTGCGGAAGCAAGATTCCGGGTGTGTCGACTAGCACCATCGGCGAACCCAAAATAGACCAAATCATCCATCAGCACCTGCCACAGCAGACCAAAAAGCACTGATATTAGAAAACACTCGACGATATATGTATAAATATATACATAAAGTACAAAGAAGCCATTGCCTGGTAAAACTAAGCAAAGTACTTCTTTAGGTAGAGCCCGTTAGGGGGCTCCGCCAACTTACTCCTAGGGATGTTTATAGGTACGACGATCGAACCAATCAATATACTCTCTTCGGCAAATAAATCTGTTGGAGCCAAAGGAACCATACAAACATCACTAGTCGAACTGGAGGACGGAGATTCTACTTCATGCACAGGGGAATGAACATGTAACTGACGATGTAAATCTTCCAAAGGTCGATCTATGGCCGTCATTGCTTCGAATACCACTTCATCCGATGGAAAAACAATATCCGAGCAATCCAATGCAGAGGAGGAATCAAGGGTCCAAAAATGAGCCACATCATCATCTATTTCTTTCCCAGAGGAAATAGTAGAATGGTTATCTACAGAGTTATCGATATATTTACATCTAGGTTCTACTGTAGATATAAGAGATTCTATTCCACCCACCTTGTCATCACCTAATGTGGTCACAGATGAAGCTAAGGTTCCAGGACTCGAAGAATAAGGAGTTTGGACAAACTCGATTCGTGAAGGATCCCTGGAGGATGAAATTGTATCTATAGCAGCTGTAGGAGGGGGAAGATTAAACATGCCCATCAATGAAGAGTACATCCCAACTCCTAGACTCTCGGTAGGCAGACAGGGGTTACCCACTAGAGGAATAGTAGAGTCAGAGTTTGCTTGAGGATCAACTGGACAATAGTCCAATTGGTCAACCTTAACGATTTTCCCCTCATCAGGAAAGCAAATGACATGAAACAGAGTCGAAACCACGGCATCCATCTCGTATACCCAGTTCCTTCCTAAGAGGAGATTATAGTCTAGGTTAGCGTCTATGACCTCTACTTCAATATTAACGACCTTTCCTCCAACACATACAGGAAAAGCCGAGATAATCCCGTATGGCCTATGAGTGTGACCATCAAATGCTGTCAATAGGGTAGGTGAAGGAACAACCGACGGTGATCCAATGGCCTTCTAGCATGACATAGACATGACACACGTGGAAGCTCCCTCATCTACAACCGTCTGAAAAATATTCATTTTCTGGTAGGTAGACTTTATCTGGAAAGCCATGTGATGAGGAAGTCTCTTTTTGACATTATTCATATCAAAAGTGAGAGCTAAGGAATTACTTGGATCTACTGCTCCCATTGCCGATCGCAAGGCACTTCGTTGAGCAGGACATGACTGGAGAACCTCTAACGCGGACATAGCACATGGACTCTGGGCCAGATCCTCAACAATGGAGTAATTCTGGGATGCCCTAATATTAGGGTTGATAGTCGCGTGTTTTGCGGAACCTTTCGGCACCCGAGGTATAGTCTCAACAGAAGGTCGCTCAATATGAAGTGGTTTGTTAGTTTCGGGAACTGATTTACCCTTAGAATTTTCACCTTCACCATAATCGCGTGACCGTGTGGCCACATTAGCGTGAGCACCCATCATGAAAACATTCGATGACTTGTCCCCTTCCTGGTTGCCCCCTGCGGAGGTACCAGGGTTTGAACTTGTGCCAGCAAGAAGTTGCTGCCCTTGGGGGAAAGGGTTAGTTAACACAGCTTGGGAACTAGAAGTCCCTTGCTATCCTAACAACCGCTGAGCGTCTTCAATCCTAGGGCAGAGATGAGTTAGATGGTCTCCACTGCATAATTTGCAAGGAAACTTAACTTTCTTTCTCGACTCATTTCCAACACCACCAGCGTTGTTACCGGATTTATTTGCATCGGGATTCCCATCCGAGTTCTTCTTCTTACCACGTCCTTTCTTTTTCCCATTGGAATTTTGATTTACTTTGGGGTTATCGGATTGGACGGCATTAATTGAAGACGTTTGGGAAGCGGGAGGATTAGACAATGTGACTTGGTTGTTAGAAGCAGTTTGCAAAGACAACTGCTGCAATTGATTCAACAAGTTCACTGTAGATGTGTCTACTGACCCAACGATACCATCCGCGTGCCGACCTGGCTTCGGCTTAGCTAAATCAACCTTAGATCCAGGAGCATCTGGCAAGTACTTTTGTAGGATCCCAGACTGAGAGTAGATCAATTCTAATTGTTGGGCCCTAAAAATGGCTTGCTCCTCAGAATAGACACTAGACATGGAGGCATCCTTGGAGATCTCGGGTTGTAAAGACTTCAAAAACCACTCGAGACAGTATTCCGGGGGAATTTCGGCTTTAATGAGCCTCTTTCTCCGTCTCCATTCCTGAATGTGATCGGAAATGTGAGTAGCCTTATCCTGACAAAAGGTGGCCAGAAGTTCAGTTCCAGTGTCATAACGGGCAGGCAACTGAAATTTATTTAAGAAAATATTGGCTAAGTCGGCGAACGATGTAAAGCTGCCCCTTGGTAACTCTATATACCACTTGGCCGCATTACCAGTCAAGGTGCGCTGAAAGAGTCTCAACCTGATCGAATCCTCGATGAGGGAGTTCGATGAGCACCACAGATGGAACGTGGTTACGTGGTCGCCCGGGTCCTCACCACTCTTCCCTTCAAATTTTGGAATGTCCGAAGGGAGTTTGGTTGGGACCGAAGGCCAGGACGGATTATACCTGATTGGGTCATTTGTTAACTTTGTGAGATCTGACAAGTTTAACGCTGCCAGAAATGGAAGCCTAGGAGGACCTAGGGGATTCCACCCAGACTGGGCAGAACTCCCAAAGCTCTGAAAAGATTGTCCTGGAATTTGGGAGGCACCAGGCTGCCCGAAGTGACCAGTAGAACCGGCTGAACCAAAAGGCAAGCCTTGTGGTCCAGCAAAATTCGGAGTTTGACCAACTCCTGTTGTATAACCTCCATAACCCGCAAAGTTTCCTCCTAGAGAATGGTAAGGAGTTGATAACCCCTAATATGGGTTCCAAGCCGAAGCAAGGGGAGGAATACTTTGAAACAAACTAACCATGGTGTACGGCCTATTCCCTTGTTGGCCGATAAACGGATTCCCAGTTTCCACGCTACTAACCCTAGGGTTATTCCAACCTTGGAAAGGATTGCTACTTTGTCCTATTGAAGAAAAAGGCATGGATCCTACCGTCGGGTTGGAATGTGGTATATGACCACTTCCGAAAGGAAAACCCTAGAATGAAGCTGATCCGCCCATCATGGACGTAGCGGCACTAAACGGAACCGATGGAATACCCTGTGATTGGGTGCCAAAAGAGAAGAGTCCAGTACCAAAAGCATTGGTTTTGGCATTTCCACTCGTGGACGGAATGGAGGTAGACCCAAGTAGAGATGTGCTCGCAAAAGATCCAAACAAGGAAGTGGAGGGGATGGAAATAGTTCCTCCCCCTTGCACTGATGTTGGGGTTTGCATGGTCATAGCACTCGTAGAAGCCATGCTTCCAGTAGTGGTCATGAATGGTAAGCGCGTAGCGTAACCTGGACTTGATGGTCTATGTGACGGAGTCCCAACGTATTACAATACGTCTGGATGACTAAATGGTAGGGGAGAATTCGGATCCCTTAACGACTCTGAGAATTCTTCTACCTCTACGTTATTCTCCGCTTGAAAAAGAACTCGAGAAAGGACTGGATTATCCCTCTCTTGTTTAGAAGTACCAGGCCTTGCTTCGGCAATAGTGCCTCCGCTAGGAGGATCAATCTCCGATGCGTCAACCGGTGTAGGACAAACCCCACCGGTGGTACTCCCTCTGCGCCTTCTCGGAGAAGGCTCTAAACTTGGTGGCGAAAGACCACGAAGTCTTCGAGACCATCTAGGAGATCGGTCAGCCACTTTGAATTTTTTGTTATGATCTAACTAAAGACTCAAAAAATTGAAAGCTAGGCCAACTAGGAGCACAGAGCACACACTATAAAGTCCCTAAAGATACAGCCAGTCAAACAACTTCCACGTATTTCCGCTCCAGGTGATTAGGACCGGACACCAAAATACGAGAAAGTAAATCAAGGGGCCTTCTGAAGATAGTCTGGGATGATGAGGGCCCAGTCCTATCAGCGAAGGTATCAGAGGAAGTTACGTTGACCTCCTAACAACAGCCTGCGCCGGTGCAAGCCCCCAAGCTTCACAAGGGTGCCCTCCAGTAGTACTGTCGAGAGTGATACAACGTCAACCTCAGGTGCCACGGGATTCCCCTCCACAGCCACCTTTGTAGATCCCTAGGAGAGGCAACTATGGGTACCAACTCGTCGCAGAAGCCAGGCGGAACAGTCGTGAGGTAAGTTCGGACAAGTAGGAGAGGGGGTATCTCTCTTCCCTGTCTTCACAGACCCTCGTGCTTAACTCCCAGATCTGGAGCTTTCCTGTTCTTCCTAACACTATTGGATTTTCTCTCGTTAATCAGACTCTTATGTTTGATGTTTTATGTGGCCTTGGAGAGTTAACTCTCCACTCGCCTAATCCAAGGCCCTAAAATCCTAAACTTGTTGGTGTAACTGACTAAAACAAAAAGTTCTAGTGGATTTTAATTAGCGCTTGATTTTATTAGGCTGTTCTTTAAGTCACAGGGTAATGGAGATGAAACTTGTGGTGTTTTTATGGACGCAAAAGAAATTAATAAAACTTAGCTACATGCACATGCACTTTTTGTTTTCGATGAAGAGCAATTTCTATGAGGTTTAGAGGTACTTTTAATATAAACAAATTTTCCTTTTCTTTTCAGACTCCACACTCACAAAAACTAACAAAACTATATATGCCTAAAAAAAAATGCAAATCTATCCTAATGCAAGAACTATATGTGGATGCAAGATTTAAAGACTACTCTAAAATCAAAGAAGGAAAGTTGCTGCCTTATCAAATTTGTCTTGCCACTAAAATGCTTAGATAGAATATTATGTGTTACCAATCATTTCGTCCAAACAATAAAAACAAGTTCTAAGATAAACACAAAGCACTTTCACTTCGCAAAAAAGGAAATCAAATGAAAAGCAAGTTTAAGAAAGCGAAACTTAAAACTTTCAAAAGATTTTCTTTCAAACAACAAAGAAGTCTTTTTCAAGGAATGCTCTCAAAAATACTGACACTAATGATTGAAGAATAGGCAACCAAACACTTTTGCGAATTGACACCTTTCAAATGATGAAAACCCAACAAAAATAAATGTGTTTGAAATCGCTCTTGACAATCAAAAGCAGCAATGAAAGTCCAAGAGATCAAAAGACAAGTTTCAAGAAAATGGTAACAAACAACTTTCCCGAAACGAAGGAGAAAATGGTCACAAAAATGGTTTCGTTAAGCAAACAAAAGGGTCACCAAAACAAAATGAACACAAAGATTGAATCCAATCTTCCTACTTTGCCAAAACAAAGCAGTCAAGATTCTTAACTAGAAATCTTGTGTGTCAAAAAACAATGACGCTTGCAATCAACGAAAACAAGACTAATACTCCTTATAATTAGAGAGAGTTCAGAACAAGATGCCCCCTGTTAAACAGAGGACTGTTACTGGAAAATGACTGCTTCAAACTGACCCAAACCACCAGACAAACATTCAGCAAAAGAAAAAATTATAAATCTTGAAAATTATATAATATACGCGCCTGCAGTTATATGCAGAGTGCGTGTACACGTGACTGTAACTGAGGAAACCTGCGTATACGCGGGTTCACTTAGTTAAACTTGTGTTTATACGCTTCTGTAATACAGCAAAACAGCGTATCTGAAGATTTTCAAGAAAAATAAAAAATACAGACTGAAAAAACTGGAAAAGCTTAGAGTTCAAGAACAGATCAGACAGTCAGAGCCAGCAAACAGAGAGGCTGAGCCTTGATTGGCTTGAAGACTACCCAAACTAGGAACAACAAGAGTGTTGTTCCCCAGTGGAGTCGCCAATTCTGGTTGAGGGGAAAGTACCCCTAGGGTCCTTTGGGTTAAGACTCTACCAGACTGAAAATTGCTTATTCAAAGAAACACACACACAGCCATTATCTTTACTGTAAGCAAATTCTAATGTTTAGGGTACGTACCTAAGGTCCTACGTTTGAGAAGGCCTTTAGGGTCCAAACCCTTCTTGGAGTTCCCTTCTTCTCCTTTGACCTGTAAAACAAACAAATCGAAGAACACAACAGTACATGGACAAATACTTATATGAAAACCATCTTCATGCTATAAAGTTAGTTATAAAAATATTTAAGTAACTACTTGCATAAGAATTCAAGACAAGAATCTCATAAGCATAAAGAAAGATTGTTTCGGGAACCAAGACGTGTTTCCTTATATAAAGGCAAGTAAAGTACATATAACGGAAAGATTTCACCTGAAACACCTTCAGCAGGCTCCAAGCAAAGCTTCCTCCCGGATTCGTTCCAGCCTCAAGCCTCCAACAAGAGCTCCTTCCAAGTCTTACTCAATGGTGATATAAAGGATGAATGATCACCAATACACATGGAAACAAGGGTTTCCTATGCAAAATGGGGGAAGTGCAGAAGGCACCAAGGACTTCAGACCTGGTCTATGGGGAAAATCTCAGCATAATAATCTTGCTCTTCTTTTCTCTCTCCTCTTTAGGCCTTCCCTTTGATGTCTTTTTATACCATCTCCAAAGTAGTTTTTTAGTTAGGAGTTGGTTGGGAACAGTTGGGCCACAGGCACTAACAGGTGATCAGCAGGTAAAACCCGCGATCTCCACCCAAAAATAAGGAATTATTTATTTTTTTAAGTGTTTTAATACATACACGCGGGTTGGGTATACACAGACCCGCGTGTACACGCATTTAACTCAGGGCAATGTCGCGTATAGGGGATAGAACACTGTTTTTTAAATTTTAGGACCAGGTCTGGAAGGAGGGGTTGCCCTAGGCCATGAGTGCAGCATCACAAACCATAAGAGTGAGATTTGGAGCTATAACACCAGGGCATCTAGAGAATTTGTTCCAACTCTCATCCATAGGGAACTTGAGCATCAATTAAAAAAGAAAGTGGAAAACCCACAACTCCATGGCTATCTAGGAAACAGAAAGGAAAGGCTGAAACCACCATCAATTCAAGAAAATATACATGTCAATGACAACACATAACTAAGGAACCACATGCATATATCATGCATCCAAAAAAAAAGAAGGAAAACAAAGATGGGACCTGTTACCTACAAACCAATCGAGCTATCGTTGTTGATCCAAGTTTCCAATTACACTTCCTTGCCTTGATTTTGTTTCTTTCTCTAATCCATGTGAATACTAGAATGCTCCAAGAATGATCCAAGAATGCTCTAGTTTTGAAAGAGTATGTTTGATAGTTGGAATTATATGAATGGCTAGTTGCAGCAAGTTTGTTGGCATTGATGTCAAATGGGTTGGACCTATTTCATATGCTTGATATGTCAATCTCAGGAACTGTCTTATGGTTATTTTAGTTTCATGTAGATAATCGTCATAGTAGTAGGCTTACTAGGGAAGCCATAAAAATATGACTATGTTGGTTGGTATTCTCAAACTTTAGAGTAGATTCTTCCTTAAGAGATCAACTCAAATACTCTTTGAATTAGAGTAGTTAGTTAATGATCTAAACGAGATTTCCAACAGTAGGTGGAACTCCAGAAATGGCCTCTTAGATCAAAAGTTATTGACTGGAAAAGTTAGGGTCTTGCAGTCCTAAAAAGGTTGAAATATCAGGGAACATGGTAGCATATCAAGACCTCGAGAGGACAAAATATCAAAAGTAAGAGTCTCGGAGGACTGGAAACTCGGGTCCACAAAACATTAGGATCTCATGTTTGGAATGCCCGATATCGAAAGGACTGAGTAGGTCATATTGAAGGTCAGAGCCTTGGGGCCTCTGTGGTTTACTTAAAAGGGATCTGATATAATATGGAACCAGGGCAGTAGGAAAATTTTTGGAAGGCTGAAATATTGGAGGTCAAAACCTTGGAGCAAGAAGATATTGGTACATTGCAAGCTTGAGGCCATCGAAACCTCAGAAATTATTAAAAATTGAATTTTGAGAAAGTGATGATATATGGAGCTGCCAATATTGTTGAAGTTCTTTTGGAAAGTGGTGTGGGATGCGAAGCAGGATTAACAAAGGTTTTCATTGCAAAACAAGGCTTGACATGACCTTTTCTCTCTCTTTTGATAAGACAGGTGGAGATAGGTGATTGGCCATGTGAATTTGACATGCTAGATTACGTGAGCATGATGGATCTATATGGTGGAAATGTGGCAGTTTGATTCAGGTTTTTAAGCAACCTATTGGGGAAAAGGGTGACATGTGTCACCACTAAGGAGGTGCCACGTAGAGTAATGATGAGAACATGATATCATCTCAAATATTGCAACATAAAAGGTTGGAATTTCGTAATATTTCATCGAATTCTTATGAAAAAGATCTGATCCAATAAATGAGCTCCAATGTGGATTGGAGTTTAGTCATAGGAAACGCAAGAAACCATGGGCATAGAAGCAAGTCTTAGGACCGAGGTGCTATGGATTATTTTAGAGGCTATAATTTCAAGATTCTTTTGAAATTGTAGTTTGCATAGGAATGACGATACAAGGGGCCCCAATATTGCTAGGTGTTTGGTCCAGGGGATACAAAAGACCAAGGACATAAATGATACATTAGCACCTAAGTGCCATGTTATGTCACGTGGGATATATTTTGGAGGTTGGATATTTCAAAACTCCTGTACAATTGAATTAAAAGGAATTCATGATTCAGGGAGTTCCGATGTGGTGGAACTTGGTTGAGGAGACTAAAAGAACCAAGGGCGAAAAAGAAAATACAAAGGGATATTAATCCTCAACAATATTTGAAGGTCGTAGCACTAAAAATACAAGATATTTATCACAGCATGTGGTCCTGTGGTGTGTAAAGCTAAAAGGGGCTAAGATCTCATGAGCTAAAAGCATCGACATTGTGGGATATCGTAACATTGTTTTAATAAAGGTTACGATGAGTGGAGCTCTGATACAAGACTAAGTGTATCCGGATGGATGAGTCTACAACTGAATAAATAAGTGAAAGAGAGTTGGTCACCGATTTAATGGTGGTTGTAGAGATCACTTGATCAAGATAGAAAGGACCACGATTTTGCAGGGAAGAGCGTTGGACCTGCTTTAAGCTGAAGAAAGCTACTTCCGATATTCTAGTGCATGTCTCAAAAATTAAATGAATAATATAGAGGTCATGCTGAAGTACAATGAATCTTAGAGAGCCATGAATACACATGAATAGCCTCATTGAGTGTGCAGGTGCACTGAGGATTTATTTCTTAGTATGGAGAAGTACTCAAATACCCATTCTCGGTGATTATTGTAGCAACAGTGGCCAATCCAGGTGCAACAACAGGATGGAGATCCATGTAGAGGTACACTAGGGCAGTGTGGATATAGGAAAATAGAGGCAACATCGACCAATGTGTAGTAGAGGAACAAAAAAATGGACCAAATTTGAGAAAAATAAGGGAAAGCAACACTGTAGTGTGTGAATTGTGAGGAGATCTCTATGTGTTGGTGCGCTATTGTGTGAGGCCTTGTGAGCCATTTCTATAGAGAAAGGATGAAGAGTGGCTATGCATAGGAGTGACTCGGAGAGTGTTAGTGCTACTGTGAGAAAGGCTTAAGGTGCCTGTGTTGTGTGAAGAAGGTTGAGAAAGCATTTTCTACAATGGAAGAGGTTGATGAGAGCCTTTGGAGTAGAAGACACAGAGAGTTGAAGTTCATGTTATTGAAGTAAAAAGGATGTAGTGCATCAAGAGGTTGTGATGAGTGTTTGTTTTTTAGAAGAGCCGTGAGATAGAATAAAGTGTGTATAGAATAGAGTGTTGTGTGGGCCAATAGATGCAAAGAGAACAAAGAAGATATAAGGTAGAGGGGCTACCAATAAAAGTGAAAATTGAGTTCCTATTTTAGAGTGGTTTAGAGCCTACACACAAGAATTTGGTGCTTCCATCTCTAGTGAGTGATTGAGAAGGCTTCGGGGTTGGTGCCTCCTACATGTTGATGCTTGCAACAAATCTGTGAAGTTGGTGCTTCACATGGTAATTCTGGTAGGTTGGACATGTGTTTACAAATGAAGGGATTTGGTACTTCCTACTAGTGGGTGCTTACAAACAATCAAAGGGATTTGATGCTTCCTATGAGTGGTGGGTTATAAAAAGATTGATGTAATAGAGTAGTTTCTCTAATTTTACATCAATAACAACAACAACATTTGGTGGTTTTTTTTCCTAAAAGGGTTTCCTTGTAAAACCTTGTGTCTCATGTGTATGATGCTCATGGTTTGTGCTTGTATGTTGATTTCATATTACTACCACATGATATGTTTCTATTTGTTCTATGGATGGTTGGATTGGCATAAAAGGTAAAAAAGTGTCCTTAAGACTAATTCACCCCCCCCCCCCCCCATTAGTATTAACATCGCTTCCAAAAATTGTTATCAGACCTTTGTTACATTAGGAATAACTTAATTGCTAGAAGGTAGATCATAGGGAAACAATGGCTAATAAAACTTGGCTTACATTAGAAGGAGTCCCATTGTTAAATAGATCAAATTATTTATTCTGGAAGGTTAGAATGGAAGCCTATTTAATGGCCTTGGATGATGATGCATTGAACTCCGTATAGAATGTAGAAAAGAGTGAGCACAATGAAGAAGTGGAGGAGGTTATCATGAAATGGTTGTCTAATCTAGATGATGAGAAAGTAATGCATTGTGCAAGACAATAAGGGAAATATTGGACAAACTATAATTCTTGTATGAAGGAGATAGACATGTAGCTCAATAAGAGGTTGAGGAACACTGCTACTCAAGTAGTAAATTGGATAATGTAGTTGTGGGTGTTAAGAAGAGAAGGAGAAAAAGTAGAAGGCATCTAAAGGGAAACATGATTAAAATACTGAAGATAATTTTTCTTATGTGTATATTTTTTATCTTCACTCCAAGTATGGGGAAGAATAAGAAATGGATGAGAGGTCATGTGACTCTAAAGGTAAAATATTTCTTTGTGATAATTGTAAAGAGATAGGTCATTTAGCCAGTATATGTAGATCTTCATATTTTGAAGATAAGGATAGTCATACATCTATTTATTGTGAAGAGATACATACATTTGTAGTAGTAGTAAATGTGAGTACCTTAGAAGAAGGAGAAATATCTCGTGTGTTCTCATCCGTAGGAGAAAATAAGAGTACTTGTAGAAGTTATGAAAAAGGGATATCCCTTAGTCTTGTGGAAGACTCCATGGAGACAAATATGGGTTTAGACCCTTTTAGTGACTCAATTAGCACCTCTAATAGTGACCAAAAGGATTTGAATGAAAGAATCTACGTTATAAATAATTTAATATATTTTCTCTAAAGGAGATCAAGGACTTATTAGAGGAAAATCTCAAGAAAGAGGAGTAACTGAAAATTTATGAGCTTGAGAATGAAAAGTTGAGCAAAACATTAGTAAATTTTAATGCTCAATAGGAAGAGGCTAGCAGGCTTAGTGACATGTTGGCGAATCAACTTAAGTGATAAGGAAGCTTACTATAAGAGAATACAAGTTGAAGTAGCTCAATAAGACATGACTAAGAAAATACAAGTGAGGAGTTATCTCAATATCATAAGCTTGATGGGAGAAAGAATGTATTGGATGAGATGCTTGGAAAGCAAATACCCCCTCTCGACAAGGATGGTTTGGGTTTCAAAGAAAAATCAAGCTCCAAGATTGTGAAGGCTGAAGGGTCAACTTCCCAAGTAAAGGCATCTCGAGGTTCTAACAACAACAAAGGAAAAGTAGTTGTTGGACAACAACAATAACAGAAGAAGGAAAGGAAGGAGCAAAAGGATAAGGAGTAGCAAAATCTAGTAATGTTGCAACTGCTAAAGAATGAGATAAGAGTGTGTGTGAGGTGAGCAAGTAACCCAAGTGTTGAACTAGGGTAGCGTGTTGAAGAGATCCTGTGGAATAGAACACAGAAGTGCGCAGAATAGGGAGCTACTCCATGAGGCCAAGAGTGATTGCATAATAGTGGAGGATCGAGAGTATAAGTTGATTCTAAAGTAAACTAGTTAGGTATTCTTCTATATTTGTACATGCCTCTATTTTCAGTTTGAAAATTGTATGAAAAGTAGAACAGTGGCAAGAGTAGGTGGTGGCATCCATTCATAAGAGGTTGGTGCCTCTCAGCAACTAGGTTCTTGCTATCCTAAGGGGGTAAGTTTCTCATGAGAGTGGGTGCTCATAAACAAACTGAAGTAATTAAGTAGGTGCTTAATTTGCATCATAACAACAAACAGATTGGTGGTTTTTTCCCTTTAGGTTTCCACATGAAAATACCAGTGTCAATATGTGTATGCTTCTCATGTGATGGAATGTATGTACATATGAACTGTTCATCTTGATTCTCATTTTATTTATGTATGAATTCTCTTATAAGTATAAAATACTATAGGAAAGAACTAAATTCAAATTCATTACAAGTTTTAATAATCTCATTATTACTAATTCACCCCCGCTCTCAGTAATTCCTTATTCCAATAGAGTATGAAAGAATGAGAGAATGAAGGAGAGAGCTAGAAATTGAACTAAAAAAAATTGTGAACTGATTCTCTGATGCCATTTTATTATTGGGGCCTCCTTTTTCTCCATTTTCCTTCATTTTTCCTCTAATTTCCCTTGCATACAAATATGTGTCTCTTTGCCTACATTTTCTCCTATTTTCCTTTATTTTCATAATTAAATGAAAATTATTCCACTTTTCCTTTGCCAATGGATTTTCCAATTTTCATAGCCATTAATTAATTACAAGTGATGACCACATTAATGTTTTCCCACCATTCATCTTGGAATACATCTCCCATGACCTTGGTCATATTTTGTTTACGTGGAATGTCAACCAGGCGTCGTTACATTGAACATAGACAAGCCATGGCAATCCATATTCATACAATCATTAACCACATTCATTTATAGTCAATACATAGATAGCAATATTTAAAGATGGTGAAAATACATAACTATAGTCAATTATGATCAACTACTGATAAACAACTATTACAATTATCGAAACATAGTCAGTGATTTTTAAATATGGTAAACATGGAAAGCCATAGTCAATTGTGGTCAACTATAGTAAAATAATATTTAAGCATTATGAAAATATAGCCAGTGATGCTTAACAACAGACACCCATGGTGAACCATAGTCTAACCATGATTAACCATAGTCAACCATGGTTGACCAAAGTCAAATAGTTTCAACCTTAGTCAACTAAAGTCATCCATGGTTTGTTGATATCAAGATTAAAAAATGTTTAAGAATATTAATATTAATAAAGTCGAATAGTAATAGTAATAATATTTATACTAAAATTGTGACATTGGAATTCTAGAGAAATTTATATTAATAATCTTCAGCTTCGGTGAAACATAATTGCCTATTCATATTAATACTGAATCATAGTCAACCTCATTAGCCAACAGAAAGTCAAACATAGTCAACTATTATAGTTAATGTTTATATATTTTACCATGATCAAAATTGGTTAACCCTATAAAATTATTATTCATAAAGGAAACTAAAAATAATAATAAGGTTGTCTATATTAACCATATTCAATTATAGTCAACCATGGTTGTGTAAATTCAAGCATTTTCAACCTTATTCAACCAAGATCAACCTTGGTTGAGTATAATGAAGATTTAAAAATGTCTATTGTTAATAATATTAATATTAATAAAGTTGGATAATAGTAATAATAATAAAAATATTAAGTTTGACTATATTATTATTATTATTGAATATATTGATAGTTGAGCATAATCAAACTTGGTGAACCCTACAATAACAATTTTACAGGGTTGATCAGCCTTATTCATAAACCCTTATATTGATAATAATATTATTTTGAGGGTTGGCCAACTATGCTTGACAATATTTGGTACTCAACATTGATAAACTTTGGTCAAACATAAGCTCTTACTATTATTATCCAACATAGTAATGTGACAAAAATTCTGGAAATGTTGCATTACATTGCAACATATCCAACGTTAGAGTGTAACAATACAAAATTAGTTAACCATACTTACCAATGTGGTTGATTATTTTCAACTATGTTTGATCCTCAACACTATTTAACTTTAGTCAAACATAGGAAATATATGGAATGTTAAAGACATCTATCCAATGTTGCAATCTTACATTACAATGTGATTTCTTCAAGTTGAAATGCAACATTACAAAACTATTCAACCACATTTATTAATGTGGTTTACTATGTTTGGCTATGTTTGAGAATGTTTGGTAGTTAGCTCACTTCACTTTTGATGAAACATAATCACCTATTTATATTATTGCTTAATATTGATAATGAAACATAGTCAACCACATTTTCCAAACATAGTTAGGAAATGTTAACCATTATAGTCAATGTTTAAATAGTTGACCACGATCAAACTTGGCAAAATCTATGTTTACAATATTTAACGATAGTTAACGTTATTCATTTATGGTTTTCCTAAGTCAATGTAGCTCAATATTATTCAATTATAGCCAACAATGGTTGAAAAAAGTCAAACATTATCAACCGCAGTGAACCAAGATCATCCTTGGTCAATCCAATCAAGGTCTTAGAATTTTTAATGATAATAAATTGATATTAATAATGTTGGGTTTATAATATTAGTGTTTATAATATTGGGTTTAATATTAGGGTTTAGGATATCGGTTTTATAAAATTGGTTATTTAATATATATGGTTTATAATGTTACAATTTTTATATATTAGGGTTTATAAGACTAGAGTTTGTAATTAGGGTTTATAAAATTGGGTATAATATTATGTTTATTATATTGGTTTTAATAAAATGAGGGAAATCATAGAGGGAGAGAAGGAAAGACAAGTATATAGGAAGGGATAGAGAGGTAGAGGTAAGGGTCAAGAGAGAGAGTTGAAAGGGGATTGTTGTGGAGTAGGGATTAAAGGAGGGAGGGAGGTATGAGGGGAGAGAATTCTAGAGAGAGAGGGAGCAGGGGGTGGAGATAGAAGGAGAGAGGGAGGGATATAGGTACACAGTTAGAGGGGGAAACAGAGGGAGAGGTGGGGTAGGAGAGAGAGAGGAAGTCACAGGAATAAAGAGAGAAGGATAGGTGGATGGAGAGAGAGACATGGGGAGAAATATTGAGGAAGAGAGTGAGGGGAAGAGAGGGAAGGGGATAATGAGGGAAATAGACACAATGATGGAGGTGGAGGATAGATATATAGGGAGAGGGAAGAAGAGGGAGATATACAGAGAGAGGGAGCTATATAGAGAGAGGGACACAGGGAAGGGGATATGGATTTAGAAAAGGAGGGATGAAAGGAGAGATGGATAAAGACAAACATATAACTAGAATCGTGATGTGGTGTAAAAAAAATGCTAATTATTGTATATATATGATTTAAATAATGAAGGACTTTCAATGTTAAAGTTTTGAAATATATCCTCAATTTTTTATATAGATCACAGAGTGTTGAATAATGTTATAAATATAATAAATTTTACTCATTTGAAATATACAATTTTTTAGAAAAACCTCAAAATTTACCCCTCTCTATTTTATTATTTTTATCAAGGTATTGGGGTACTCGTTTTTCAGCTATTATTTGAAACTCAGTTTCACGGTCGTAATAGACATTCCCATTAATAAACACACATATTCATGATTTTGGTTTAGGATAGTTGTTATTATAAGATATTATATATCAGGTGTACTAAACCAAATCTTGAATCAAATCCCTAATATATTATAGACCAATATTACATGTCTAATAACTATTCAAGGCCTATTGCTAACATGTTGTCATTATACATGACAACAATGACATGTCATGTGACATATGACACTTCAATTGTGTCCTTTTGGATATTTGAAAACACATTTATCAATTGACACACAACATTTAATTATTGCTTCCACATCACCATCATTGTCATGTCTCCTTCATGCCATGCCATCTGACTCATATTTGATACTGGATTTAGTTATTTTCTATAATAGTGATGAAACCCAATATGTGGTGCCCTAGTACTGGGCCTTCCCATATTGGTATCAGATGATATGTTCATGAAACCCTAAAGAAGAAACATTTGAAATCTAGTATATTGACATCATATTTCTTCATGCCACACTAGACCTATATGTGGCAATTTCTATGTTTTAAGTAAAATTTGTCTCAACTTGTCCCTTTTAGACATTTATATCAGAAATTTTCACATTACACATGGCATCCACATGGTAATTCCACATCATTAATGATCCAATTTACTTAGCCAATATCATCTAACAAATTTTGGTAATATAATGTCATACTAAAATACCATCCAATATTAGATATCCAATAACTCATGTCACTTTAATCAGGATTAGTTTTAATCATGACTAAAACTAATCATGATCATAAGATAAATGAAGTAGTTAGATTTTAGTTGAAAATTCACATTTTTGTTTCTTTACTTTTTATTTTTATAGATTGACATTTCAATATTAGTGTCACTAACCAAGTGTTTTATGAATATCATGTCGAAACTAAAATTTCATATATTGATATCAAGATATCAAGGTATCAGAACATAGTCATTCTTTATAACACCATACAATATATAATATATGATACTTTAGATTATTTTAAGTTCATACAAGCATTGTTCAACTTTTAAACTTACTTATAACACTTGTGTCATCCTACTTAATGTGTTTGGACATGAAGTCATTTTATTAATGGAACTTTGAGTTTATTTATTTAAATATTACCTCCCTTGCTCATTTGATTTGTATACTAAGAAACAAATAACCTATTCATTGGCATAGTTTGCATTAGTTATGTAATGTCACAAGTTGAATTTTATTAAAATCTTGCACTGCGAAAGGAAAAGAAAGAACTCCTCTTTAATCTTAGCATAAATTAGGGTTATGCAACCCTCTATAATGATTTGTATTAATATCGATACCTATCGGTTTTGCAAGGAATTACATCTTGAGAAAACGATAATAAATGGTGTTTTTGTACTTGTTGGTAGATGGTTCAATTACCTATTCTTTCTACTACAAAACTTTTTTTTGCATTACAGATAATACCTAATGAGATCCATGTAAATTTCTAATAAGTTAAGTCCTTCCATTCAAAATGAAAGATGTTGCATTTCTGATGATATTCTAACAGAACACGAGGGTGAAAAATTATAATAATAATAGGCAAATAGAGTGGTAATACTTAGCTCTTATGAATAGTCTAACATAATAATATTGTGCAAATTTCATTATAATTAAATGGTATTTTGGTGAAAGTATATATAATCCAATTATATGGTTCATATAAAAAATTGTCTCGAGTTCATTTCATTTATATTTGGAATTTCTTGTGCTATTATTGCAATGAGATGTGAAATTTTAGAGATTAGGTTTTGACCAATAATATTGATTTCAAGGTTCACATCATTATTTCTGCACAAATATACCATAAGGTGAAACAACACAATACATAAATCAAATAATAAATTTCATTATGCTCTATGAAACTCAAATGTAATTGCAATGAAATTCCTTAGCGCATTATTACTCTAACACATGGTCATTATTCATCATTTTTCTGCCAAAATATTTAGTTCATGTTAAATAAGATTAGATTCCCTCTTTTGTAAGCCGTGAAACATTTAGTTAACCAGTTGTGACTTGATTCATTTTTTTTTTTTTGCATAATACCTAAATTGATTTCATTTCCATCACATATTTTGTTATACTAACTTTCATAGTTGTATTACTTAAATTTTGCGCTACAAGATTAGTATCATATATTTAGATTGTGCACACTCAATCAATATCATATACCTTATCATGAATAATTATAATGGTTATGATATCATAATCCAACATAATGAATTATATGAATAATTGGATAAAGAAAATTTCTCCTATGCACAGGATTAAAATCTTTATTATTTTCTCTTTATAAAATTTGGTTTTCATTCAATTTGTTATGAGAAATATATTTATCTGATGTGACCTCATTTTCCATATAGGAGTATTTTCTATATATGGGTGGTTCAACTATTATTCCACATGATAATAAAAATTATTATTGCTATTATACAAAATCTGTAAATGAACCATGTGTATTTTTATAATTCATTAATTATGATATTACTTGAAATAGATTCATAATTTAGCTAAGTTTGGTTCAAATAAATCTATTAATGTTAAGTGTGGAGCTTGATTATCTTCTTTATTCAGAGGTATCACCTCATTGTACCCCAGTTTGTAATGTGGCGGCAACGCCACCCATAATATTTACGCTGCAAGGGGGGTCCAAGGGGGGATGGCAGTGATATTTAGGAGCCCTCCCCTGGAGGGGGATGGGCCGCCACCCGTAATATTTACGCTACAAGGGGGTTCAAGGGGGGGATGGAAGTGATATTTAGGAGCCCTCCCCTGGAGGGGGATGGGGGGCAGTGCCTCCGAAGCTAAAAATAGATGTAAAATTGTCTTGTAAAATGTTGTAATTTCATAGTTAATCGAGGCCATCCATTAGGTAGATATCTGACGATAGAAGTTATGTTTAATTTAGGGTTTTTTCCCTAGAAGGCAACCCCTTGCTATATATTAGGGAATTGTATTTCGTTTATGGAGATCTATATTCTAAGTGAGGAAGAGAGAGGAGATTGACGGTCAATAGGGAATGACAATGGATCTGATGTAGGTTGTATCTATTCATTTTGCTGGATAATATAAGAGGAAGGACTAGATGTTACTTCATGGACGTAGCCGAAATTGGGTGAACCCCGTATATTTGTGTCTCTCTTATTTTATCTGTTTTCTGTGTTTATATTTCTCCAATATATCTTATGCATTCCATTGCATTGTAATATATAATTTTCTAACAACTGGTATGAAAGACAAATGTCTATTTGGCTGATAAACTCATAAGAGAGAAGGGTTCCTGGTTCGAATGGGAGAAATGGTGGAAGATGGTAAGTTTAGGGTTGAAAAAAATTAACGACAAAAACTGCCAGCTATGGAAGATGCAGATGTAAGATTATTTGTACTAGAAAGATCTATACCAATAATTGAGAGGAGAGACAAATGAGTAGATGAGTATGACAGAAATAGAATGGAATATTATTGACCGAAAGGCACTTGGAACAATACGGTTGTGTCTAGTGGCATCGGTAGCCTTTAATATTTCAAAGGAAATGACAACATAGGGTTTAATGTTGGCATTGGCCAAACTATATGAAAAACCCATGGCCTCAAATAAAGTATTTCTTATGAAGCATTTATTTAATATGAAGATGTCACAAGGTGGATCTATTGCTGATTATTTAAATGATTTAATATAGTTGCCAGTCAGTTAATTTCTGTAGGGGTAACTTGTGATGATGAAGTTAGGGCTTTGTTATTTCTATGCTCATTGCCAGAAAGTTGGAATGGTTTAGTTATGGCCACTAGTAACTCTATCTCTGGATCTAGTACTTTAAAGTTTGATGATGTTGTCGGTGAAATACATAGCGAGGAAATGCGATGGAAAAGATCTGTGAGACATCAGGTAATGCTTTGATTGCAAAGACTAGGGGAAGAAAAATTGAAAGAGGAAACAGCCTAGGATATCGTAGTAAGTCAAGGAAAGACAGATCCAAGTCCAGATTAGGGATAATGTGCTGGAAATGTGGGAAGAAAGGACACTTGAAGAAACACTATGAGTCTCAAAAGGGAAAAGAAGGAGTTGCACAACAACAAAACAATAATGAAGTGAATGTGACAGGTGATCTGTTGCAAGGTGCTTTGATTCTTTCATTAGAAAATACTATTGATGCTTGGGTCATATATTTAGAGGCCTCATTCCATCCCACACCTGATAGAAAACATTTTCATGATTATGTTCAAGGAGACATTGGATAGGTTCAATTGGGTGATGATAAACCATGTAAAAACATTCGAATGGTTATAGTTTTCATAAAACAACAAAATGGAAATCAATGGCTATTGAAGGAGGTAATGCATGTTCCATATATGAAGAAAATTATAATTTCAACACGATAGTTGGGAGGTGAATGATGTGTGACTACTTTTACAGATAAAACCTGGAAGGTAACTAAAGGAGCCCTGGTAATTGCAAAAGGAGAAAGGGTTGGCACATTGTATTTACGCAATGGTATTTCTAATTTTGTTAATGCTTTAACCTCTATAGGAGAAGATACAACTTTGTGGCATCATAGGCTTGGGCACATTAGTGAGAATGGGATGCAGATTCTTCACTTAAGAAATTTGTTGCCATGTTTGAAGCATGTCGATTTAACATTCTATGAGAATTGTGTTTATTGAAAACAAAAGAGATTTAGATCCCTCATAGTCGGGAAAGAAAAGAAGAGCGAAAAATTAGAGCTTGTGCATGCAGATGTATGGTGACCTTCTCAGGTATCATGTCTCGGTGGCTCTCGTTATTATGTTACTTTTATTGATGAGGCAACTAGAAAAACTTGGATTTATTGTATTCCAAATAAATATGATGTATCTGATACTTTCAAGGAATGGAAATCTTTGGTTGAAAATGAGTCAGGAAAAAGGTTGAAGTGTCTCAAATCAGACAATGGAGGTGAATATTGTAGCAAAGAGTTTGATATGTATTGTTCAGATAATGGAATTCACAGAGAGAAGACAATTCTAGGAAAACCATAGGAAAATGTTGTGTCAGAAAGGATGAATAGGGAAATCATGGAGTGTGTAAAGTGCATGAGATTGCATGCAGGATTACCTTTACAATTTTGGACAGATGTTGTAGATAATGCTATTTGTCTAATAAATAGATGGCCTTCAAGATCCTTGGATGGTGGTATTCCAGAGGAGGCATCGACAGGTAAAAATGTAAACTACTCATTTTTATAGAATTTTGGTTGTGAAGCCTTTGTCCACATTAATAAGGAAAATAGATCAAAGCTTGAGTCAAAATCAAAGAAATGTAACTTTATTGGATATGGTGTTAATGATTGTAGTTATCGCTTTTATGATTATGAAAAATACAAAATCATTAGAAGAAGAGATGTCATATTCAATGAAAATGTTTTGTATAAGAATCAGTTGTAGGAAAAGAAACAGGAAAAAGAAAACAAAGAATACACAGTGCTTGATGAGATCACATAAAAAGTGATGGTGCTTGAAAATCATAATGATCAACAAGTAGAATAAAAACAATAACCGCAGTAAGAAAAAGCACCTCAAACACCTAAAAGTGGTGTTATAAGATCTATGAGGATAAGTAGACCCCCTGAAGGATACTCTGCTTCATTATATTTTGTATTGTTGACTGATTCTAGTGAACCAAAATGTTATGAAGAAGCTGTGTAGGTAGAAACCATGAAGAAGTGGGAGCGAGCCATGAAAGAAGAGTTGGACTCCTTAACACATAACTAGACATGGGACTTAGTCAAGTTGCCTATAGGTTAAACAACATTACAGAATAAATGGGTTTACAGGTTGAAGGAAGAAGATGGAGGTAGAAAAGGGTATAAAGATAGACTTGTGGTGAAGGGGTTTGCACAGAAAAAGGATATAGACTTTGATGAGATATTTTCTCTTGTTGTTAAAATGACTTCAATAAGAAATATTTCAAGTCTAGTAGCAGCTAAAGATTTTCATCGAGTAGTTAGATGTAATGACAACCTTTCTTCATGGGGATTTGGAGGAAGAGATATATATGCACCAGCCACAAGGATATGAGGTAAAATGGAAGGAGAAACTAATTTGCAGGTTGAATAAGAGCTTGTATGGCTTAAAATAGGCTCCAAGATAGTGGTATTAAAAATTTGACAGGTTTATGTCTGAACAAGGTTATACTAGATGTCACTATGATCATTGTGTTTATTTCAAAAGGAAAAATAATGGTAATTATATTATATTGTCATTGTATGTAGATGAAATTCTTGTCGCACGTTATAACATGAAGGAAATAAATGTGCCCAAAAGAAAATTGGCAAACTCATTTGCAACAAAGGATTTGGGTGTTGCAAAACAAATCGTGTGTATGAGAATAACTAGAGAGACGAAGAATCGTAAATTAACATTGTCTCAGAGTGAGTACATACAAAAGGTGTTGAAAAGGTTTAATATGCAGAATGCAAAACCAGTTAGTATACCTTTGGCTATCCATTTTAAACTAAGGAAATGTGTCCCAAGACTTAGGAAGAAATGACTTATATATCTAAAGTTCCATATGCATCAACAGTTGGAAGCTTAATGTATGTAATGGTCTGCATAAAGCCTGATATTGCACATGAAGTGGGAGTTGTAATCAGGTACATGAACAATCGAGGAAAAGAACATTGGATTGTGGTGAAGTGGATTCTTAGGTATTTGAGAGGTACCAAAAATCGATCATTATGCTTTGGTGGTTCAAACATTGCTCTACAGGGATATGTTGATGTAGATATGGTGGGTGATAGATATAATAGGAGGAGTACAACATGACATATGTTTACTGTAGGTGGAACAACTGTCAGTTGGGTTTCAAAACTACAAAGTGTTGTTGCACTCTCAACAATAGAAGTAGAGTATGTTGCTAGTAAACAAAAAATTTGGTTACAATGGTTTCTGAATGAATTGGGAAAGAAGCAGGAGTTGGACAGGTTATATAGTGACAGCCATAGTGCCATACACATTGCAAAGAACTTTGCATTTCATTCCAAGAATAAACATATACAACTCAAGTACCATTTCATACGGTTAGCGTTGGAACATGGACAGTTGAAACTAGAAAAGATACACACTAGCCAGAATCCTGCAGATATGTTAACAAAAATTGTAACCAAGGAGAAACTGATATTATGTTTAGTTTCAATTAGTCTTCAAGTATGATGAAGAAGATGAGAAACAACCAGGTCCAATGTGGAGTCATTTTCTAGCAAATGAAGTAGTGGTGGAGTTTCTATAATTAGTCTCCAAGTGGGAGATTGTTGGGCGTGGAGCCTGATTATCTTCTTTAATTAGACGTATCACCGCATTGCACCCTAATTCATAATTTGGTGGCAACTCTGCCCGTAATATTTTTGTTTCAAGGGAGGTCTGGGGGGGTGGCAGCGATCTTTAGGATCCCCCCTTGGGGGGGATCATGGGCAGTGCCCCCAAAGCTAAAAATAGATGTAAAATTGCCTTGTAAAAGGTTGTAATTTCATAGTCAATCTGGTATGTTCATTAGGCTGAGATCTGATGGTAGAAGTTATTCTTAATTTAGGGTTTTTTGTCCTAGAAGGCAACCCCTCGCTATATATGAGGGAATTGTATTGCACCTATGGAGATTTGTATTCTGAGAGAGGCAAAGGGATGAGATTGAGATAGAAGAGGGAATTACAATGGATCTGATGTAGGTTGTATCTCTTCATTTTGTTGGATAATATAGAAGGAAGTACTCATTGTTTATCCATGGATGTAGCCCAAATTGGGTGAACCACGTATCTCTCTCTCTCTCTTGTTTTATGTGTTTTCTCTCTTTAGATTTCTGCAATATATCTTTTGTGTTCCATTGCTCTATAATATATAATCTTATAACAATTAATATAGCTTTTTTATAAACATAGAGAAATAAAAGAAAATTTATTTTAAATCAACTAAATAAACCATTACTTAACAATGATTTGATATATTTATGATATAACATAATTTAGCATTTCCAACAATTCAATCATGGGTTCTACTTTACTATTATTACAATTCTAGTTTAATATATATATAATATGAATTGATGGTTGTAAATTGCATAATTGATTCAAATATGTAATAAATTCACTTTATAACTTAATGATAAATTCCTATAGATTACTAGGGAAGAAATTCTAATTATACATAAAAGTTATTCAAATTTTACAGCACCAAAGTATAGTTAAATAAGAATGTAATTGATCTAAATGATTCAAATACGATGATGTTGTTTTTGAAGTTGTAGCACCAATCTCATATTCTTCTGACTAAAATATTGGCCACTTCAATAAATTTGTTTGTCCCACTAATGAACTATCTTACCAACTACTTGGGCACTTTGCTTTACTTTGAATCCACAAATTGCAATGGTCATGTAGAAGGATTGGATGAACAATAGTGAGGTAGAGAGAGACTAATCAAACTAAAGAGGTTATCACTCTAGCACGATTCTCTACTCATGAAACTCTCAACAATGCTCAAGCTAATCCCTCCATAGTAAATTATATATTACCACTGTAGAGTCTAATAAATGTTTTATCTTGACATCCTTTTTGTCCATATTTAGCTCCTTTTTCCTACCACTATCATCTAAATAAATGCAATAAACATAAGGTTTTGACAAGGTAAACATTCATATGTCCTCTTCTTCATATTTTTTCAATATGCCTTATTGTTCTATTAAAGTTTAGATGCAGCTACAAAATTTATTTGAATTTGCAGCCAATCCACAGATCTACAGCTACTTCCATTGTTCACAGGGTTTTGAGTGCGCCAACTCAGCAAAGGAGTATATGGGTATATAGGGAATGATCCTCTCATGGATTTCTTCCTATTTACTTGAGCTAATTCACTAGGATATCTGCACTATAAAATGGTCAACCATGGCAGTGAACAGTAAGACAATGCGCTGGAACATAGTCTTAATTTTAAGAGACTTCATCGATTTTATTTTCCAATAGAAAATCGACAAATAATTGATATGGTTTAGTTTTGATAAGGATTATAGTGAAGTCCTATATGCTTAAATTTCTCATATTGTTAATAAGAACTCTATAAAAACATTGGGAGCTTTGTGTAATGGTTGTGCCACCGTATGTAATTTGAGCATCATGTAGAACTCTTTTTATCTTAATGCAAAGTTCCTGTTTCATATATTTTATATGTTGTTTATTTAATGTCACTGAATGCCTCATGGAGTTCCCCTTCACGCAAATTAGGCCTTTGATTCACAGTGAATAGATATTATTTTGTTTCATAGATTTAATTCATGGATGCCGTGTTTTCATGTTTTTAAGATGCAGTTCAATGAAGTTCACGACTAGGTTCACTTGATTGATTTTTGTATCGTTCATTTTTTTTGCTTAATACCTAACATAAACTAAGTAATTTCATTTCATTCATTTTCCTAGCATAGCTTAGTGATTTCATAGTTCAGTAATCTCGTTTTTGTTTTTATTTTTGCATTAAAATAAAGTTGTAGTAGATAAGAGTGGCAGTCTTTTTCAGCTTCTGAATTCAAGAACATTTCATCTCCAAGTTGATAAATTAGGATTTTATTTATGTCATTTCACACTTTCATATTTAAGTTTGTTTAGCTGCAACATAAAAATCCAAAAGAAATTGATAAGTTGAAAACAAGATTAACATAACATATTCATTGAAAATAGTTAAAATCATTATCCAAACATTCTAAAAACTCAATTCAATTAGAACTAATAATCAATTAATAATAAAATAATATGAATAATATCCTAATATAGATAATAACATTATCTCAACACTAATTCTAGAGTTTGACATTAACTTTGATAATGATAACATCATCACATTAATGACATAAAGGAGTTCTAGCGCATATAGTGCACTTGCACTTGATGAGTTTACCTGCCCAAGTTGATAATTTATTCTTACAATTTAAGAACATTAAATTGACTAAACATTTTGACGTCATTGCTGGGGAAGTGCAAATAGAATTGAAAAAAAATAAAAACATGATATACGTAGGGAAAGAAACTATATATGTAGATTTGTAGGATGAGGAAGAAGCTTAATTCCAATAAATCCACTCACTCCACCATGTCTTCAAAGTTCCACACCATCCACTCAAAATCGAATTCCATTTGTAGACCAACAAAGACTTCCTGACATCTTAAGATCTAAAATCCAATCCAGAACTTCACCTCCTTCATCTACTGAGGCTATAATCGAAGAATATCCCACATCCCCATCTACACAAGTAGTTTTTCTATCTTCCACTAGTGAACAACTTCTAGGAGAAGAATTAGAAATTCCCACTGAAGAGGAGGAACCAGAAACTCATCTTGATTATCCATTCATAGAGGAACCAGATACTGAAGAATCCATCATGGTTGAAGAAGGAGATAGAGAAGTACAAAATGTCAATGGTGAACAACCTAGGATTGGAGGAGGAGGTAGGGGTAGAAGAGGAGGTGGAGATAGATGTAGAGGAGTAGGTAGATATAGAGGAGATCAATACCCTTTTGTATTTCCTATCTTTGATGAGGATACAGCACTCACAATGAATAATATATCACCTTCTCTTCTTCCTAATTTCCATGGAAAAATAAGTGAATATCAAGAGACATTTCTCTTTGAAATAGAGGTATTATGCAGATCATATGATCATCTACGTTATGATCAAAACTTAAAATTGTTCCATGCAACCTTAAAGGATTCAACATTAAAATGGTTCATGAGTGTAGGAATGAATATTATAAGGACATGGGCACAAATGAAAAAATCATTCTTAGAGAAATATAGGGACTACTATATGTCTCACAACATTAGGGATGAAGTCTTCAAAATGGCACAGAAAGAAGATGAGAATATTGAAGACTTAGTCGAGAGATTTGTTTCTAATCCTAAAATGGAAAAAATGGATAGTCCGAATGAGGAAACTTTGAAAGTCCTCCTACTTAAATATATCGTAGATGAGTGGATTGATCTCTTTAACTTGACAAGAAAAGGAGATATTTCTCAATTACCATTTGCAAATATTTTTTTATCTATGTGTACATATCTCAAGGGGTAAAGCATGAGTTGGAAAAAGTCCTAAGGATCCTCTCTTATCAAGAATCAATAAATTTGCAGCTGGGACAGTCATTAGGGTAGAGTTAGGAAACTTTATTGATACTTTTAAGACAGATATTTTAGGGATTCTTAGTGAAAAAATTGACACACTTCAAATACAAAATAAGGAAAAGGTCAAAAATGTTGCATTATCCATCTTTTGTCTCGAATGTAGAAAGAAGCATGCTCTAAGAAAATGTCATTTCGACTTAAAAACCATAGAAACGTGTGCCATATGTGTAGATAACCATGATACTAAAGAATTTCCTTCTCTACCATGTCTTGAGGCTGTATTTAATGATGAAGGAATACCAGAACAAGTAGACCCTCTTTATTTTATTGCCAAAAGACCATGGTAGAACTCTCAAGCAAATCAACCACAAGGATTTAAATCACAACAATTTGCTCAGTATTCAGAAAATAAATGGAATCCTTCTTGGCAGCCTTTGGCTCAACCATAATCACAATCTTGGAATCATGGATGACAAAATCCTTATCGGGCTTATTCTTGATATCAGCAATATTCACCATCCTATCATAATTTCCCACCACAATTCTTACCTCAATCTAATCAAATTCCTCAATCTAATTAAATTCCTCAAGATAATTAATTACCTCAAGTTCAAATCCAAAATCAAAATCCACAACTCTCCCAAAAATCTACACAAAAATCCAATCAATCACCTACTCAACCACTTCTGAATCCGAATAATAAAATGTCACAACATGTTTACAATATGGAAGGGAAAAATCCTCAAACCTATGTAAAAAATCCACTAGATATAAATAATGTTCAATTAAGATCTAGTAGAGTATTGCAAAGAAAACAACCTGTTCTCATTCAGGAAGCAAGGACAAATCTTCAAAAATATAAAAATCAATTTGGGGAAGGAGAAATCTATCCTCCTCATAAAAAAAAATAATCAAACAGAGAATGTTCCTATAAATTCTGATGATACTCCTATTATATAACAACCCACAGTATCCATTAAACCACCTTCTCTTGAATGGTTGAAAATTGATGAAGGAGTATGAAAACAAATCACATTGCCTGATTATAATATGCTAGAGGAAATAAGAAATGTTTGTATAAAAATTCCTTTATTACAAGCTATAAAAGAAATAGCAATTTCTACAAAAACAATCAAGGAGAGTACTCAAAGATGAGGAAGAAAAAAAAAAGACATAAAAAGAATTCAATTAGTTGGGAAAATTGTCGACATCATGATGGGGAAATCAACAATACAAAAATATTTAGATCTTGGGAGCCCCATTGTGAAAATTCACATCAATGGAATTGAAATACCAACACACTAATTGATTCAGGAGTAGCCATAAACATAATGAACAAACAAATCATGGATTCACTAAGGCTTCCTAATCTTCAATACACACAAACATTATTGCAATTAGTAGATAGGTATGTAATTAAACCGGATGGTGTATTAGAAGGTGTTTTTGTATCCTTGCATTCTTGGGAATATCCTGTCGTCTCATTTTAACACCCAAGAATAATTTAGGAGGACATCCATTAATCCTAGGAAGACCTTGGTTAGCTACGGCATATGCTTTCAATCAGTTGTAGATAAGGTGACATGTTTATCTTAGATGGAAGTTCTAGAAAGAAATTTACATTGTATCCGCCTACAAAAACAACAATAGTAATAGAGAGTGAGGAATGGATAGATGATGATGATGATATACAACATGTTTTCACTACTGATAAAGTGATGAGGACCAAATTTTAAATATAATGGAAAATAATGAACCCTTCTCACATTATGACCGTAGTTTAATCAAATATCTATCATCTATATAAATGTCTTTACACTCTATGGAAACAATTGGAAATTATTCAATAGAAATTCTTTTAGGAGAAACTTTGAACATTAATGAAAACTTGGAAGAATTACAAAAAAATCAACGGGTATAAATTTTACAAAAATACTCTTGTGCTTATGCATGGGAATACATTGGTATGATAGGAATTAATCCTAAAACTTGCATGAACCATATCTACATTGAACAGAGTGTGAGACTAGTTAGACAACCATAAAGAAGAATGAATCCAAATGTGAAAGAAATTGTTAAGGAGTAATTACAAAAACTACTAAATGTAAAATTCATCTATCCAATATTAGACAGTCAGTGGGTTTCACCCCTAGTAATCATTCCTAAGAAAAATGGAAAATAGAGATTATGTATTGATTACAAGGAATTGAATAATGCAGCATTAGAAGACCACTTTCCACTTAATTTTATAGATCAAGTCTTAGACACATTAGCAGGTAAAATGTATTTCTCATTTTTTGACAGTTTTACTGGATACAATCAGATTCATCGATTACCTAAGGATCAGGATAAAACCACATTTACCTGTCCATGGGGAAATTATGCTTGCTAAGTACTTCTTTTTAGATTATTCAATGCTCAAGTCCTGATAAATTTCTTTGATTTTATTCATGATTGTGTGGAAGTATATATGGATTATTTCATAGTTTATGGAGATTCTTTTGAAGAAGCACTTGAAAATTTAGAAAAAGTTCTAATAATATGTAAAAAAAAAAATTGTTTGTTAAGTCATGAGAAACGTTTTATGATGTTTAATGAAGGAATTGGTTTAGGTCAGCATATTTCTAGAGATGGAATTAAGGTAGACTCGTCTTAAGTGTAGGTCATTTCTAAATTATCAGTGCCAAATTGTCAATGGGATGTTATGTGTTTTCTTGGTTTTATTGGACACTATAGAAGGTTCATAGAAAAGTTCACAAAAAATGCATCTTGACTCTTCAAGCTACTTACCAAAGACTGTGAATTCAGTTGGGATTCTGATTTTCAAAATTCCTTTGAAACTTTGAAAAAGAAAATCTATGAAGCACCTATTTTAAAAGGACCTAATTGGAAATTGCCTTTCCACATATCAAATGATGCTTCAGACACGACCTTAGGAGTTTTGTACTCCTTATGCAATCTATTATACTAGTAAAAATTTAACTCCAAGATAGCTAAAATATATTGTACCTAAGAAGGAGTTTTTAGTTGTAGTTCATGTCATTAATAAATTAAGACATTATATAACGAGCTATGAAACTTTCATTCATAGAAAATATGTTTCCATTAGATATCGAATGAATAAACCAATCCCTAATGGCAAAATAACCAAATGGCTCTTACCGTTGCAAGAATTCAACATCACCATTCCAGATTGACCCAGAAAAAAATAATACAATTGATCACTTTTCATCTAAAATTCAGAATGATAACAATGATAAACCTATGGAGGATAAATTTCCCAATGAATATGTTTTTGCAGTAACTACTAAATGACCTTGGCATGAAGATATTTATAATTTTTTAGCTAGAGGGAAATGACCATTTCAATTGTCTCCTAGAGAAAAGAGGAGGATAATTCAAAACATCACATCCTACTCATGGATAAACGAAGAATTGTAGAAAACAGGACAAGATCTCATCATCAAAAGATGTGTTCGAGAAGACAAGATACGAAACTACTTAAAGCATGCCATAATGAACCATGTGGAGAACATCTTTCTAATAGAAGAATTTCTTATAAGATCCTTCTCTTAGGATATTATTGGCCTTTCATTTTCAAGGATATCAAGGAATATGTTAAGAGATGTCACAGTTGTCAAAGAACGAGGAAACCTATTCTTTCAAAGGAAATGCCATTATGACCTCAGGTACTCATTGAACCTTTTGATAAATGGGTGCTAGGTTTCGTTGGTCCACCCAATCCACCTTCAAAACAAAAAAAGGATATTATGGTATGTACTGATTATGTCACTAAATGGGTAGAATCTAAAGGACATCCTTTTGCGACTGAAAATGTTGTAGTTTCATTTCTTTTTGAGTATATTTTCACTTATTTTGGTGTTCCAAGGGAAATTGTAACAAATCAAGGAGCACAATTTACATTCAAATTAGTGCAGAAGCTCATGGAACAGTACAAAATCAACCATTGAAAATCTACTCCATACCATCCATAAGCCAATGGATAAATTGAGTCTACAAATAAGGTGATTGAAGCAATTCTCACCAAGAGTATACGCTTACATAGGAAGGACTAGGTGGAAAAGCTCCTAGAAGATTTGCAGACTTATAGAACTACATGGATAAGCACTACTGGACATACTCACTATGAACTTGTTTATGGGAAGTAAGTATTACTTCCCATAGGGTTCTAGATCCAAACCTATAAAATAGTAGTCCAGTTGGATCTTGACTTATCAAAAGCATGAAAGAAAAGGATGGGACAACTCAATGAGCTTGACGAAGTAATACAAGATGCCTTCCAGAAGACCAGCCTATTACAACAATAGAGATCCAGATGGCATGAAAAATACATCAAAGAATGAAAATTTCATCGAAGAGATCGGGCATTACATTTTTATTCAAAGTTCAAGAACTTCCAAGGAAAATTCCAAAGTTAGTGTCTTGGACCTTATGAAGATGAAAATGTCTTTGACAATGGTGCAGTCAAAATCAGGACTATTCATGAAGAGAAAATTCCTCTTTTAGTGAATGGACATCGAATTAGACTTTATCAGATGCCATTGTAAAAGAAGAATTTGTTAAAATTTTCCAAGATAACACAGAATTGAAGATGGTTGAGAGGAATTCTTCTTCTTTTCCACCTTAAAAATTTTATTTTTCCTTGTTTCATAAAATAATAATAATAATAATAATAATAAATAATAAATATTTTTTTTAATAATGTATAAAAATGAAAACCAAAAAGTTGTTGGCATGATTAGACAAAAAAATTAAAGTGAAAACCAACCCTTGTTGGCACCTTAAATTTTATCTTAATCATTTATCTAAAAAAAATCCCTTTTTCTAAACATCCCTTTCTTGGTTTTTTTCTTAGCTACAGAATTAGTGACTTTCTATAGCTCTAGCAAGTTTCTGCAGTGACAAGGACACTTGGTGGCTCAAATTGAAGAATCATTGAATCCATTCAAAGTGCAAAAATACCTACAAATGAAATCAAAAGACAAATAAAGGTTACCAAATAAATCTAAGGTATGTAACACTTTAATTTTACAATGGGTATTAACATTTTTCATATATGAATTATGTGGACATAACATTATCGAAAAGCTAAAATCATCGCAGTTCATGGATGATAGTCCCTTGTTAAATCCATTATAATCCGCGACCATTTTAACTCCTACCCCATACTCAATTCGGATCCATCAATTTGATCGTCAAAACATTGAATTAAATGCATTCAAATGGCTAACTCATCCCCGTGAACCTTCATTATACTTGCCCATTGTCTCATTATTTCAATTAATATAGTTTCTCCATCCTAGAGTGAAACCCTACTGAGAATTTTTTTCCTGTCAAGTAAAATAGTTCTTGAGACGAAACATCTCGCACTATGGGTGTTATTGTTTGAACATAACCAACAGGAAGGAAATTTTTGGAAGGATACCCCCAGACCAGAGAATTGTTACAAAAATATCAATGGTTAGATTTCATAGAAAAGTTTAATGGTTTCCATAGGGAGGTGAAAATATCCTTTTCATGATCTTTTGATGGAGAAGAAATTGAAATAGGCGATGTTAAGTTCACAGTGACATAATCCTTGATTACAGAAGCCACCTGACTACCGAAAGCTAGAGAAAATTGGTTCAAGAAGAGAGGAATTGAAGGGGAAGAATGGAAATTTTTCTTAAAAAACCCAAGCATGGATACTATTATCTTCAAAAAAGGTATTCCTAGCTCCACCCACAAAACTAAGTGGAGAAATTTTCTCCTTATCCTTTAGAAATTTGTTACTTGTGAAAGCTAATTTTGGTGTATTTTTTTCTATCATATTAGGATATTAGTGAATTTCCTTGAAGAACATCAAATGAATATTCCATACTTTTTGTTGAATAGCTTTAAGAAAATGTCAGTAAGAATTCAGAAGAAAATCTAACTTATAGAAAACACAATGTACCATCATGGATTAGTAAAAATTTTGATTGAGTTTCATCTTCAAATCATAGGTGATAATTGGGAAGATTTTCTAGTGAGAATTTACTTTGAAGAGAAAACCCCGGAACAACTAAGTAGTAGCATAACCCTAAAGGGAAGAAAGAGAAAAATTGAGACAGTAATACAACAAGGACCACAACATCAACAAGATTTGTGAGATGATGATCTACCAATTGTAGAAATTTTGCAGAAAATGAACATAGAAAGTCTTAGAAGAAATAAATCTAGCAAGAAAATAGAGGTTTTATCCCAAATAAAAACCTTGTGTCAAAAAGAAATTCTGAAAGTTAAGGAAAACAAGATTCAAAGGTTGCCGACCACAGGTTGGAGAAGAAGCACCATATTGAACGCACTGAAAGAAGAAGACTTAGAAGTTGTGAAGCATATTGGTTTTGAGTCAAAAGAGAAATCAAAAGATCTCGGGGACTGTCCAAGAGAATCACTGAGACTATCACCAAGGGTATCACCACATCCCTTCATTTTACCTCCAAAGAGTCCAATACAAATCCTAGGTATTGATCCTGTACAACAATAAACCTATGATCACATAGAATGATTAGAGAGAAAGGGAGCAACAGTCAAAGGATCAATTCAAAGCCCAAAATAAGAAATGAACCATTTTAATGAGCCACAAGAACCTCCAGTATCTAATGTCTTGAAACAAGAAATCTTTGAGCTGGAGACATTAAACATGTACCTCAAAACTGAAAATAAAATGCTAAAGGCACAAAATGGAATTCAAATTATCGAAAGTGATAGCCTCATTCTTCACTTAAGCCTATGGTATAAACAGAATAAGAAAATGAAGAAAGAAAATAAGGCTATGAAAAGAGAAATCATTAACCAGAGGTACAACAGCCTTATCAGGAAACAAATGATGGAAGTAACTACCAAGGAGAAGAAGAAAGTGAAACTTGGATGTGTTGGCAAAGGTATCTAAATACATATAGAAAAATGAAAATTTTGTGGTGTATGAGGACATACAAAACCTCGAGTGTGGGGGAATGTAGAGTCTAAGAACTGATTTATCTTGACATCCTTTTTGCCCATATTTACCTACTTTTTCCTATCACTATCATCCAATTAAATGTAGTAAACATTAGGTTTTGACAAGGTGAACATTCATATATCCTATTTTTCATATCTTGTCAATATGCGTTATTGTTCTATTAAAGTTTAAATGCAGTTAATCCACAGATCTATAGCTACTTCCATTGTTTATAGGGTTCCAGTACGCTAGCTCAGAAAATGAGTATATAGGTAGATAGGGAATGATCCTCTCACAGATTTATTCCTATTTACTCAAGCTAATTCACCAGGAGATTCGCACTGTAACACGATCAACCATGGGGGTCAACAACAGGACAACACACTCGAATGGAGTCTGAATTTTAAGTGATTTCATCGATTTTATTTTTCAATAGAAAATCAACAAATAAGCAATTCCATTTAGTCTTGATAAGGATTATAGTGAAGTCTTGTAGGATAAAATTTCTCATATTGTTAGTAAGAACTCTATAAAAACATTGGAATCTCTTTGTAATTGGTGCACCACCATTTGTAACTTGAGCATCCTCTAGAACTCTTTTTCGCTTAATGCAAAGTTCTTGTTTCATATATTTTATCTGCTATTTATTTAAGGCGGTTGATTGCCTCGTGGAGGGCCCCTGCACACAGATCAGGTCTTTGGTTCATAGTAATTAGATTTCCTTTTGTTTCGTAGATTTAATTCATGGATGCCCTGTTTTCATGTTTTTAAGATGCAATTCAATGAAATTCGTGACTAGGTTCACTTCATTGATTTATGTATCATTCATTTTATTTTCT
Source organism: Pinus tabuliformis (assembly GCA_031772625.1). Classification (NCBI taxonomy): domain Eukaryota; kingdom Viridiplantae; phylum Streptophyta; class Pinopsida; order Pinales; family Pinaceae; genus Pinus; species Pinus tabuliformis. The sequence continues at coordinate 992,429,791 of CM062807.1, read as the reverse complement.
TAATACGTAGCATAAACTAAGTAATTTTGTTTGCTTAATACCTAGCATAAACTTAGTCATTTTGTTTGATTCATTCTCCTAGCATAACTTAGTGATTTCACAGCTCAATAATCTCATTTATGTTTTTATTTTTGCATTGAAATAAGGTTGCAGTAGATAAGAGTGGTAGCCCTTCTTAGCTTCTGAATTCAAGCACATTTCATGTCCAAGTTGATAAATTAGGATTTTCTTTATGTCATTTCATGATTTCAAAGTTATCTTTGTTTAGATGCAACATAAAAATCCAAAAAAATTGATAAGTTGAAAAGAATATTGACATAACATATTCATTGAAAATAGTTAAAATCATTATTCAATCATTCTAAACACTCAATTCAATCAAAACTAATAATCAATTAACAATAAAATCTTAGGAATAACATCCTAGTATAGATAATAATATCATCTTAGCATTAATTCTATAGTTTGACCTTAAATTAGATAATGATAACATAATCACCTTAACGACATAAAATAATTCTATGACATACAGTGCACTTGGACTTCATCAGTTTACCTTCCCTGGTCGATAATTTATGATTTAAATTTAAGAACATTAAATTGACAAAACAATCTCCATTGTTCAAAAATAGGGTACATAATATATCTTCCACTTAGGTTAGTGTTATTTTTGTAGTGCCATGTGTATTTCCATAAAAAAATAACAAATTTTTAAATCAGAAATTCCTTTTTGTTCTGTTGATGTTGCTGAAAATTTGTGCACAAAGGGGGTCTCCTTGATGTGAAGTCCCAATTATACCTCACATTGTTTGTAATAGGATTCCAATCTAGCATATCAATTTGGTTTCCATATATTCGTATAAATTCACCTTGGCTTTAGTTCTCAGTAAGACAATGACACATGTATGTGCCCTCGTGAAAATCAAGTAAGTGTGCCTCGTGAATGTTCGGTTGCACATGTATCAATGTTATTCTACTACAAAGGGAGGAAGGGTGAGACTCTAACAGAGAAGTAATAATACCACACTAGTATGGGCACACACAATCAAAATTAATCACCTAACATCAAGAAGAATAGTCCACATAAATGTGACGATTGTTACAACCAAACACATTTTCATTAAGTTAAGCACTAAAATAACTAAAATAATTCAGCTACTTTAGTACAAGTGAAAGGAAACATGTATCATAAACATTCATAGAAAAATCATACAAATATTCACAATCCATGCATGAAAACATCTTGTCCATCACTCTTAAAGTATTAAGTAAAATTCCTAAGATACATGAATACAATGAACATCACTAGCTCCAATAGTGGAGCACTGGAGCCACGAATTCCCCCCCAAAAGTATTATATTTGTCTCTTTGATGCCTTATGGGAGAAGCCAAGGTGAAAAAGTCATTTTCTTGTACAAAGATGGTGTATATATAAAAGAATGGGGTGATCCTGCACCTCCCTAGTGACTCTTGGACTACTCTAATGGCTATTTGACTTGTCATGACTTTTCGACTTCCTACATGGCTTTTCATATTACATAGGTGACTATTGGACTTCCACTTTCCTTTACATTTTCCAATATAGAATTACATAATCTGTGAATGATGTGGCACATGATATCTCATGACACGACATGACATGAGACTCATGACATGGAGTGCATGATGTCATGAAAATTTCAAGTCAATTTTTTGTATCGCTTTCTTTGTGTCTGCTTGAAAATATGGTGCATGTTCTTCTTCTTCCTCCTCCTTACGACTTGAAGATAAAGTCTTGAATGTGGTTTTGATCATCCATCTTATGTTATAATATGATGTTCCTTTGTATTCTTTCTTGATGATAATTTTATCTTCTCAGCTCCTTAGGTTTCTTCTAGCATGGTCTCCTTCTCCATATTCTTCATCGTCATTCTGTTATGACATAATAGAATACCCATGACTATAACCTACCCATGAAAATCTGACATCAATTATATAAGCCCCTAGCCTAAGATGCTTCATGAAATCACTTGTTAGGGATGGAACTGATGATTGGTTGAGTTACTCACTCATGGATTGCATAGTTCCAGGAGCCGAGGTTAGGAACGAAGGCTTGAGGCTATGCAACGTGTAGTTCATGATGGCTAGGGTAAAAGGATTGCACAGTTGGGGGATTCAAGGACTTATACAGGAGGTTTGAGCCTTGATATTGTGGAATGCATAGTTCTAGAGGCCTCAGAAGAGCGACTTCATAGTTGAGGGACTAGAGGGCTAACCGTGAGGGCTTGTGTACTAAGCTTCCCACTGCACAGTGCTGGAAGAACAGGGTGTCCAGGTGATTATGCAATTGCGCAGTTAAGGATATCAAGGTTTAGGCTTGAGGACTAAGACTGTGCAATTCACAGTTCATGCTTAGGTAGGGGGAAAAATTGCGTAGTTCTAGAGCTTAAGAGCTCAAATGGAGCACTAAGATTATGCAGTGCACAATTTTTGGAGGCAAAAACTTCCTGTTTTATAGTGCAAAGAGTCAAGACTACTGCCTGGGGGATGAGACTATGTAATTTGTAGTTCAGGCTACCTAAAGATGCTTAGTTTAGAGAGTTTTCCCAATTTAACTAAGTGTTGGATCAATGAGACGAATATAAGAAAAATAATGACTCTAAACATGAACATAGACTTAGATCACTTGATGACGCAACATGGAACACTCATAACACATGAAAACATACTTTCCTGAATGCAACAACTTTGTGATGACCTACACCAAGTGTAACACCAAAGATACATTGTGATGACCGTGACAACACTTGTACGACAATGCTTGAATCTTTGGAAATGAGTGTGATACATGTTTACATGGTAAGACCAACTCATTTACGCAAATTTTACCCCTTGAAACCACCAAAACTAGCTATCGTGCATTGTGTGACACTCCACATTCTAGAAGATGACATTTACTATATGAAGAGGAAAGTTGAAACGACACTTGTGATATGCAAATGTCAGTGAAAGAGACACATGCAAGAGCAAAGATAACATGAAAAAGGCACTAATTAAAGTTAAGAAAAGTGAAAACAACAGTAAAAGCATGAAAAGGGCACTTGTGAAAGCAACAATTTGAAAAACTCACCAAAATCAAAGTACAAACACAACCAAGAGTGAGGCACTTTCAATAACAATGTCTACTAACTATCGTCATGAGTTAAAAATTGCACAGGGACTATCTTGATGGATCATGTTGTGGTTGTTCAAGCTTGCATAAGAGGATGCACTCATGAACTTGTTGTAAACTGAGCATATGTAAGCAAGTGACTTTTACCGATCACAAAGTGAACACAAAATGAAGGATAGTAAGATCTGTAGTAGGATTCAAAATTAAAGTGTAGTTAAAATTTTGGAGGTTATTTATCATAGTGAAAACACTTGGTCACACACTAGTATAAATCCATATTCTCTGCCTTGGTAAATTATTTTGTGCAGGGTCTAGTTATTCAGGAGGTATTGATTCATCATATAGATTACCATGGCTTCCCCACTTACCCCATGCATAAACATATTTCCCTTCATTCCTTTACTTGGTTAATCACAAACATAAGATCAACGATCACACAATGTTTCAAAATAGGAAAAGGTAATGAAGTTCGCAAGATTTATATTTTTAGAGTATATTGTTTCATCTCTAGTATTTGTATAATGCCAGCAAGCCTAGAAAGTACACCGACAGAATCACTTTAGGGAGACCAACATTGTTTCAGCGCTCGCAAACCTAGGCAATACCTCGATGGAGTCACTTCAGGGACACAAACATTTATTTGGTGCTAGTAGGCCTGGACAGTACCCTAGTGGAGTTTCCTATTTCACCTCTATAGATAGGAATAATTTCTCTTATTTCACCTTTACTTATTTCTTTTATATAATACTGCGCATCGACACATTTATTTCACTGGTGGAAGAGGGATCTAGACTTATTGGGAGTAGAAGAGTTTGTCCCTTCAGAGAACCATTTATAAGACCTCTAATATTGTTTTTCGTATTTTGACTTTCCCCTTGTCCTTCTCTACTTGATTGGATCAGAATAAAAACATTGAAATGTAAAAACCCAAGTGTAGGCATGAGGTTTCCATAATAGACATGAATATCATGATTTGACACAAGGCTTTCCTTCAGCAAGGATCATATTTTCCATGAGAACATCATTGACCAAAAGGTCTACCAAACACAAGGAAGAAGGACAGGGAGTTAGCCAAATGTTGCAGTGTCAAGACTATCTTTCGAGCCCAAGTAGGACACCCTTCATGCAAAGTCTCATTAAAAAAACACAAAATGGAAACTAAACTAGGAGGATAAAACAAAAGGAGGCTAACCAAAAATATGATGCAAAACCAAAATGAGAAAACACAATACAAACTACATAAAAAGAATATAGGATGAATATGTAGGTAAACTAATATGCAAATAGACATACTCCTAACCTAACCAGATACAAATTTAGGGTCACACATAATGAAATCTCCAATGTAGCCACCATAGTTGTTCCCAACATGCAATCACAAATATATGATTGATTCAAACTGAGATAAACCAATGTGCAACAGAAAAGGTAAGAGCTTGAATATTTTGAACAACAAATTGAAGGTCTTTCCGTTCAATAAAGACATATATCATAACCACTACTTTTAACCATTTCACACTCTTACCTTTTTCTAAAAACCACATTAACAAAAAGCTCAGGTATTTTTGCAAATGCGTCATCATCTACACTATACTCCTTAGTAAGAATGAGAAAAGGTCGAAAAATATTACTTATGACGAAGATTTCCAGGTAAGATTTCTCCAACCATTCTGCGATTGGATCATGAAATTAGAAACATTCCTCTTGAGAATTGTGAAATATTTGAAAAAATGAATTTACAATTGAAAGTGTAGGATCGGGATGAGAATATTTTAAGGGAAAATGAATATGATCGTATTCAAAAGGATTGTAGAGCTAGTGAGGGCCTCACATAACCATCAACGAAGGACGAAGTGCCTCAACTTCTTGACAAGTATCCAAATGGTGAGATAAACAACAAATATTAATTTATGTGAAACAACTATCATCCAATATACTAGTGGGACAGTGATACAACAAATGACACTTAATATTATGATGAGATGGATTGTTTATGGCATGAGATTTTTGGTTCAAATATGGATCAATTTGAACATATTTTTGAATTCCTTGAAGAAATGAACCATCTTCCTCGCATGATAGATATAACAACTGGTTTCCTTGTAACCAGTAACATATTACAATAGCAGCGTAATCATCAAAAGAAGTGAAAATGAATGATAGCAAATGAAACCAATCAGGATATGATGAGTGAAGAAGAATTTGATTCGCTAGATAACCCATGCTTCCATTATCACTAAAGAGGATTTTTGGTGCAATGAAAGGAAATATTTTCAATATAACATTCACAAAAAAAACCAGGAGCTAAATATTAATAAATAAATCTGATAAGCATGATTCCTTGAGCTGAAGATAGTCTTTGAAATGATAAACTTTGCAATTCCATGACTCTGTGAGAGAAACACACTCCAAACTTGATTTAAGTACAAGAGCCTTGCATAGAGATTAATCATGTGAAATATAATCTTCAATCCAATTAGAAACCAAATCTTAAAATTTTGAAAGATTACATTCAAAATACAAAACATCTTTCAAAAATAAATTTACATTTAGTGAAACCATGCAAAGAGAAGGATTGAGCAAGAGAAACTAGATCTGACTTAGTTCAATGGGATTACGAGAGATACAATATCCTAACATAACCATCAATGAAAATTTAAGTGCCTTGACTTCTATACAAGTCCCAAAACTTTCAAGGATTGTAAAATTGCATTCTAAAGATTGAATTAGATCATGCATGGTGTGAAGATAGTTTCTTCCTATGATCTCAATGGGACCACTACTAACTAGATGGAAGCCATATTTGTCATCGATTTGACAGGATTTTACAACTTGAAAAACTAAATTAATCTAATTGAAATATTCTTCTTATAAAAAATGTGGACATGTATGAATATGTGAAATTTCATGAGAAAGTTGATTTGAAGCGTTTTCTTCATGAAAAACAAGAGATGATGAGTGATGGAAAGGATACTTAATGATTCGATTATTTCCATTCTCATCATGTATAACCTCAATACCTCATGGAAATTTGGAAGTTAACTCATGATGTGGAGGAATCGAAAAGCATGAAGCATCTTCATCACAAGTAGATTTATTGCAAATAGTATGGCACAAGGTATAGTGAGATGAATATGAAGTTTTGATAGGCACATATTTTTTAACTGAATCAAATTCTATATCTAAATTAAAATATTAATGAGAAAGAGAATGCTTCTTTATGCACTTGGGAGTTTTTGATCACATATATCAACAAATTCATCATCATGGGAATGATTTTTGCCCAAGGCTATGATTTCATTTAGAGAATTGATTGCATTTTATTGATTATTGAGAATAAAAAATTAAAAATCATCAAATAATAAAAGCACATCATCTTCACATGGGTGACTTTGAAAAATGGAAGAGAGATCAAAAGTCTCTTCACTTTACTCCCTACCAGTGAAATGTGATTGTCTTGTATCTGATCGCAATTTGAACCAACAACTCGAAAATCAAAATAGTATGTAGAGATATTTCGTGGAGCAGGTTAATCAAGCAGACCATGATATGTAGAATCATGACATGTAGATGATAGAGGATGAAATATATCCCTTTAAGGAGTAACACTTCCAATAGAACCATATTCAAGATTGATGTTAAGAGTGCTAATGTCATCTTGAGGAATGAAAGGAGAAACTTTTAGGCTCCATGAGCCATTATGGGGTTTCTTTCATTAGATTTGAATCATGAAAAGTGGAAGGAGGATGAAGAGATGGATCAGAAATTTTATTTTCAGATTTACCAACTTTATTATCATCTCAAGGAGGCACCCACATCAGTACTCAAAAATTTTGAGGACAAGGAACAAAAGGATTAGTAGGTTCCTCCTCTGAAATTCGAGGTGTCTCATGAGTTACAAGAGTTTGGGGAGTAAAAACATTATGGGATTTAGTTTGAACTTGAAAAGAGATATGAATCAAACACGTAAACTTTTGTTTATAGAAATCTCAATCACTGCATTCTCCCAGAATTTCATAAAAAAATTGAAGTAATCAATCAAAAAAATCCTGAATTGATTCATTAGGCTTATTCTTAGTTGATTAATTATTTTAATAACATTCCCATAATCATACCTATCAAATGATTTTGGAATCTCCTTCACAGCTGGTTGAATGAATGGATAGAAGCAACAGGTAATGTGGGATACCATCTCTTAACACTACCTCCAAATGTGAGGGTGTGAAATTTAGCCATGACATCCTTATAATGTATTCCATTAGAAAGGAAAAAATGGACAACTTGAAACAGATGTTCACAAAGAGTTAATTCACTCTCGACATCAAACTTATATTTGGACAGGTTATGGAAAACTTCCATAGGGATGGTAAGATTAAAACAATGTAAACTTTGAAACGGGAACTATAAACTCAAAACGGGAACTCTGGCCAAAAAACCCCAAAAAAACATCAAAAACAGTGCTAAAAACGAAAAGTGTGTATACTAGAACGATGTTTTTATTTTTTAGGCGTTAATTTTGAACATGTTTTAAAAATGGCAGTAACTACGAACTTTATTATGAAATTTTCGTGCAAAATATAGCTTCAAAATGAAAGTGATGATACTGGAATAATGATTTTTTTTTTTTAGGGTCAATTTTCAACATTTTTAAAAAATGCTAATAAAACCAAATTTTTATGTGTCAAACAAAGTTGTTTATGAGGAAAAAAAACACATTAATGTTTTTGGTAGAATATCATTTTTCTTTCCTAAGTATAAATTTAACATGTTTTCAACCATAACATGCTAGGGTGGGTGCCACAGCGCGACTCGTCCCCTACCTCTAATCCCCCTCTCGACACCCTTACTACCTTCACCCACAACCCACACCCCTGGCCCCTTTAATCCCTACCAACCCAACCCAACACCTGCCCGAGCGCCCTCACCCTTCCCCCTGCCCGGCCTGGGCGCCCTCTCAACCCCCGCCCCCCCAACCCTCCCAACCCCCCCCCCCCCCCCCGCCGGCCGGGGTGCCTTGCAACCCTCCCCGCCCAGGCGCCCACACAACCCCCCGTGCCCAAACCCTCTCAACGCCCCCTCCCCTGGCCCGGGCGCCCTTACCCGCCCCCAGAACCAACCCCCCACCCAGCCCCGGCGCCCTCACCCGCCCCCCGGCCCTGGTGCCCTCATCCACCCTCACCCGCCGACCCACCCGGCCCGGGCACCCTGCCAATCCCCCCTGCCCGGGCGCCCACACAACCGCCCGCGCCCCAACCCTCTCAACCCCCCCTCCCACCAGCCCGGGCGCCCACAACCACCCCCCCACCCGGCCCCGGCGTCCTCACCCACCCCCGGGCCCGGGCGCCCTCACCCACCTTCACCTGCCCGCCCGCCCGGCCCGGGCACCCTCACCCGCCCGCCCGCCAGGCCCGGGTACCCTCACCTGCCCCCTCGCTCGGCGCCCTCATCCGCCCCCCCACCCAAGCGCCCTCACCGGCCCGAGCGCCCTCACCCGCCGGGCCCGGGCGCCCCCACCCGCTTGGCGCCCCCACCCGCTTGGCGCCCTCACCCGCCCGCCCTACCCGCGTGCCCTCACCCGCCTGGCACCCGCCTACCAGCCTGGGCGCCCTGACCCACCCTGCCTCGGTCGCGCCCCTGCCTGGCATGCAGCAGGGCGATTCCCGGAATCGCCCTGTCGCCTGCCGGGGGCGGAGCGAGCCGCCCGGCAGGCAGCAGGGCGATTCCGGGAATTGTCCTACCGCCTGCCGGGCGGGGGCGCGGGCAGCCCGGGTGACGCCTGGCTCCGCCACGCAGCGACGCGACCCGGGCGGCCTGCGCCCCCGCTAGGCAGGCGGTAGGGCGATTCGGGGAATCACCCTGCCGCCTGTCGGGCACGGGCGCGGGCCGCCCGAGTGGCGCCTCCCTCGGTCGCGCTACCAGGGCGGCCCACGGCCCCTCCCGGCAGACGGCAGGGCGATTCCGGGAATCGCCCGGGCGAGCAGGTGAGGGCGCCTGGGCGGGCGGGCGCCGGGCGCCGGGCGGGCGAGCGCGCCAGGGCGGGTGAGGCGGGTGAGGGCACCGGGCGGGCGAGCGGGAGAGGGCGCCCGGGCGGGTGAGGGCGCCGGGCGGGCAAGGGCGCCCAGGCGGGTGAGGCGGGTGAGGGAGCCGGGAGGGCGGGCGAGGGCATCGGGCGGGCAGGCGGGCGAGGGCGCCCGGGCGGGAGAGGCATGTGAGGGCACCGGGCGGGCGGGTGAGGGTGTCGGGCGGGCGGGCGAGGGCGTCGGGAGGGCGGGCGGGCGAAGGCGCTCGGGCGGGTGAGGCGGGTGAGGGCGCCGGGCGGGCAAGGGCACGGGCGGGCGGGCGGGTGAGGGCGCCCGGGCGGGTGAGGGCGATTTCGGGAATCGCCCGGGCGCCCTCACCCGCCCGCCCGCCCGACGCTCTCATCCGCCCGCCCGCACGACGCCCTCGCCCGCCCGGCGCCCTCACCCGCCTCACCCGCCCGGGCGCCCTCGCCCGCCCGCCCGGCACCCTCACCCGCCTCACCCGCCCGAGAGCCCTCGCCCGCCCGCCCGGCACCCTCACCCACCTCACCCTCCCTGTGACGCCCTCGAGCCTTGGGCGGGCGTGCACGATGGCGCGAGCGCCCCGTGCACGACGGCGGGCGCATGTGGACGTGACTCTTGACCGGCGGACAACCGACGAGCCGGGCAATGAGGAGGCGCGGTTCAACATGCGACAAAACCAAGCGAGAAAATGACAACATAGTGCGACGTTATATGAATGCAGTCGAGAAGCGACGGAATAACGTAGCAAATAAATTGACAAATAAACGCTTGGGCCAAATGCAGCCGAGCGTTGAGCGAGCAAAACAAAGCACATGAGCGCATGTGTGAAGGCTTATATACATGTATGGAGCAAACATGTAAAATAACAAAAGGATAACCTTTTATACGCAGCCTTGTATGCATCATGGATTGGCCGTGAGCAATATGAAGGACGTATATTTTAATTAATGGAGCGAATGCAGACCAATACGTCATGGGGGCGTATGTATGGCAGCCTTTACGAATTAAAATATTGTGCAGAATATTATAATATTATACGGGGCATTATTTAATGGAACAGCCATTAAAAAGAATGAACGTATATGAAGAGAGCCAACATATATTATAGGTAGCCGTGCGCATGTATGGAAGAATGGCGGAATAATATATGTGGAACGAATATAATAAACATTATATACGTGGCCTTATACAGGATATGGGACGGCCATTGAAATGTAAAGGAGGAACGTATATGATGGATAAATAAAAGAACAGCTGACATAACTTATGTATGGGCATGTATGGATGGACGTGGACTTATATTGATAATGCGAGATAACCGACATACTTTATGGAGAGATAATGTATGGAGGTTCATTAAAATAATGTAAATTAAAATGATAGGTGGGCTCTTTATGTTAAAAGGTGGAGTCGGCTTAAAAGAGAACAGCCCCTTTTATGCATGAGAGAGAAGCGTATATATATGAGCGTATGAGAGCTCATTTGGATCATCAACCATTCGCTCAATATCTCTCCTTCGCATAAGGACAAGGAGTGCGAATAAGGCTTGGAGAATGTGCATGTCTTATGCGCATTAAGCCAGAAAGAACTTCGCATATTTCGGTGGCCGATTATGTGGAAAGGAGATTCGGTTGAGGAAGATTTAGACTCGGTTTATGCAGGGCTTAAAAGGAGGATATTCTGTGCGCAAGTTGAGCACGCTCCTACCTTGAAGAAGTCAGCATACGCTTTGTAAAAGACTTCGCATATTTCAGTTCGACCTGTGTGTTATATGCTCTCGGTTGTGAGCTGTTTATGGACTCGGTTGAGGACGGTTGCGGACAGTTTATGGTCGCGTTTGTGGACTGATATTTGCCACGGTTGGAGACTATCGAGGACTGTTCTATACCCTCGGTTGAGGGCTGTTTTGAGGTCATGGTTGGGACAGTTTATGAACATGGTTGACAGAGATTATAAACGCAGTTTGGTGCAGATTTATGCAAGTGGTTCGGTAAACCAGGTGGGTACCCGCTTGCATACAAAAGTGCAGAACTGTTTCATGAATGCGGTATAGCGCAGGGGTTTGCGCAGAGGCATCTTGTGAACAGTGGCACGGTTTCCATACATAAAGGTAGAGGCCTGTTTTGTAATATTTAAGTGTGGCTGAAGGTTTGCCGGCACACTTGTTTATGTTGTAATTTCTGAATATTTGGTTATGTGCGGCCGTGATTAAGTCCGGCGTACTGTTTGTAAAAATTGAAAGCAGTTCATAATAAAAACAGTTGGGCGAACTCTTGGGGAGTTGCCCCTCCCATACACATTGGTATTCTTGTGTTTATTATTGCGGTTTTACTATATTGTTGATATCGGTTATGAATATTGGTGAATGTTATAACTGTTGAAGAATGTTTATGCACTTTAAGAAACAAAGTTAAGTGTTAAGGCATAGTCCATAAGTGCGCATTCGGCTAAGAGTGGGTGCTCGGTGGTGCCGCACCCCGCCAAAAGAAAAAAAAAAGATTGGGGGCGTGACAGATGGTATCAGAGCCCGAACGGACCCGGGCGTTGTAGCATTGAAGTTTTAAAAGGGCAGTGAAGATACGGTTATGGAGGACAACCAAGGTCTTGTAACCTTGAAGGTCTGCGGTAAAGATGTTCAAGCGTTGGCAAAATTAGGTGGCGCATATAACCTGATATCTTTGCGGTTAGTTGAGAAAGTGGGGCTGATATCTACCATGGAGAATTGGGAGATAACCTCATGGAACTTGGCAAGGGGCTTGGTTCAAGGTGTACCTGTACAGTTCGAAGGATGTAGAGGTCAGCTGACTTTCGTGGTGATCAATACCGATGGTATTGATGTGATGCTTGGACGAGATGGGCTTCTTCAAATTGATCAGGAAATAAAACCAGATGAAGTTGCGGACCAAGAAGAAGAAGTTATGATGACCGGAGATGATGAAGACTTGACTATGATGGAGGTTAGGCTTGAAGATGATCAAGCTAAGGCCGAATCATGCAGCTCATGGACGTGGACCGAAGAGGATACTCATATGGATGGACCATGTGACGATGATGATATGATAGAGACCGAACTTGAAACTAATCCAGATGATCCAGAGACGTGCAGTTTGGAGACATGGATGGACACTTATGATGATGAGGACCCGATGGAGGTAGCACTTGAAGGTGTTCAAGGCGAACCAGGATCGTGTGTCTTATCAACATGGAGGAGTGAGGACACTCACATGGGAGGCAAAGTACAAGGTATGGCAGATTTTGAAGAACGTAAAGGGAACCTCTTGGACATCTTGTACAGGTTGGAAAGGATGAAAGGAGGGCATCCCCGAATTCAAGATACACTTGAAGCCTTCGAAAAAGGTGTTAAAAGGGAGCTTCTTCAACTCGGTTGGACAATGGAGCAAGATTGGGCAAACCCGAAAGAAGAAGCCGTAATAGATGATGATGTTGCAAACATGATGGAGGATGGACTTGAAGCTGTTCAAGTTGACCCAGGATCGTGTACATGGATGGAGGAGGTCACTCATGTGGAGGAACCTCATATTGATAAAGTAAGTGTGGATGCTTGTTTTTCATTTGATCATTTGGTAGATGGATCATGTGTAGGAGAGGGCAAGATCAGCTTGCCTAAGTATGGAGACTACCTACCATGGATGACTATGATGGAGCCTTGTATGGGGATACAAGGGTTGTTACCTGCTGAAGGACTTGTTGAGGATGCTTGCTACCTTGAGATGGAAAGGGAAAGACATCCAGACAAGGGTGGAACTTGATGATCGTTGCGGATGGGAGAGTCATGCTTTAGCCACTTTGGCTAAGTGCCCGGCATGACTCATGGACTGATTGAAGGGCACACCCTTGGGTGGACTTCTCATGGCCGGAACCAAAAGGTAGTCTTGGTGAACCTTTGGTGGATGAGCTATGGAGAAGGGACTTATGATGACACAATGATGTGGTTGGTGACCGAGTTCACTAAACCAAAGATTGCAGCTTGGATGAGGATGATCGATGTTGTGATGTACTTGGTTGGACTCCATGGGCAGCATAGTCATGGACATCAGGTTGGATACTTGAGGATGGCACGTTGCAGATGAGGAGGAGGGCTTCGTGGATCTGAATGAGGCACATCGAGAGTCGATTACTTGGATGGAGTTATGAGCAGTTATGGAGCTCATGATGACATGAGATCATTGTGGCTTTTGGACATCATATATGGTGGACTTGGAGGTTTGATACATTGAGGAGCTGAGGTCGGGAGACTTTGATGCAGTATGGAATGCATACTTCCAAAGTACATGCATGGGAGCATGGCTTGGAAGAGTGACTTGATGAGGAAAACCGATGAGACACTTTGAGGTGATGGGGTCACGATGGAGACGTCTTGGTGAAGGGGTCACTAAGGCGGTATGTTGTCGGGATGACAACGTTTTCAGGTGGAGGAGAATGTGACGCCCTCAAGCCTTGGGCGGGCGTGCACGATGGCGCGAGCGCCCCGTGCACGATGGCGGGCGCATGTGGACGTGACTCTTGACCGGCGGACGACCGACGAGCCGGGCAATGAGGAGGCGCGGTTCAACATGCGACAAAACCAAGCGACAAATGACAACATAGTGCGACGTTATATGAATGCAGTCGAGAAGCGACGGAATAACCTAGCAAATAAATCGACAAATAAACGCTTGGGCCGAATGCAGCCGAGCGTTGAGCGAGCAAAACAAAGCACATGAGCGCATGTGTGAAGGCTTATATACATGTATGGAGCAAACATGTAAAATAACAAAAGGATAACCTTTTATACGCAGCCTTGTATGCATCATGGATTGGCCGTGAGCAATATGAAGGATGTATATGTTAATTAATGGAGCGAATGCAGACCAATACGTCATGGGGCGTATGTATGGCAGCCTTTACGAATTAAAATATTGTGCAGAATATTATAATATTATACGGGGCATTATTTAATGGAACAGCCATTAAAAAGAATGAACGTATATGAAGAGAGCCGACATATATTACAGGTAGCCGTGCGCATGTATGGAAGAATGGCGGAATAATATATGTGGAACGAATATAATAAACATTGTATACGTGGCCTTATACAGAATATGGGACGACCATTGAAATGTAAAGGAGGAACGTATATGATGGATAAATAAAAGAACAGCCGACATAACTTATGTATGGGCATGTATGGATGGACGTGGACTTATATTGATAATGGGAGATAACCGACATACTTTATGGAGAGATAATGTATGGAGGTTCATTAAAATAATGTAAATTAAAATGATACGTGGGCTCTTTATGTTAAAAGATGGAGTCGGCTTAAAAGAGAGCAACCCCTTTTACGCATGAGAGAGAAGCGTATATATATGAGCGTATGAGAGCTCATTTGGATCATCAAGAATTCGCTCAATATCTCTCCTTCGCATAAGGACAAGGAGTGCGAATAAGGCTTGGAGAATGTGCATGTCTTAGGCGCATTAAGCCAGAAAGAACTTCGCATATTTCGGTGGCCGATTATGTGGAAAGGAGATTCGGTTGAGGAAGATTTAGACTCGGTTTATGCAGGGCTTAAAAGGAGGAGATTCTGTGCGCAGGTTGAGCACGCTCCTACCTTGAAGAAGTCAGCATACGCTTTGTAAAAGACTGCGCATATTTCAGTTCGACCTGTGTGTTATATGCTCTCGGTTGTGAGCTGCTTATGGACTCGGTTGAGGACGGTTGCGGACAGTTTATGGTCTCGTTTGTGGACTGATATTTGCCACGGTTGGAGACTATCGAGGACTGTTCTATAGCCTCGGTTGAGGGTTGTTTTGAGGTCACGGTTGGGACAGTTTATGAACACGGTTGACAGAGATTATAAACGCAGTTTGGTGCAGGTTTATGCAAGTGGTTCGGTAAACCGGGTGGGTACCCGCTTGCATACAAAAGTGCAGAACTGTTTCATGAATGCGGTATAGTGCAGGGGTTTGCGCAGAGGCATCTTGTGAACAGTGGCACGGTTTTCATACATAAAGGCAGAGGCCTGTTTTGTAATATTTAAGTGTGGCCGAAGGTTTGCCGGCACACTTGTTTATGTTGTAATTTCTGAATATTTGATTATGTGCGGCCGTGATTAAGTCCGGCGTACTGTTTGTAAAAATTGAAAGCAGTTCATAATAAAAACAGTTGGGCGAACTCTTGGGGAGTTGCCCCTCCCATACACATTGGTATTCTTGTGTTTATTATTGCGGTTTTACTATATTGTTGATATCGGTTATGAATATTGGTGAATGTTATAACTGTTGAAGAATGTTTATGCACTTTAAAGAAATAAAGTTAAGTGTTAAGGCGTAGTCCATAAGTGCGCATTCGGCTAAGAGTGGGCGCTCGGTGGTGCTGCACCCTGCCAAAAGAAAAAAAAAAGATTGGGGGCGTGACACGCCCTCACCCGCCCGCCCGCCCGGCGCCCTCGCCCGCCCGGCGCCCTCACCCGCCTCACCCGCCGAGCGGGCGAGGCGAGTGAGGGCGCCGGGCGGGCGGGCGTGTGAGGGCGCCCGGGCGATTCCCGGAATCGCCCTGCCGCCCGGGCGATTCCCGGAATCGCCCGGGCGCCCTCACCCCCGCCCCCCGCCCGCGCCCTCGCCCACCCGGCGCCCTCACCCGCCTCACCCGGCCGCGGGTGAGGCGGGTGAGGGCGCAGGGCGGGCGAGGGCGCCGGGCGGGCGGGCGCGTGAGGGCGCCCGGGTGATTCCGGGAATCACCTGGGCGCCCTCACCCGCCCGCCCGCCCGCCCGCCCGTGCACAAGTCCGCCTGGTGCCCTCACCCACCTCACCCGCCCGGCGGGCGGGCGGGTGAGGGCGCCGGGCGGGCGAGGGCGCCGAGCGGGCGGGCGGGTGAGGGCGCCCTGGCGATTCCCGGAATCGCCCGGGCGCCCTCACCCGCCGGTCTGCCCGTGCCCTCGCCCGCTAGGCGCCCTCACCCGCCGGTCTGCCCGTGCCCTCGCCCGCCAGGCGC
Source organism: Pinus tabuliformis (assembly GCA_031772625.1). Lineage (NCBI taxonomy): Eukaryota > Viridiplantae > Streptophyta > Pinopsida > Pinales > Pinaceae > Pinus > Pinus tabuliformis. The sequence goes on along the minus strand of CM062807.1, from coordinate 992,413,599 downwards.
CCTCACCCGCCGGTCTGCCCGTGCCCTCGCCCACCAGGCGCCCTCACCCACCTCACCTGCGAATCGCCCGCCCGGCGCCCTCACCCGCCCGCCCCGCCGAGCGGGTGAGGCGGGTGAGGGCGCCGGGCGGGCGGGCAGGTGAGGGCGCCCGGGCGATTCCGGGAATCGCCCAGGCGGCAGGGCGATTCCTGGAATCGCCCGGGCGCCCTCACCCGCCCGCCCGCCCGTGCCCTCGCCTGCCCGCCCGGCGCCCTCACCCGCCCGCCCGCCGGGCGGGTGAGGCGGGTGAGGGCGTCGGGCGCACGAGGGCACGGGCGGGCGGGCGGGTGAGGGCGCCCGGGCGATTCCGGGAATCGCCCCGGCGGCACGACGATTCCGGGAATCGCCCGGGCGCCCTCACCCGTCCGCCTGCCCGGTGCCCTCGCCTGCCTGGCGCCCTCACCCGCCCGCCCGCACGGCACCCTCGCCCGCCCGGCGCCCTCACCCGCCCGGCGCCCTCGCCCGCCCACCCGGCACCCTCACCCACCTCACCCGCCCGAGCGCCCTCGCCCGCCTGACGCCCTCACCCGCGTCACCCGCCCTCGCCCGCCCGGCACCCTCACCCGCCTCACCCGCCCGTGCGCCCTCGCCCGCCCGGCACCCTCACTCGCCTCACCCGCCCTCGCCTGCCTGGCGCCCTCGCCCGCCCGCCCTCGCCCTCCCGCCTTGCCCGCCCGCCCTCGCCCGCCCTCGCCTGCCCGGCGCCCTCGCCCGCCCGCCTGGTGCCCTCGCCCGCCCGGCACCCTCGCCCGCCCGCCCTCGCCTGCCCGCCCGGCGCCGTTACTCGCCACACCCGCCCGCCCGACGCCCTCACCAGCCTCACCCGCCCGCCAGCCCCGGTGCCCTCACCCGCCCGCCCGGCGCCCTCACCCGCTTGCCCGCCAGGTGCCCTGACCCGCCCGCCCCCCCGCACGGGCGCCCTGACCCGCCGGCCCCCCCGGCCACCCTCACCCACCCTGCCTCGGCCGCGCCCCCCCGGCAGGCGGCAGGGCGATTCCGGCAATCGCCTGGGTGGCCCTCACCCGCCCGCCCGCCCGGCACCCTCACCCGCCTCACCTGCCTGCCCGCCCGCTCGGCGCCCTCGCCCGCCCGCCCCGCGCCCTCACCCGCCCTCGCCCGCCCGCCCGACGCCCTCACCCGCCTCACCCGCCCGGGCGCCCCCGCCCGCCCAGCCCGGCGCCATCACCCGGCTGCCCGCTCGCCCGGCGGCCTAACCCACCTCACCCGCTCGGCGCCCTGACCCGCCCGCCCCCCTGCCCGGGCGCCCTGACCCGCCCTCCCCCCACCCGGGGCGCCCTCACCCACCCTGCCTCGTCCGCGCCACCCGGGCGGCCCCCGCCCCAGCCCGGTAAGCGGCAGGGCGATTCTGGTAATCGCCCTGCCGCCTGTCGGGGGGGGCACCGGCCGCCCGGGTGGCGCCTGCCTCGGCCGCGCCACCCGGGTAGCCCGCGCCCCCGCCTGGCAGGGCACCAGGTGAGGGCAGGCGGGTGAGGGCGTCGGGCAGGGGGCTGGTGAGGGCGCGCGGGTTGGGCGGGTGAGGGCGCCCGGGCCGGGTGGGGGAGCGGGTGAGGGTGGGTGAGGGTGCCCGGGCCGGGGAGCGAGTGAGGGTGCCGGGGCTGGGTGGGGGGGCGGTTGGTGGGGCGGGTGAGGGCTCCCGAGCCGGGGGTGGTTGAGAGGGTTGGGGCGCGGGGGTTTGTGTGGGCTCCCGAGCGGGTGGGGTTGGCAGGGTGCCCGGGCCGGGGTGGGGGGCGGATGAGGGTGGGTGAGGGTGACGGGGTAGGGTGGGGTGTCGGTTGGGGGGGCGGGTGAGGGCGCCCGGGACGGTGGAGGGGGGGTTTGAGAGGGTTGGGGCACCGGGGGTTATGTGCGAGATTCGCAGACATCAAAGACCCATTAGAAGAGGAAAATGAGCAAAAGGAAACAGAAAATATTGTGGAAGAAGGCAATGATGAAACTCTAGAGGACGAATAGTTTGGATTACGTGACATTGTTGATTAAATTTAAGTTATGCTTGTAAATCAAGCTTTGCAATGTTTTGACTTTGACATTTTATGAGAAGAATAAACACTCAATTAGGGTTGTTATACGTTCAATATCTGTAATATGTGATTTTCGCATTGATTTTTAAGTTAATCATTATTTTTAAAAAAAAAAAGTGATTATTATTATTTTTTTGACATGAAATTCATAAAAAAAGCTATTATTTAACCATTTTTAGTTAAAATTATCATATAAAAATTGCGATTTTGACATGTCAATTCTAGCAAAAAATTATCAAAACGTGTAGCTTTTTAGTTATATTTATCTTAAAAATGGTTATTTTTATGTCCATTGTTAAAAAATATTGTTTTTTAGAAACAATTATTTCATGTGGATTGAAAAATTAATTAAGGATGTATAAATATGTAGAATATCGAAAATTCTAAATATCGACCTCCTAATTTAAAAATGCAAAACAATAAAAACCTCACTAAAAAAAAAAAGTTAAAATTAAAATAAAAAACAAGAAAATGTGAAGAAAACGACCACTTCAACAATGATCAAATTTACAAAATAATTATTTACATTTTATACATTAGAAAATGTAAATCCAAAAAACAGGTCTTTTAAAAAAAGGGGGTCATGCAAAATACTCACTTTTTTAAATCAACATGAAAATCACTATGATTCTAAAACGTAATGTACATAAAAAAAATTAAAGTGCCAAAAGCTATGCTCTAAGAAAAACATGTTTGTTTTGCATCACCCCTTTTCAAAATCAGGTCACTTTTTTGCTATCTCTACGAAACGGGTAACAGTATCAGTTCTCGTTTCAAAGTTTACATTGTTTTAGGTTATTTAGAGAAAAATGATAGGATTATTATTTGGGGAAGATCCATTTTAGATAATATAATCAACGAACACTGAACAAGCATAACCCATCATCTAGCCCTCCTTCTATCACCATTCATTGATGATGCTGGAAATCAGTCAACCAAGGGGGTCTCCCTGATGTGAAGTCCTAATTAGACCTCACGCCATTTGGAATAGGAGTCCCATCTGAAGTATTGGCACAATTTCCATATATTCTTATATATTTACCTTAGATTTTGCTATGAGTGAGAGAGAGAGGCATGTATGTGCCTTTTCGAAAAGAAATTAAGAATTCCTAGTGAATGTTCGGTTGTAGGTGTATAAGGTTATTCTACTACAAAGGGAGAAAAGGTGAGCCTCTAAGAGAGAGGTAATAATATCACACTAGTAGCGGTACACAAAAGGAAGAGAGAATCTCCTAACACAAAGGATAATATTCCACATAGATGTGATGATTGTTACAACCATTACAACACATTTTCAATAACATAAGCACTAAAATAATTGAAATAGTTCAACTACTCTAGTACAGGTGATAGAAAACATGAATCATATACATTAAAAAAATAAATCATACAAATATTCACAATACATACATGAAAACGTGTTGGCCATCATGCTTCAAGTATTAATTAAAAGTCCCAAGATACATGAATACCACAAACATCACTAGCTCCAATAGTGGAGCATTTGAGCCACGATTTGCTACCCAAAAGTACTAACTCTGTCTCTCTGATGTCTTATGGGAGAGTCCAAGTTGAAAAAGCCATTTTCTTGTACAATGAGGGTCTATATATAACAAATGGAGTGATCCTTCACCTCCCTTGTGACTCTTGGGTGACCCTCATGATTATTTGACTTCTCATGATTTTTCAACTTCCTATATGACATTTCAGATCACATAGATGATTCTTGGACTTCCATTTTACATTACATTGTCCATTATAGAAGTTCATAATCCATGAAGGATGTGGCACATGATGGCTCATGAAATGAAATGTCATCATAATGATGACATGGATTGCATGATGTCATGGCAATGTTAAGTAACTTTTTGTTGTTTCTTTCTTTTTGTCTTCTTGAAAAGATGGTGCATGTTCTTCTTCTTCCTCCTCTTCATGAATTGAAGAAAATCATTCTTCAATGTGGTCTTGATATTCCATATTATGTTATAATCCAATGATCATTCATCTTCTTTCTTGATTATCATCTTATCTCCTCATCTCCTTAGGTGTCTTCTACCATGTTCTCCTTCCCCCTATGCTTCATGAAATCACCTGTTAGGGCTGGAATCAGTGACTGGTCATTGAACGACTCAAGGATTGCGCATATCCATAGGTGAAGGCCCAGGATTGAGGCTTGAGACTATGAAATGCATCATTCAGGATGTCTAGGGTCAGAGCATTGCATCGTTGAATGATTCAAAGGCTCGAGTTGGAGGCTTGACCCTTGTAGTTGTGCAATGTGTATTTGTAGAGGCTTGGACAGTGACATTATGCAATTGAAGGACTCAAGGGATCATGCTAAGTGCTTGAGAACTTAGTTTTCCCATTGTGTAGTGTTGGTAGGCTAGGGTAGTAGGACTACAAAGTTGAGGGACTTAACAAATCAAGATGAGTGCTTGAGCACTGAGTTTTCCCACTACACAATGTTGGAAGGGTAGCAAGGACAAGTGATTGTGAAAATGCACAGTTTGGGAGCTCAAGGCTGAGGGTTGAGGACTGAGACTGTGCAATGTTTAGTTCAACCTTGGTTGGAGGGAAATATTGTGCAACTTTCGAGATGAGAGGTTGGGCTTGAGCAGTAAGATTGCGTAATGAATAGTTATAGGAGGTGGAAACTATGCATTGTGTGGTTCAAAGAGACAAGGTTTCTACTTGAGGGTTGAGACTACACAATGCATATTTCTAGATTTCTAGAGGAGGCTGAGTGATCCAGTTAGAGAGTTTTCCCAATTGACTAAGTGTTGGATTAGTGAGAGGAAGATAGGAAAGAGCATGAGTTTGAACATGACCACACACTTAGATGACTTGACAACACAAAAAATTACACTTGGAACACATGAACGACATCCTTTCATTAATGCAACAACTTTGCGATGACCTACACTAGGTGCGATACAAAAGATACACTTTGCGACGACCGTGATGACACTTATGCTACAATGCTTAAAAATTTGGAAATGAGTGTGATAGATGTTTACATGGTAAGAGAAACGCAGTTGTACAAAATTAATCCCTTGAAACCGCCAATGCTAGCTTTCATTCATTGTGTGACATTCCACATGCTAAAAGACACAATTTACCATATGAAGAGAAAAGTGTGAATGCCACTTGCGATATGAAAACGATAGTGAACGAGAGACATGCCAAGGAAAAAATAACATGAAAATGACACGAGTTAAAGTGAAATAAAGTGAAAGATAAAGTTGAAAGTTTGAAAACAACACTAACGAAAGGAAGGTGCACAAAAGTGACAGTTTGAAAAACACACCAAAATAGAAGTACCAACACAACTAAAAGTTAGGGACTATCAATAAAAATGTTCTCTAAATATCATCATGGGTTGAAAATTGCATAGGTATTGTCTTGATGGGATGTTCTATTCTTGTCCAATCTTGCATAAAAGAATGATCTTATCAACTTATTGAAAACTAGGCATCTGTGAGAAAGTGACTTCGACCGATCAAGAAGTGACCATAGAATGAACAATTGCAAGATCCATAGTAGTCTCAAAAATTCAAGCGTAAGTAAAAATTTTGAGGGTGTTTATAACAGTGACAACATGTTCATCCATAAATGTGTCAAGTTTTCATACACATGCTTAAAAGTTTTATTGTCTTATTAAAAAAAAAACGTTATCTTCCCTTGTCGATGACAATTTTCTTCAAGTTCCTCTTTATTGTCCCTTTACCCATTTTCACTTTTCCTATTTTGATTCTTATTATATTTTTCAACTTTAGTTAAATTATAGGAATTAATTAATGTTTATAAATTCCCTTATTTTACTCTAAATTTAGAATTTGGTTTATATTCCATTTCTATAACTCGTGCATCATGGAAGGTTCTCTCAAAACTAATATCTCAAATTAATTAGTTAGATTAGTTAATTATCTGCACACTTCCTTTTAATTGTTAACACCTCAGTCTAAGTGTATTTTTTCTTCCTATCATAAATGAGATGGCTTCCATATCTATTATATTTTTTATACAATATTTAAGTTATTTATTCTAATTCATTACATAAGTTCTCTCAAGTTTATTATTAACTTACAAGCTTAGTTCTTTTTCTCTAATTCCTTAGCATCTTATTAAATTACCATACAATTAAGTATTTATTCATTCGGTTTATGTTTAAATTAAATATTAGTTTTCCTAATATCTAGGGTTGCAATTCATCTATGTTATTCAAGAATTACCTCTCGTATGTCCAAGAATGGAAAATTACTTTCGTTCAAGGTATCCAAGAATAGTTGAGGGAACATTAATGCAACAATAGAGACAATGACTAACCCTAGATTTTCCCTTGTTGAGAGATTAATGGTGGCTAAGGGTTAAGGTGCTCATATCAATGTGTGATGTTCAATTGTATCTCATTACTGATTAAGTTTGAAGGTCAACCCTAATGGCATCATGTAACTTCAATTTTACAATCGCTTGCACTATCCATTCTAATCCACAACTTGAATTCTAGTGAGTGGACAAAGAAATGTTGTTTTGCTCCTATAAAAAAAATATAATTCGCCATATTCAACCCACTACTCACATGTGAGTCATATTCCAATCTAGAATCATTTTTCTGCATTCATTATTGAGATCCTTAGTACCTTATAATCACATTCAATAATAACAATTCAAATTTAAATTTAAATTACTCACTAATCAAACCATAATATCTACTCAATTTTGTCACTACGCACTATCATAGTCCCACATCACTGTTAAGAGATCAATAATAACATATGATCTCAAATAATTAATCATCATAAAACTCTATACATAATAGGATATTATAACATCAATAAATATCTTCATCTAATAACCAACTCATTAAATGAGATATATCCTAACCATCGAATAAGAATAAAATTGTCAACATCGCATTGTGTAAACACACAAATCAAGAGTACTTGTGTTCCTCAAACAATAATATATCAATGAAAATAAAATTGGATTTAAAGAGTGTGTGTGCGTGTGTGCATATATATATATATATATATATATATATATATGTGTGTGTGTGTGTGTGTGTGTTTGTGTATGTGTATGTGTATGTGTATGTGTATGTGTATGTGTATGTGTATATGTATATGTATATGTATGTATATGTATATATATGTATATGTATATATATATGTGTGTGTGTGTGTGCATATATATATATATATATATATATATATATATATATATATATATATATATATATATATATATAGAGAGAGAGAGAGAGAGAGAGAGAGAGAGAGAGAGAGAGAGAGAGAGAGAGAGAGAGAGAGTCTCACTTTAATTTAACTTTTACTTTGAACGATATATAAATTTGAACATACAATGATTTTCAAAGAGAAGTATTTCACTCAATGTTATGATATATAATATTTATTATTGTAATATATATTTTAAATTTTATAAATTTAAAATCAAATTTGTTCTTTTTTTTTTATTTTTTTTACATTAATAATGTTGTTTTAATGCTAAAGAGTTTCTAATTTTTTATATAAAAAATCAAGTATTTATTTGTGTATACTTATGAGATTGAACTTATAATGACTTTGAAGGAGTATGTCGCTTCCCTATTTCTCAGTGTGGTTCACACATACTAGATATCATTGGTTTTTACATCCATGGAAATATTCAGGCATATCTACCCAAGGGGATCACATGTCGTCATCTCATTAGCAAAGCCTAACTTTGAGAGTGTCAAGTAGAATTTATCCTTCACCTCTCATTAGCAAGGTGCTTTAACGATGAGAACTCGACCAATTGATCTAACCCTTGGGGTTAGTATGCCACTTACTATTATAATATAAAATATTTATTATTATAATATATACTTAATTTATATTTATTTCTTTATTATTATTATTATTTATTTCTTACATTAATGATATTGTTTTTCTAGAAATATTTGTTTATGATTTTTTTGTAGATAATTAAAATTTTGCAAGGATTTATTTTATTTTATTTGTCAAGTGTGTGTATGATTTTTAACACCAAAAAAAAAAAAGTATAGATAATTAGGTTCATTAAGATAGTTTATGATACTTTCATATATATATATATATATATATATATATATATATTACTTTTACCCTTATTAAGTTTTTATTCTTTTAATAATAATTTATATTCCTCATCCCCTAAGAGTTAATATTTAATTTACAAATTTTGATCCTTGTAACTGTTATCCCTATTTCTATTCTCTAGCTATTTGTAGACATGACCAGCTCATATGCTTACCATCTATTAGCTTTCTAGTCCTTGATAATGGGTGGAGTGTCCACCAAAAATTTCAGATAGGAAAAACTCCTTCACAATTTATATCTAAAAGATTCAAACAATGCTTTCATGCATGAGAACAATAAATTGGTAGAAATGCCTCATAGAAATCTCTTGCAATCAATTGATGATGAACTCGACTAGAATTATGGCATTGAGAAAAGGATAAATGGAGGGCGGAAAGCTTATTTTGGGTGTGATAATAATTCTAAATCAATAAATTTTTTATTTTGGATAAGAATAAATTCGTCTTTACCACTGTCATTTCAACTTTTATTTTATATGAATTCAATGTTTTGGGATGTAGTATCTCTAAGGAGTGATCGATAAAGATAGAGAAATTAAAAAATAAAAAATATTACCTACAATCTAAAAATTAGTGGGAATACATCTTATCCTATACTCCTCATAGGGCTTTCTCCCATTTACAATATAGCTATGACTAGATACCTAACGTATTGGAATAAGTTAAACAACTTGGGAGACCAAAGGCTTCTTAAAATCACTTGAAAATCTATCGAAAGGAACCTTGTTCTTGATTGAGGATGGCATAATTATTCTTGCTATTAGAATGATGAGATCGTTTTTCAAAATCATTATAATATTAATAATTTTAAGAATAAAATGCATTTCTATAAAGAGTTAGAGGAAAGAAGAAAAAAAAGATATTATGAGGAGGTTATCATCTCTAATATAGAATATTCAAATTGTCTTTTTTTTTAATGTCTCTAAAGAAGAAAATTAATCATTTTAAAATAAGAGATAATTGTCATGAGCTCTATATTGGGAATGACCTTTGGTCAATTCCTCTTTCTTGGCCCCTCCATCTCGACACGATTAACCTGCATGTTGAATTTTCTGTTGTTTGTTGCATCTTGACCAAGCCAATTATACTTTACTAGGTAAATTCTTAGGTTTTAAATAGCTCTTGCTATGATACCATGGGCCAATACCATGGCTTATTAATACCAAATGCCCAATATTACATATGTTCATATGACAAGTTTTTTTAATTATCTAACTTGGCATAAAATAATTAAAAGATCCTAACTATTATAAATCATAACCCTTAATACTATTATAATTATTTCATCATATTCTAATGGGCATTACATCACTACCATCGACCTAATCATGATTGATAATTGATTTATTATGAAATAAACATGTTTTTTATCAACATAATAATATATTTTTTATAAAAATAAACTATAATAATATTACATGTCTAATTATCTAATTTAAATATTATATATAAAATAAGAAAAATTATTAAATTTATTATAAATTTTTATTTTTATAAAATCTCATAATACTTCAACATTATTATAATACATCAACATTAATATTATAATATGTTATAGATGTTAAAGATACCAATAAAATTTCAAATATTACAAATAAATTTGAAAAAAATAAAATTTCAGACCAATCATTATTGTTATTAAATTGCATAGTAATATTCATAAATTTATAAAAATAAAAAACCATAAAAATGTTACACAATTCTCTCAATTATTTGGCTTAAGCTTTGTTGACACCTAATCATCAGGATTAGGTGAATAAATACAATTGATGTAAATAAATAATAAGAAATGTGAACAGTCATCGGGAGATGAAGTGAACAATCTCTCTCATGTATATAATAAAGACCTACCTGAAAGAATACTATGAATTAATTTTGTGGAGTTACTACCTGGCCTAACATGGTATTAGAGCACAGGTCCTCAATCCCTAAAATTAGTTGTAACTCCTTTCATCAGTTTTCTCTGCCATAACCATTGCATGTGCCCTCTGCGCTCCCTGGGCTGTTCATAATTGTCCTCCTTGCGCTCTCTAATCATTGTTGGCACGTTTTCTTGTATTGGTGTAACATCTCTCGGTCTGACATGCCAGAAGAGGAGTGTTGAATTTCTATGATGAATGCCCAGCTCCTCGCATGTATTCTCTATGATGAACGGCCAGCTCTTGGCGTCTAATCTCTATGATGAATGCTCAACTCCTACAGAGAAACGCCCAAATTTTCACATAGAAACTGGCACCGTAAGCGCACAGTTTACACAAAGAAATGAAAAAGTATCTATGGTATAAGAATTAAGTTCTTTTCAAATTTGTGTTGTGTAGATTAAAGGTTGGTGTTGGAATATGCTTCAAGTTTTAATGCAACTCCCATATATGCTTCAAGTATTAATGTTGTTCTGGTTTTAACATTGTCCCATATTTTTTAACGCTGCCATTGAAGTCTTGTTACGTGGCCCCAAGAGCCATTGTGAGGCTATCAAGCACTTTGGAAGGAAGTCTTGTTGTGTGGCCCCAAGAGCCATTGTGAGGCTGTCAAGCACTTTGGAAGGGCACTAGGTGTTCTGCACAGCCACACTAAACCATATGTTCGATCTAAGGGTAGGAAATTTGAGATGGCTCGTGGTAAGAGAAACAGTTGTGGCTTCAAGGTCTAGAGAATCAAAGGGATTTATGGTGATTTTTTAGTCTTTTCAGTGAGCTTTGCAGATTTCATTAATTCTACTATTATGTTGCTGCAAATTGTAAGTAGCAACTCTAGAATATAGATGTTTAATGTTTTGCTTAAAACATTCTCATATTACATGGAAAACCGTTGGGATGAGATGTCTGCCATCAAAGCTTCTCTTCAGAGATTACTATGAAATGAGTACTGAGTTTTTCGACTTTGGACGCTTCCATCGAAGTCTCTTGTTTAATGCTGTCCCATATTTTGTTTAACGTTGCTCCCATATTACACAGTTCTTGTATTACATAAATTCACCCATATATTTACGCTGCCCATATATTTACACTCAGTATTTGCTGTCAAGTCATATCAGAATTATATTCTTTCCCATTAGGAGTAAAATTTTGCAGCAGAATTTTTTGTTACAATATGCATTCAATCATATCCATGGTGGGAATAGTTCTCACTGGCAAGGAGAACTATCCTGAGTGGTCCCACATGATAAAACACACCCTCATTTTCAATGAGTTGTGGAAAGGAGTGTGCATTGGAGACAAAGACAAAGAACCAGAACAACCTACCTCAGACATAGAACATAGAAACAAACTTGGTGCAAGAAGTCATAAGTGTATCTTCCTGGGGTATTCAAACACCTCCAAAGCGTACCATCTCTATGATGAAGTCAATAAAAAGCTTGTTGTATCTAGAGATGTAATTTTTCTTGAATCATCCAAAACTGACAATGTTGTTGAGCGACAACTTGATCACTTGGATAGATTCACAAATGCAAAATCATTTGAAGAATTTGATAACTAGATTCCACATCTTGAAGGGGGGATTCCTATACTAGATCAACATGTGGAATATTCTTATGAAGAACACTGTCCCCAACATGAAACTCCAACAATGAATGATGTTTTAAGTGATGTGATTGATAGAATTGGGAGACTCAATCTTGATTCAGTCCCAACTCAATCAATGGAGCATCCTGGACCATCTGAGAAAGGTCCTCCAAAGTAGCTGACAAAGTCACTTGAAAGTGTTCATCCTAATGAGTTTGGAAAGACAGGAACTAGAAATTCAAATCGGCAAAATGGAGGTGATGTAGATGACTCTAATTCACCTTTTGATATGGATGTTTCTTATGATTGTGAATTGAACTTGTCTACAGATTTTGAACCAAATTCCTTTAAAGAATCTGCTTCTAATGATGAATGGAAAGAAACGATGCAAAAGGAGTATGATTCCCTCATAAAGAATGGCACTTGGAATCAGGTTGATCCTCCAATAGGATCCAAACCAATTGGCTGCAAGTGGGTCTACAAGAAAAAGTATAAAGATGATGGCTCACTTGACATGCACAAAGCTAGGCTTGTGGAAAAAGGTTTTGCATAGAAGGAAGGGGTCAATTATGAGGAGACTTTTTCCCCCACAGAAAAATGGGCTACCATCCGGACACTCTTTGCCCTAGCAGCTCAGAATGGTTGGAAAGTCCATCAAATGGATGTAAAAACTGCTTTCTTGAATGGAGATCTAAAAGAGAATGTTTTTATGTCCCAACCCGAAGGATTTGTTGTGAAAGGACATGAACATAAAGTATGCAAACTTGTAAAGTCCTTGTATGGCCTCAAACAAGCACCATGAGCCTGGTATGAAAAACTAACTAAGAATCTTCTGAAACTCAATTTTAAACATTATGATCTTGATGATGTAACTTTATTTGTCAAGAGAGTTGGCAAAACAGTTGTATATCTTGTGGTATATGTAGATGATCTTTTGATTGTAGGGAACAATGAAAGCTACGTTGCATCCATAAAGAAGGAATTGGGGAAACGTTTTGAAATGATTGATTTGGGATATGTTCATTACTATCTTGGTACTGAAGTAACTCAACATCCAAAATCCATATTTCTTTCTCAAGAGAAGTACATTGGAGATCTGTTGAACAAGTTTGGCGTTACAGAATGCAATCCTCTTAGTACTCCAATGGAAAAAAAAATTAAAGCTCACATCTATTGAAGGAAAAGAATTTGAGGATGCAACAAAGTATAGACAACTTGTAGGAAGTCTCAACTACCTAACTACTACTAAACCAGACATTTCGTTTGTTGTTGGAATCCTCTCCAGGTTTATGCGAAAGCCTTGTGAGGGACATTGGTCTGCTGCAAAAAGAGTTCTAAGGTACTTGAAGGGAACTCAAGACTTTGGAATCAAGTATACACAGGTGGACGACTTCAGTTTGATTGGATACTCTGATTAAGACTTCGATGGAGATAAAGAAAATGGGGTATCTACTTCAGGATATGCTATGAGTCTTGGATCAGGAGCTATCTCATGGAGACCATGCAAACAATCAGTTCCAATAGATTCCACAACAGAAGCAAAATATGTGGGAGTAGCTGAGGCAACAAAAGAAATTGTGTGGCTCAGGAAAATTCTTGTAGATTTGCAAGTAAAACATGTACAATCAGCTCGAATCATGATTGACAATACCTCTACAATAAAGTAGGCCAAGAACCCAAAGTTTCATGATCGAACGAACCACATCAATACTAAATATCATTTGATTCGACATCATGTTGAGGCCAAGATAGTCCATCTCTGTCATTGTTCCACTAATGAGAAAATTGCAGACATCTTCACCAAAGCCCTTAGAAGAGAAAATCTTGAATGATTCAGAATGATGCTTGGACTCACCAACATCCCTTTAGATTAAGGGGGGGGGGGGGGGAATGTTGACACCTAATCATCAGGATTAGGTGAATAAATACAATTGATGTAAATAAATAATAAGAAATATGAACAGTCATCAGGAGATGAAGTGAATAGTCTCCGTTATGTATATAATAATGTCCTACCTGAAGGAATAATATGAACTAATTTTGTGGAGTTACTACATGGCCTGACAAGTTTAGTTATAAAAGTGTAACATCTAAACTTAAAAAAAACTGTAATAACTATAGTAAAAAAAAATCTCTTAATTAATATACATTTCAGTGTTTCATTTCGTTAACTATTGAACATATATACATATATAGGCATGTTAAATGGCATTAATTGCTTAGGGATACGCTGCCTAATTGATGTACCTATCCCTTAAATGTGATTAAATTTTTATTAAACAACAGGTGTGGAGATCCGAATTGGGATTCTCCTCGGTAGACGTGCACATGAATTTATGCTTTACCATGTTGTATTGGCCCTTGTCCGTAGCTCCACGTGGCGATTGTATGCTCCAGAGGAAAAAACCTTGGGGTGCTCATGTCATTTGATGTGGCTCTCCATCATTGATATCTACTCTGCAATATGATGATAGATATTGGCTAGAGCTTAACCTAACCAACTGCCCGCGCTGAATCTTGTTGTTCTCATTGTTTCTGTCATTCTTTTGCATCATGCTGCTCTGTGAGGGTTCGGGTTATGGTGCTTTGTGAAGCCTTGGTGATGGTTCTCTAAGAGGATTGGGAGTAAGAGAATATGCCCATCATATCAAAACAGGTAGCCCCTTTCTCTATTGTTCCATTTGTTTTTGCTTGCTCGAGTAGGAATACTGTTATAAAAACTATTAATGACTTAAGAACAATTTGAGGGTTTTCTTACCATTGTATAGGGGAAACTAAAGGAATTTTTGAGATGGTTGAAGGAAACAAGTACCCAAATTATCTGCAGCCGGTAAGCAATTATCCTATCAAGATAAAATGAGATTTGTCGACCTCTGTTCAGATTCCTTTATGGACCTTCGCTATGATTTTCCTTGTATGGTGTATTCTTGGTTTTAACACATGGATTTAATCCTTTTTTGTAGGTAGGTGACTCATCGAAGGCGTACCCTCATCTCAGGTAAGCCCTTGACTATTTTAAGCCGAGTTCATAATTATGAGCTACAAGCTTTGGCCCATTAGCAATGACTAACTTTTCCTTCTCTAGATTATAGGTACGCTATACTCAAAAGGGTTTAGAATTCGAGCTTACAATTCATAACTATCCAGGATCTCACAGTGTGGCCACTACTTTTCAAGTTGGAGCTAGACTCTGGCCTCTAGTCGTAATAGGATAATAAGGTTGCTTTTCTAAAAGGGTTTATCCCTGCTAGTGTTAGAACTATAATGTCGAGACACAGGCTTCCCTTGATCTTTCTTGGTTTAGTTATTTGACCTTCTATCACCGTTGGTCATCTCTACGGTTGGAACTGTAATGATAATGAATTTGAAAGGCCTTCGAGATGGTTTGTTTTGTTTAAAGTCTACATGTTTAACTGATTACCAATCCTACTAGAAATGATGTTGTTCGACTGTCCGAGGGCTTTGTTTTAATGATTGTCTATTACATTTTATCCACATAATTGTTTTGGTTTGTGCTTATATGAGGTATGCGAGAGGCTTAGGCTAAATATGCCTGAATCTTCGTGCATAATATTTTGGGTAAGGAATGTAAACATTAGTTATTAAGCTGTAACAGCTTGTAAAGAAGACTCACATATTACTATCTTGGTTTTATTTTTGATATACAGATTTTGTTATGTATTCAGCCGACTCATTGAAGCTACTCTATCATGAGACTGTTTACTGCCTTTCTTTGAATTTCGATGGTAATTATATAAATCAGCATATTGCATCAAAATGTGGTTACTTTCTTCTTTTCTGATAATAACAATTATATGCTCAGAGTATTCAGGAATTCTTGTGAGTATTCTAGTTTAATTTATTCTAGACTGCAGTTTCTATTTTATTTCATACCCATCATTTATTTAGTTCTGCTATTAGAGGGTTTGTCTTCTATGGAGTATTTTAGAATCCTTCATAGTTGTTAGTAATTAGTTTACTACCTTAATCACATTCCTGTGTATTCAAACATTAACAACTACAGTTCAGTATGGTTAATCTATTTCGCAAATATCGATAGTTAGTGCATGAGGTCATATTTATAGTTGAATAATGATTCTTTTGATAGCTTACTACTTTGGTTTTTGATTAACTTATAAAACAAATAATATTGACTATTGTACATAATCATATTTATGGTTTAACAATAAGTTTGTTAAGGAGCTTGCTACCTCAATTTGTCTATTAACCTATAAAAATAATATTTTCGAAAGGTCTCTCCTCCCAGCCACGAGTCTGGCAATCACAGCCAGATTCTCCCCCGAGCTCCTTCTATATTTTCCATGTTGGATTTAGTCTAGTTACAGTCAGTACTAAGGGCCTCAGGACTCCAGTCTAGCCTAAAATCTTGTACTCTTTTGTCAACTGTACTGAGCAAGTTTTTCCCACTGGTTTATTCCACCCAGCTCTAGGAATCCCTTTTTGCTCTTTGCCCCTCTCTATATTACCTTTCTGAGGCAGAGGTTAACTAATTCTTGGCAGCTGTTTCTTTTAAATGAACCAACAGTTTTATTTCGTTAAAGTATTACTACCTATAATTTAGGTAATTACGATATGTGTTTCTTGTCTCCTCATCCTATATCAATCCATATTCCTCATCAAATAAAATAATATTTAAAAATATCTTTTTAGTAAAAAAAAACATTCAATTAATAATCTAAGTAAATATTTATGCAACTTGGGGCTGTTACATCTCCCCCCCCCATTAGGAGTAGCATCCCTGGTGTTCTCTTCCACTTCAGAAAATAATGTGTCATAAGCCTTTCACATGAATTCCTCCTCTTCCCAAGTGGCCTCTTTCAGGCTAAAGGGATTCCACTGCACTTTAACCTGTGTGATGGCTCACTTTCGCAAGTTGTTTTCCCATTGGTCGAGGATACCAAGAGGTTTGGCCAAGAACTCTCCTTCTCGTTCGACCTGAATATTTTCTCAATCAATAATGTGTTGAGGGTTATACACATATTTCTTTAGTAAGGATACATGAAATACATGTGGACCCGAATGTGGCTTGGTAGTGCAAGTTTATAGGCCATCGGTCTAATTCTTTATAAGACCTAAAAGGGCTAGCAGTATCGGGGCACTAATTTAGCACAACCCTACCACTGCAAGGAACTTTTCCAAGGCTTCACTCCCTGATCCGAATTTAAACAGGAATGCAAAAAATTATAGAGATAACCATAAACAGAAAGATACAATGGAAATAATACTTCATTTCATTAACGGAAAATACTGAAATATGGTTACAAACAGTAATGGAAATAAATTAGCTAGGGTGATGGTAGCTTATCTTTGAGAAGAGATGTAGCGGCTACATGCCTCTGAACTGTTAAAAACTGTCTTACAATGAGACTCGAAGGCCTATTTATTGTTGATAAACAATGGAAAACCCTTCACATCCAAAAACCTAACCCTAGAAGATGAAAATCCAAATTGTGGACCCCGTTTGGGTAAATTGGTACATCAATTTCCTCAGGTCGCAACTTTGGCATACGATCTCCATTTGACGCATACAATAGCTCGTTAGAAAGATCTATCCAAGAACTAAAACTTTGGGAAGGGAAACATCAGTCCATGGACCCATGTTGCCCCCAGATTTCCCAAGAAACGTTGTTTAGGGCCTCAAAACGGCTTCGGAAGTTCAGGACCCGAAAAACTGCTAATAATAGTAAATTGTGCTACAATTTAGGAAACTAAAAAAGCTGAAAGCGACAATTGTGGGGGTCCAAATGGGATAGGTGGGTGGCCACCAACATCCATCTGGATCATTCCTCCCCCCTTAGGAAGCAATGGTCCCCATTGCGTTGAGTTCCTCCCTGAGATGAGGAAGCTTTTGCTGAGCTGGGTCTGGGTGAGCTGTTCTGCAATCTCTGATGTGTCCAGAAATGGTGGGAAGCATGGTCGACGATGGTCCACATTGGACACTTAGTGAAAATGAAGGAATGGAGGAATATTGTTCTTCAAAGCATTGTTGACCATAGCCTTGGTACTGGTGTAAGGACCATGTCGGAGTGGTCTGTGTTTCTGATGGGTTCTGGTAAGGCGTTCTCTCTGCAGATGTAACCAAACCTTGTCGCCCACCTGAAACTTGTGTGGTACCCCTGTGGGTGAGGAGAATTTGTGCCTATGTTCTATCATGGCCGGATCCCTTTGTTTTTGCTGTTGCTTGGAGGAACCCTTTGCAGGGGTCATGGATGTAGCAATGATCTTCCCCTTACTTTGGGAGCGAACCAGACATAAAATAAATTTCCTAGTCTGTGATATGAGCTTGTTGCCTTTCTTAGTAGTGATCAAAGAGGTGGTGGTAGGTGGGGCTACCTCTGGTATCCTGTATAATGAATTATCCAAAGAAATAATGATAGCGCGAGGTGTCACACGGAATGACTCGTTCTTGCGGACAAGATCAACCTCCCTAGTATCTAAAGATATCTAGTGACAAGCAACCCAATCAAATCCTATCTTTCTCTAAATATGCAATTCATAAACAAATGCAAACAAGTGTTTTAGGCCTACCTTGGGTCCAATGCAAGTTTGTGGAAGCCTCGCTCCTTTGATCCAAATGAGCTCCCTTGTAGCAAATCTGCAAAGACAAACAAGCACACAAATTAAATAGCACATGAAAAGCCAATATCATAAAGCATACTTATCATGATGATCAAGGAATTCATGAAACAAATGACATAAGACAATTTCATGAGAAAAATGAATCCGATTGTATTAATTCAAATCAAACAAGAACTTTACAACCTGTGCCTTGATGTTTTACAAGCTCCTCCCAGGGTCCAGCAAGAATTCTCCTCTACTTTTACAAGTTTCACTCTCTTCCCAATGAAGCCAAAAGGTATGTGATCTCTCCTCTCAAGCTTAACTAGGAAGTCTCAATTCCACCAGCATTTACCCTAAAAAATGTTCAGCTTCTAACCTCTCTCTCAACCAGCGCAGTGCCTTAATTTATAGTGCAATGGAGGGAAGTTACTAGGTCCTCCTTCAAAGGGATAAAGCCCTCCTTCAAAGGGATAGCTCCTCTCATCAAGAGATTAGCTCCTTCTCTTTTGGGATGCATGAACCACCTAAGAGCGAACCATCCACATCAAAATTCCTTCTAGAATCATCTAGAATTAACCCAAAGTGAGTTTTTTAGAATAAAATTGCGCCTTTTTTACTTTCACAGGGGTCTGCACCCACTCCTTTAGAGACAAAGCGGACAGGTCTGTAGGTAATGTTAACAGGGGGTGCGGGTCCGCAGGCAACAGTAAGAGAAATTGTGAAACCAGAACTTTATTAATTTTCAAAGGTCTTTCTCTCATTTTCAAAGCTTGACATGAAGAGCTGAGGTCTGAGACTTGCTTAGGAGGATAGCATGAATGATGATAGACCCATACTGACTGCAAATAGTCATGGTGACAATATTTTTTGTAATAGATTGCCCCCTAAAGTGCGAAGTCTGTAGTAGATGAGGATTTCATTTATCATCTAGGAAGAGTGAAGTACTTTATCATTTCGAGGATCATCTTGTGAAGAGCCCAGTTGGAACCTATAAAAACGTTCAATGCAAAATATATATATGATATCATATCATTGCTGAGGTAGGCATTCCCATACTTAGATCAAAACTGACTACAAAACTAACTACTGCTCTAATATAGGAATGATCTTGTAATACATCACAAGTATAGACACATGTAGACACAGTATGGAAACAACCATCTTTTTATAAATAGTCCACTGTATAATGAATACAAAATTCCTCGCAACGTGGATTTTGGAAACTAGATCCAGGGTCTTCATTTCTACTTCCCGAAATAGTACGATTCCATCCATGCGAATGAATGTGTTGAAGTCAAACATGGTAGAAACCACTTGATTACGAGTCAATGATGTAAACTGTTAACAAATGTGAGAGAAACCACCAGTAATGTCAATGGCTCTCAAAGTACTCAGTACAATCCATGAAATGTGAATAGATGTGTTGATGTCGAACATGTCACGGAATCCTTTTATTCAAGTTCAATGATGCAACCTATCGTCGAAGGCGAGAAACCTTCCATTGAGGCATGCATATCTCAAGGTACTGACGATTTCTAGATCATCTTTCTAGATAATGAGCTGAAGTCGATAGAAAGTGATCCGTCGTAGGCAAGCCCACAACACGAAATCATAGATCAAGTTTGAAGAAATTTAGTTGCAAGGACTAACTCAGGGATGGCCAAGATGGTTGACAGATATTTTCCAGATGAATGGCTTATTTTCACTGACCTCTTGAACACATAACGACACAGCAGATGGTTTGGTGACAATTGACCCAAAGTTAATACCCAGAAACCGGCTAAAGACTTTCAATATGGTTTGATCAACTGTTAGGCAAAGGATTTCCCAACCCAGGTGAACAAAAGTGTCGTGTTCAAGAGTGGTTACAAATTATGACAAACAGGCTCATTTTTCTCTCTTTCCCCCACCATTTCTGGCAAGTACCTCTTTATTTTTGACAAGCTTGAGGAGGATAACATTTGCTTGATTATAAGCTCATCCTTCGGATGAGTCCAACTTAGTTTAAATTTGAACCCTAAGAAGGAGTGGTCTGTTCTTGTTTGTAATTGAATAGGTCCTTTACTGTTAAATTTTAACGAGTCCAGTATAGGAGAAACTCGGCGTTTTTCAATTTTAGAGAGTCTGAAAAAACTTAAGAAGACTCCATGGTTGTCCTTTTTCGTAAATTTGTGTCTCCCAAGCCTGAAAAAGTATAAAATAATACTTGAGAGAACCGCTAGATCATTACAACCAAGGATAACTTTTCGTAATTAATGCCTCTGATCCGAAAAAGTAAAAAAGTGATCCATGACACGTCATTTTATGACCAATATTGAATTTGAAACAACAAAAATCCGGCAATCTTTTCGTGTTTTTAAGGTCAGAAAAGAGTTGTAAGTGGACCGTCTTTTTAGTTCTGTTTTAACGAGTTTAAAAAGAAAGACTCAGCAATATTTTCATGTTTTAGGAGTCAGAAAAGAGCTTAAAGGTGACTTTAATGTTTTTCTGTTGAAAATGACTGATTTCCCTTGAAAAATCCGTTATCCTGAACAAAAACTCAAACATTACTCATACCTGTTTAAAATGGATAATAATTTTGCAAAAAGTAACCTTTCTAAAGTGAAACATAAACAAATTAACAACTCATTTATTCAAAAAACTTATAAAAAGGGCTTTTATAAGTTCATTTTTACCGTTTGAGTTTTGGGTGAGAAAATAGATCTTTTGGTCAGAAACTTCCCATGAAGATTGCGGGAAATCCATCGGTTGGAATCGAGCGTCGTCTCCTCCAGGTAATCTACATCGTCCTACTCATTAATTTCATCTGTTTCAAATTGATTTTTAGGGTTTAAATTCATTTTTTAGGAGCTTTTAGGTCAAAAAACCCCGCGCGCAGTGGTCCGCAGGTATAACACAGGGGACCCGTGGACCCCGACTTTTTCGCACAAGGAAAAAAGTCGGGGGTCTGCACCTGCCCTTAAGGCAATGTGCAGACCCATGCACTGTCTCTAACAGAGAGGGTGCGTACCCCGCGCAAAGGTTTTTTAAGCATAACAAACTCAAATTTGACGCAAAATTTTTTCTTTTAGATATTCTAACTTGCCTTTTTGTTGAATGTAGAGTATACATCATGCTTGATTGGCGAGAATAGGAGCATGAGGACGTAGATCTTGCCGCGATAAATCATCAACCTTCGATTGGTGCATTGAAGGCATGCAGCTTATACAAGTTCTGGTCCATACCTGGCATGAGGGCCCAGGTGGACTTTTTGCAGTGGCTGGTAGACAGGTGGAGCATACAGGACCAATGCTTCTTCATTGGTGGCCACCAGCTCGAAATGGAGCCGGCAGACATATAATTTTTTACTGGTTTGCCTAAGAGAGATGAACACTTGACTCTCTTCGGGACTAGGCCAGGTGGCCAGTCTATCGATAGCCTCCAGCTAGAGTTCTGTAACAATCAGACTAGAGACAAAGGGATAGATATCAAAACCATATCCATTCCTAAATTCAAGGTAATAGCGTTTACTGTTACCAGGCTCTACGGCAGCGTAGCACTACATGTAGCCACTGGATCCCAGATGCGGATGGCAGTTGACTGCTTTCGAGGCACCATCTTCAACTGGTGCGAAGCTGTGTTTTCTAATATGAAAGGCCAACTGACTAGAGCCAAGAACGGAAAACTGAAGACCTTTGGATATGGTGCTTTAGTCATGAGCTTTGGTCTGGAGAGGGTCCCAATGTTGGTCCCACAGCACCTCACTGTTGGAGCTAGACTTCCTCGAGAGCCCAAACTGATGCGATGGGTTGCAGTTATGGCCCATCATCCTGAGGAGGGGACAGAGCTCATTCGATTCATCCCTGAGTATTTCCATTGGTTGGAAAACCAGGTATTTGCTATTCAGGACTTTCCTTATGCTGGGGTAGATTTTCGCGGTGACCCAGACATGGCTCTTCCAGCAGGAGAGCAATGGGATGACTCAGGTAAAATCATTTTCAACATTTTGCTAATTTTATTTTTTTTTGTTTTTATCTCGTCCCAAAATTGATATTAAAAGTTTCAAATGCAGATGTAGGCCCACGGCAACCAGCCGCTCTCGGGCCCGACGAGAGGAAACAACTAGCTCCAGCGGCACCAGCCCCATAGGACGAACCAGTGGAGACTTTGGCCGAATTAGAGAGCCATCTATAGCATTTGACAGGAGACATTCCAGACACTGGCATAGATGACATTCCTCCTCGACTACAGTGCTATGTGATTGGGGTCCCAAGACCTTTTAGGAGGTTCCTTTGTAAGGTGGCCCATAGAGTGGTTTCTTATCGAGATCATCACCAATGATAGGATGATCACCTGTTATAGACACATATGACATTTTTTGCTTTTTGTACTTATCATTTTTGCCGATCATAAGGTATTTTTCAACCTATGGTTGAAGACGATGTCTATTTTTACACACTCATATATTATACTATATCACTATTACCGGCTTATCATGTAAAACATCTTATGGAATGTTTTTAAATTTACTTGTATGATTATTGCAAATGTCTACTTAACATTCGAGAAGCAATTTCATCTACTAATGTATTTAAATATCTTGGAATATGCTGATATTCAATATAATCAAATTCACATTCCAAGAGACGCACTCTCAAAAATAATCTTAATAACAGTGGATTTCTAATGGCATATACTCTATTACGCTATAATACAACGAGTTCAGAATCTAACCTCACTATCAAACTCCGAATCTCAAATGAAATAGATTCAGATAATAACTCAATCACTGCACTATACTTGGCAATGTTGTTCGTTGTTTGACCAAGGCTTACCCCATGCATAGATGCCAACTCGTCAGAGGGCGAATAGATAACCCAAGCTGTGGAAGAAATGTTCCGTGTATTATGAAAAGCACCATCAGCAAAACCAATGTATGTTTGGAGAGGCGTCGACATCTGCAATATCAGGAGTAAAACCAAGATAAGCAGGAATAATGATGAAAAACACTCTCTAAGTTAAGCACACTTTTTAATCTAAAACACACCAGCTAGAAAGAAAGCTAACCTAACTAAAAATCTCCACACCCATTTTTAAGCATAATACCTCTTTAGGTCAAGACCATTTCTGGGTTTACCTAAAGAGCCCCTGTCAAAGTCTACCAGTTCATAGGATCCTTTTGCCAGCTTTCTCTTGACAACATAAGGACCATGCCACATAGGTATGAATTTTCCAGCCTAATTTATCATTTGCTTGATCGTACAATAAGACTAGGTCTCCTTTCGAAAAATTTCGAGGGGTCACATTTCGATCATACTGAGCTTTAATACGTTTTACATGAGTTTCGATTGCTAATGCAGCATCACGACGATTCTCATCTAGCTGAGACAAGTATAAAAAACGTCTTTCCTCTTCAGAAGTGGCTAGAAGTAATTCGATGGCCATTTGCAATGACGGGATTTCGCATTCAATGGGTAACACAACTTCCGGACCATAAACTAGTTGGAAAGGAGTGAACCCTGTTGACGTTTTTACTGAGGTTCGATACGCCCAAAGCGCTGAAAATAGCATGTTATGCCAATTCGACCTATGAATCCCAATGATTCATCGGATCATGATGACTAGAACTTTGTTGATGGCTTCAACCAAACCATTAGCTTGTGGATAATATGGAGTTTAACTATCATGACGCAAGCCAAGTTGGCCTGTAAGTTCAGTCATCATAACGTTTCGAAAATGACACCCATGATCAGTGATAATCGCTTGTGGAACACTAAACCTAGCAATTATATGATTGAACATGAAAATCATAGCTGTTTTGCCATCTGCCTCAAATGTAGGCATTTCCTCGGCCCATTTGGTAAAATAATCTACCGCAAGGATGATATACGCATGCCCCCTGGCCGAGTGAGGGTTACATGTAATAAAATCGGTACCCCATTTCACAAAAGGACCGACGACAATTATAGGGTGGACAGGAGTAGGTGGAGCGCACATCTTTCGTTCAAAAATTTGGCAGTTGTAGCATTTTCGGACCGCGTTAATACAATCTTTAAACATAGACAGCCCGAAGTAGCCAGCACGCAATATCTTTTGGGCTGTGGCATACCCAGACATATGATTACCACATGCTCCAGAGTAGCAGTCATTCAGAACCCTTTCAGCTTTCTCATGAGTTAAATAACGTCGAAAAACAGAGTCTGCCCCACGACGATAAAGATTATGTCCAATAATTTTGAATTGTTGGGACTGGAATCGTATTTTTCAACGTTATATCCTTGAAATTTCTAGCCGAAAGGTTTGGGTCTGGAGATAAATGATGATATCCCCATACCACGGATATAAAGTGTTGATTAGAAACAAGGATTCGTCCGCAATGGGCTCCTCCACCACAGTTTTCGTGTCAGCACATGGGAAGTCACACATTAACTCCGCAAAAACTAAAGATTTCTTCGACTTAGACTTTTCAAATTCCAGGTCGAACTCCTGCAGGATCACAATCCATTTGGAGTACTTAGCCCCTAGCAATTGCTTGGTTAAAATATAGATCATAGGGTTGCAATCAGAAATTATTGTAGTTTTACGTAGTAAAATGTAATGACGAAAACGTTGGACAGCTTGAACAGCTACCAATACCAATTTCTCCACATGTGAGTATTTTAGCTCAGTTGGATTTAAAGTTCGACTAAGGTAATATATCACATGTTTAGTACCGAATTCATCTTCCTAAACTAACACCATTCCAATGGTGGAATGGGAAGCAGCAAGATACAAGAAGTAGTCCTGGTTGTAATTGGGAGGATGCAATAACAGTGCATGGGTCAATGCGTGTTTTAGTGCATCAAAAGATTTATCAGCTATCTCATCCCAAAAAAATGGATTATTCTGTTTCAACAACCGGGTAAAACCCTTTGTGATCTTGGTGTAGTTATGAATGAATCGACGTAAAAAGTTTGCTTTCCCTTGCAAACTTTGGAGTTGGCGAAGACTCGAAGGAGGAGGCAATTTGACAATAGCTTCAACCTTCGAGGGATCGACGCGAATGCCAGCTTTCAAAACAGCAAACCCCAGTAACCGACCTGTTTCTATACAAAAAACACACTTGTGTGGATTCAACCTAATCCAGTAATGCCTACACCTCATAAAGATTGCTCGTAAATGGATGAGACGATCAGATCCATGTAATGAATGAGCAGGCAAATCATCGAGATAGGGTTGCACAATGTGCTTGATGTCATGAAATGCGTAAGACATGGCCCTTTGAAAAGTTGCCCCGACGTTCTTGAGCCCAAAAGGTAATTTGCAATAAGAAAATGTCCCCCATGGACAAATGAAAGCCGTTTTTGGTTGATCAGTAGGTAGAATATTTATTTGATTGTATCTAGAGAAACCATCCGTGAAGGAGAATATTTCGTTGCCGGCACAATCATCAATGATTTGATCGATATAGGGAGTTGGGTAATTGTCTTTTGGACAGGCTCAATTAATGTCCCTATAATCGATACATATTCTTATTATCCCTTGCCTTTTGTTAACAGGAACAATATTCGATACCCAATCCGTTAACGGAATCGGATAAATGAAACCTGCTTTGAGTAATTTTTCAACTTCTGCTTTAATAGCAGTAGCTTTTCGTGGGTGGATCTAACGCAAATTTTGTCGAACGGGTTTAGCATCTAGGTAAGTTTTGATTTCATGAACAACAATTGCGGGGTCAATTCTTGGCATTTCCTCATATGACCAGGCAAACACGTCGCAAAATTCTTGAAATAGGGCCTTATATGTTTTAATTTCATCTTCCGTACATGAGGCACCTATATGAATGTTTTCAACAATTCCAGCCTTAACCGAAATATCAATAGGAATAGTTCGAGAAATATTTCCCAAATTTAACTCTGAATCAAGATTTTTCATTGGATTCTAAAGTTCCTTGACATATTCAATCGTAAAAATAGATGAAAAATCATTTTCAAAACGATCACTCTCTGGTAAAAGTGAAGATCTATGATGAAGATCTTCCCATGGTAAATCATCGACACATATCATTTCACGAATTTTCTCATTAGTGTGAACAAGTTCGGAAAACGTTGTTGAATATGAGTTTGATGTTGAAAACGATTCCTCATAGACCATATTCATTAAGTCAATTTTGGTTGAAGATGGGTCAGAAAATGATTGCATGGCCTGATACGCAATTTCATATGGACTCAAAGGCATAACATCACCAAATGAGTCTATCTCAGATTCGGAAGGTACGATCCAAGGATCATCATAAACAATGGTGTTTGACGAAATCATATGAACGGTTGTAGTAGAAGATGATGCGTTAATAGGAGGAAAAGGAAAAGTTCCTAGTAAACCAAAATCTTTAACTAGTCCTACTCCAACATCCTTATACGGGATATTTGTTTCGCCGACATGCTGAATGCTTTCAGAAGAGGCTGTGTCGGATGAAAAGTAAGTCAGCTAGTATATTGTTACGATCTTTCCATTATGAGGGAACTTTATAAGCCGAGAGACCGATGGAACAACAGCTGTCATAGCGTAAGACGAACTACGACCCAAGAGAAGGTTGTAATCTTGAGGGGCATCAACCATCCCCACATCTAGATTAACAGTTTTGCCTTCAACCCCTATAGGTAAATCCTGTAGAATGCCAAAAGGATGAAACCCACGGCCATCAAAGGCCTTTAGAATCGTCGGGGATTGATTTAGCGAAGGAGAACCAAGCAATCTCCAACACTGTATCGACATAATACACATTGAGACTCCCTCATCAATCACAATCCTATAACAAGGTCTGTTTTTGACTAACACTGGGATCTGGAAAGCCATTTGATGAGGTAAGTGCGGTGTACTATTTTCTAGATCGAAAATTATAAGGTTAGAGTCCTGAATGTCAATAGCTCCTATAGCCGACAATAGTAATTTACGTTGTTCTGGACATGATTGGAGCACTTCCAAAGCCGACATTCTTGAAGGTGAAATAGCCAAATATTCAACAATGTTATAGTTCTGAGCCGCTCTCGCATGTGGATTGAAAGCTGACTTTCGAAGTATACCCTTGGTGGGCGGTTTGATTACTAAGTCTAGGTTAGGTTTCTCGATCTGTAGTGGATCGGGACCGGGAGCTGAGGTTGATGGGTTCAAATGAGAAGATTCTACTTCTTTACCATCAATAGGACTTTTACTTACATAATCTTGCGATCGAGTCACAATCCTAACATGGGACATCATCATTATGGGTTCCTCGGAGGCATTTGAGGAAGAACCTATCATCTTACTGCCTTGACTTGGAAAAGGATCCTTCAAAACAACAGGCGTTTGGGAACCTTTGACAATTTTCACAACCTCTGCACAATGAGGGCAGTCCCTTGTAAAATGCTCTTCGTCACAAATGAGACAAGGATAACAAGGTTTGCATTTCTCATCATTTGATTCCACTTTTTCTGGTTTCTCTTTCAAGTTTTTATCTGTTTTATTTTTCTTCTTCCCTTTCTTTTTACCGCCAGATTTTGATTTGGCTGTAGATGACTATACAACATGAATATCGGTGGAAATTTCCACCAAAGAATCTCCTGTCGGGGAATCTGGAAAGGTTATGATAGGAGAAGAATTCTTGGAAGACTTCTTCTTACCTTTGGTATTAACCATACCAATCATACCATCAACGGCATGAGACCTTGAAGGAGCTGCAGTTATTTGATTTTGCTTAGGGAGATCGAGGATTTTCTCATGTAACGTACCTGACTGCGTATAAACTAAGTCAAGGTACTATGCTTAAGCAATTACTTGCTCCTCAGTAACGACTCCAGCCTTAGCTACATCCTCAGTGATCTTTGGCTGTAAAGATTTTACAAACCATTCAACTAAGATCTGATCCGGGATAAAAACTTTCAGTAAATGCCGTCGATGCCTCCATTCATGAATGTGATCTGAAATGTAAGTGGACATTGACTGCTTTAATGAAGTTAATAATTTCGTGCCATTTTAATATCTGATTGGCAACTGAAAATGAGTTAAAAACGAAGTAGCTAACTGACTAAAGTTATAAAAAGTGGCTCGCGGTAACTCAATGTACCACTTGGCCGCAAGACCAATTAGAGTGCATTGGAAAAGCCTTAAACGGATTGAATCATCTGAAATGGAATTAGACGCACACCAGAGGAGATAAGTCATCACATGGTTCGACGGGTCCTCTCCTCATTTGGCTTCAAACTTAGGAATATCACTAGGCAACTTAATCGGCATTGGCGGCCAAAACGGAAGATAGTTAATTGGATCGTTCGTAAGGCACAACAAGTCAGGAAAATCCAAAGGTATGATAAATGGTAACTGATGATTAGGGTCCCTGAAACCCTGGGTCATGAGACCAGCCCCATGAGGAGGATATCCAAGATAACTAGGAATTGGAATTGCATTTGGGATATTATATCCTCCCGGAAAACCAGGATTAACCGGACCGTACTGGGGTTGTTGAGGTTGTTGATATGTATACCCAGGGTACGGTTGATACTGATAGACTGGCTACTGCACAGCAGGACCGAATTGCTACTGTCCTTGGTATGGTTGATAAGTAAATTGAGGTTGACTTGTGACAACTGTAGTTGGACCAGGTTGTCCTACAGGCATTTGAACCGAAGTCTGAATTGTGGATCCAGACTAAGGTAAAGATGTCTAAGGAGTTGATACAGAAACAGTACAAACCGTAGTTGTCGATACTCCAGAAGTAGGTGGCATAGATTGAACAGATGTTGCAACAGTTGCAGTAGTTGTTTGAGGCGGACTACGAGGCGTACTAGGCCCAAGCTGAGAAACTACAGAAGGTGCAGAAGTTTGAATAGTAGACTGGACAGGTTGCTGGGGTGAACTAGAAACGAAGGGTTGTCCAGTTTGAGATGACAATTGTACATTCCGTTGCAAGACCTGTTGAGATTGAGATGGATCCCACACTAAGCTCATTCCGGGGTACGGACCGATAACAGGTTGAGAATATTGAGGACCATAACCGGGTTAAGGGTAGGGTTGATAATTCAACGGTACATTTCCAGATCCTTGAACATATGATTGACCGGAAGGTGGTTGGAAACCTTGGTTCGGGTACTGACCTTGAGGTTGATAAGCTTGAGGCACGTACTAGTACTGGGGTTGACCTTGAGGTACATATTGATACTGGGGTTGACCTTGAGGTACATATTGAGTCTGGGGTTGACCTTGAGGAACGTATTGTCCCGTAGGTATGTACTGTCCATGAGGTTGCCCCCCAGGTGCAAATTGGCTACCTTGAGGTTGCCCCCACGCGATACTTGAGGACTTTGAGGCTGCCCCCCAGGCAGTAACTGGCCACCTTGACGTTGAGGATTAGGAATAGTACCTGACATTATGAGAATATCTTCTACACTCAACGAATTAGTTCCATTATTTCTAGTTAATAACCCTTGTTCAATAGGTTGAGGAGATGCTCCCGAAAAAGTACCAGTGAGTGACTGATACCCAGAGGGAACAGAAGGACCGCCGTACAAAAAGGTTTCCAGATATTGAGAAAACATGGACGACTGCCTTGACATATTTAACGGAGGATAGTAACCCCTAGGTGTTGGGTGATAAGGAATACGAGGTGGTGAAAAACTTAGTCCCGGGTTTTCCAAAAAGTTAGTCAATGAAAGATACAAATCATTGCTCCTAGGTAGACTATAAAAGATTGATTCACGCTCCCTAAGCTCTATAACAGGTTGATTTTCAGGGATAGGGATACCTTTTTCTTCTTCCGGAGTAGCAAGTTCTTCAATAGCTATTAGTCCAGAAGGAAGATTTTGGGTAATTATTCTTTCTACCCTGGGTGAACCAGGACCACTAGAAGTTAGAGAGGTAAACCCCGATGTTTAAGTAGCAGCAAATTCAGTTTCAGGTTCAGATATTTCAGGTTCCTCACCTAAGTCACTAGTAGATGAAAAACTACCAGTAACTGCGGAAACAGACACAGATTGTGGATTATAATCTGCTACTAGAGCTTGATAATCACGATGTACCACTAAAGAAGATTCTCCTTCTTCAGGTGACCCAACTCTACTGTCTCTAGGAGTTACAAGGGCTCGTAAACCTTCAGGCTGGCTCGGTGAAAACTTAGGAGGTTGGCCCTGAAGTCTACAGGACTTCCTCGGTAATTCAGCCACGGTTAAATATTTTAACTACTCCACACAAAAACAAAGAAAAATCTCAATGAAAACCACCTAAAGCCTCTAAAGAACCAAACAAATTTGAAACACATGCCTAAAAAATCTAGGAGATCAAACCACACACAAACAGTAACTTTCCGTACTGAAAAAACTAGTTGGTGATGAAATCCAACGTCGCAGAGTTCAATACAGAAATGGTGGTTGGAACAGTTAGCCCAGCAACCTACTTAATGAATAGACTGGCACAAGTTCCTCCACTAAACCGTCTCGAGTGAAGAGAACCCCCCAGAAAATCCAAGTGAGTCTAGCCGACGTCTGCTCCAGGTACAGTGGGATCTTCCCTCCACCGTCACCTTAGGAAGAATCCTATAGAATATGGTTAGTATGGTTACCAAAGGAAACAAATATACCTGGGGGAACAGTCTACGATCTGATACACACGCAAAGGCAGAGTAACAAGCTCAATCCCCTTGAAGGCTCCTTGACATAATCCAAGGTTCACCAACAAGTGACCCCAGGCTCCTCGACAATGGTTAATCCGAGGTTTACCGTTTTTAATACGTGAATATCTGGCGTCGTTCCCAATGACGAAGGATTGATTCCCACACTGGTTCGGACACGATCTCGTGCTTCTCCTTTAAGAGGAGCTTTTCTAGAGCATAGATGTAACAATTGGATTTTTCTCCTACCGCAAGATACAACTACTTGTTTGTTTTACTGTCTTGGAGAGTTAATTACTCCCTACTCCAAGACGCTAGCCTAAGCTATGTTGGTGTAATAGAGCCCTAGAAATAAAAATATTACTAGATAGATTTTACTTTAAGTGTTATTTTTATTGGTTTTTCTTTAAGTCAAGAGGTGCGGAGATGAAACTTATGGTGTGAAGACTCGACTCGAAATCACTAAAAAAATGCACTTAAGATGATAAGCAATCTTTTCCCTTCAATGAATTTCTAGCTAGGAAAGAGTTTGAGAATGCAAATGCTTGTAAACACAAATCTTTCTTAACAAACAAATCAAAAGAATAGCTTTTTTTCTTTTCCAATGCACTCAAAAACGGACAACTAGTTATATTTATGAAAATTTCCTTTTTCTTTCATACACTCAAATACTACAAAAACAAACCTTTTCCAAAAGAGAATTTTTTTTTTTTATTTCTATAAAACACTCAAAACTATGGAAAAATCTAATCTTGAGATCTATAATTCTAATTACTATGTTAGCCTCCTATACCAATAGGTTCTCATCTCTCATGATTGACAGTGGAAGTGCCAAAAATGCTCACCTTCCATGCTGCTAAGGTTCCATTTTTGTGAAAGAAAGCAGACAATTTAAAAAATGTAAAGAGGGTATGCCTTAAAAGAAAAATCAAGAGGCAAGAAAATGAATTGGTCAAAGAAAAAATAAAAGAAATGAACCCCAAGCAAAGACCATGAAAGTGGCTAGTCCAAATTGCCACTACTATTTTGATGGGTGGTCCAACAGCTCAAACTGGGCCTCACCATGTTTTAAATTGCGTGTTGTAGACTAGAGGGAAGGTACATGTTCAAACAGCGCAAGCTTGACAGATGACTAGGTGGATAGAGAAAGAAAGGAGCCCAACTGCTAAATCTGGGCCCTTGGAAGTTATAAGGGTAGACTTAGATAGGAGGGCAGCAAAAAGAAAAGATAATCATCAGGGTTTGCAAGGCTAAGTGCACCCATACAAAATGAAGAAAAAATCTTAGGCATAATAGGCATGGTAGGCAGTTGAAGGTTGCAGAAAGCAAAATCCAAGCACATCACTTGGATTAAATCAAATGTTGCCACCAGCAGGAGAAAGGCAAGAACAATGGCCTATTTGGCATACTACTAAACCATCACTAACTTCCCTCATCCCCTTCAAAAGTTTCCTACTAACCTCCCCTTGATCACTGCAGGATCTGCCTAATCAGTCCTCCTTACACCCTTCATTTGTGAAAATGTCATGTCATAAATGACTTCTGTCTTTGATAAGAAGCCACATTTCTTGTGTAAAAATTCTTTTCATTTTGATCTACTTCCTAACTAAGTTTGATTCCTGAAAAGCTTAGTAACTACCACTTCCCATTCTCATTCCCCTCCCAGTACTAATTACTAACTGTATCTACATTAAATCCCCTATGTTCCCCTTTCCCTATTATTATAACACCATGGTGTATAAACCCCAAACAATGTATAAATATCCCCCCTTCAGCATTATAGCTGAATAGCTGGTCTAAGGGAGACATGAG
Source organism: Pinus tabuliformis (assembly GCA_031772625.1). Taxonomy (NCBI): domain Eukaryota; kingdom Viridiplantae; phylum Streptophyta; class Pinopsida; order Pinales; family Pinaceae; genus Pinus; species Pinus tabuliformis. The sequence goes on along the minus strand of CM062807.1, from coordinate 992,380,914 downwards.
TCCACCAGGGACTATGGTCAACCCTGCTTTGGGAATTACTCTAACCCCTGGTTAGACTAATAGCCCACCCTAAACCTTCATTTCCCCTCTTTTCCAAAAAATTCATGAAAAACCCATTTCCCTCTGCTCAAACCTAAGTCTAACCCTTTGTTCAACCCCCGACAGATTAACCCATACCCCGAAAAACCCACAGAAACCCCCTTAACCAAAGTCTGATACCCAAATATTAAAATGAATATTTAAATCCGCCGGCGGGTCCCCCCCAAACGTGCACGATGGGTCGGGGCGCCCGCCAGCCGTCCATCATCCGCCGCCCCCGATCCAACGATGGGCGGGCATTTTCAAATCTCAACCCGTCTCCCTTTAACGTCCGGGGAGATGGCGGTATTGGTGGCCATATACAGGACGCGTGGCAATCGGCGGGGTTGTTCGGAGCCCACCTCCCCGATACCGCCTTCGCCCAAAGGTGGTGCAGGGAGACCACTTACCACCTTCCCGATACCACCTCCCTCGTCGCATCACCTCCATGTCATCATGACATCACCTCCCAGATACCGCCCCCGCGCCTCGTAGCCTCCACGTAACCTTGCCACCAACACTGCCCACCACCATGGCCCGCCACGCTGGCCTCCAGCTCAGCGCCCACGTCACCCTCTGTACCCCGGGCCTGCCATGATGTCATGGTGACGTCATAGGCAGAAAAGCGCCAATGACCCTTTTTGTCCAAATTTGTCGTTAAAAGCGCCAAAACTAGTCGTTTTATGTCATTTTCACGTGAAAAGGACACAGCCGTTGTTAGCCTGTTCACCGCGAAATTGCCTCCGACCGCCAAATTCAAAGTTGCAGCCGCCACAACTTATCAATTCAACTACATTGTGCACCCGCTGCTCAACCCGAAGGTTTTCCGCACTGTTTGTCTAGGTATTCACCGCAATTCTCTTGTTTTGCCCCTGGGCATGCCGTTTCTCTGCAAATTCTCCATTAAGCACCTGTTAAATCCCAAATTGAAGACTGTCTCCTACTTAATTTGGAACTAAATCAACCCACATTGCCCCAGCTCCATAGATTTGATATTGAAACGCTAAATTCACGGGCTAAAATTACAAATTCATCCCCAAGCAGCCCGGCATTGTTCCCTTTTGCCGAGTGCTTGCCCAAAAGCTGCATTTCACTAAGTTGTAATCTTGCACACCCTCTGCTTTTCATCTCCAGTATTCACTATTCCTGTGAATTTACCAAAGAACAGCAAAGGTAAGTCTGCATAGCCTGCCTATTCCATTTGAAGAAAATTTCTAGCACTATTTACATTGACTCTGTCATTTGAGCTTTGAGGAACCTTGCAAGCTATTACACTTACATTGTTTAATTCAGAAACTACATAATGGCTGCTCCTGCACCCACAGCTTTCAGTGTTGCCCCCATAAATCCACCAAATAAAGACCTGGAGTCCTTGCCTCTTGCTGACAGGGACTACCTCATCCAAGATTTTGTAGGTGATAGAGACCATTTGCAGACCTTCAGGGAATTGAGAGATGATTATTTAAATGGTAAGGATACATATGGGATATGGGAGTCAAATCTGCCATACTACTTTCTCCCATCTGTTAACATTTTTCCAGAGATTATCCGCCTATGTGCTGAGAATTATGATGCAAACCACAGAGTTGTCAAGTCTCCATCTGGGAGCATCCTCTTTCACATTAATGCTGAGTCCATCAACCAGATGCTCAACTTCAAACAAACTCAGATGTTGTTCCCTTTTTCCATGAACTATCTGCTGGATACAGGTGCCAAGATGACCACTGAGGATAGGGAAAAGATCACCCAGACATTTATGAGGCCTGACCGCGAGCCCACAGGGCCACCTCCCTACTTATATGTATGTTTTACTAATGTAGGCAAACTTCTGTTGGACATGATCTCATATGTGTTGGGCTATAAAACCAGTGAATATGTGGATGAGACAGTGCTGGTATTACTATCTGCTTATAGCCCAGGTCAACCTCCTGCCTACAAATACAATTTTGCTAAGTTCATAGCCAACAAGATACATGAGCAGCTTTTTAAAGTAGACAGGGAGGGCATCTTCAAGCATTCATCTTATATCTACCACCTGTTCATGTATTACCAGTCCGAGGCTTTTCCATGCCACATTAGAAAGCTGGATTCTAAAGGAGAATGAAGATTTGTTATCTTCTGGACATCTGTCTTCCACCGAGTCCAAAATTCACCATACTCATATTGTGAATTCATTGATCAGTTTGTATACCCAGTCTCTTGTTTTTTGATGAGGTCCCCTCCTCCCAGAATGTCATTTGAAATACAGAAAGTCCTGCAGCTCTCCAAGAATTATAAAATAGGTGATTGGTACCTATACCAGGATCATACAGTCATCAGAATCTATGGCTGTGAGCTCTGTCCATACAGGCTCCCAAAATATGTGCCCATGAGACTGTTTGCCTTGGAGTATTATAGGCAGCTCATTCACTCTGATCTCACTCACTTCCACAGCTCCAAAAAGAAAGCCCATCTCAAGTTCAAGCACCACCTAGGCCCCTTCATTATGAATAAGAAAGAAGGATGGCAAGATGCTGAGCTAGTCCTTAAAGACCAGTACATGCTCTCCAAAAGCTTCCAGTGGGTCCCTTATGACCCTGAAGGCTTCATCAGTGCTAGAAGCGTCAACTACAGGCTGCTAGGCTATGAGCACTACAAATATCCACACATTCAACAGTATGCCAATCAGCAAGAATGGAACCTGATACATTAATTGAAAAATTGATTGAGGAAGAGTTAATGCAAAAGAATGTCAAGGATTTGGAAAAAACTCTTGACCTAGATTCTGTGCAGCAGGTACCCTTCAAACGACCACACCCAGTAGGAGAAGGGACCTCGGCCTCAACAACTGCACCAACCAAACAGGCACCTTCTACAGCAGCACCAGATACAGATAAAGGTAAAGGGATAATGGGTGCTGAAGAAGAAGCACTAAAAGAACAACCTGCCTCCTTAATAGGGCAGCAACAAGAGCAGACCCCCCCTCCACAAACTGAGCCACCAGCAGCTCCAATCTTGCAGACTCCAGCACATGAGGAGAGGGGTAAGAAAAGAGACAGAGAAGAGTCCACTCCTGCAAGTGGATCCTCCCAGCAACCGGAGTCCAAAAGGCAAAGGGTTGACTCCCCAGAGGTAGAAGAAATCAGTGAAGAAGTCCTTGACAGCTCAAGGAAAGATGGGGAAGGCAGCCAGCAAACAGGGACAAGCTCCTTTCAACAGGAGTAGGGAGTCCAGCTTGGCTTGGAGGTATCCTCCTCCTCTCAGCAGAGCAAGAAGCCTAAAAGCACTAAGGCTTCTTTCAAGCAAATAAAGGCACAAAATGACTTGCTGAGAGTAGAAGTGTATAAACAGTTTCTAAATGCAACACCAGCCCAGAAAGAAAGGCTAATGTCTGTATATGACATTCAAGAGGAGAAAATGATCCTCAGTCATTTTAAGCCTAAAGTGCCGCAGCCTAAATCAGCTGCAGATTTTGTAAGGACAAGGGTGGAGGTCATGGCAAAGGACATTCACCCCATGGACCAAATAGAACTCCACAAGCAAACTGGAGAAATGGTCTATGCCACCTTGGTGGACAGGGCAACCATGGCCCATGAATTAAAAGAATCACTGAAAAATACCAACATTCAGTTGGATTTTGAGAGAATGTCCTCCATGGCCAAGGACAACAGAATAAAATCTCTGGAGGATATCATCATCGACCTAGGACATGATCCTAAGGATCCAAAAGGCGTAAGGGCCCTCCTGAAGAAAAAAGAAGATGACCTCAATGCACTGAAGAAAAGGTTGAAGTTACTGCCCACAGAGCACCCTCAAACAGTAGAGTTACAGAAGGAAAAGGAGGCCGATGAGCAACTGGACCTTATAATGCAGCTCAACCAAAAGGTCCTTGATTTGGAGAAGGAAATGGAAGGAGCATTACAAGATAAGCAGGGAGAATCCACATCCCAAGCTCCTCCAACTACTTCAACCACTGCAACCACAACAGAGGCAGCAGTAGCCCCTGTCACAACCACAGCCACAACAGAAGCAGCAACAACAGCAGCTCCAGACTCCAGTACAAGCATGGAAGATTTGACTAAAGCTATTAAAGAAATGGAGCTCCAGGCCACTAAGATAAAACAAGCCAAGGAAAAGTTGGCAGAGCTGGATACCAAATATGATAAATCAAAAATGACTGTGGCAGGCAATGCTTCAAATTTTGCCACAATAGCCTTAGTTGCTCAGTCATTGCCAGCTCCAGCTCAGCAAAAGTCGAGCAGTAGAATAAAGTCAGCATTTAAGGCAGCCGAAAGGTGACTCAACATATGGACAACGACAGCAAGCCCAAGAGATAAGAAATACGCAATTTTTTGGACAGCGTATCCTCAGCCGACTCCAACAGCCACAAAGTCAATAGATTCTGACCATTTTGGACAGCTAAGGCATTGAAGAGTTATTACAGCATTTACTTTCTCAGCTACCATGCTCCAGGAGTTGGCACGACATTAATGAAACCTTTACTCATCAGTTAGATATTTTTCTTATGTAAAATATGTATATATACCTCCCCTGGAAACGTATAAGGGGTTGGTGATTTTCATTCTGAGGCAAATGTATTGTATACTTTCAGACTATCTAATACAAAAGGCTGGAAAAGATCAGTGATTTCCTGAGAAGTTTGATGTCTTGCTGATGCTATGCATGCTGTTGCAGAATTCCTGTGCTGTCTAATGGACCAATAAGTTTTCTCTATCTATGTTTTGTCTTCTTATGTTTATCTAAATCATTTACATGTTTCACTTATCTAGCAATAGAGAAAAGGAGTAGTACAGGAATTGTTTGGTTACACCTTGCGCTCAATCTCTATTGTTGTAAATGTTTTTTTCAGAATTTACCATGAACATGAATTCTTAACTGCTCATGTTTTCCTTTAATTCTATAAATATGAATGTTATGTAGAAATTCTTCACTGCTTCTAAATAATATTCTCACTTTCTCTCCATATCAGTTTGCTGAGAGATCCTTTACTGCCTTTCATACACTGGTTACATCACATTTAAATCACAGATTCAAAGTATTGTTTCTCAGACACTTATCTGGCTCTGTAGCATCACTATGGTAACAACACAGACATATCAAACAGATCAAGCACCACTGACTCCATGCCCAATGGCCTAGAACAACCTGTTAAGCACATATATATCTTGACTGAAGTCATCATCCAGCAAATTTCAAAAAACAAAACCTTGAGCATCATAACTAGCCTAAAATATTATACAAACAAAGTTAAATCATAAAGAGAGAGCCCTCTCTGGTCATAGGTAGGCTAGAACCTGTGACCCAAAGATTGGTTAGTGGTTACCTTGGCCGTATTCCCTTGGGAGTCAAAGGGAACAACCTGAGTGATAACATAATTGGCGACTCCACTGGGGACAGAGCGTATTTTCAGCTGCTGTCTATTTTTAGACAGTGGTTCCAAAAGCTTAAACAGTCCCTTGAAATAGTTCTAAAAACAGCCCCAAAAAATACCAAAAACAAGTTCAGAAGCTGGCTCCTAAGAAGAGAACTAGGCACACCAGGTCAAATCCTAACCCAAATCCCCCACCTGTTTTCGATAATCCAAATCTGATCCCTAAAACTCTTAGGAACCAGAACAATCTCCTGAAGCTAGTCCTGAGGCAGGTCAGCAAAGTTTTATACCAACCCCTGCTAAACCATCTGTTCACCTTCATACAAGTCATTCTTCCCCCTCTTCATCATCCAGTTCTCAAAACATATTGTCCACATCCAACACACAGACTTCTCTTGTTATCCCACTTATTCCCCCAAATATGGCTAACCGTTATGCACCACTTCAGCTGCCTGGAAATCCTGGGGCCATGCCTCAGGATTACCAAGGCAAAATTACTTATTTTGATGGAGCCAGTACATACACTGCCTTACAGCATACTAAGAAAATGCAAGACTACTTTGAGAACTATGAGATAGATGATGATGACGTAAGGATGAAAATCTTTGTCCAAAGTCTGACAGCTGAAGTAAGAACCTGGTTCAGGGCACTGACCCCAAATTCTATAGCTGATTCGGGTGCCCTTTACCAATCCTTCTTAAACCGATGGGAAAAGAAAAAGGACCCTCTGCACATTTTATCTGAATATGACACCATAAGAAGAGGCCCACAAGAAACTGTCCTGGACTATTGCACTAGATTCAACACTATTTATAATGCTATTCCTCAAAACCTTAGACCTCCACCTGATTTAGCATTGATTAAATTCCCTGATGGATTTGATGCTGACATGGCATATCAACTAAGAGAAAGAGCCCCTGCAACTCTAGCAGACATGCAAAACATAGCTGTGAGTGTAGAGGCAAATCTAATTGCCAAAAGAAACCGGGCAAGAACTGAAAGGAGAACTACTTTCAAAGAAGAACCCTCATCATTTGAGCAAAATCTAGATGCAATCATCAAAGGGATGGATAGACTTGGAGACAGGGTAGAAACCATAGAAAGAAAATCATCATGGGAAGGTCAAACAAGCAATATTAGAAACCCAAACTTCAGAAAGAATCAAAATCCTAATGTTGGTAGGACTGATCCTGACCAGCATGTTAGACCTCCTTTTCAAGAGAATTATGCTGAGGCTTCAACATCGAGTGAACCTAGTGAAGATCCTCACATAAATCTAATGGGTTTGGACAGTGAAAATCAAGTCTTTTTGACACAAGAAGACCAAGAGGTTTACAATGACAATCAATTCCACACTAAGTCAGGGGAATCTTTCGACTTCAAAGAAGGATATGATGCAGCTGTGTATGAGGTGCACAAACAGTACAAACTAAGGAGTAGAACAATAGATGTACCTACCCCCCTCAAACCAAAGGATAATAAACAACCGAAAAAGATCAATGAAAATACTACTCTCCCCAAATTAGCTGACTGCTCAAAATCACCGGCCACAGAGGTAACCATGGAGGACATTTCAGAACAATAGTCCTCTCAAAATCAGCCAGATTTGCCCCATCAATCAAAGACAAAGGCAGATACTCCCATAGGAAACAAACATGGCACCGGTGTCACTCAAAAGGATCCTAACTATAAGCAGAAGACCCCTGATAACTCAGCCGAAAAGGAAAAATCTGTAGCACTAAATGCCAAAATTCAAATGGAAAAACCTTTCAACTTGGAAACAAAAATTAGCAAGCTAAAAATATCAGTGCCTCTTTCAGAACTAGCCAAACATGACATATACAGACAGCAGATTAACAAATCACTCCAAATATCAAACAATAAAGATGCTGTAAATGTCCTAGATGATCAACCAGAATTGTTGTTCGGACCTGAGGTTAATGGAAAAACAGAGAATGGAGGGGTGCCACCCTTTTATGTCAGTCTAAACATTCATGATAAGGTCCTACATAATGCAATGTTTGATTCTGGGGCCTCACACAACTTAATGCCCAAATCTGTGATGGAAAAACTTGACTTGGATATCACAAGACCTTACAAAGATCTGTTCTCATTTGATTCAAGCCAAGTCAGGTGTTTAGGCCTAATCAAAGACTTATGCGTCTCCCTAGTTCAATACCCAACCAAAACTATCTTGATGGATGTAGTGGTAGTTGACATACCCCCTAAGTATGGCATGCTCTTGTCCAGATCTTGGGGAGCCAAACTTCAGGGATCTCTGCAATTAGATATGTCCTATGCAACTATCTCAGTCTTTAGGCAGCCAAAGAGATTATACCGGGAAACTCTGATGAAATATGTGGTAAGCAGTCAAGACAAGCCCCAAAACTTCCCAATCTACTCAATACACTCTGACATGGATTCCTTTATTCTCTACAATGTTGACATCTGTCACAAAGCCTATTCGGAACTATTAATGACAGTACACACCGAGGAGTTTGATATGCAATGTATTTGCAAAGACCAGGGGACCATGAGCACAGCTGATAAGAAGAATGAAGAACATGATGTGCCAGGTAACTTGCAAGAAACCAACCTACCCATGATCCAACTTCCTAGTGATCCCAATCTAAACCTTGATCATGAAACCTTATGGTATCTAGAATTTGATGGCTCTGTAAACAAGCTAGGAGCTGGAGCAGGAGTCTGGATCCATAATATGCACAATGACCAAGCTGAGGGCCATGGATACAGACTAAACTTTCGATGCACAAACAACATGGCTGAGTTTGAAGCCCTTCTGCTAGGTCTGAAACTTATAAAAAATCTAGGAGCAACCAAAATCTCAATCTTGGGAGATTCAGACCTAGTCATACAACAGATGAAGGGAAATTTCACCACAAATGATCTGAGGTTGAAAGCATACAAGGGGGCAGCCATTCAAATACTTCAAAGCTTCTCACAATCACAATTAACCAAAATTTCCAGAGAACTTAATCTACATGCTCACAGTTTGGCAACCTTTGCCAGCACTTGAAAATTGCCTTTCAAAACCAATCATACATTTACTGCTGAAATTAAACACAGACCTTCAGTTCCAGATAACATCAAGAATTGGCAAGTCTTTGAGAGTAACAAACAGATAAAAAACTTTCTCACTTTGAAGGAAGAATTTTCTAGTATGAATATTGACACCAGCTCTAAAGATGACCAACCACAGTTATGCACAATTAGAGAGAAAATATCAGCTGAAACAGCTGATTTAGTTTTGCATCCTACCACTTTTGACAAAGAAACTATACAGGAGCTGAAAGAATCAGATGAAGAAGAAATGGTTGAAGCAGAAGAGGAGGTAATTAACCTAAAGGATAACTTTCTGCCCATAGGTCTCACCCCTTTGGAGGATCTGTTTGATTCAAATGATATCTCAAGAAAACCAAAAATGCAACCACTAAATGCTGAAATAGAAGATTGTAATATTGGGACCCCCGAAAATCCCAAAATGGTCAAATTATCCAAAGCATTACCACCTGAGCAGAAACTGAAATACATTGAGTTATTTAAAGAGTTTCAAGATGTCTTTGCCTGGAGTTATGAGGACCTTAAATCCTATAACACATCAATTATCCAACACACTATCCCTCTAAAAAAAAGTCAAAAACCTTTCAAGCAGAAGCTTAGGAGAGTCAATCCAGTTCTTCTCCCCCTCATTGAAAAAGAGGTTAAACGTATGTATGAAGCTGGGATCATTGCCCCAATCAGATTCTCAGAGTGGATTTCAAATCTAGTGCCTACTAGAAAAAAGACAGGGGAAATCCGACTATGTGTTGACCTGAGAAATTTGAACAAAGTATCCCTCAAAGACCATTACCCCTTACCAAAAATGGATCATATCTTGCAAAGGGTAGTGGGAGCTGCTAGGATCTCTTTACTAGATGGTTTCTCAGGATTCAATCAGATCTTAGTACATCTGGATGATCAAGACAAAACTGCCTTCACAACACCTTGGGGAACATTTAAATATGTCAAAATGCCTTTTGGACTTAAAAATGCAGGGGCCACATTCCAGAGAGCAATGTATATTGCCTTTTCCAAGGAAATTCATGACTTCCTAGTTGTCTATCTTGATGATTTAACTGCCTTTTCAAAATCAGATCAAGAACACTTAAGACAAGTTTTCACAATTTGTAGAAAGTATGGCATATCACTGAACCCAAAGAAGTCACTATTTGGGCTAGAAGAAGGCAAACTCCTGGGCCATATAATCTCAAAGGATGGTATTAGGATTGACCCGGACAGAATTCAAGCTATCCTACAAGTACCCCATCCAAGAAACATCAAAGAACTGCAAAGCTTTCTAGGAAATATCAACTTATTGAGGAGGTTCATTCCTAACTTGGCTGAGCTCATTATATTGCTAAACAATATGCTGAAAAAAGATTCCAAGGTCAAATGGACTATGGAAGCTAAACAAGCCTTTGAGGATATCAAAAGAGCATTGACAAACACACCAGTCCTTACAAGCCCTAGATTTGATCAAGATTTCATCATATTCTCTTTTGCTTCTGAGCATACAATTGCTGCTGTCTTGCTACAAAAAGATGACCAAGGCTGTGAAAAACCCATTGCATTTTTCAGTAGAGCCCTTAGGGATGCTCCTTTAAAATATCAGATCATGGAAAAACAAGCATATGCCTTGGTAAAAGCCATCAAGGAATTCAGAATCTACATTCTTTACTCTCATATAATTGCCTATGTTCCTAATGCAGTGATCAAAGATATTCTAACCCAAGAAGGAATTGAAGGCAAGAGGGGCAAATGGATTGCCAATATCTTAGAATATGACATTGAGATTAAACCTACCAAACTAATAAAAGGACAAGACCTAGCCAAACTAATGACTGAAACCAATTTTCAAGCCCTTGACATTAATGAACTGGACGACGAACAGGAGATGGCGACTCCACGGATCAACCAAGCCTTTATGCAATCTCCATGGTATGCTGATATATGTTTTGTATTATTAAACCTGCAAGCTCCTCCAGGGTTGTCCAGAACAAAGAAAAGATTCTTGAAAATGAAAGCATCACAGTTTTGTATTATTGACAATGTTTTATTTTGGAGAAATCATGAAGGAATCTTACTCAATTGCTTAACAATAGAAGAAACTGATAATGTCCTCAAAGAAATTCATGCAGGTGACTGTGGAGGACATTTATACTGGAAATCCACAGCTGATAAAATCCTAAGGGCAGGATTTTATTGGCCCTCCTTGTTTTCTGATGTGAAGAAATTTGTGATGTCTTGCCACAAATGCCAAATTTTTGAGGGCAAGAGGAAACTGCTGCCTTTACCACTCAAACCAGTTTCAGCTGAGAGACCATTCCAGCAATGGGGTTTAGACTTCATTGGTGAAATTCACCCTTCATCCTCTGGCCAGCATAGGTGGATTCTCACTGCCACAGACTATTTTACCAAATGGATAGAAGCCATCCCTTGTAGATAGGCCAATGACTCCATTATCATACAATTCCTAGAAACCAACATCCTGTCCAGGTTTGGCTGTCCAGACAAAATCATTACAGACAATGCTGCAGCTTTCAAGTCCAAGAAAATGATCAATTTTTGTCACAAGTATCACATGACCCTAGGTCATTCCACTGCCTATTATCCTCAAGGTAATGGCCTAGCTGAATCTTCCAATAAAAGTCTCATCAACATCATCAAAAAAGTTTTGGAAGAAAACAAAAAGAATTGGCATAAAAAGTTGGTAAATGCACTATGGGCTGATACACTGACCACCAAGAGATCAATTGGCATGAGTCCATATGAACTGGTTTATGGGCTAGAAGCAAAGTTTCCCACATCTCTAGCAATTCCAGTGATCAAGTTGCTGCAAGAAATACAAGCCGAGCCCAATGATATTCAAAGAAGAATTAATCAGACAATTCATTTACAGCAAACGAGAGAAGAAGTCTATCAAAGAACTCAAGGTCTACAAGAAAAGCTTAAAAGAATATTTGACAAAAGAACCAAAGCTGAAGATTTCTTTATAGGAAATAAAGTGTTAAGATGGGATTCCAGAAGAGAGGACAAAGGCAAACATGGTAAGTTTGATTTTTTATGGAAAGGACCCTATGTCATTTATGCCATACAACAAAACAACACCTATTTTCTAAGAAGATGGCTCAAACACTGAGGAAGGCCCAGTTAATGGGAGAATGCTCAAGCATTATTTTGACTCCCCTTGATCAAACACTAAATAGGCATGTATTGTCAATAAATATTTGTATTTCCAGTATTTTAAGTTACAGCAGATAAGTAAAGCAGCAAAGTGCATCATATTTTTGAGAAGACCAGGATGAAATACTATGATATTTCTTGGGAAATTTGGATCCTGGCATTTGGGCAGCAAGGAAAACACAAGGTAACTATCAAATCAGAAAGAGAAAGTTTGAGAAACAGGTAAAAAACAGAGCTGAAAATTCACAGCAAATCATCTTACTGGGTGTTGCTTGCAACTATTTAGGATCATGACCATTGGTCTCCAACAACAGAGAAATTCAGCCAACAGCAAGGGAGCAGAAGCTCAGGCAATCTGACCTGTTGTTCTTGAATTTTCATCTGGAAAAACCATCCCCAAGTGGAGCCACTGTTAGCCTCCTATACCAATAGGTTCTCATCTCTCATGATTGACAGTGGTAGTGCCAAAAATGCTCACCTTCCATGCTGCTAAGGTTCCATTTTTGTGAAAGAAAGAAGACAATTTAAAAAATGTAAAGAGGGTATACCTTAAAAGAAAAATCAAGAGGTAAGAAAATGAATTGGTCAAAGAAAAAATAAAAGAAATGAACCCGAAGAAAAGACCACGAAATTGGCTAGTCCAAATTTCCACTACTATTTTGATGGGTGGTCCAACAGCTCAAACTGGGCCTCACCAAGTTTTAAATTGCATGTTGTAAACTAGAGAGGAAGTACCTGTTCAAACAGCTCAAGCTTGACAGATGACTAGGTGGATAGAGAAAGAAAGGAGCCCAACTGCTAAATTTGGGCCCTTGGAAGTTATAAGGGTAGACTTAGATAGGAGGGCAGCAGAAAGAAAAGAGAATCATCAGGGTTTGCAAGGCTAAGTGCACCCATACAAAATGAAGAAAAAATGTTAGGCATAATAGGCAGGGTAGGCAGTTGAAGGTTGCAGAAAGCAAAATCCAAGCACATCACTTGGAGTAAATCAAATGTTGCCACCAGCAGGAGAAAGGCAAGAACAATGGCCTATTTGGCATACTACTAAACCATCACTAACTTCCCTCATCCCCTTCAAAAGTTTCCTACTAACCTCCCCTTGAGCACTGCAGGATCTGCCTGATCAGTCCTCCTTACACCCTTCATTTGTGAAAATGTCATGTCATAAATGACTTCTGTCTTTGATAAGAAGCCACATTTCTTGTGTAAAAATTCTTTTCATTTTGATCTACTTCCTAACTAAGTTTGATTCCTGAAAAGCTTAGTAACTACCACTTCCCATTCTCATTCCCCTCCCAGTACTAATTACTAACTGTATCTACATTAAATCCCCTATGTTCCCCTTTCCCTATTATTATAACACCATGGTGTATAAACCCCAAACAATGTATAAATATCCCCCCTTCAGCATTATAGCTGAATAGCTGGTCTAAGGGAGACATGAGTCCACCAGGGACTATGGTCGACCCTGCTTTGGGAATTACTCTAACCCCTGGTTAGACTAATAGCCCACCCTAAACCTTCATTTCCCCTATTTTCCAAAAAATTCATCAAAAACCCATTTCCCTCTGCTCAAACCTAAGTCTAACCCTTTGTTCAAACCCCGACAGATTAACCCATACCCCGAAAAACCCACAAAACCCCCCTTAACCGAAGTCTGATACCCAAATATTAAAATGAATATTTAAATCCGCTGGCGGGTCCCCCCCAAACGTGCACGATGGGTCGGGGCACCCGCCAGCCGTCCATCATCCGCCGCCCCCGATCCAACGATGGGCGGGCATTTTCAAATCTCAACCCATCTCCCTTTAACGTCCGGGGAGACGGCGGTATTGGTGGCCGTATACAAGACGCGTGGCAATCGGCGGGGTTGTTCGGAGCCCACCTCCCCGATACCGCCTTCGCCCAAAGGTGGTGCGGGGAGACCGCTTACCACCTTCCCGATACCACCTCCCTCGTCGCATCACCTCCACGTCATCATGACGTCACCTCCCCGATACCGCCCCCGCGCCTCGTAGCCTCCACGTAACCTTGCCACCCACACCGCCCGCCACCATGGCCCGCCTCGCTGGCCTCCAGCTCAGCGCCCACGTCACCCTCCGTACCCCGGGCCTGCCATGACGTCATGCTGACGTCATCGGCGGAAAAGCGCCAATGACCCTTTTTGTCCAAATTTGTCGTTAAAAGCGCCAAAACTAGTCGTTTTATGTCATTTTCACGCGAAAAGGACACAGCCGTTGTTAGCCTGTTCACCGCGAAATTGCCTCCGACCGCCAAATTCAAAGTTGCAGCCGCCACAACTTATCAATTCAACTACATTGTGCACCCGCTGCTCAACCCGAAGGTTTTCCGCACTGTTCGTCCAGGTATTCACCGCAATTCTCTTGTTTTGCCCCTGTGCATGCCGTTTCTCTGCAAATTCTCCATTAAGCACCTGTTAAATCCCAAATTGAAGACTGTCTCCTACTTAATTTGGAACTAAATCAACCCACATTGCCCCAGCTCCATAAATTTGATATTGAAACACTAAATTCACGGGCTAAAATTACAAATTCATCCCCAAGCAGCCCGACATTGTTCCCTTTTGCCGAGTGCTTGCCCAAAAGCTGCATTTCACTAAGTTGTAATCCTGCACACCCTCTGCTTTTCATCTCCAGTATTCACTATTCCTGTGAATTTACCAAAGAACAGCAAAGGCAAGTCTGCATAGCCTGCCTATTCCATTTGAAGAAAATTTCTAGCACTATCTACATTGACTCTGTCATTTGAGCTTTGAGGAACCTTGCAAGCTATTACACTTACCTTGTTTAATTCAGAAACTACATAATGGTTGCTCCTGCACCCACAGCTTTCAGTGTTGCCCCCATAAATCCACCAAATAAAGACCTGGAGTCCTTGCCTCTTGCTGACAGGGACTACCTCATCTAAGATTTTGTAGGTGATAGAGACCATTTGCAGACCTTCAGGGAATTGAGAGATGATTATTTAAATGGTAAGGATACATATGGGATATGGGAGTCAAATCTGCCATACTACTTTCTCCCATCTGTTAACATTTTTCCAGAGATTATCCGCCTATGTGCTGAGAATTATGTTGCAAACCACAAAGCTGTCAAGTCTCCATCTAAGATCATCCTCTTTCACATTAATGTTGAGTCCATCAACCAGATTCTCAACTTCAAAAAAACTCAGCTGCTGTTCCCCTTTTCCATGAACTATCTGCTGGATACAGGTGCCAAGATGACCACTGAGGACAGGCAAAAGATCACCCAGACATTTATGAGGCCTGACCGCTAGCCCACAGGGCCACCTCCTTACTTATATGTCTGTTTTATTGATGTAGGCAAACTTCTGCTGGACATGATCTCATATGTGTTGGGCTATAAAACCAGTGAATATGTGGATGATACAGTGCTGGTATTACTATCTGCTTATAGCCCAGGTCAACCTCCTACCTACAAATACAATTTTGCTAAGTTCATAGCCAACAAGATACATGAGCAGCTTTTTAAAGTAGACAGGGATGGCATCTTCAAGTATTCATCTTATATCTACCACCTGTTCATGTATTACCAGTCCGAGGCTTTTCCATGCCACATTAAAAAGCTGGATTCTAAAGGAGAAAGAAGATCTGTTATCTTCTGGACATCTGTCTTCCACCGAGTCCAAAATTCACCATACTCATATTGTGAATTCATTGATCAGTTTGTATACCCAGTCTCTTGCTTTTTGATGAGGTCCCCTCCTCCTAGAATGTCATTTGAAATATAGAAAGTCTTGCAACTCTCCAAGAATTATAAAATAGGTGATTGGTACCTATACCAGGATCATACAATCATCAGAATCTATGGTTGTGAGCTCTGTCCATACAGGCTCCCAAAATATGTGCCCATGAGACTGTTTTCCTTGGAGTATTATAGGCAGCTCATTCACTCTGATCTCACTCACTTCCACAGCTCCAAAAAGAAAGCCCATCTCAAGTTCAAGCACCACCTAGGCCCCTTCATTATGAATAAGAAAGAAGGATGGCAAGATGCTGAGCTAATCCTTAAAGACCAGTACATGCTCTCCAAAAGCTTCCGGTGGGTCCCTTATGACCCTGAAGGCTTCATCACTGCTAGAAGAGTCAAGTACAGGCTACTAGGCTATGAGCACTGCAAATATCCACACATTGAACAGTATGCCAATCAGCAAGAATGGAAACCTGATACATTAATTGAAAAATTGACTGAGGAAGAGTTAATGCAAAAGAATGTCAAGGATTTGGAAAAAACTCTTGACCTAGATTCTATGCAGCAGGTACCCTTCAAACGACCGCACCCAGTAGGAGAAGGTACCTCGGCCTCAACAACTGAACCAACCAAACAGGCACCTTCTACAGCAGCACCAGATACAGATAAAGGTAAAGGGATAATGGGTGCTGAAGAAGAAGCACTAAAAGAACAGCCTGCCTCCTCAATAGGGCAGCAACAAGAGCAGACCCCCCCTCCACAAACTAAGCCACCATCAGCTCCAATCTTGCAGACTCCAGCACATGAGGAGAGGGGTAAGAAAAGAGACAGAGAAGAGTCCACTCCTGCAAGTGGATCCTCCCAGCAACCAGAGTCCAAAAGGCAAAGGGTTGACTCCCCAGAGGTAGAAGAAATCAGTGAAGAAGTCCTTGACAGCTCAAGGAAAGATGGGGAAGGCAGCCAGAAAACAGGTACAAGCTCCTTTCAGCACGTGCAGGGAGTCCAGCTTGGCTTGGAGGTATCCTCCTCCTCTTAGCAGAGCAAGAAGCCTAAAAGCACTAAGGCTTCTTTCAAGCAAATAAAGGCACAAAATGACTCGCTGAGAGTAGAAGTGTATAAACAGTTTCTAAATGCAACACCAGCCCAGAAAGAAAGGCTAATGTTTGTATATGACATTCAAGAGGAGAAAATGATCCTCAGTCATTTTAAGCCTAAAGTTCCGCAGCCTAAATCAGCTGCAGATTTTATAAGGACAAGGGTGGAGGTCATGGCAAAGGACATTCACCCCATGGACCAAATAGAACTCCACAAGCAAACTGGAGAAATGGTCTATGCCACCTTGGTGGACAGGGCAACCATGGCCCATGAATTAAAAGAATCACTGAAAAATACCAACATTCAGTTGGATTTTGAGAGAATGTCCTCCATGGCCAAGGACAACAGAATAAAATCTCTGGAGGATATCATCATCGACCTAGGACATGATCCTAAGGATCCAAAAGGCGTAAGGGACCTCCTGAAGAAAAAAGAAGATGACCTCAATGCACTGAAGAAAAGGTTGAAGCTGCTGCCCACAGAGCACCCTCAAACAGCAGAGTTACAGAAGGAAAAGGAGGCCGATGAGCAACTGGACCTTATAATGCAGCTCAACCAAAAGGTCCTTGATTTGGAGAAGGAACTGGAAGGAGCATTACAAGATAAGCAGGGAGAATCCACATCCCAAGCTCCTCCAACTACTTCAACCACTGCAACAACAACAGAGGCAGCAGTAGCCCCTGTCACAACCACAGCCACAACAGAAGCAGCAACAACAACAGCTCCAGACTCCAGTACAAGCATGGAAGATTTGACTAAGGCTATTAAAGAAATGGAGCTCCAGGCCACTGAGATAAAACAAGCCAAGGAAAAGTTGGCAGAGCTGGATACCAAATATGATAAATCAAAAATGACTGTGGCAGGCAATGCTACAAATTTTGCCACAATAGCCTCAGTTGCTCAGTCATTGCCAGCTCCAACTCAACAAAAGTCGAGAAGCAGAATAAAGTCAGCATTTAAGGCAGTCGAAAGGTGACTCAGCATATGGACAACGACAACAAGCCCAAGAGATAAGAAATACGCAATTTTTTGGACAGCGTATCCTCAGCCGACTCCAACAGCCACAAAGTCAATAGATTCTGACCATTTTGGACAGCTAAGTTATTGAAGAGTTATTACAGCATTTACTTTCTCAGCTACCATGCTCCAGGAGTTGGCACGACATTAATGAAACCTTTACTCATCAGTTAGAGATTTTTCTTATGTAAAATATGTATATATTCCTCCCCTGGCAACGTATAAGGGGTTGGTGATTTTCATTCTGAGGCAAATGTATTGTATACTTTCAGACTATCTAATACAAAAGGCTGGAAAAGTTCAGTGATTTCCTGAGAAGTTTGATGTCTTGCTGATGCTATGCGTGCTGTTGCAGAATTCCTGTGCTGTCTAATGGACCAATAAGTTTTCTCTATCTATGTTTTGTCTTCTTATGTTTATCTAAATCATATACATGTTTCACTTATCTAGCAATAGAGAAAAGGAATAGTACAGGAATTGTTTGGTTACACCTTGTGCTCAATCTCTATTGCTGTAAATGTTTTCTTCAGAATTTACCATGAACATGAATTCTTAACTGCTCATGTTTTCATTAATTCTATAAATATGAATGTTATGTAGAAATTCTTCACTGCTTCTAAATAATATTCTTACTTTCTCTCCATACCAGTTTGCTGAGAGATCCTTTACTGCCTTTCATACACTGGTTACATCACATTTAAATCACAGATTCAAAGTATTGTTTCTCAGACACTTATCTGGCTCTGCAGCATCACTATGGTAACAACACAGACATATCAAACAGATGAAGCACCACTGACTCCACGCCCAATGGCCTAGAACAACCTGTTAAGCACATATATATCTCAACTGAAGTCATCATCCAGAAAATTTCAAAAAACAAAACCTTGAGCATCATAACTAGCCTAAAATATTATACAAACAAAGTTAAATCATAAAGAGAGAGCCTTCTCTGGTCATAGGTAGGCTAGAACCTGTGACCCAAAGATTGGTTAGTGGTTACCTTGGCCGTATTCCCTTGGGAGTCAAAGGGAACAACCTGAGTGGTAACAAACTATTTGAAGTAAAAGCCTAAAAGATGTCTTTTTCAAGGATGTTTTACTTAGCTATAAGAAAACTAAGGACTGATTTGTCCAGAATCACAAATCAGTCAAAAAACAACCAATTTTTGTTTTCTTTTCTAAAAATGAAATCCAAACTTTTAACACAAGCCTTTTCGAAGTTTCACAAAGAGAAAACACAAGATGGATTCCTCAACAAAGGTAGATTTTGCAAATGGTCAGACTCATAAGAAGTCCAATAAAAACCAAGGTGATCTGAGGCTTCTAAGGCTTCTAAGCTCTTGAGCTACTACGAGACCAAAATGAAAATCAAGCCTGGCAACCAAAACTTCTAGGAATTTCACCTAAAACCCTAACACCAACGGAATTAACCTAAGAAAAGTTCCTGTCAAGTCACATGCAGGTCTGGGCAGGGGATAACAACATCTAAACAAAAATTAAGCTGACTAAAAGAGAAAATCTTAAGTTTTCCAAAATTTTGACAGGGTCCGCAGGCCCACAGTTCACACAGGTGCGGTACCGCTCTGTGAGAAAAGAAAAAGTGCAGATAGGTCCACACTGTGTTGCAAGCCGAGGGTGCGGTCCTCTCCCAAAGTTATGAAAGACAAAAAATAATCCAAGATCTACTAAATCTAACCAATTCCACACACAACAAGCCAAAAACAAAAACAAAAATACAGTTTCTCAGGTCAAAGCAAAAACAACGAAAAAATCAAGTCCCCAGTATGGTCACCATTTTGTCACACGGAATGAGTCGTTCTTGGGGAAAAGATCGACCTCCCTAGTATCTAAAGATATCTAGTGACGATCAAGCCAATCAAATCCTATCTTTCTCTAAATATGCAATTCATAAACAAAGGCAAACAAGTGTTTTAGGTCTACATTGGGTCCAATGCAAGTTTGTGGAAGCCTCGCTCCTTTGATCCAAATGAGCTCCCTTTTAGCAAATCTGCAAACACAAAAAAGAAGACAAATTAAATAGCACCTAAAATGCCAATATCATAAAGCATACTTATCATAATGATCAAGGAATTCATGAAACAAATGACATAAGACAATTTGTTGAGAAAAATGAATCCGGTTGTATTAATTCAAATCAAAGAATAACTTTACAACCTGTGCCTTGATGTTGTACAAGCTCCTCCCAGGGTCCAGCAAGAAGTATCCTCTACTTTGACAAGTTTCACTCTCTTCCAAATGAAGCCAAAAGGTATGTGATCTCTCCTCTCAAGCTTAACTAGGAATTCTTAATTCCACCAGCATTTACCCTAAAAAATGTTCAGCTTCTAACCTCTATAGCAACCAGCCCAATGCCTTAATTTATAGTGCAATGGAGGGAAGTTACTAGGTCCTCCTTCAAAGGGATAAAGCCCTCCTTCAAAGGGATAACTCCTCTCATCAAGGGATTAGCTCCTTCTCTTTTGGGATGCATGAACCACCTAAGAGTGAACCATCTACGTCAAAATTCCTTCTAGAATCATCTAGAATTAACCCAAAGTGAGTTTTTTAGAATAAATTTGCGCTTTTTTTACTTTCACAACACTCCTTTAGAGACAAAGCGGGCAAGTCCGCAGGTAATGTGAACAGGGGGTGCAGGTCCGCAGGCAACAGTGAGAGAAAGTGCGGAACTAGAACTTTATTGATTTTCAAAGGTCTTTCTCTCATTTTCGAAGCTTGACATGAAGAGATGAGGTCTGAGACTTGCTTAGGAGGACAACATGAATGATGATAGATGCATCTGACGGCAAATAGTCATGGTGACAATATTTTGTGTCACACGAGGCCTTGACTCATACACAACATGTCGCCTCCACAAGTATGCTTGGCCTAATAGTACATCACAAACATCCAGACGTGTAACATCACACAATACCTCGTCTGTGAAGGGCTTGATGTTGTAGGGAAGGCGACACTGCTGGCGAACTTTGAGATCTCATCCTTCATGAATCCACCCAATATTGTACGGATGTGGGTGTGGTGTAGTCGGTAGGCCCAACCGCTTCATGACCTCTGCTGAAACGAGGTTCTTCTAGCTCCCACTGTCAACAATGAATTGCTGTGGTGAACCCTTCACCCACATTTGTGAGTGGAAAAGGCACCCCCCTTCCTCTGGGTCTTCAGGGTCATTCTTATGGATTTTGGCAGTGAAAATATTGGCGCTGGGCTCTGCATCAATGATCTGCTTCCCTTTGCCATTCCCCTTGTTGGGTTCTAGCTCAGGGTCGAAACATGCATCTGATTCGGAAGCCTTCAACTCGGCCACCAGTGACTGCTTGGTTCGACACTCACTTGTGTCATGAGTGGGACTCTTGTGGAACTCACACCACTTTCCTGTGTCCTTCTTCAGCTTCATGGTGTTTTTCTTTTCTTGTGGCTTAGACGGGTTGTCTTGGGTCACCCCACCTTGGTTTTGTCCTTTGGGCGTTGGATTTGTAGATCCAAAGTCTCGCTTCTTCTGTTTGAACTTTTGCTTGATTTTGACAACGTATTGGTATGCCGTGCCGAGCGAGGAGATATTCAAGAACTCCATCTCTTCCTAGATGTATCTATGTAGGCAACTGTGGTATTTGAGTACCAGATGCAGCTCAGAATCTTTGATACCCAACTATGTGCGAAGGGTATGAAAAATGTTTGTGAACTCCGGCACATCTTGGTCTCATCCCTGCTGCAGTGTTGCCCATTTGATGTATTTGTCCTCATAGCTTTTGACAGGGTAGTACTGCTCCTGGATGGCATCCCGGAAGTCATTCCAAGTGAGTGCGGCTGAAAATAGTGAGCCTGTACTTTCATTATTCTACTCACAATAGGTTTCCCACTAGTCCATGACGTGGGGGGCTACTTTGAGAAGAGCGAAAACAATCTTCTCCCGACTTGAAAATTCATGAACAGAAAAATACCCATCTAGTAGATTTAACCATTTATCTACAGCATCTGCTTCTACTTGACCCTCGATAATGGGGATTTCAATATTAACTTGTACCTTTAACGGTGTGGCGTTTCCAGAGTAGCTATTGGAAGCCGATGCGTCGCCTCTGGGTAGCCGCTGAAGGATCTGCACAAAGCTATCCATCATCACGTTCCATTGTTGCTCGAGGGCTTCTTCAAGCAAGATTTTGATAGGATCTCTTGCCCCCTCGTCTTTCTTCTCATCTGCCATGGGAGGCCATCGGGATTTGCGAGGCTAGTCTTACAAAGGTTTGACCAGTTCAAGCCCTAACTCTTTATATCCCGACCTCGTTGGGGACATGTAAAGAAAAACAGAGAAAAGGTAGACCACTCCGATACCACTGATCTGGATTTAAACAGGAACGCAACAAATTACGGAGATAACCATAAACACAAAGATTCAGCGGAAATAATACTTCATTTCATTAATGGAAAATACTGAAATATGCTTACAAATAGTAATGGAAATAAACTAGCTAAGGCGATGGTAGCTTATCTCTTAGAAGAGATGTGGTGGCTACATGCCTCTGAACTGTTAAAAACTATCTTAAAATGAGGCTCTAAGGCCTATTTATTGTTGAGAAACAATGGAAAACCCTTCACATCCCAAAACCTAACCCTAGAAGATGAAAAGCCAAATTGTGGGCCCCATTTGGGTAAATTGGTACATCAATTTCCTTGGGTTGTAACTTTGGCATACGATCTCTGTTTGATGCATACAATAGCTCGTTAGAAAGATCTATCTGAGAACTACAACTTTGGGAAGGGCAACATCGGTCCATGGACCCATGCTACCCCCATATTTCCCAAAAAACGTCGTTTAGGGCCTCAAAACGGCTCTGGAAGTTCAGGACCCGAAAAACTACTAAAAATAGTAAATTGTGCTATAATTTAGGAAACTGAAAAAGCTAAAAGAGACAGTTGTGGGAGTCCAAATGGGACAAGTGGGTGGCCACCAACATCCACCTGGATCATTCCTCCCCCCTTAGGAAGCAATGGTCCCCGTTGAGTTCCTCCCTCAGATGAGGAAGCTTTCGTTGAGCTGGGTCTCTGGTGAGTTGTTCTGCAATCTCTAATGTGTCCAGAAATGGTGGGAAGCATCGTCGACGATGGTCCACATTGGACACTCGGTGCAAGAGAAGGAATGGAGGAATACTATTCTTCAAAGCATTGTTGACTGTAGCCTTGATACTGGTGTAAGGACCATGTCGAGGTGGACTGAGTTTCTGATGGGTTCGGGTAAGGCGTTCTCTCTGCAGATGTAACCAAACCTTGTCGCCCACCTGAAACTTATGTGGTACACCTGTGGGTGAGGAGAAGTTGTTCCTTTGTTCTATCATGACCGGATCCCTTTGCTGCTACTGCTGCTTGGAGGAACCCTTTGCAGGGGTCATGGATGTAGCAACGATCTTCCCCTTACTTTGGGAGTGAGCCAGACAGAAAATAAATTTCCTATTCTGTGAGATGAGCTTGCTGCCTTTCTTAGTAGTGATCAAAGAGGTGGCAGTAGGCGGGGCTACCTTCCGTATCCTCTATAATGAATTATCCAAATAAATAATGAAAGCGCGAGGCCTTGACTCATACACATCATGTCAACTCCACAAGTATGGTTGGCCTAATAGTACATCACAAACATCCAGAGGTGTAACATCACACAATACCTCGTCTGTGAAGGGCTTGATGCTGTTGGGAAGGTGGCACTGCTAGCAGACTTTGAGATCTCGTCCTTCAGGAAGCCACCCGATACTATACGGATGTGGGTGTGGTGTAGTCGGTAGGCCCAACCGCTTCATGACCTCTGCTGAAATGAGGTTCTTCTAGCTCCCACTGTCAACAATGAATTGCAGTGGTGAACCCTTCACCCACATTTGTGAGTGGAAAAGGCGCTCCCCCTCCTCTGGGTTTTCAGGCTCATTCTTCTGGATCTTGGCAGTGGCAACAGTGGCGCTGGGCTCCACATCAATGATCTGCTTCCCTTTTCCATTCCCCTTGTCGGGTTCTGGCTCAGGGTCGAAACATGCATCTAATTCGGAAGCCTTCAACTCGGCCACCAGCAACTGCTTGGTTCGGCACTCACTTGTGTTTTGAGTGGGAATCTTGTGGAACTCACACCACTTTCCTGTGTCTGTCTTCAGCTTCATGGTGTTTTTATTTTCTTGTGGCTTCGATGGGTTGTCTTGGGTCACTCCACCTTGGCTTTGTCCTTTGGGCATTGGATTTGCAAATCCAAAGTCTCGCTTCTTCTGTTTGAACTTTTGCTTGATTTTGACAGTGTATCAGTATGCCATGCCGAGCAAGGAGATGTTCATGAACTCCATCTCTTCCTGGATGTATCTATGTAGGCAGCCATGGTATTCGAGTACCAGATGTATCTCTGAATCTTTGATACCCAACTGTGTGCGAAGGGTATGAAAAATTTTTGTGAACTCTGGAACATCTTGGTCTCGTCCCTACTGCAGTGTTGTCCATTTGATGTATTTGTCCTCATAGCTTTTGACAGGGTAGTACTTCTCCTTGATGGCATCTTGGAAGTCATTCCAAGTGGGTGCAGCTGAAAATAGTGAGCTTGTACTTTCATTCTTCTGCTCGCAATAAGTTTCCCACCAGTCCTTGACGTGGGGGGCTGCTTTGAGAAGAGAAAAAACAATCTTTTCCCGACTTGAAAATTCATGAACAGAAAAATACCCATCCAGCAGATTTAACCATTTATCTATAGCATCTGCATTTATTTGACCCTCGAAGATGTGGATTTCAAAATTAACTTGTACCTTAAACGGTGTGGCGTTTCTAGAGTAGATATTGGAAGCTGATGTGTTGCCTCTAGGTAGCCGCTGAAGGATCTGTGCAAATCTATCCATCATCGCATTTCATTGTCGCTCGAGGGCTTCTTCGAGCAAGATTTTGATAGGATCTCCTACACCCTTGTCTTTCTTCTCATCTGCCATGGGAGGCCGTCGGGATTTGCGAGGCTGGTCTTGCAAAGGTTCGATCAGTTCAAGCCCTAACTCCTTATATTCCGACCTCATTGGGGACATGCAAAGAAAAATAGAGAAAAGCAAACCGCTCTGATACTACTGATCAGGATTTAAACAGGAACACAACAAATTACAGAGATAACCATAAACACAAAGATGCAGCAGAAATAATACTTCATTTCATTAATGGAAAATACTGAAATATGCTTACAAATAGTAATGGAAATAAACTAGCTAGGGCGATGGTAGCTTATCTCTGAGAAGAGATGTGGTGGCTACATGCCTCTAAATTGTTAAAAATTGTCTTACCATAAGGCTCAAATGCCTATTTATTGTTGAGAAACAATGTAAAACCCTTCACATCCCAAAACTTAACCCTAGAAGATGAAAAGCCAAATTGTGGGCCCTGTTTGGGTAAATTGGTACATCAATCTCCCGGTGTCGTAACTTTGGAATACAATCTCTGTTTTATGCGCACAATAGCTCGTTAGAAAGATCTATCTGAGCACTACAACTTTGGGAAGGGAAACATCAGTCCATGGACCCATGTTGCCCCCCAATTTCCCAAAAAACGTCGTTTATGTCCTTAAAACAGCTTCGGAAGTTCAGGACCCGAAAAACTGCAAAAATAGTAAATTGTGCTACAATTTAGGAAACTGAAAAAGATGAAAGAGATAGTTGTGGGGGTCCAAATGGGATAGGTGGGTGGCCACCAACATCCACCTCGATCACTCCCAGATAGAAATGATCTCCTGGTTGAAATTCCCTGTAAGTTATTTTTTTATCTACATACATCCTCTGTCTATCTTGTGCTACCCTTCAATTTTGTCAGACTTTCTTAACAACCTCCTCCATTTCTGCTAGCATGTCAGGACCCAATGCTAGCTTATTTATTGGATTATTCCAGTCTATGGATACTCTGCACTTTCTTCTGTACAACACCTCGAAAGGGCTCATGCCTAGCGATTTGTGATGTCCATTATTATATTCAAATTCCACTAGATTGAGGTAATGCTCCCACTTGTGTGGTTGCTGCATCACAAACATGCATAGCATGCCTTCTAACACCTGATTTACTCATTTAGTCTGTCCATCCATTTGAGGATGGCAGGCAATACTAAACTGGACTTGAGTACCTAGTCCTGCAAAAAGAGTCTTCCAGAAGGTGGATGTGAATTTCACGTCTCTATCCGAAATCACTACTTTGGGTATCCCATGTAAGCAAAATATCTCCTTCATAAATATTTATACGATTTCCATTGTCTTGAATGTGGATTTCATAGGTATGAAATGAGTTGTTTTACTCAACTTGTCTACCACCACCATAATTGAATCATGTTGCTTCCTTGTGTGGGGTAAAACAACAATGAAATATAAGGATATAGTCTCCCATTTCCATTTTGGAATGGGCAATGGTTGTAACAATCCAACAGGTTGCTGGTGTTCTACTTTAACCAGTTGACACTCCAGACATTTGGACAAATATTCTACAATATCCTTCGTCAATATATGCCAAAAGTACCCTTTCTTAATGGCTGAAAACATTTTCTGATAGCCTGGGTGGCCAGCACAAGGTTTCTTATGAAACTCATCTGATATCAATAGTTTCATCGAGGTTTGACTTGGAATATAAATTATGTTTTTAAAAGTGAGAATATTATCGAAATATTTCAAATTCTGATTCCTCCTTTATCCGTATAGCTTCTTTTATTTGTTTCCAGAGGAAAGTATGTTTTGGATCCCTATTAGCTTCCTCCTTTATGATTCCACAAATATTTGAAGTTGCTTGGCTCATTCAAACCTCATAAATACAGTGCAACTTTCTGCTCAGTGCATCAGCCACACGATTTTCTTTCCCTCTTAAATGTTTCATTTCAAAGTCAAATTCACTTAAGAAATCTATCCATCTGGCCTTTCAGGCATTTAAGCTAGATTGGTTGAAGAAATTGGTAAGGCTGCTATGATCTGTTACCATCAAAACTTTCTTCCCCAAAAGGTAATGCCTCCACATTTTAAGTGCATGCACTATTGCTGTCCATTCAAGGTCATATGTTGAATATCATTGCTCATACACCTTGAACATTCAATATTCATAAGCATTCACTTTTTCATCCTGTGTCAGCACCCCACCGACACCCTCCTTGCTTGCATCCGTGCAAACCACGAAAGAATTTTCCGGATCTGCTACTTTTAGTATTGGTGCAATGGTGAGCAGATGCTTTAATTTTTCAAAGCTTTGCTGATAATCTGTTGTCCATTGGAAAGCACATCCCTTTTTTGGCAAATATGTCATTGGAAAAGCGATCTTTGAAAACCCCTCAATGAATCTGCGATAATATCCGACTAATCCCAAGAATGATTTGATATCAGTGACATTCTTATGGGATGTCCATTCCATGATAATTTTGATATTTTCTGGGTCTACTCCAATGCCATATGCGGATATAACGTGACCTAAATACTGGATTTGATCCTTGAAGAAATCACACTTGCTGAGTTCGGCATACAACTGATTTTCCCTTAATGTCTGCAACACTATTTTCAAGTGTTCTTGTGCTCCTCCTAGTTCCTCGAATATATTAAAATATCATCTATGAAAACCAACACAAATTTGTAAATGTCTTCATCTTTTATTCTTATCTGATGGTAACTGCATCTTAGATCACTTTTCGAAAATACCTTAGCTCCTTGTACCTGATCAAATAGACCATCAATACATGGTAAATGGTACTTATTTTTTATGGTTAGTTTATTTAATTGTCAATAACCTATCCACAATATGAGGGTCCCATCTTTTGTCCATACAATTAATACGGGAGCCCCCTAAGGGGACACACAGGGGCGAATATATTTTTTATCTCGAAGCTCTTATAACTGCATTTTGAACTCTATCAATTCAGGTATGCTCATGTGATGAGGAGCTCTGGATATGGGGGCTACACCCAGAATTAATTCAATGGTGAAGTCATATCTCGCTTTGGTGGTAAGATGAGAACATTTTCTGGAAATACATCTACAAAGTCCTGAATTACAGGGATACGTTCTGGCGAGGTCATATTTTTTAGAGATTGTAAATCCCACCTACATGGCATAAATTTGACACCCTTTTCTAATGAATTTTCGTAATTGATTGGTGGTAATGGGGCAGAGCTTGGTGTTGGCTTTTATTCCTTGTAGTTCCTTCTCTCGACTTGATTTTGAAACAAAACTTACATTCTTCTGTTTATAGTCTTCCAGAGACCAACATTTTTCCAACCAATCCATCCCAATTAGTATGCCATAAGAACCCAAGGGTATTCTATTAATATCAACATAAATAGGGTGCCCTCAAATGGTTATGGGCCAACGTTCTGTCTTGGCATTAACGCTTCTCTTCGTGCCAATGGCTAGTTGAACTAGCCAAGGTTTTGAAAGTTTTATGCTTACTAACTGACACTTTTCAACCACTTTTGGAGAAACATAGCTTAGGCTAGCTCCTGGATCAAAGAAAATAGGTATAGGTTGCTTAGCAATCATACCTTCACATTCGATCATTGTGGGCTGAAATTTGGCCTGATGATCATCCAAGGCAGCATTCATTCTAGGTATGCTCCTCTCTGCTTCCCCAACTGCGGATGCTTCTTGCATGTTTAATAATTGTTCTGTTCTAACTCTTTGTGGATAATTTTTGTAATAATGGGCTTCTCCACAACCCAGCACTATAGCAGTCGTTTTGATTACTAATCATTGGTAGATTTTGTGACTCCTTTTGTTGGCTTGTTCTCAGAATATGTATTTTTGGGTTGATTTCTGGCTGGGAACTTGATGAACGTCTTTTGTTGTGCATTCCTATGGTTAGCAAATTTTGGGTGTCTGTTTGGGATCGGGCTTCTAGCCTTCTTACTTAATCCTCCTTTTGGCTCTTCATTCCTTTGTTTCATTTGTTGATAGCAAATGCGGGCCTTCCTCACAACATCATCCATTGCCTTAGGGTAGGCAAATTCAAGTTTTTCCTTCATAAATTTTGGTAAGCTGCTAATAAAACAATGAGTTTTTGCCTTTTCCTCCTGCATGTATTGCACGTAGCACAGTAAAGATGTGAATTTGGTCACGTATTCATGCATGGTTAAGGTTCCCAATCTTAGCTCGTGGAATTCTTTTTCATTTTCCTCATAATAAAGTTCAGTAATATATTTATCCTTGAAATGTTTTTGAAATTCATCCCATGTAACTTGTTCTTCATCAATTTTCCTTACTATCTCAATCTCTTCCCACCAGAGAGTCGCTTTTCCCCTCAGTTGATAAACTGCCAATTGTGCCTTCAGTTTATTAGTATATTCATAAATATGAAAGTATTTGCCCATATCGATTAACCATGTCTTTGCGGCCTCTTCAGATTCTCCCTCAGAAAGGGAAGGCTTAATTTTCTTGAATTCTCCATGTAATTCTATCGTTGTTTTCAACTTTTGTTTCTTGGTTTTCTGTTGGTCAAATACATTTTCTGAGCGTCCCTCATCTTCCTCTCTATTTCTTTCAGTTGATTCAACATTTTCTTCCCCATGCTGAGTAGTCATGATCTTTTCCTGATAGTTGAATTGAGGCTTTTGTGATCCATAATAGTTGAAAGAATAACTTCGGCGTAAATCACATGTAGACAGACATTTGTTGACGCGTTTCAAACCAACTAGTGTGGTTCATCATTAGGACAAGTTGAAGAAACAAATCCAGACTATTTAACATGCTAAGCTGGATCTGTTTCTTCAACTTGTTCTAATGATGAACCACACTAGTTGGTTCGAAACGCGTCGACAAATGTCTGTCTACATGTGATTTACGCCGAAGTTATTCTTTCAATATTTTCCTGATCTTCTGCACTAGGATCTGGGCAGCACTGATTTTGTTGATTGAAAAAACTTCTTAGGGTTCTTTCTTGTTGTAGACACAATCGTTCATTATATGTTCTCAAACTAGTCCTTTCCGCACATAACTGTTGCACATCTTTAAGTAACATTGCATTAGCTTGTCGAGATTCCTCGCCCAGCTATATCGAAATATCTGGGTTAGCATTCACATAAGTTGCTCTAGGTGATTCAGGTGGTCCTACGTTTGTCTGCATGGTGAACTTGCTTTTTCCTTTGCTGGTGTGATCTTTTCTATTATTTGTATTCACACATAAGTGGTTTTAGTTAAAACATAAGCACATGGTTCCTGTACATAGCTATTCCCAAAGGGCCTTAGTGTATGAACTTGGCTTTGATACCATTTGTAACATCTAAACTTAAAAAAAAATTGTAATAACCATAGTAAAAAAAATCATTTAATTAATATACATTTCAATGTTTCGTTCCCTTAACTATTGAACATATATACATATATATAGGCATGTTAAATGGCATTAACTGCTGAGGGATACACTGCCTGATTGTTGTACCTATCCCTTAAATGTGATTAAATGTTTATTAAACAACAGGTGTGGAGATCTGAATTGGGATGCTCCTGGGTAGACGTGCACATGAATTTATGCTTTACCATGTTGTGCTTGCCCTTGTCCGTAGCTCCACGCGATGGTCGTATGCTCCGAAGGACAAAACCTTGTGGTGCTTATGCCATCAATTGTGGCTCTCCATCGTTGATCTCTACTTTGCGATCGTGATGGCAAAGATTGGTTAGAGTTTAACCTAACCAACTTCCCCCGTGCCAAATCTTGTTGTTTTCATTGTGTCTGTCATTCTTCTATGTCATGTTGCTCTACGAGGGTTCAGGTTATGGTGCTTTGCGAAGCCTTACTGATGGTGCTCTGTGAGGATTGAGAGAAGGAGAGTCCACCCATCATACTGAAACATGTGGCCCCTTTTTCTGTTGTTCCATTTGGTTTTCCTTCCTCGAGCAGGAATATTGTTATCAAAATTGTTAATGACTTAGGAATGATTTTAGGGTTTTCTTACCATTGTACAGAGGCAACTAGAGGAATTTCAGAGATGGTTGAAGGCAACAAGTACCCCAACTCATCTGTAGCTGGTAAGTAATTATCCTATCAGGATAAAATGAGATTTGTCGACCTCTGCTCAAATTCCTTTATGGACCTTCACTATGATTTTCCTTGTATGGTGTATTCTTGGTTTTAACACAGGGCTTTAACCCTCTTTTGCAGGTGGGCGACTCATCGAAGGTGTGCCCTCATCTCAGGTAAGCCCTTGACTATTGTAAGTTGAGTTCATAATTTTGAGCTGTAGGCTTTGGCCCCATTAGCAATGACTAATTTTGCCTTCTCTGGATTACAGGTACGCTATACTCAGGAGGGTTTAGAATTCGAACTTACAACTCATAAATGTCAAGGATCTCACAGTGTGGCCACTGCTTTTCAGGTTGGAGCTAGACTCTGGTCTCTGCTCGTAATAGGATAATAAGGTTTCTTTTCTGAAAGGGTTTATCCCTCCTAGTGTTATAACTGTAATGTCAAGACACGGGCTTCCCTTGATCTTTTTTGGTTTAGTTATTTGACCGGATATCATCATTTGTCATCTCTACTGTTGGAATTATAATGATAATGAAATTGAAAGGCCTTCAAGCCAGTTTCTTTTGTTTAAAGTCTGCATGTATAACTGATTACCAATCCTACTGGAAATGTCGTCGTTCAGTTTTCTGAGGGCTTTGTTTTAATGCCTGTCTATTACATTTTATCCACAAATTGTTTTGGTTTGTGCTTATATGAGGTGTGTGAGAGGCTTAGGCTAAATATGCCTAAATCTTTGCACATAGTCTTTTGAGTAAGGAATGTAAGCATTAGTTATTAAGTTGTAACAACTTTCAAAGAAGATGCACATATTACTATCTTTGGTTCTATTTTTGATATACATATTTTTTATGTATTCGGCCAACTCATTCAAGCTACTGTATCCTGGGACTGTTTATTGTCTTTCTTTTAATTTCGATGGTAATTATATAAATCAACATATTGCATCAAAATGTGGTTACTTTCTTGTTTTTTGATAATAACAATTCTATGCTAAGATTATTTAGGAATGCTTGTGAGTATTCTAGTTTTACTTTATTCTAGACTACAGTTTCTATTTTATTTGATACACATTATTTATTCAGTTATGCTATTAGAGGGTTCATCTCCTATGGAGTATTTTAGAATCCTTCATAGCTATTAGTAATTACTTTACTATGTTAATCACACTCCTGTGTATTCAAACATTAACAACTACAGTTCAGTATGGTTAATATCTTCCACAGATATTAATGGTTAGTGCATGAGGTTATGTTTACAATTCAACAATGATTCTTTTGATAGCTTATTACTTCAATTTTTGATTAACCTATAAAAATGATAATAATGAATACTTTACATAATCATATTTATGGTTTAATAATAAGTCTGTTAAAGAACTTGCTACTTCAATTTATCTGTTAACCTATAAAAACAATTTTTTTGAAAGGTCTCTCCTCCCGAATCTAACAATCACGTCTAGATTGTCCCCCGAGCACCTTCTATCTTTTCCATGCTGGATTTAATCCACTTACACTCAGTACTAAAGGCCTCACCTTCTTTGCCTCAAATCTTGTACTCTTTTGTGCATTGCACTGAGCAAGATTTTCCCACTGATTTATTCCATCAAACTCTAGGAAGAGCAAGTTTTTCCCACTGGTTTATTTCACCCAGCGCTAGGAACCCCTTTTTGCTCTTTGCCACTCCCTATATTACCTTTCTCAGGCAGAGGGGTAACTACTTCTTGGCAACGGTTTCTTTTAAATGGACCAACAGTTTTATTTTGTTAAAGTATTACTACCTATACTTTAAGTAATTACCATATGTGTTTATTGGCTCCTCAGCGTATATCAGTTCATATTCCTATAAAATTATATAACATTTAAAAATATCTTTTTAGTAAAAACAAACATTCGCTTAATAATCTCAATAAATCTTTATGCATCTTGGGGGCATTAAAAAAACCATAGAAATATTACACCGTTCTCTCAGTTATGTATTGCTTAAATTTAGTTAAAAAACCATAAAAAAGAAACTTACACAGTTCTCTCGGTTATTTATTGCTTAAGTTGAGCTTTCTTAAAATCTACTATTTCAAAAATATTTTCACTTTCCTAAATTTAGCGTTTAGGATACAGGTGTGATGGAGCCTACCCCGTGGAGAGAGATGTGGCCCAACTGTATCCGAATAAGACTGCGGATGGGCCAGTGATTAGCGTGTTTTTATTGTCGGAATGAGTAAGAGATGGATGGGCCAGTGATTAGCGTGTTTTTAAAATGAGTAAGAGATGGCATGTCGCGAATAATCTTTATATTTCGCCCATAAATAACTGCCAAGTAAGCAAACAAATTCGTTGATTTGCGCCCATACAAAGTGGACATGCAAGCACAAAATGCACATAACTACTCGCAGTTTTCTAAGAGAAATCAGTACCACTTTGCATGTCCACACCGTGTCTATGCATGGAGGTGGATTCCATACTTCAAAGATAAAGTTGGGCACGCAGATTGAGAGCAGAGAGCGGAAGGAGGGAATGTTGGGCATATTCTGACGCATTAACGCACTTACATTTTCCAGCTTCTGAGTCCATATGGATTTCATTTTCCGGAGCGGAGACTTTCGCCTTCAAATTCTCGTCTAGCAGAACGTTCTGAGGCTTAATGTCTAAGAGAAATCGATACCACTTTGCATGTCCACACCGCGTCTATGGAGGTGGATTCCATACTTCAAAGATAAAGTTGGGCCAGATTGAGAGCAGAGAGCGGAAGGAGGGAATGTTGGGCATATTCTAAAGGATTCAGAGGCTGGAGACTGTTAGTGCATTAATGTTGGGCATATTCTGAGGCATTAACGCACTTACATTTTCCAGCTTATGAGTCCATATGGATTTCATTTTCCAGAACGGAGACTTTCGCCTTCATTTCTCGTCTAGCAGAACGTTAACAGAGTGCATATTATATAAAAATATACCGGCATTTGAAGACATATTTGCAAACCGTATCCATAAGTATTTTAGTTCACACGATTGTATTGTCAAAACTTTGCATGCAATTTTATATATATTTCTGAGATTTTTGAAACGTAAAGCCAAAAGGCATTGCAAACCCTTAGGTGATACAAATTGAATTTTTTTTTACGATTCGTTTAAATTCGCTATTCAGAAAGCATGTACCCGTTGAAATGCTGAAGTACTACGTTAAAACTGTACGTGAAAGGCTATAGGAAATGCCCGAATGGTGCACCGTTTTTCAACCTTGCTCTCACACGGTAACCCTTATCCCGATTGAAGATTCTCGTAGCTTGCTTACGTGGCTGTTTGGTCCCACCTTTCAATCTCCGTTGGTAGAGACGGACGTTGACATCTATAATCCGAATTGTTGTATGACGTCTGACATCCGTCATTGTCTCCGCGCCGTCTCCAGAAGCCCGCCTACAGCGCGCCAGCGGGTCGTACCTCTGCAAAGCGACAAATGCACAGTAAAATGATGTATGAGGTAGTTAGACTTGAGCATATCGGAGGCGTGGGGTGTCGTCATCAAACATTTTACATAAATCGTATTTCTTATCGCCTTCTTCATCTGTTGTCCTCTCGGTGAAAATAGAAAAAATTAATATACGAGTGAAACAGCGATTTTTAAGTCAATTGCAGATTTCTAGAATACTGTGAGATCCGATAGACATGGGCATGACAGACATGGGCGTGGTTGATTTTTTTGACCGTCTCCATGTCTTTTGAATCTGGGAATATTCAGAGAATTTGCAATCGACTTAAGCTCATCGGAGTTAAACATATGTATATGTAATAATATTTTTAACTATGAAATTTATTCTCATTTTCCCATGGATTTTTTAACTTCTAAATAATTTTTGATGATATTATGGCTCAAGATTATAGTTACTAATACCACAAGCAAAAAAATCATAACTAGTATTCCTATGACATTTCTTTAATTAGCAAGGTCTACGTAGTAGCTAGTACAGACCACTTAATTTAAATATAACTTAATAAAATCACATACCCTAAGACAAGATGAAGAAAGAGATCTTGGCATCAAGTTAAATAGATGAAGATAAATTCTTTTAGTGGTTATAGTATACTAGTTAAATTTGACTAAATAAATGATATTCATTAATAAATGATATTTTAATGTAAGGAAATAATTGTTAGAATATAGTTCTTAATATTGAATTAAAGAAAATAACCAATCAAAAGGAAAATTTTAATGTAATGAAGATCTAATAATAAAAATAATATTTTAGTGAAAACTAAATATTATATTTTAGGTAAAAGAACATTGTATTGTTGATTGTCATCACCAAAAATTAAGAAATATGATTAAATAATATTGTTTATATTAACATATATACACTTAATATATATGTTTATATGTGTGTGTGTGTTTTATTTTTTATTAATATATATCTTTTTCTTTATAACTAAATATATTAAAATATGTTTTTAATATGATATTAAGTCATCTTAAATTCTATAATTCATAAAAATAGAATCAATAGAAAAAAAATTAAAATGAAAAGGTTAAATAAAAAAGAAATAGAACTAAAATCAAAAAATAAGTAGCTAATAGAAATGGAAGTTACAAAACGTCCACCTCTATCAATCACATTACAAATAAATAAATTTAAATAATAATAAAAAATAACAAAAAGTTAATTCCTAATGTTAAACTATGGTTAAGTAGTAGAAATTTTTGGTAAAAAACAAAACTGAATGTGTAATACCATGCATTGGGTAAGTATAATAAATTTAATTAGAGATCACAATGAGTATAAATATTTTTAGGATAAATGTCTATCCTTAATATGTGACTATTACAAAAAATATTCTAGAACATTTCATAAAAGTTAAATCTTACTATCCACAAAATAATTATTGATAATCAAATCAAAATTTTAAAAATCTCATTCCAAAATAAACATACCTATTAAAATCATCAATCTTCTTCTCTCTATTTCATCAATTTAAAATTGAGCCAAATAATATTTTTACAATAATAACATATATCCAAAACAATTGCCACAATACCATAAAATATTGACTTCTTAATTCAACTTTTTTAGTATGATAATAATAGAGGAAATTTGTATGTCGCGGAGCCAAGGGAAGTGCGTAAGGAGCTACAATCAACCAAGAGAGCGCGGAGTTATAGAGCCATGGCCCCAGAAGAGGGCCGCGAAAGGGACCCTCCATTTCCACTTGAGCTAGCTGCATTCCAGGATCTGGTTGCGGCATGCAATAAACAGACAGCATCTAAAAACTAGCAGAAGCTTGTTAAAAAAATGGAATCCATCGCCACAGTTGCTCTGCCGATTGAAGAACCTTGCAAAGTGGCATTAAAACTAGGAGAACGAGGGATTATTGGATAGTTCACAGGCTTATGGCCCTCGCCTAAAGCTATAGACGACTGGGTGCAAAGGAACCGAGATCATTGGAAAAGGAA
This sequence comes from Pinus tabuliformis, assembly GCA_031772625.1. Taxonomy (NCBI): domain Eukaryota; kingdom Viridiplantae; phylum Streptophyta; class Pinopsida; order Pinales; family Pinaceae; genus Pinus; species Pinus tabuliformis. The sequence continues at coordinate 992,344,966 of CM062807.1, read as the reverse complement.
GGAATAAAAATTTGTTTCATTGGCAAAGGATTCTTTGTATTCGTATTTGAAGCAACAGAAGACATGAATCTCATATTCAGAAATGACCCGTACTTCATGGGGCCCTAGGGTATGTATCTAAATCAATGGACATCAGACTTCAATGCTACTCAGGATGTGCCCTCAGTTGTTCCAGTCTAGGTGTGATTGCCCCATCTACCTTTGCATTGCTGGAACCCTAAATCCTCAGAAACCATAGGCAACAAACTTGGTAAATACATCAATTGAGTAGAAAGAATAGATCAATACTCCTGTGTGAGAATTTGCGTAGAAGTAGACCTAGAGGAAGGTCTCCTTGGAGCTATTAAACTCACGGTGGCTAACTGGACACACATACAAGTGCTAGACTATGAACAATGCCCATTTAAATGCTGACACTGCCATGGCTATGGGCACTTTTCCAAGCACTGTAAAAAGGAAACACAGGATGGATCCGAGAAGGAGAAAGGAGATCAATGCACTCAGGTACAAAAATCAAGAACAACTCAGTAGAACAACAGGAACAAAGGGAAAGCCTTGTCCACTGGGAGGGGTGCTCCCCCTGAAGCCCAAGCTGAAGGAAGCATAGCCCCTCCAAGAGTAGACATACCCACCAATCCATTTGAAATATTCACCACACGAGAAAAACTTCAAGATCTAGCAGACAAAGAGGTTGAATAGCAGGTTAACAATATGGAAGAAAACAAAAGGCAAGAGGAAAGAGCCCCTCAACTGTTCCGGTCTAGGTGTGATTGCCCCATCTACCTCTGCACTGCTGGAATCCTAAATCCTTGGAAACCATAGGCAACAAACTTCGTAAATACATCTATTGAGTAGAAAGAAGATCTCAATACGACTGTGCGAGAATTTGCATAGAAGTAGACATGGAGGAAGGTCTCCTTAGAGCTATTAAACTCACGATGGCCAACTAGACACATATACAAGTGCTAGACTATGAACAACTCCCATTTAAATGTCACCACTAGCATGGCTATGGGCACTTTACCAAGCACTATAAAAGAAAAAAGAGGATGGAGCCAAGAAGGAGAAAGGAGATAAATGGAATCAGGTACAGAAATCAGGAACAAATAAGCAGAACAATAGGAACAAACGGAAAGCCTTATACACTGGGAGGGTTGCTCCCCTAGAAGCCCAAGCTGAAGGAAGCACGACCCCGCCAAGAGTAGACATACCCACAAATCCCTTTGAAATACTCACGACACAAGAAAAACTTCAAGATCTAGCAGACAAAGAGGTTGAACAACAGGCTAACAATATGGAAGAAAACAAAAGGAAAGTGGAAACAACCCTTCCCTAAACTAAAACCCCAAAAGGTGCCTCTAGCTTCCCATCCTATGGAGATATGACAAGGAAGAGGACCCCAGAGACATCAGGATCCTCGAAAGATAAAAAGAAATGAGAGGCCCACGAAAAGAGTGGGGAGGAAATCTCACAGAGAGGCCAGAGAAGAGGAAGTGGACAGAAAAAAAATGCAAGGCAGTCAGGCCACTATAAAGATGTCTATTGGCAGAAATACCAGAACCAGGCCTCCTATGGGACATGCTACCCCAACCCATAATAATAAATAATGCAATTAGTCTCTTGGAACTATACAGGACTCGGGAATCCATCAAAATCAGAAGTAGTCAAGAGCCTATTGAAATCAGAACTCCTCGAGATCCTCATGCTCTAAGAGACTAAAATAGAAGGTGAAGCCCTTCTCAAACTTAGCAAATAAAAATGGAAAACAAAAGCTGGAAAAGCGATAAGTGCCAGAGGACCATGTGGTGGGATAGCCACACTCTGGGAGGCAAACAAGTTTCAGCTTGAGAGCTCTTTCCAGATGCAACACTAGATTTACATCAAACTCCACCACCTCCCAAGCAAGATAAAATTTTCTCTCTTTAATCTCTATGTATGTGTCCTCTATATAGAAAAGGAAGAATGTTGGAAAACATTGACTGAATTTATAGAAGCATACTCCCTCAAGAACATAATTATTGCGGGAGACTTCAATTTAATCCTTGACCCAAAGCAAAAAAGAGGAGGAACCAGCAGCAAGGACTGCTTTCTTCCCTTGGTGGAAAATTTGATTCAACAATGAGATTTATTAGATTTCAAGCCAAAAAAAGGGCTTTACAAATGGAAAAATAATAGAACAGGGAAGGAGCACATATTGGCCAGGCTGGATAGATTCCTACTCCAGAGCTCCTTTGTCTCCAAGAAGATGATGATTTCAACGAAAATTCTACCAAAGTGGAAGTTAGATCATAAACCCCTCCTTCTGTTGGAAGAAGAAAACCTGAGGCCATTCCCCTTTAGATTCTACCCTCTATGGGCAAATAGGGAAGGGTTTCTGGATACAGTGAAGAAGGCATGGTCCATCCATGTTCTTGGTTATCCCAACTATGTGTCGGAGCAAAAGATAAAAGCCACCAAAGAAGCCCTGAAACAATGGATAAAGAAGCCCATAGATTCCCCCACTACCCAACGAAAATAGAGCACAAAGAAGCTGTTGGATCTGCAATTGGGCATGGAGAAGCAAGTCATAACCAATGCAAAAATACATAGCGAGAAAGAGCATCAAGCCATAACCCTCCGAACCTTCAGAGAGGAGGAAGAATACTTGAGACTCAAGTCTTGCAATCTCTAGCTTGCATCTAGAGACAAAAACACAACCTTCTTCCACAAGCAAATTCGAACTCATCTATCTATAAACCACATTGCTGAAATCACCTCGCCAGATGATGCTGAACCCAAAGGCACAACTCCAATAAAAGAGGAAGAAACCTCTCATTTTCTGTTGCTATTAAAAAGAAGGTGCGGTGGATGGTGAGGAAGCTCATGACTTCCTCAAGAGCATCCCAAGGTTTCTAAATGAGGAGGACAATGCAACACTCTCTAAGCCATTCAGTGAAGATGAAATTAGCAATGTAATATGGAATATGGAACCAGACAAAGCCTCAGGACCAGACGGATTCTCCATTCACTTCTATAGAACCTGCAAGGACACTATCAAGGCCGATTTGTACCGAATGATCAAATGCTTCCTCCAAAAAGCCAAAGTGGAGGAAGCACAAATTCCACCTTCCTAGCTCTAATTACGAAAGAAGCCAACAAGGAGGCATTCGACAAATTCAGGCCAATCTCCCTTTTTAATGCGTCCAACAAAATTCTCACCAAGTTACTTGCAAATAGAATAAAGCCTTTGCTGGAAAAACTCATCTCAACCAACCAAGGAAGCTTTTTCAAAGGCATGAATATCTTCGATAATGTGATTCTATTGCAAGAAATCATCCACTCTAGCAATCAACGCAAAGAGAAAGGTATGCTCATCAAACTGGACATGGTGAATGCCTTTGATCGAGTAAGGCACTCTTTCCTCCTCCAATTTTTGTCCGCATTTGGATTCAGTTCTGAATTTGTTAAATTAATTAAAGCATGCATTGGAAAACCTTGGATAGGCCCCCTAGTAAATGGTAAATCGAAAGAATACTTCAAAGCTTCGAGGGGAATCAGACAAGGCTGCCCTTTGTTCCCCTTCCTATATAATCTGATGGAAGACTCTCTCAATAGAAAGCTCACAGTTGAGAAGCTCAAGGGGATTCTTCCTACCATCAAGGCCATAATTGGAACAACCCCAATCAATCATGCCTTGTTTGCCAATGACTCCATCCTTATGGGGGGAGCCTCCATTAAAATAGAAAGAGCCTTCAATGGAGTAATCCAAAGCTCCTGCAGAGTCTCTGGAGCAATGGTCAACAACAGGAAAAGTGTAGTGTATGGTTGTGTGGTAGATCAACAAACTAGACATACGATTTCCCAAGCCCTGGGCTTCACCGGCTATGTCTCCTGGGAAAAATTCAAGTACCTTTTCCTGCCTTTAACCTTGGGTACCATTGAGGCCCCTCATTGGATGGAAACTATTAGCAAAATTAAGGGTAAAATGACTTCTTGTGGTGGACGGTGGCTCACCATAATAGGGAATCTCACTCTGGTCAAGTCAGTTATCTCATCCCTTCCTATATACCAGGCCTCGTTCCTTTTAGCTCTAAAAAATGATCAATGAACAACTAACAAAGCTGATTTGAAACTTCCTATGGCAAGGAGGAAACGGGAACCAAAACTTTTTTCAAATAGTAAACTGGGACATAGTGAAAAGGCCAATATCTGAAGGTGGACTACAGGTAAGAGATACTAGGTTGGCCAATTTGGCAATGGGAGGCACGATCCTCTTGAAAATATTCTCAAATCAAAGGCACCCTGTTAGTCAAGTTCTTATTAAAAAATATCTGCACACTCTAAATAAGGAATACAGAAGGAGCCTCCCACAAAGGAACCATGTTGTGGAAGCTATGTAATCTAGGCTGGTAGTTATTCAAAGAATAGCTCTACAGAATACTAGGAAATGGGAAAAGAATTAGACTGTGGGATGACAAGATCGGGGGCCTTCAACCCCTAAATCTTGCACCGGAAATCGCAGACCTGCACAACTGCCTCATTCAAAAAGGTATCCATAATCTTACTGACATTTTCGCTTGGGATATAGTTGGAAACTAGAGTAATTGGGCCCTCCAATATCCCCCTGACTGGATGCTCCCTCAACTCCTTGCTAAAATCAATGGTCTGCCTCCTATGCATCTCCAATCGATGGACAAATGGGGTTGGGCGAAGAAAGGATCTTACTCAAAAAGGCTGGGTTTTGCATCTCTACAAGAACAACATCATCAAATCCACACTACAAACCTCTGGAAGCATGTTTGGGACCCATTTGGACTCCCAAAAATCAACTTCTTCTGCTAGACTGTCATGCATAAAAGGACTCTCACTGGAGATAATTTAGAGAAAAGAGGAATCATTGGACCCCACAGATGGCCTCTCTGCTACAAGGCTCAAGAAACGATCGAACACTTATTCATGTATTGTCCCTTCTCTCATGAAGTTTGGTTTCAATCAATGATGGGGCTCAATGCCAAAATCCTTGAGCAGATATGAGTTGTTAGTCTCTTTGCAACATGGAAAGAACGCTATCCACACACTCCGAAAAACAAATCTACATGGTCTAAAATTTGGAATGCAATCCCAAAATATATCTGATGGGGAATCTGGTTGGCTCATAATGAAGCCATCTTTAACAACAGAATTCAATCCACCAACTCAGTGTCAGTCAAGGCCAAAGCTCTGCTGTTGGAAACTTTTGAAAAAATAACTTATAATCATGAAAACTCCCTACTCCCTAAAGAACTCAGATGGCTGGGTGAATCCCTGAGATGGACCAACATAAAAAATAACATCTCCTTTCCTAGTCATAATCCAGAGTTGCGGCTTCGGAATTCTGAGGAGGACTTTAAAAAGTGATGGAAACATCAGGGCAAAGTCATGATATTCTTCGATGGAGCCTCCAAAGGAAACCTGAGGACCTCAAGGGCAGGAGGAATAATTTACTCCAGGATGGGCACAAAAAGGACAGGTTTAGTTGGGGTCTAGGATAGAGCACTAATAACCAGGTTGAGATTGTCAGACTACTCAAAGCGTGTCAGCTGGCTCAGAGGAACAAAGTGGAAAATTTTCAAATCTTCTGTGACTTTGAAATCCTGATAAAAGTCCTTAATACTGGTGACCAACTCAATAGCTCTGCTCTAAACAATACCCTTTCAAAAATTAGAAATATTACTCAAAATTTCACTTCCTACTCACTTTACCATGTCCTGAGAATGCTTAACAAGGAAGCTGACATAATGGCTAATAAAGGGTGTCTTCTAGCTCAAATAACGCTGACAAGGACTGAAGAAGAAGTTGAAATGCACCCAATTCCTTAACAGAATAGGTGAGCGTACAAGGACAGGTTAGAGAAGGAAGTAGGCCTTAGTCCCATTGCTTTTGCCTAATTTCGCTTTGAGGGCAGAAGAATTATGTAGATTCAAGGCTCTAGCAAAGATAATCGGATCGTGGGATGGTTTATCCCAGAGTGGAGTAGACAGTTAAATGGTTTATTGCATGGACCATCGAAGGTGTGGTGATTAATCAGGACAAAAAATAGAAATCAAATAAAGAACGATTTCTTTTATGACACTTGGAGTGGTAAGCGGTCTTATCGGACAACTTTTGGAGGTCTGAGGGACTAACGCGTGGTTGGGCAAAACCACCCCTTTCGCGTGCTTTAGAGGTGTTAAGGGTTGGATTGCAAGGGATGCGAAAAGCATTGGATCTGGGAAGATGAAGATCTCATGGTTATCGCACTTGGAACATAGTCGGTTATTAATGAAGCGTGGAGCAGTTTGCTATTTTCATCGCACCACTTATGGTTTTTGGGCGGGTTTTTCTTAATCAAATGCAATGTACCTGATGGCTCGACACATGGTGGGACAAAACTTCCCATATCGCGTGCTTCCAAAGTTTTAAGGGACAGACAATAGAGGACGCAAAAAGCGTCGGATCTTGGCAGGTGAAGCTCTCACGGTCATTACGCGAGTATCATGGTGGGGAGGTAATGACACAAGGAGCGGTAAGTGGATTTCATCGCACCACTTTTTGTTGCTGGGTAGTCTTTTATGAATCAACATGATGTACTTGTGATCCACAATGGATCTTAGATAAACCTCTAAGTCTAAAAGACTTCATAAAATAGGTAAAAGGTGCTAAATTCCACAAATCCTTTGTAAATATGAGGAAAATGAAAGTCAAAGGATTCTCTTGGGCATAGTCTCATTGCGTCTATCATTTCAATCTGAATCTACTGCAATTTGAATGGGTGAAAATGGACTCTAGATGAATGAGTTATCACAAAAAGAAGTTTGCCCATCATCCTTAGAAAAGGAGGCAATTTCCTATAAAAATGGACTAAAAGGCTCTTTAAGGGAAATCGCAATGGAGAAGTTAAAAGGAGGCATTAAAGCCAAGGTGAAAGGACACCCCCCCCCAATCAGTAATCTCTGATATATTGCATCGGAGGTAGGCCTTCATGCGATATCGGAACCCCTAGTGAGCCAATTTGCGATTGCGATGAAGCGGTAAGCGGCGATGCGATCGACAATATATATATATATATATAGATATAGATATAGATATATATATATATATATATATATATATATATATATATATATATATATATATATATATATATATATATATATATCTATATATATATATATATATATATATATATATATATATATATATATATATATATATATATATCGGCAGGCACAATCCATTAGGCCATTGGGATTACGATATGTGATGCACTGATATTGGCAATCGAGGATCGCAACCATATAAAGGGTCATTGACATATGCGATTGCGATTTGCGATCAGGGCATGGACCTGATAGAGTTATAGATGTGATTGCATAAATTTTGAAATCTGGAATTTTAGATTTTCTGTGTATTTTTTGTGTATTGGGTTTTTTGGCCATACGCAGTGCGATATGCGACATGCGATGGAAAAGTGGACTTGATAGGATTTTAAGCATGATTGTATATTATTTGTAGTCCAGCTAAAAGGATCATGATGTGTTTTGCTTGCATTTCTTGCATATTTGTGTTATTTGGCTATTTCGGCCAGAGGAAGGAAAAATGATTGGGTGGCCATGTCCGCTGATTCCTCCCAATTTGTAAATGGATTCTTGTAATGAAACAGTTGGGTTTCAATGATGAAGGATTGTAACAAATGTGTTAAAAACACCGAGAACACAGTTAACAGGATGATGCACAGAGGCCGAAAGAAACGCAGAGAGCCACAGAGACGGAAAGGAATGATTCATCATGACTGGGGACAGAGGAACGAATGGAGGCCTCAGAGTCAGAAGGTTCCTCAAAGGCCAGAGAGCCAAGTGAAGGAGATAGTTTTTCCCTTTAGAGTGTTGATAGAGGCAGAGCCACCAGAGGCTCGCGGTAGAGCAGCAGTTCTAGAGAAAGCCAGAGAAGCCACCAAAGGTTGGGAGCGATGTGAAAAAGGTGATTCCTTAGAGAGCTGAGCGCAGCAGAGTTGCAGAGCTAGAGAGCTGAATGCAATAGAGCTGCAAAACATGAGAGTGTCAGAGCCAAAGAGCCAGAGGGCTGACAGAGTCAGAGAACAGTGAAGAGATAAAATGATCAAGCTATTACTGATGTCCAAAGTGTGCTGAAGAAAGAAGAGGTATTCCAGAGACAACAAAAGAACTCTGAGGGAGTTAGTGCAAGCTAGAGTTCAAGATAGCTCAAAGTGCTGATTGGAGTCTAGTCTAGAGAAGCCTAGATCTATCTGCAGAGTATGGACAAATAGGAATAAGATGGTATTCTAAACTCATAGGTTCAGTTTTAAACCAATGGAATTGAGTGTGGAGCTTGTAAAAGAAAGATTACCATAATTCCATAGAGCCTAGTTGAGTTGATTAGAGCTCATGGAGACGTAGCCCAAGAGGTTTGGGTGAACTCCTAATTGTATTGTTGTCTTATGTGTTTATTGATTTGCTTCTGTATTTACTGTTATGTGTGTTTAAACATAAGCATAAGCAAATATACATAAGCACTTGAATAGTTTAAAAACAAACACAAACATACACCTATTTCAAGTTCTTTTAATTCCACAACTATCAAGAATAAGCTATATCTTGGGAATATATAAGTTTTGGAGTGGGAGAGGTTCTTGTAAGCTAGACAAGAAGCCTTTAGTGCCCCATTTTAGATCAGGTGGTATCAAAGCCATATATGAGAGCATCAGGTTGATTAACCCCACCTTTAAAGAAGGTGATATCAAAGCTGGTCATACCAGAGTAAGTTGTACCAGAGCAGGTTGTATCATGAAGCAGATGGTATCATGATGCAGGTGATATCAGATTAGGATGCTTGATTGATAGAGAAATCTACATGCTTGTTTGACTTTAAATGTGTTCAAACAATAGAAATAATTTATTTAATTGATTGTTTGTAAACTTACTATTGTTTGAGTTTGCAGAGGTGAAAACTATTGATAGCTAAGTTCAGAAGAGGACAAGAAGGAAGAAGAGTTGAAGGCACTCTTCTTATCCTAAAGGACCTCAAGGAAATTCTTGAAGAACAAGAGGTTTGTTGTAAAATATTGCTTGAATAAGCTCTTTGTTAATATTGTTTGAAGTTCTTTTGTTCATTTTGATAATGACAACTTCTACAAATGAGTCCTCAAATTCTTCCTTCATCACAAGATTCTTCGATGAAGACATGAAGCAAGACCTGTTCATCATGATGGACATGGTGAGATAAATGTATGAGGATGTAAGGAACAACATCATACTTAGAAAGAAGTTGAATTCCATGAAGGAATAAAAGAAATTGCTTTCTAACAAATTGCAGGAAAGGGAGAGGCAAATTCATATCGCAATTATGAAATTGGAAAGGATGCATGAGTCGAGGACACAACTCTTTGTTGCCAAAGAAGCCTTAGTCAAGTATCAGCTTGAAGAAGAGGTAAAAAATTACTATTTGTCTTCAAATTCCTCTAAGAATGTTTATATTGGTTCTTTTGAAAAACATACCAGGGGCATAGGTTCCAAGTTAATGTCCAAAATGGGCTATGAAGGAAACGGCTTGGGAAAACATGCACAAGGTATTGTTGAGCCAATAATGGTTGAGGAAAGGCCTAAGCATTTGGATCTTGGCTATGGACAATCTTACAGAGAAAGTTCCAAAGCTATCATGAAGGCCATTGAAACAGTTCCAAGGAGTTTCATTTCAGGTCTTCTACCTCAAGAGTGTAAAGATTGTCTTCATAGAGAATGCAATAGATTGAAATATCATTTGCAAGATGTAGGTGTTCATAAGCATGCACTTGAACCAGAGAGTTGTGGAAACTCTGACAACCTTGAAGAGATTAACGGTGTTCGAAATGGAGTTATTTCTTCATTCAATTCACCTCCTCATGAAGGCAATAAAGGTGAAAAAGAAAGGTATAAATATGGTTCTAATCATATTAATTTTGATTATGTAAAGCACGATAAATTTCCATATAAGCATGGGAAAATAATTGCATGTTCCTTTTGTGGTTTGGATAACAATAATGTTTCTAGATTTTCGAATAGAATGGCCACATACAAGAAACTTTTGAAGGATAGGAAGTAAGAAACCAAAGGTCCATTGGACAGGGAAAATCATGTTGTCAAGAAGATGAACATGCATTACACTTACTGCCATAAGCAAGGAGACATTGTTGCAAAATGTTTGACTCTGAATCCAACAATGCTTCAATGAAACATGAATAAGGTGGAATGAGAGAATGGCAAGAATGGGAAGGAAGATTCCATAATTGATGTGTTTCAAGATGATTCACATGTTGATGCTGATGTGCAGACAAAGGTAGCACCTTTGAAATGGATTGGTAAGAAATTGTTAGAATTCTTATCCAATTAAGATTGCACGCCTATTGATATAATGCATCTATTTGCTAATAGAATGCAAGTTGCAGGGTTTTACCAAGAAGGTGAATGGAAAACGTTGAGTAGGAGACTCACTTTATTGTTGCAACATTATATTCATTTCAGCTTCGAAAGTATAGTGTGCTAAAGCGAAAGTTGAAAGGTGAAAGGCATGCATAAGCATGATATGCATGAACATAGGGATGTTAATGATTTCCTTTTATTTAAACATGTATGTGTGATTAAATTGAAGGATTGATTACTTTGTTTTAAACATGCATGTAATGTTAATGTTGACTTGGAAAAGGTTGATTTGGTCTCTACGATGGAGATGATGATGAAGTGTTTTATCTTTTAAAAAGAACTTTAAAATTCTTTTTCTACATGCTTGACTTGAAGGGTCAATTGTTTTAAAGGCATGTTTTGTTGGCTTGTTATCTGGTCAATCGTTTATATGCAGATGTAAAGACATGGAGGTGTTCACAAGATGTGAAACCTGTTTCTTTTGTTTGAGTAGGAATTTAGGCCATCCAATTGTTGTGTGTAATCCTGTTGTTGTTAACAGTTGTTGTTGACAATATGTCAAACAGGTACAAATACAAATTTTGTGAAGTAGATGTAACTTGACATTGGTTTATGCCACCTTGGATCAATGATCAAGGTAGAGAAGTTCAAACTACCTTCTATGACCTTCTTAGTAGGAGTTCTATAGGAAGTCAGGGAGGAAGACAGTTCTTCCCAGGAGTATAAGCACATCCAGGAAGGGAGTGTTCAAAGGCTTTGGTTCAGAGGCACTATCCCAGACAAGCATATGGAGGCTGAAAGAAGAGAGTGAGGTACTCTCATTTACTATTCAGATTAGTATCAGTCTTTTGGAGTCCAAAAGCATTTTAATGGGAAGTCATGATCCAAAATGGATCTTGGATAAACCTCTAAGTCTAAAAGACTTCCTATAAGAGGTAAAAGGTGCTAAACAACACAAATTATTTGTAAATTTGAGGAAAATGAAAGTCAAATGATGCTCTTTGGAATAGTCTCATTGCGTATATCTTTTCAATCTAAATCTACTGTAATTTGAATGGGAAAAAATGGACTCTGGATGAAGGAGTTGTCGTAAAAAGGAGTTTGGCCATTATCCTTAGAAAAGGAGGCAATTTCCTATAAAAATGGACTAAAAGGCTCTTTAAGGGAAATCGCATCGGAGATGTTAAAAGGAAGACTTAAAGAAAAGGTGAAAGGACTCCCCCCAATCAGCAATCTCTGATATATCACATCAGAGGTAGGCCTACATGCGATATCGGAACCCTGGGTGAGCCGATTTGCGATTGCGATGAAGCGACAAGCGGCAATGTGATCGGCGATATATATATCGGCAATCAGCAGAGTCAAAGGGAAGACCCCCAGGCTGTTGTGACTTGCGATTGTGATAAAGTGGGGTTGGCGATTGGCATCAATGATATATATCGGATTGGTGGATCAGATCGGTGATATATATATTGGTCGGCACAGTGCACTGGGCCATTGTGATTGCGATATGCGATGCGCCGATATTGGTGATCAAAGATTGGTGATTGCAAGCATATAAAGGGCCATTAACATATGCGATTGTGATTTGTGATCAGGGCATGGACCCGATAGAGTTATAGACGTGATTGAATAAATTTTGAAATTTGGAATTTCAGATTTTCTATATATTTTCCGTGTATTGGGTTTTTTGGCCATACACAATGCAATATGCGACATGCAATGGAAAGGCGGACTGGATAGGATTTTAAGCGTGAATGCATATTATTTGAAGTCCAACTAAAAGGCTCATGATGTGTTTTGTGTGCGTTTCCTGTGTATTTCCGTTATTTGGTTATTTTGGCTAAAGGAAGGCAAAATGATTAGGAAGCCATGCTCGCCAGTTCATTGCCATTTGTAAACGGAATTTTTGTAATGAAACAATCATGTTTCAATGATGAAGGACTCTAACAAATGTGTTAAAAGCACACAGAACATAGTTAACAGGATGATGCATGGAGGCCAAAAGAAATGCAGAGAGCCACGGAGACAGAGAGGAATGATTCCTCATGATTTGGAACAAAGGAACAGATGGAAGCCATAAAGTCAGATTGTTTCTCAAAGGGCAGACAACCAAGCAAAGGAGCTAGTTTTTCCCTTCAGAGAGCTGATAGAGGCAGAGCCACCAGAGGTTGGAGGTAGAGCCGCAGTTCCAGACAAATCCATTGAAGCCACTAGAGGTTGGGGGTGATGGTAAAGGGGTGATTCATCACAAAGCTAAGCACAACAGAGTTGCAGAGCTAGATAGCTAAACAAAAAAGAGTTGCAAAGCCTGAGAGCCTGAGAGCTAGAGAGCGAGAGGGTAGACAGAGCTAGAGAACAACAAAGAGATCAAATGATCAAGCTATTGCTAATGTCCAAAGTGTATTGAAGACAGAGGAAGGTATTCCAGAGACAACAAAAGAAATCTGAGGGAGTTGGTGCAAGATAGAGCTCAAGATAGTTTAGAGTGTTGATTGAAGGAGTGTAGTCCAGAGAAGCCTAAATCTGTTTGCAAAGTATGGAAAACCAGGGATAAGATGGTATTCTAAACCCATAGGTTCAGTTGTATACCAATGGATTTGAGTGTGGAGCTTGTAAAAGAAATATTACCATAATCCCAGAGAGCCTAGTCGAGTTGATTAGAGTTCACGGAGACGTAGCCCAAGAGGTTTGGGTGAACTCATAATTATATTGTTGTTTTATGTGTTTGTTGATTTGCTGCTTTATTTACTATTATGTTTGTTTAAACATAAGAATAAGAAAATATACATAAGAACGGTTTAAAAACAAACAAAAACATAAACCTATTTCAAGTTCTTTTAATTCGCAATTGTCAAGCATAAGCTAGATTTTGGGAATATATAAGCTTTGGAGTGGGAGAGTTTCTTGTAAGGTAGACATGAAGCCTTTAGTGCCCCATTTCAGATCAACCTGAGGGCTCGACGCATGGTGGGACAAAAAAACCCATATCATGCGCTCCTGAGGAGTTAAGAGCCAGACAGTGAATGATGCGATAAGCATCGGAACTGGGCGGGGGAACATCTACGATTATCACATGTTGAATAAGGAGGGAAGTTAACCCTGACATGGGGTCCGGTTTGGAAGAATAGTCGACTTATTGGAGGTGGGGCTAGGTTATTTAACAATATAATTTAAAATGGGTTGGCAACTATAGGCCTGGGATTAATATTTATCTGAGAATTATTGTAAGGTAGGCAATATTCAAGTTACCAAAGGAAAGCGGAAATTTAAGAAAGGATAATCAAAATCCAAGAGAAAATCAAGGAACACTAAGCCATACCAAAAGAATCAAAAGTGACAGCTAAGCTTTGATACAAAAGCGACAAGATGAGGACTCTAAAAGCTAAAATCTTTTAAATGATTGTAATCGAGGTTGATTGGCCATGCCCAACTTCTCATTATAAATAAAACTCAAACATTTTAGTTAAAAAAAAATATATATATATATATATATTTATTTCCTTTATTTTTGATTATATAAATAAGATATTAAAAACTCTGAATTAATCACTTAAAATCTAATAGATCATGTTGGTTTTAGTGATTATTAATTATCGCATTATTATAAGTATTAATAAGATGAAAATAAAAATACTAGTCACTCGTGCCATTGGAAAAAAATTCTCACATATTCACCCACATAAAATGACCATTCCTACTCAAATGTTTTTAAGGAACTCCATATGAAAGTTGAGAATCTTCTGATACTACATTCAGGGTAACACCAACATTTAGGGTTAAAATAGGTTTAAGGAATGGCATTGCCTAGCTAACAAAATTCTTTGCTAAAACGTCATGGATACCATCACAGGACATGTATGTTACAATTTATTTAACAATGGATAGAGTGGTATCGTTGTTGGCTTACATAAACTATGGAAGCGGCAAAAGGGAGTGTGCAGTCTAATGGATGATCTTCTAACTCCAAGTCCCTCTCTAATATTCGCACGATTGTTCCCATTGAAGGCCTTAGCGTTGAATTTCTTTGAATACACCATAATGTCATCTTTATAAGTCTTTATGCCTCCTCTATATCTTCCGAAACTATAATGGAATGCTGGCAATTTCAACTCAGGGTGGATGTGGGGTTGCATATTTTTATTTTTATGTTTAAATAAATGGACGAGATTTGATGGATGTCAATAGAATATTCTTTGCTTGAGAAATTCTTCTATGCCAGTGATTTCACTATCTTTACCATTACATTTTCATTTAATAATGGTTTTTGGATCTACCGTGTGCATTATGTGCAATGGATCATCGCTTTCGCTTTACATTTTATTTAATTTAATTTAATTATAGTTATGGTTTAATTAAGGATATTATTATTGTTTTATATTATTTTTTTTTTTAACAATTATGTTATTCTTTAGATTATTATATTTCTTGTAAAGGATTTAATTTTGTCTTTTTGAATCGGTATTAGTTTGTCTTTGACCAAAAAATTATAGCCGCTTATGCATAATTTAACATTAAGAATTCAATTTTTGTTATTTTTTTTATTATTTAAATTTATTTATTTCTAAGGTGATTGGTTGAAGTCTTATTAGGGATTTTTTAGTAACTTCATTTCTATTAGTTACTAACTTTTTATTTTATTTTATTTTATTTAACTTTTATTTAATTTTTCTATTTTCATGAATTATAATTTTTTCACAATATTTTCAATTGAAAATAATTTATTATTATACTAAAAATATATTTTAATAGATTTAATTATAAACAATTATGTATTAATAAAAATAAAACACACTCACACATAGATATATGTTATACAATATTAGCTAATCATATTTCATAACATTTGGTGATGACATTTAACAATACTATAGTTTATTAGTTATTTTATTTTTGTGATGAAATTTTTGTATTTGTTAATTTTTTTTAGTTAAGCTATATTTAAAATAATATTTTCTAGAACATTAATCACACCTGATCGTATTATCACAATAGTCAGTAGGGCGTCAGCGAGTCATCAATGTCAGTCGGTGGAAGTCGGCGGAATTAGATAGAAAGTTAATGATCGTCAATAGAACCTTTATAGATTTATTGGCTCGGTTTTGTATAAATTTTTGTGTTTTGTAATGCAATAGACAAGCTATTTCATAGAGTCTTCAAGTTTTTTTCATGGTATCAAAGCCGAGGGTTTCGGTTGTGGCTGTTATTTGATGAAAAACCAGAGTTGTGAGCTCTCTGGTGTGAGGATTAGAGTGGGCTCTATAAACTTGGAGCCGACATGGAAGAGCGAGCTAGATACCTCACAACATGTGTTCCCTTATTTGATTTGTTCTCTCCGGTGCTAAGTGTGGCTTGTGGAGGTGGGGATGGTGAGGCCTTGTGCCAAGTCCAATTATGTGTGGCACCGTCTCTACGTGTGAAGACCTAGAATCAATCAAATTGGTGTGGAGGTTCCACTATGTTGAACGAGTCAATTGTGGAGTTTTGGTACGACTTCATGACCTCTAGAGGATCAAACAAAGCATAGAGGCATTATTGAACCTGAACTGTGTGGAGACTAGTAGATATTGTGAACATCAAGGAATTATTGTATGTTAAGAAATGAGTTTGATGTGTGGATATTTGCCTCCATTCTTATGTTTTCTTTTATTTGGTTTTGCGTGTGAAGAGATGTTGGTATGAGTTGTGGGTAGCAAAGACACACGGCACTGTCAGCTGCATTGAATTGATTGGATATTGAATGCAAAAGTGAAGTGTAGAGGAGAGGCCAAGTATTGTCTACCTGACGCGGGATATGAGTTTGAGAAGCACTATGTATCTCGAGTAGCTCCTGCAGTCGAGAGTCCAGTCTCGGAGAGCATAGTACCAGAGACATTGTGCAATTTGACGCTATGTGAGTGGAATTGTGAGGTGCATATGGATTTGAGTAGCATTGTGAAGATGTTTAAAGAGGGCATTGTGTGTTGGAGACTGTGTGTGTGAAATATTGTGTGTTTAACTGAGCTAAGTGTACCTAAGGAAACTGTCCAGCTATCCAGCCTCATTTCTGAGGGCTCGGTGGCATGAAGAGGGCAGTGTGTTGCGTTTTGGTGTGGATGTTGGGATGAGACTTGATCCAGCCCTAAGCCTGAGGAGACGAAAGAGTTGTTGCCACTGTTTCCGCTGATTGTGCCATGGTAATTGGTGGTCGTTCCATTGCCACTGTATGTTGGAGGAGTCTATGATGTGGAAGAGGTTGGCACCAGAGCTTGGATCTGTGAAGGTAATGTGTTGAGCATTGTGTATGTTGTATGAGGAAGCATTAGTGCGCTGAGGTGTGTGCCATGAAGGAGGGGTTTAGCTTACAGGTCTTGGACTGTGTCCTGGGAATGGAGGTAGAACTTAGACAAATCAGTGAATGCATAGAAACAAATTGGAATGAGCCAAAGGGCCAAGATCTAAGATCAAAGGCATGCCTATGTGTGGGAGAAGTGCATTTGTATGTGTTTAAGGGTTCATTTGTTACAGAGTTGTAGTGCGTAAAGCATGGTGGGGTTCTATGTAGCATCTTGGGAGAGGCTCGAATCTTAACGTTAGTGTGGATGAAACCAGCCCCAGGCGCGAGGCTAAGTTTGTTTGCGAACGTTGACAAAGAATTTGTGATGTAGTGAAGGAGTTTCTTAAGGAGTTGCTTTCAATCATTGATGGGCATTGACAAGAGGAGTTGTTTTTGTGTACTCCAATGGTGAACGAGGTTGCTTGTAGGTGAGCGACAAGCATGAAACAATAGTGTGTGGAACTGGACATCAGTTGAAGTCAAAGGAGCCATTGGAGAGATGCCAATTGTTGTTGAGAAAATCTGTGTGTAAGGCCGAGTAGAGAGCTGACTCTGGAGATCGAGCTGGAGATCTCTATGTGAAGACCCTATTTTTTCTAAGTGCATGTACTATTATTGAGAGTCAAAGGCTAGTTAAAGGCCAATTGAATGCATTTTTCAATCCAAAGAGAGCTCTGTTAGTGAGCACCATGTGTGGAGAGCCAGGTAGAAGGTCATCTGTATGATTAGAGGATAATGAGTGGGATAACGTTGGGTATTAATCTTTTGATGATGCATTTTTAGAGAGCCCATTTAGAATTATTTTTGGGCCTGGTAATCTTTTTTATTTAGGTAGTATTTTTGAGACACAAGAATTATTAGATCAACAAAATGCTTTTATTGATAACCATAAATATCGAGACCTTGAGTCCATTCCACATGAGAGCAAAATTTTCTTGTCCCTGAACCAAATTGCTAAAAATTTGATTGGATCCGCTTCTAAGATAGTTATGACCATGGACGATATGACAATGGATGTTGCTTAGAAACTGCTCATGTTCGAAGATGAGTGCATTTTGGTGACTCGTAATGGAAAGTGGGGAGAACATAAATTGGATTACCTTCCTTGGGATGTTTCTTTGTATCCCAATCCAAAAAAGGTTGTTGATGTTAAGTACATAAGAAAGGAGCAAAGGAAGTTCATAAGTAAAGCTAGAAAGGTGAAGAAGAAACTGCACTAGAAAATGAGCAAGAATGGACCCTTTAGCAAGAAGGCAAAAATGAAATATATCGTTGTAAGCCTAGCTAAGACATGGACCATGCAAGTTAAAGTTTAGGTCATTGTGATTAAGGGGAGGTGTTAGAACATTAATCACACTTGATCATATGATGGTGATAGTCGGCAGGGAGTCGACTAGTCATCAATGTCAGTCAGCGGGAGTCAGTGAAATTAGATAGAAATTTAATGATCGTCCGTAAAACCCAGTGTTGATAATATCGGTATCGGTAAAATATCGGCGAGGGTCCAGAAAATATCTTATCGGCAATATCAGCAAAAATATCGGCAAAATATCGGCAAATATCGGCAAGCATAAAAAATGCATAATATATTCATTTTTTTCAGATTTCTAAACATATAAAGCAATAACAACATGAACTAAACACATTGGCACATAAATATGAAGAAGGCATTGATATATATGATGTCAAATAGAAATGATACATCAAACTTCAAAGGCGATACCAAATCCTGCTGATCCCTGATAATTGTCCAATCAAGGACTCAAACAAAATAACATCACATATCCTACTGATCCCTGATAGTGATAAATTGATAATTGTCCAATCAAGGACTCAAACAAAATAACATCACATATCCTGCTGATCCCTGATAGTGACAATTGTCCAATCAATGACTCAAACAAAACAACATCACATATTTCAAAAGTATTTCATCATCATGAGTTATAAACTTATATGTAGCAAAAGTTGCAAAACAAATAAAACTAGCAGCTATCTATCTGAGACCATTGGCCTCTCCCTAGCAACATTCTTTATGTCTTGTTCAGCAATTGCTTCACGAGCTTTTTGTATAACCTCTGCACTAGAAACCATACAAGGCATCACATCTGCATCATATGTAGAGAGTTTAGCCAGATGGTATTTCAATCGTGTAATCCCTCCTGACATCTTGGTCCCACACAAGTTGCATGATATATATGCCTGATTTGCCCCACCAACAGCCTCCCCATACTCCCAAAATGGGTCCAAGGCTTTTGGCATATTTGACATTTGTAGTGAACTAATTCAAACCTAGGGCACAAAAAAAAACAAAAAATTGGCATTAAACCCCCCAACACAAAATGAAAAAATAATAAGTAATAACAACCTCATTCAAAAAAAATTACTACATTATTTGCATTTTGCAATGTGAATGAAAAATGGCAATAAGAGGGTGCATAAGAAAGTTGAAAAAAAAAAAAATGAAGCTTGCTGTCCAAATATGGAGAAAACCCTTGCATTGGTTCATGGGCATGAAAATCATAGCAAATGGAAAAAAACAAAGAAACAAAATGTTGGTAGGCAAAGAGGCAAGCAAGCATAACCCTAAATCTATGAAAAAATCATTAACATAGGGCTTTTTAAGAACATACCTGCTAATGGAAGAAATGAAGTTTGACTCACTATTCTTCAATCTTTGATCCACAAAAATATCTTAATTGGTGGTGATAATCGTCGTTTGATATTCAAACCCTCCTTGACAAGCACCACAAAACTCTTTCCCTTTCTTCTCCAACACTCAGAAACAGAAATGAAGAAAAAAAAACCAATTTTTGTTTTTTGTAGCCGCGGAAAAACATGCCCGGTGATATTTTAGATCGTCGCGCGATATTTTCGAAAATATCGCCGATATTTCGGAAATCGCGCGATATTTTCGGGGCGATATATCGGCTCGCCGAAAATATCGCGATATTTCCGATATTCGGCGATATATCGCCGATATTATCAACAGTGGTAAAACCTCTATAGATTTACAAGCTGAGTTTATATAAATGTCGATGTTTTGTAATGCAATAGACAAGCTTTTTGATAAAGTCTTAGGTACTAGGTACTATGTAGCCTTTGTTATTTATAACTATCAATATATTTTATATTTCTTTAGATTTTTTCAATAAAAACTTTTTATAAATTTGTAATAATAAATTTGTTAGTTTTACTAAATTCAAATGGCTTATTTTTTACCCAAATGAATATGTAACTCCCTGTAACTCCGTAAATTAATCTAAGGATGTTCCTTACATCAACCCTTTAGTTTCAAATTGTTACCTTCACATTTTTTCAATTCTTTTAAGAAAGTAGGTAAAAGCCATGAAAATCGACTTTGCTTTTAGCAGTATTTCACGTAGATAAATATATCTTATAATGGTACACCAAATCTGTTATGTGGGGTGCGTTTACTTTGTTTTAAAAGGAAATGCAATATGTGCTTGGGTCTATGCATATTTTCTTTTCAATCTTTCGATATTTTGAATATAAAATATTCTTGAAGTTTAGTACTCCCGTCACCTGTGAGGCAAATATGTCGATTTAACTCTAGACCATTTGCAGGCTGCCCTTTCGGGCCTCTTTTTTATAATGATCGTAGTTCTTCAATGATAAAAATATATTTCTCTTCCACGTAGATGGTTAAAGGGCTATTGTTGGAAAACCGGAAGTGGAATGCCCGCACGCATCATGGTTTTCAAAACGAAATTGCGATGAAAATATGCAATATATCTAATTGTTAAATATATCCAAGATATCTAGTTAAGTTTTTGTAATTATCTCTAATTCTCACAGGATGAAAGTGGGCTTATCAAGTTCATATTCCATTCAACATAGACAACTACTTTATTTGTTATAAACAATAAACATATATATTCGTACACAATTATAGAACTAATTTATTTTTTTAATAGATCTCTTTTATAAATGTGTAAATTGTTTTTTTATAACAAAATTATTATAATATTACTTAGAGATTTATATATTTATATAGGAGTTGTCAAATGAGGCGAAGGAATTTCTTGGATGGCCAAAAGTGGTCGGAATCCGGACAAAAAAATTTCAAAAAATCTTGTAGAGGCAGTGTCTTCATCAAGTTTTTGATGGTGGAAATAGATTTAGCACCACAAAAATGTCTAGGACACCTAAAATTTTGAAGTTTAACAACTATAACTTGGATTTACAAAAATCCTCACCCGATTTTCTCTAAATACGACTGGAATTTCCATAACTCTCCGGACAATTCCTCCAGCTTGTTAGACTACGAGATTTATATATGTGTTTATAATTATTAAAAAGTATGTTTAGTAATATTATTTTGATTTAAATAAAATTAATTTTGTTTTATAATTTTTCAATTTAATAAATATCATTTTCGAAAAAACTAAATGAATCAATTCAATTTAAAAAATATGAATGTTATTCATTTTATTAAATACAATATTTTAATTGGAAAAAGATTATATATATATATATATATATATATAGATAGATATGACAATCAATAAATCGAGGCATTAATAAATCTAGATAAATATTATAAACCCAAGAGATTCATAGTATAAATCCAAACTATCGATAAATGCAATGGATTAATATTAAAATCGTTTGGGATTAATATTATGAATACAGTAGATTAATAAAGACATGAGATTATTAATATTATAAACCCAAGGGATTATTATTATTATTATCATCATCCAATTTTAAGGTCACGACCAAACCATACACAAAATTGGTGTATGAGACCCCCTTGTTTGTGGGACAAGGGACCCACCTCCACACACCGATTTGAATACTAATTCTATGAAGGCATACATATTCTACCCCCCTCTCGTTTTGAACCTATGAGCTCTTAGGAGGAAACACATGCTCTTAACCATTAGGTCCATTGATGCTCTTAGCCATTATAAACCTAAGGGATTAATAAATCCAAGGGATTATTAATATTATAAACCAAAGGGATTAATAAATTCATTCGATTAATATTGGAAAATCGAGGGATTAATATTATAAACCAAAGCAATAAAATTGCTTGACAATGTTAGAGTTTGTAAAATTTATACATTAACAAATCTTAACTATGGTTAACTATTGTTGACATGGTCAACTATAGTCATCATGGACATCGGATTCAGCAATAGTCAGCATCATGAACATGGGGAACCATACCTCAGGAATCATGGTATACCATACTGGATGGCCATGGTAGATTTTGGAGGCTTATAGTGGATAACTAGGATTAAAAATAGTAATCCCAAGGTTTATAATATTTATCTGAGGGTTTATAATATTAGGGTTTAATATATTAAAGTTATGGTATATAATAATTATCTTAGTGTTTATTATAATAATATTTCGGTTTTTTATATTGGGCGGTAAAATGTTAGGGTTTTGTGCTAGGGTTTAATATTGTGATATTCAAATGGTACATAAAACTATCTAATGATACATTCCGGCAAACATTGTCTCAATGCGACAACCAATCTAATAATCATTGTCGCAATGTTAGAGTATATTCCAATTTATTCAATATCAATTCTTGACTTATAAAATTTGGGTTTATAATATTCACGTTTAATACTGAGTTCATACATTATAATAGTGAAGTTTAATATTACGATTTAAAGTAATCATATTAGGGTTTGTTATATTGGTCTTTATAACATTAAGATTATATATCAAGGTTTAATACTAACATGTTGGAATGGTAAAAAATGTATTCAACATTGCATTGCGACAAATATTGTCTCAATATGACAATCAATTTGACAGACATTGTCACAATGTTACATTACATTGCAATTTACAAAACAAGGTTTAATATTAGGGTTTTTAATATTGGTTTTGTAACATTCAGTTTTAATATTGAGTTTGTTAATTTATAATATGATGATTTAATATTAGAGCTTATAATATAAATATTAGGGTTTATAATATTAATGTTAGAGTTTATTAATCAATCTAACAATAATTATTGTCATGTTTATTATCTTTGGGTTTATAATATTAACCATAGGGTTTATATTCCTAAGGTTTAATTTTAATTTTACCATTTATAATATTAATAATTGGATTTAATATTAATCCCTTGGGCTTATAACATTAAGCATAGGCTTTAATATTATTCCCTTGGGTTTATAATCTTTTGGTTTTGTAATATTAATTCCTTGGGTTTATAAATCCCATTGTGACAAACGTCAATTAATTTTACAATCGATCTTACAATCAATGGTACAATCATTTTCGCAATGTTAGATTACATTGCAATTTATTTAATATTAGATTGCGACATCATAAAATTACAGTTTAATATTAGGGTTTATAATATTCGAGATTTTAAAATTAATGTGTAATGTTGCGATGTTGGAATGCTCAATGTTACCTTACGTTGTAATTTATTCAACGTCACATTGTTAGATTACAAAATTGTGGTTTAATATTAGAGTTTTCTAATATTAAGTTTATAATATTAAGGTTTAATATTGGGTTTATAATTTATAATATTATGATTTAATATTAGGGTCTATAATATTAATCTTAGGGTTTAATATTGATCAATCTCATAATCATTCTCCCAATGTTAATTCCTTGGTTTTATAATATTAATCTTAGCATTTATTTTTTCAAGGTTTAATATTAATCCTAGGGTTCATAATATTAATCTCTTCGGTTTATAATCCCTTACATTTATAATATTAATAATCCCTTAAGTTTATTAATTCATTCAGTCTATAATATTAATAATATGGTTTATAATCTTAAGATTGATAATCATAAGTTTTATAATATTAATAATCCCTTAGGTTTATTGATCCCTTGAGTTTATTAATCCCTTGTGAAAAACGTCGCATTGTGACAAACAATTCCTCAATATGACATATAATATAACAATCATTGTTGCAATGT
This sequence comes from Pinus tabuliformis, assembly GCA_031772625.1. Classification (NCBI taxonomy): domain Eukaryota; kingdom Viridiplantae; phylum Streptophyta; class Pinopsida; order Pinales; family Pinaceae; genus Pinus; species Pinus tabuliformis. The sequence continues at coordinate 992,321,305 of CM062807.1, read as the reverse complement.
TACGTAACATTCAATTAATTGAAGGTTACATTGTTACATTAATATTGTGGCATTATAATGGTACACAAATATATCCAATGTTTCATTGCAACGTACATTACCACAATGGACAATTGATTGGACAATCATTGTCATAATGTTAGATTACATTACAATTTATTCATGTCTGATTGTGACATTATAAAATTGAGATTTAATACTAGGGTTCATAATATTTTAGCTTTTAATATTAGGGGTTAATACTATGACATTGGAATGGAACACAAATATATCCAACATCACATCGCGAAAAACATTGTCTTAATACATCAATAATTCTCACAACCATTGTCACAATTTATTCAACATCACATTATTACGTTATTAAACAAGGGTTTCATATTAGGTTTACTATTAATCCTGGAGTTTAATATTAATCAATGTGACAATCATTGTTGCAATGTTTATAATCATTCAGATTTATAATATTAATATTAGTGTTTATATTCTTAGGGTTTAATATTAATCCTAGGGTTTTCCATATTAATCATTTGGATTTAGAATTCCTTGGTTTTATCATATTAATAACCCTTTGGTTTTATTAATCCATTAAGTTTATGATATTAATATTAGGGTTTATAATAGTAAGATTGATAATCTCTTGGGTTTATAATATTTATTTGTTTGCGTTTATAATATGAAAAATCCCTTGGGTTTATTAATCCATTATAAAAAACATATTTTCAATACAACAATTAATCTCATCATCATTGTCGCAATGTTACATTACATTGAAATTTATTCAACGTTTTTTTGATACATTAATATTGTGGCATTTGAATGGTACAAATATCCAACATCACATTGTGACAAACATTGTCTCAATGTGATAATCAATCTTATAATCAATCTTATAATCATTATTGCAATGTTAGATTACATTGCAATTTATTCAACGTTAGATTACGACATCATAACATTGGGTTTTATTATTAGGGCGTATATTATTTGAGTTTTTAATACTAGGGTTTAATATTCTGATGTTAGAATGGCACACAATTCTATCTAGCATCACATTGTGACAATCATTCTCTCAATACGTCAATCAATCTGACAACCATTGTCACAATGTTACATTACAAAACAAGCATTTAATATTGGGTTTATAATGTTATGGCTTTTTAATAATGGGTTTACAATCTTAAGGTTTAATATCGGGCTTATAATTTATAATATTAGGGTTTAATTATGGTTTATAATATTGTTGTTAAGGTTTATTATTAAATCCTAGGATTTATAATATTAATCAATCTCAAAATCATTCTTGCAATGATTACAATCCCTTGGGCTTACAATATTAATCCAAAGGTTTATAATCCCTTAGGCTTGTAATATTAATCCTAAGGTTTAATATTATTTCCTTGGGTTTACAATCCATTATGTTTATAATATCAATAATCTCTTATAATTGAGTTTATAATATTATTAATCCCTTGTGACAAATGCCGCATTGTGACAACATCCAATGTTGCATTGTGATAAACATTGTCTCACTATGATAATCAATCTCACAATCATTGTCACAATCTTATATTACATTGTAATTTATTGAATGTTAGATTGTTAAATTACAAAACAAGGTTTTAATATAATGTTTAAAATATTAGGAATTTTTAATTTGGGTTTATAATATTAAGATGTAATATTCGGCTTGTAATTTATAATATTACAGTTTATAATATTAATATTTATGTTTATACCTTAAAATTTATAATCATAAGTTTTATAGTATTAATACTAGGGTTTAATATTATTTCCTTGTATATATAATCCCCTGGGTTTGAAATATTAATTCCTTGGGACTATTATATCAATAATCCATTGGGTTTATTAATTGCTTGAGTTTATAATATTACTAACCTCTTGGTTTTATTAATCCTTTGTGAAAAATGTCACATTATGACAATGTTCAACATCACATTGCAACAAACATTATTTCAATATGAAAATCAATTTGACAATCATTGTCATAATGTTAAATTACATTGTAATTTATTGAACACTAGATTGTTACATTAGAAAACAAGCATTTAAAATGAGGTTTATAATATTATGACTTTTTTATATTGGGTTTATGATATATAATATCATAGTTTATAATATTTATATTAAGGTTACATATTGATACTAGGGTTTATAATATTAATAATCCATTGGGTTTATTAATCCCTTGAGTTTATAATATTATTACTCTGTTGGGTTTATTAAATCCCTGGGTTTATAATATTAATTCCTTGCATTTATAACATTAATAATCCCTTGGGTTTATAATATTAATCCTAGGGCTTAATATTAATCTTAGGTAATGCAGGAGCATCTAGCTGACGGGTCATCATGACGAAAGGTTGTTTAGTCTCTGAGAGGTCTGAAGAGGAATCTATTAAGTGAACACTATAGTTGTTTTTGTTTATGTTTTTTTTAATTTGATAAAGAACAATATGTAGGAAGGTAGAGGATCAACTAGGTAAATTGTTGCAAGTAATTAATTTTGTTTTCATGTCAAGTTTTACAAGATTGTACGTGGGAAAATAAACAGTTTTTGGAACTAAAATGTGTAACCAACATAATGTAACCCACAATATTTGGAAGAAAACAATTCCATACAATCATTTAAAAAGAACATAACACAATTGTAAGAGTTTCGACTTTTGGGGAGAGAGAGTGAAAATTTAATAAAATATCTCTAAGCACACAGATTATTTTCCAACATCCTGTAACTATCTATCTATCTGTCATTTTGTTAAATTTCCAGAAACAATGAAAAATGTATTCTCTGTTTTGTTCCACAAACATGTTCACACATATGTGCTTCTAGTTACATTGATTCAAGCCAGCCTACGAATCTAAACGATTTTGCAGACATAATTAAAGAACATGTTGCAGAAACAAGGGCGTACAATCCCTGAATCCATCAAACATACAAGCGCAGAGGAATCCTGGAGGAGTTTACATAATTTGAGCATCAAAATAAAGATAAGATGCAAGTATTTTCGAACAACAAGCCAAGAAAATCATATAGGTATGCCTGAAGAGTAAACCCTCTTGTTTCATTTATAAAATAAGCACGAGAAATCTTTGTTCGAACATATACAGTTCAAAAACCTCTTTTAAATATACATACATTCCATATAATAACACTATACAAGGTTCAAAGGGTATCATAACATGCGGAGCTAGAAACCCTATTCGCAAAACAAACCCTACAGCAACTACCCACCAGAGTAACCGTGCAAGCCAATGGCCTACGACTACATATGGTTGACAGTCTCAAATCATTGAAAAAAATTACTGTAACCCTATCCTATGACAACATAATGCAAGTGACAAGGAAAATAGGGAACAACCCTACTCAGTTCTAGCCAGAGCATCGAGGAGCCGAAGTCCAAAACCCTCTAGGACAAACACACCTGCAATGACATGCATTAACCGGAGCTTGTAAGTAATATGTGGCAGAGAAAGTAAAGACCGGAGAAAAAGAATGAAACCCTGCAACCACATCCTGTAAAAAGGAATACAACTAGAGACTCAAACAACAATCGCATAGGACGATTCAAGACCAAAAAGAGTCACACAACCTAGCAAATAACGAACATTGACATTGTACATAGAGAAATCTTAGAGTCCAACAAGCAAAATAAAGATTCACAACCCGACAGAGAGATTAGGTGCATATAAAGAAATAAAGAAGGAATAACTAGGTTCAAATAGGAGTTCATTACCAAATGAAGAAGTCGGCGAGTTCCCAGGTCAAGAGTCGAGCGAGAGTACCAAAAACAACATAAATTTACACATAGACAACCGCGTAGCGTCACCATAATACAAAGCTCTCAAAACTCAAATAGTGCACATGCAAAATTACCGGAGATAGGGTTTGAGACCCTCTTACCAAAGCGGAAGTGACAATTCCAAGGAGTGGACACTTGTCCATCAATTGTTAGTGCAGGGAAAAACCATAAGGGCGGACCCCAAACCAATTATTAAATCATTTAAATCAACTGTCAAATAAAACATATCATATGTAATCCAACCACTCATCATTAAATTCTTTCACAATCATATTATTAATGTTGGTAAGTGTGACAACGTTGGGCTGGACCCATCAAGTGGTATCAGAGAAGGAAGTTGAAAGAGTCAGGATATGGAAGTTGGATGACGAGGACATGGGAGAGGTGTGCACAGAGAAGCAAACGAAGGACTAACGAAAGAAATGATGATCCTTACTACTCGTTTAGAGGTAGTGGAGGCAGGAAGGAGAAGGGATCCAGAAATAGGAGATGATAGCGAGGAGGAAGCTATAGTTGAAATAGATGGATCAGATGAGGAAGGGCCAGAGATGAGGTTGCTAAGGTCGGTTCTGTTGGCCAGCAACAAGCCCAAACCGGAGATTCCTAACTATGATGGAAACCTGCCCACAGAGATTCTGTTGGTGGGTAATGGGGGAGGCCTTAGTTCTAAACAAGGTATTGCTGAATCCAGCCAAGGAAACAACTAAAAAGACCTAATGGAAAGCACTATTCCGGACAGTTTGCAAATCACATGGAAAGTGCTGCAAATTGATCATTGATAGTGGGACTACAGATAATTTGGTTGCCACCGAGATGGTGGAGAAGTTGGGATTGAAGTGGCTTAAGCACCCCACCCGTTACAAGGTGTCGTGGCTGCAGAAAGGCCACCAACTTTTAGTTGATGAACAATGTGAGGTTGAATTTCACATTGGCAGGTACAAAGACAAAGTTATCTGCGATATTATGCCAATGGATGTGAGTGACATATTGCTAGGAAGACCATAGCAGTATGATTGGAAGGTGGTACATGATGGGAAAATGAATTGCTACAAGTTTGTTAAATATGGAATCAAGCATATGCTTGTACCCATCAAGGAAGAGGAGACAGCAAAAGCAAGCGGGACGAAAGCATTGTTAGTAGGTGGAAAAACGTTTGTGAAACAAATCAAGGAAAGTGAAGTGAATTATGCTATTGTGCGAAGGGCAAAGACAGTGTTGCTGCACACAGAAATGTCTGATTTTCCTGTAGAAATTCAAGAGATGCTACAGGAATTCAAAGAAATTGTGGTTGACGATTTGCCAGACAAGTTTCCTCCCAAAAGATGCATCAGTCATCATATCGACTTCATACCCGGAACAATCTTACCAAATAATTCAGCATATTTGATGAGCCCAAAAGATAATGAAGAGATGAGGAAACGGGTGCAGGAGTCGCTAGATAAAGGGTTGATAAGGGAAAGCTTGAGCCCTTGTGTAGTACCAACAGTTCTCACTCCCAAGAAAGGAGGAGAATGGCGGATGTGCACGGATTCACCAGCCATCAATAAAATCACCATTAGGTATAGGTTTCCCCTACCAAGAATGGACGATATGATGGACTGCCTAAGTGGGCCAGCATACTTCACAAAGATTGATCTAAAGAGTGGCTATCATCAGATCTGGATCAGGGAAGGAGATGAGTGGAAGACAACCTTCAAGACTAATGAAGGGTTGTACGAGTGGCTGGTCATGCCGTTCAGTTTGAGTAACACCCCTAGTACTTTTATGACGTTGATGAACAAAATGCTGAAAGAGTTCATCGGCAAATTTGTGATAGTGTACCCTAATGACATATTAATTTTCAGCAGGACTAAAGAGGAGCACCTTCAACATGTTTGAAGAATGCTGGAGAAATTGCAGTAGAATAAACTGCTAATAAATTTGAAGAAATGTACTTTCCTACAAAGGGAACTGATTTATCTAGGCTTTGTAATTGCAGAAAATGAGTTAAAGATGGACCCAGAAAATATTGCAGCAATCATTAACTGGCCATCTTCGAGAAGCTTATTTGAGGTACGTAGCTTTCATGGGCTGGTGAGTTTCTATCGAAAATTTATAAGAAAGTTTAGTGAAATCTGCGTGACTATGCTGGACACTATCAAAAATGCCAGCCAACCTTTTTGTTGGACCAAGGCAGCAGAGGACAACTTTCAGCTCCTAAAGAGGAAAATTACAGAAAGGCCAATTCTAAGGTTACCAGATTTTAATAAGTTTTTCCAGGTTCGATGTGATGCAAGTGGTACAACTATTAGCGTTGTACTCAGCCAAGAAGACAAACCTGTTGCATTTTTCAGCGAGAAATTGAACGAAAGCAGGTAGAAGTATTCCTCATATGACAAGGAATTTTATGCTGTTGTCCAAGCTTTAAAGAATTGGAGACACTACCTGTTGGGGAGTGAATTTGTGTTATTTTATGATAATTCAGCACTGTAATATGTAATGCAACAACATAAATTCAACCACAAGCATGCCAAATGGGTGGAGTATTTGCAGAGTTTCACCTTTATGTTGAAGCACATCAGTGGGCAGGCCAACAAGGTGGCGAATGCACTGAGCAGAAGAGCCTTGCTCTTATAGGAAAGTACAATACAGGTGTTGGGTTTTGAGCATTTGAAAGATTTATACTAGACCGACACATATTTCAAAGAGGGCTATGAAGCCTGTCAAAATCTCATGCTGAGGAACAAAAGTCCTTGGTTGGACTACAACTTGCAGGAGGAATTATTGTTTAGAGGGGGCCAGTTATGTATTCTTGATTGTTCAATGAGATAAAATATTATATGGGAGAAGCATAGCGGAGGTCTAGTCGGACATTTTGGGATAGACAAAAATTTGGAGCAACTCGGACACTTCTAGTACTGGCCAAGAATGCGAAGGGATGTACAACGGTATGTGAATAGGTGTCAAGTCTGCGGACTGGCAAAGGGACATAGTAAAACAACTGGAATTTACACACCACTGCTTGTTCCAAGTAGACCATGGGACTCAGTCAGCATTGACTTTGTCTTATGACTACCTAGAACACATTGAGGTTATGACTCGGTGATGGTGGTGGTAGACAGGTTTTTGAAAATGGTGCATTTCATCCCTTATCGAAAGACTGGTGATACCACTCACGTACCTCACTTGTTTTTCATGGAGATTGTTAGATTACATGGCTACCTAGATCTATTGTTTCTGACAGGGACGTAAAATTCATGGGACACTTTTGGCACACCCTGTGGAAGAGGTTGGACACACAGTTGAACTTCAGTTCTACATATCATCCACAGACTGACGGGAAAACAGAAGTGGTGAACAGGAGTTTGGGAAACGTATTACGGAGCTTGACTGGGGAAAATTCATGGTTATGGGATCGTGCACTCGCTCAGGAAGAATTCGCTTATAATGATTCACCGAACTACAACACTGGACAAAGTTCATTTCAGATCGTATACGACATGCATCGTCGCAGAATACATGAGTTACGAAATTTGGGAATGTTGGAGAAGAGAAGTGCTGATGGGGAAGATTTTGCTGAAGCGTTGAGTGAACTACACGAATAGGTGAAATCAAAGTTGCAGGACAACATTCATAAATGCAAACAACAGGTAGATCTAAAGCGGTGAGAAGTCCAATTCAATGTAGGTGATAAATTCCTTTCACACTTATGCAAAGAATTCCTAAGGGTGCGTATAACAAGCTAAAATTCAAGAAAATTGGTCCCTGCAAGATTTTGCGTAAATTCTCAACCAACGCTTATGAGATACAACTGCCACCAGATATAGGAATATCACCTATTTTCAATGTGGCAGACCTGTTCCCATATACTGCCAACCCGGAGGAAGACAGTGTGGTATGGCCAAAATGGAACACCCAAGTTGGATACAGTTCTCGGATGAGGCACATGCCTTTGGCTCAACCCCATGAGATCGAGAAGATTCTCGACACACAGGTAGCCAAGAGGACTCATAGGAGGGAGTCTCTACGATACATTGTCAAGTGGAAGAATTTTCCAATCGAGGACAGTTCGTTGCTCGACGCGGCATAGATACGAAAGGCGGGTTATTCTGTGGAGGAGCTTATGGAACGGAGCCATGAATTTTTCTTATCCTGGGAGCCTGATGCAGGAGCATCTAGCTGATGGGTCATCATGATGAAAGGTTGTTTGGTCTCTGACAGGACTGAAGAGGAATCTGTTAAGTGAACACTATAGTTGTTTTTGTTTATGTTGTTTTCAATTTGATAAAGAACAGTATGTAGGAAGGTAGATGATTAACTAGGTAAATTGTTGCAAGTAATTAATTTTATTTTCATGTCAACTTTTGCAAAATTGTACATAGGACAATAAACAGTGTTTGGAACTAAAATGTGTAACCAACAACAGTTGGAAGAAAACAGTTCCATACAATCATTTAAAAAGAACAGAACACAATTGTAAGAGTTTCTACTTTTGGGGAGAGAGAGTGAAAATCTAATAAAATATCTTTGAGCACACAGATTATTTTCTAACATCTTCTAACTATCTATCTATCTGTCATTCTATTAAATTTCCAAAAACAATGAAAAATCTATTCTCTGTTTTGTTCCACAAACATGTTCACACATGCATTTCTAGTTGCCTTGAATCAAGTAGGCCTACGAATCTAAACGAGTGTGCAGACATAATTAAAGAACATGTTGCAGAAGCAAGGGCATACAATCCCTGAATCCATCAAACATACAAGTGCAGAGGAATCTTGGATGAGTTTACATAATTCGAGCATCAAAATAAAGATAAGACGCAAGTATTTCCAAACAATAAGCCAACCAAATCATACAGGTATGCCTGAAGAGTAAACCCTCTTTTTTCATTTATAAAATAAGCACCAGAAATATCTGTTCGAACATATACAGTTCCAAAACCTCGTTTAAATATACATGCATTCCATATAATAACACTATACAAGGTTCGAAGGGTATCATAGCATGCAGACCTAGAAACCCTATTCGGAAAACAAACCCTATAGTAACTACCCACCAGAGTAACATTGAAAGTCAACGGCCTACGACTACATACAGTTGATGGTCTCAAATAATTGAAACAAAATTACTGTAACCCTAGCCTATGACAACAGAACGCAAGTGATAAGGAAAATATGGAACGACCCTACCCAGGTCTAGCCAGAGCATCGAGGAGCCGATGTCCAAACCCTCTAAGACAAATACACCTGCAACGACATACATTAACCGGAGCTTGTAAGTAATATGTGGCAGAGAATGTAAAGACTGGAGAAAAGAACAAAACCAGGGTTCGAGTTTACCTTGCATAGATAGGCCCTAATCATTGTAGTCACCTAGGGTCACTCTGCTCACGAAGGAGCAAGTGTGCTAGTTTAGCAACATAAAGAGAGGGAAAGACTGATAGCATAGAACATAAATCTTACCTTTGCATTGCTGAAGGAGTTGAAGCCAACACCTTGCGACCACATCCTATTTAAAAAACCGAGGAATACAACCAGAGACTCGACAACAGCCACATAGGAGGATTCAAGACCAAAAGGAGTCGCATAATCCAGCAAATAATCAACATTGATATTGTACATAGAGAGATCTTAGATTCCAACAAGAAAACTAAAGATTCACAACTCGATAGAGAGATTTGGTGTAGACAGAGAAACAAAGACGGAATAACCAGGTTCAAACAGGAGTTCATTACCAGACAGATAAGCCGACGAGTTCCTAGGTCAAGTATCGAGCTAGAGTACCAGAAATAGCATAAATTTACATAGAGACAACCACACAATGTAACCATAATACAAAGCTCTCAAAACTCAAACGGTGTGCATGCAAAATGACTAGAGGTAGGGTTTGAGACCCTCTTACCAAAGCGGAGGTGACAATTCCAAGGAGTGGACACTTATCCATCAATTGTTAGCGCAGGTACAAACCATAAAGGCGGATCCCAAACCAATTATTAAATCATTTCAATCAACCATCAAATAAAACATATCATATGTAATCCAACCACTCATCATTAAATTCTTTCACAATCATATTATTAACGTTTGTAAATGTGACAAGGTTGGGCTGGACCCATCACTAGGGCTTATAATCCCTTGGGCTTATAATAGTAATCCTAAGGTTTAATGTTAAGCCCTTGCATTATACTATTAATTGATGGTTTTATCATATTAATAATCCATTGGGTTTATTAATCTATTTCATTTATAATATCAACCTCTTGAGTTAATAATATTAATCCATAATAAGTATAACAATATATTAAATTTTATAATCTTCGGGTTTATATTATTAATATTTGATTTGACATACTAATATTAGGGTTTATAATATTAATCATACAATTTAATATAAACCCTAGGGTTTATAATCCCTTTGGCTCATAATTATACCCCTAGGGTTTAACACTAATTCCTTAGGTTTATGATCCATTGGGTTTTAATATTAATCCCAAGTGTTTATAATTTTTATGGGTTTATTAATCGCTTGTTTATAATATAAATAATCCCTTGGGTTTATTAGTATTTTGCGTTTACAATACTAACCCCTTGGGTTTATAATATTAATCTCTCGGGTTTATAATATTATTCCCTAATAAGCATAGTATTATATTAAGATTTATAATATTAATCTTAGATTTGATATATTAATCTTAGGGTTTATAGTATTGATGTTATGGTTTAATTTTAACTCCTTGGGTATATGATCACTTTGGTTATTAATATTAATCCCTTAGGTTATTAATATTGATCAATTAGGTTATAATATTAACAATCTCTCTAGTTTATAATATTATTGTCGTAGGTTTTTTAATCCATTGGATTTATAATATTGATCACTTGAGTTTATAATATTAATAATCTGTTGTGTTTATTAATTCCTTATGTTTGCAATATTAATATCTTAGGTTTTGTGATATTATTAATCCATTAGGTTTATAATATTAATAATATCGATAATATCATCATATTATTATAATATAATAATAATTATTAGAATTATTATCATAATTATAATATAATAGTATTATTAATAATATTTTATAAATTAATAATTATTTTTACAAATATGTAAGTATTAATATCAATATTAATATTAAATCCATATCATTGATTTTCTAACGGTATATATCAAACACATTTACTAATGTGGATGTGCAAGTGATTGATATATGCTTATCGACGTATATCAACCATATTTATTAATGTGGTTGTGGTAGTTATTAATACTTTATTTCCTCCTAATATTATCATTCTCTTCTTGTGAGTCGAATCCCTATTCATTATTATGGTGCTATTTAGATGAAGTCGTATATCCCATATTCAAACATGTCTCGATAATTTCTTTCTATTGATTTATGTATCAATAGGAGGTGTCTTTCCATCACAAATTTTGTAAGTGTTGTAAGTCACTGCTCCATTATTTATTTATTTAATTTTCTCTTGATGTATTTAAATTTCAAGGTATGCATCACATTTTTTGGTTTATGATATCTACCACATTATGTTAAATTAATAACAATATCCAAAAATAACACGATATTTTATATAAGTTATTGATTAAGTGAAATTTTGTAGAAGAAATCTATATCATCTTATAATTATAGAAAAAAAAAAAAAAAAAAAAAAATTAAAAACTTGTTTGAATTGATGAACAATTTGCATACTAGTTTAAGGTTAAAATATTATAAAAAGTAAAAACAAAATTACATTAATTTTATTTTTATTTCTTTTACTTTACTCTTTATAAATAAATATTAACTAATTCTTTAAAATAAATATTTAATAATAATAATCACATATATAAATAGATTATATATGTATTCAAAATTAATTAAAAGCTCTCCATACATACTTTGATGCTTTATATTCTTAACAAAAATATATAATAATTTATATAGTTTATATAAATATAATAATTTATATAGTTTATATAAATATAATAATATATGTATTTTATACCGTAATAATTCATTATTGATTATTATTTGATTTTTAATATAAATATATAATAATTTATATGGTTTATATAAATATTAAATATATTTATTTTATATAGTAATAATTCATTATTTTAAAAAACATTTTTCTCTATATTTTGATATTTATTAATTAATATTATATACATAAACATCTTTTATTTAATTCTTAAATTTAATTATTAAAGATTACGAAGATGTCCACATTTTATTTTTTTTAGATTTGAATATATGATCCTTTAACGAAAAAGAAATATCTCTTATAAAAAAGAAATATAAAAGACATATGTTTAATTGTTAAGTTTATTCGCAGTATAATTCTATATATATATATGTTCACTTTCACAACTGTGATTAATTTTAGAAAAATGTTTTATTATTTACATTTTTGGTTTTAATATAAATATTTTATTTTATAACAAAAATATTTTTTAAGAAAAGTAATTAGGAAAAAAATGTATTTTTTTCACTATTTTTGTTTTTATAAATATACATTGGTTTTTCTAACGTGTGTCAGCGGTGGGATGATTGCATGCTTAAGCTTTGATTTGAGAAACCATGTCCCAAGGGCCTCTAAGTAATCAAATTGACTTGAGAATGACACCTAGTTTGGGCCACATCAACCCTTAACACAACTTGTTTTTTTCCCACAGAGTTTCAGAATAGTAGCCTTCACACTAGAAAGTGCATTAACATTACACCATATTACTCTCTATTCTACACTCTATGGGATGTATAAGTAAAAAATATTAAATATAACTTATATATGTATTATTCTCACATGAAGAAACCTTTTACTATACATGTTATCTTATAATACAATAACTCATTAACAATAATAATTAATTTAAATATATTTAATTTAAATTATACAAACACTCAGGTCCCTCAAGAGCTTAACATATCATAAATATATAGAGATATACCTTATTAACATGGTCAACATGTGCAATATATATAGAGAGAGATAATCCTCACTAACATGGTTAATACATGAGAGTTTTAGCCTTCCTATCATCAACTTGTAGGTTAATTGTTTCGTAAATGATCATAGGCATTAATCCATACTAAACATTAAAATACTTGTCATACATCTCAAATTCCTATAATTAAAAAAGTCATAGGAATTATTGACATTATAATTATATGGTAGTTTGTTGAATATATATATATATATATATATATATATATATATATATATATATATATATAAAGTACTTATATGGTTCATATATAAAATTATCTCAAGTTTATTTAATTTATATTTGGAATTTTCTTTTGTGTTAATACTATGAAATGTAAGAGAAGAATAACATCACAAAGCATTTTGAGTTCTAGTTTAGTAGCGTTAAGAGATTGAGTCTGAGGAGGTCTGCAATCTGTGCTAGGGTTTGAGTTAGAGCTTGGCGCTGGTAACCATGGCGGGTCATGGACAAGGGAGTTTTTATCCCTCCTATAGTAAAATAACCATGAACAGAAACAAGGAAACTGATCTGCATCACTTCAAGAAACCAATATAGGTGATAACTGAGGATACTAACACAGGAAATACCAATCCTCATGAACAGAGAGTGAATCATCAGGAAGATAGAAGGGAGAAGAGAAAAGACGGCAAGAGTCAGAAAGATGCACCTCTAATGGTGACAAATGTCTGTAAACCCAAGTCGACCATCTCTCCTAGGGTCATTTTAAGTGACCCAATGCTACAGGTGCACATAGATCACATGATGGAACACACGATCATATGCAAATTTATGGGGATTTGGCCAACGAAGAAGGCCTTACATGCATGGTTAAATATCCACTGGAAACCTAAGGGGGAAGTAAACCTTCACCTTGAATCCAAGGGTTTCTTTACGATGGCTTTCATGATCTTAGAAGATAAAGATCGAGTGTTTGAGGGAGGACCCTATTTCTACACTGATGCAAGCATTTACATGCGACCATGGGTGATGAAATTTGTCCCAGAATGAGAAACATTTATCTCAATACTGGTATGGATATGACTTTACTCTCTTCCTTTAGATTATTGGTTGTTAGAGTCTTTAAAGGCTATTGGCAATAAACTAGGGAATTTTATAAAGATATCATATGTGACATTAGCAAGCAAATACACTTCCTTTGCCCGGACCTATGTGGAAATGGACCTATTGGGGGCTCTCCAAGATGAGATCATTTTAGAATTCTATGATGAAGAATGGGTGCATGTGGTGGATTACGAGCATGTCCCATTTAGATGCCATAAGTTCCATGAACACGAGCACCTTTACAGAGACTACCCATTCAAAAAACTAGAAAGCAACAAAAAAACCACCACAAGTAAATATCCCGAGGGTTTCACCAAGGGGGGGGGTAAGGGAAAAGTAGGAAATAAAACCTAAAGAAAATCAATGAGGATGGACAACCGAGCCACAATAGTTTCGAAATATTAGCAGAAGATATAGGAAACAACAGGGAAAACCAGAAATGGGAAACTAAAACCAATGAGAAGGATAGGGATACTAGCATGGAGTACATACCAGAGAACAACTAGAAATAGGATGGTCCACTGAGCATTATGGAGCTCCACAGGGACCATGAGATGACCTGAAGTGAGGCAGGAACGAAGGATTATGAACTATAGGAGATTTTTGAGGAGGAAAACATGTATCTGGAAAAGTTTCTGAAGCAGGGTATTACCAAAGGATTTGACTCCCTACCAAAAGAGCAGTTTGACAGGGTTCGACAACTCTTCCTATGGCGATCACAGTCGAAGGGTTCTGGAGTCAAAAGAAACCATGAAAACTAGGAAAATAGAGGGATGAAGACAATGGAGGAAACAAAGGGGCACTCTTCCAAGAATTCAGGTAGGAAAAGAGGAAGGAAAAGACAGAGTGAGCTGCTGACAGAATGTGGAAAACTCATGATCAACTCAGGTAAGATGAAAGATCTCACTAGTTACTCTTTTACAAACCTATCTTAATGAAGATTACAACATGGAATATTAGGGGACTAGGGAGTAGAAGGAAATAAATAAATATCAGTAATAGAATAAAAGAAGAAAAATCGGACATGGTTTTCATTCAGGAAATGAAGTGCTCAATGGATAAAATTAGAGGAATCCACAACAAATGGTTAAGCAAGTATGAGTATCTAGAGGTTAAGGTAGGCTGCTCAGCAGGAGGGATTTTGATGCTTTGGCATCACGAAAAACTTGGAATATTGGTTGCAAAAGCATCCAGGAACTATCTTTCGTTGGTAATACAACCTGTGGGTATAATATACATGATTACAAATGTCTATGGACCTCAAAAACTAGAAGACAAACTCAAGCTTCTCACTTCCCTAGAGGAGCTAAGAGAGAGACACCCTGATATACCCTAGATTCTGGTAGGAGATTTCAATACGATCAAATCTCTTACAGAGAAAAAAGGTGGCAGTAAAACACTAGGTAGAGACTCCACTACCTTCCAGAACATTATAAATAACATGAGATTAGTGGATGCTGAAACATTAAATGGCACTTTCACTTGGAACAATAAGAGAGGAGGGGCTTCTCAAGTTGCCTCTAAACTGGATAGATTCTTGATCTTAGAGGACCTATTTCTCATGGGCCTTGACATGTCAGCTCTTATCCTTCCATTTGGAGGTTCAGACCACTGGCCTATCCAACTTGAAGCCATTTTTATGGGTACACCAAGGAATAGACTGTTATGAAACCAACTCAAGAAAAGATAGAAAAGATAGATCAAAGCCTTAGAATTCAGCCTCTTCAAGGGAGCAACCTCCTTTACATTACATAAATGAACAATTCTTGGATGATTCAAATGAAAAACCTCCTTTCTATATAAAGGAGTCTAAGGAGTCACAATATAACCCAGCCGACCTAACAATAATAATATAAAGCCACAAAAATAACAATAAAGGGATTCTATGGGGCATAGTAATAACAATATGGGGATAATAGGGGCACAACAATATTAGTAAGGGATGCAACTACAATAGTAATGGGGTAATCACTATTATTATAGGGACCCAACATGCCCCTCTCCTTCAAAAAAGTGTTGTCCTCAATGCTTGAGTAGTTTTGGATGCTTCTATATAAAATTCTCATCCTCCCATGTGGAATCTTCAGCGGATAATTTCTTCCACTTGATAAGATACTCCGAAATTGATCGATTTCGTAGCTGTCGAGTTATTGTTTCTGTGATTGCTTCCAGTTCCAATATAATTTTTCCTTCTTTTTGAAGTTTTGGCAATATTGTTTGAATTGGGAGCTTGTCATGTATAACCTTCTTTAAACATGAAACATGGAAAACTGGGTGCAATTGAGAAGCTGCAGGAAGCTCCAATTTCTATGCTATAGTACCAATATTTTGCAACACTTTGTAAATACCATAATACTTTGGTGATAATCTATTATCCTTCTTAGCTTGCTTGAGGGACATTTTCTTATATGGTTGTAGCCGTAGGAATACCCAATCACCTACATCAAAAATTCTTTTGCTACAATGTGGATCTGCCTATTGTTTCATTCTATTTTGTGCCAACACAAGGTTATCTTTCAGAGTTGGAGGACTTGGTGTTGATGTTTGATGTGATGTTCCACTACTTGAACCTTAGAATTTTCTCTTAAATATGATGTGATGGATGGTGGCTGATATCCATGAAGTGCCATAAATGGGTTCATTTTTGTTGCTGTATGTAAGGAAGTGTTATACCACCATTTAGCCAGAGGCAACCATTTTACCCATTGTGTTTGTTTATTGGATACAAAGAAACGAAGATATCCTTCCAAACATTTGTTACTATCTCAGTTTGCCCATCAGATTGAGGATGAAAAGATGAGCTATGAGCTAACTGAGTACCCAGACAAGAAAATAATTTTGTCCAAAAATTTCCAGTGAAAATGGGATCTCTGTCACTTACAATAATATTTGGGTTTCCATGTAGCTTTTGAATTGTTTCCATAAATGTAGTAGAAACTGTACTAGCTTTAAATGGATGTGATAATGCATAAGAGTGTGCATGCTTGGTAAGTCTATCAAATACCACCATGATGACAGTATTTCCCTCAGACTTGGGTAAACCTGTGATAAAATCCATTGAAACCTCCTCCCAACGTTGGCTTGGAATGGATAAAGGTTGTAATAGACCCAATGTCTTAATTGTTTCAACTTTATTTCGTTGGCAAACCAAACATTCTGCCACAAATTTTTGAATATCTGATTTAAGGCCATCCCAAAAAAAATCCTTCTTAACCCTGTGGTAAGTTTTTAAAAATCCTGAATGCCCTCCTAAGGGAGAAGTGTGCAATTCCATAAGAATCTTTTGTTTTAGTTGGGAATGATTACAGAGGTATAAGTGATCTTTGTACCATAAAGAATCATTTTGCCAGCTAAATGTATCAGATGTACTGGAACCTTGTTGTAACTTTGGAATAAGTGCCCACGCTTCTTCACCATTCTTCCATTCCTCCCTTGCTTCATTTATCCAATCTGGTTGGATAATAGAAATGGCACACAACAATGCTTCCACATCCTCAGCCTTTCTTGAGAGTGCATCTGCCACCACATTTTGCTTCCCTTTTTGTAGATGATTTCAAAGTCATAACCCAACATCTTTGTGACCAACTTTTGTTTCTCTTCAGAGGATAATCTTTTTTCTAAAAAGTATTTAAGGCTATCATGATCCATTTTTACCTTGAAGTGTCTTCCCATTAGGTAAGGTTGCCATTTCTTAAGTGCATGGAGTATTGCCAACATTTCCTTCTCATGAATAGATTTGTGCAAAAACTTTCCCTTGATTGGACGACTTTCAAAAGCAATGGGTCTTTCATCTTGCATTAAAACAACACCAATTCCATTTTCTGAAGCATCACATTCCACAATAAAGGTTTCTGTGAAGTCTGGTGTAGCTAAGACTGATGCTTGGCACATTGCCTCTTTAAGATGTTTGAAGGCATTTGTTACTTCTAGAGTCCATGAAAATGCATCTTTCTTCAATAATGTTGTTAGAGGTGCTACTATTCTCCCATAATTCTTAACAAACTTGTGATAATACCTTGTCAACCCAAGAAATCCTCGCAGATTATTTATGGATGTGGGGATTTTCCATTCCTTAATGGCTTTAATTTTGCTAGGGTCTACCTTAACTCCTTCATGAGATACAATATGATCTAGATATTCCACCTCTTGTACTCCAAAGAAACATTTGGATCTTTTTGCATATAATTGTTTCTCCTCCAATAGTTGTAGCACCCTGTCGACATGTTCAACATGATCCTTCAAAGACTTGTTGTAGATTAATATATCATCAAAAAATACTAACACAAATTTTCTAAGGAATGGTTTGAAAATGGAATTCATCAAACCTTGAAATGTTGAGGGTGCATTGGTAAGGCCAAAAGGGATGACCAAAAATTCATAATGATCGTCATGAGTTTTAAATGTTTTTTTCAGAATGTCTTTAGTGTTCATTCTAATTTGATGATATCCTAAACGAAGATCCAACTTGATAAGTAAATTGATCCATGCAATTCATCTATTAGTTCATTAATGACAGGAATGGGAAACTTATCTTTAATAGCGAGCTTGTTGAGCTCCCTATAATCTGGACACATGCGCCATGATCTATCCTTCTTATGCACTAATACTACTGGAGCAAAGAAAGAACTTTGACTCGGTTGAATTATACCAGCCTCTAGCATTTCTGCAACCATATGTTCAATTTCACTCTTTTGGGCATAGGGATATTTGTACGGTCTGATTTTGGAGGAACACTTCCTGGAATCAGATGAATAGCATGATCATGATCACGAATAGGTGGGAGACCTTTGGGAGTCTCAAATACCTTGGAATGATTGTCTAAGATTTTTTGGAGAACTAGAGAAATAGATGATTCCAATGTGGAAACATCTAGCGAACATAATTGTGCAATTGCACCCCTTTGTTCCTTTTTTAGAAGCTTTGTCATACCGTTAGAGATGATTATGTTTTCCAGTTTCCCTGTAATACCCTTTAATTCAACTTCCTTTCCTTCCATAGAAAATTTCATGAAAAGTTCTTGAAAATTAAAAGCTATTGTACCCAAGGATTGTAGCCATTGGATTCCTAGTACAAAATCAGCACCTCCCATTGGAATGGAGAGCATTGGGCTAGTCAATAAATATTGTCCCATCGATAGCTTGATATTATGACACTTTCCAGAGAAATTTATTGTTCCTCCATTTGCAACCATCACTTGACAGTCTGGTGCTGGATCTAAGAAGCAATTCAATTCTTTTGCTACCTTATAATGAATAAAATTGTGGGTACTTCCTGAATCAATCAACACTATTACCTTTTTCTTCTTGATTTTTCCTTCTATCTTGATGGTTTGAGGAGTGGTAATTCCTACCAATGCATTACAAGATATGGTCAGATTCATTTCTTCTTTATCTAGGCTTTGTTCCTGGAGTATATCCTCTTCTTTTGACCTTTCTTGCTCCTTTCCTTCTTCCTCTTCGCAATATATGTAGAATAATTTCTTCTCAGCACATTTATGACCTTTAGTGTATTTGCTATCAAAACAGTAACAAAGCCCTTTTGCTCTTTTTTCTTCCAATTGTTGTGGTGTCAACCTTATAGGTTGTTGAAGACTAGGGGCAACAACACTTCCATATTTATAGTTGTGAGTGGTATGCTTCCTGGTTGCCATAATTTTGCTTTCCATTTTTCTTGCTAACTTGAATGCCTTCTCTAATGAATCAGGTTCTCAAATGTGTACATCATGTTGGATATTATCCTTTAAAGTCCCTATGAACACATCAATCCAATGCTCCTCTAGAATATTTTTTACCCTTATGTTCAATTTTTTGAACTCCTCAATGTGCTCCATTATTGAACCCTTTTGTTTGAGACTTATCAATTGGCTAAAAAAAGAGTTGCTTTTTGTATCCTCATAATGTGTTGTCAATTCTTCCATGAAAATTTCCCAAGTGATAATTTGTTTACGAGAGAAAAGCCATTGATACCATACAAACTGATTTGGTTCCAAATATAAAGTTGCAATATGTACCTTTTGTGTGTTTTGCACATTATTGAGATCGAAAAATTGCTCCATCTGTAATATCCATGTTGCGCGATCCTTGCCATCAAACTTACTCATATCGATTTTTGGAATATGGTGGGTCTTCGATCCCACATTAGAGTCTACGAAATCATAACTAACATTTCTTTTGTTTGCATCACGAGTTTCCTTTACTACCTTTTCACCATTAGTAAGTATTTCTTGTAGAAAAATTGTCAAATCTGTCTTCAAATCTGCCATGTCTCTCTTCAAATCTGTCTTCAAATCTATCTTTAAATTGTCCATCTTAGCTTCCACACCCTTTATCTTAGATTCCACTCCACTTATCTTAGCTTCTGTTAGCATTTGTGAGAGTGACATTTGTTGCACTTGTTCTTGTAATTTTGATATATCATGTAGCATTTCTTCCTCTTCTTCATGAGTCATGCTAGAGCTTTCAGGTTGCTTACTAGGTGTTTGCATTTTCTTTCCTCGCAGCATTAGTTACCGATAATAATTCTCTACTATGCCCTTTGAATTCCTTCCAAATAAATTTTCAAGCCAACCTTAAGCAAAAATTTAAAAGAATCTACACACCTTTTTTCACTTTGTAGGAGCTCGATATTTCTTTTGATGTATCTCTATACCTTCAAATAATCCAGTTCTGAAATTGCGACCTACAGTAGCCCTCTATGTCCTCTTTCTAATGCCACCAGTCTAATCCAAATTGGATACTCCAAGGAAGAGTTATGCGAAATCTCCCACAGTGACCTGATTATAGACTAGTTCAGTAGAGCGAACTTGTACGACGTGCCACGAGTCATTGTTTTGACCTTTGGCTCTAAAAAATATATACAAGAAAATAAAGTCTGTCCTCTTTTTGTACCTTCTTACGAAATTTCAATCTGATGCTCAAAGCGAAAGCTATGATAATTTTCCCCAGGTCACCTATTTGGAATGTAATTCAGGAGTTTGCAAAAAGACCAACTTCCTTAGATCATATCTCCGCAAATATAGTGCGAAAAGTTCTGAAATATAGACCCGAGGTTCAACGTGATTTCTTCTCAAATGGTTTTTTTTTTTAGCTTCTGAAACGCCGTAGAAAAGAGTTATAGCACAAATGCCATGATGACTTATTTGGAGCAGCGACACCCTAGAATCCAAAGCTCTGATACTAAATGTTATGAAACCATCTCAAGAAAAGATAGACAGATAGATCAATGCCTTAGAATTCAGCCTCTTCAAGGGGGAAACCTCCTTTACATTACATAAATAAACAATTCTTAGATGATTCAAATAACAAAACCTCCTTTCTATATATATGAGTGTAAGGAGTCACAATATAACCCAGCCGACCTAACAATAATAATATAAAGCCACAAAATTAACAATAGACAGATTCTATGGGGCACAGTAATAACAATATGGGGATAATAGGGGCACAATAATATTAATAAGGGATGAAACTGCAATAGTAATGGGATAATCACTAGTATTATAGGGATCCAACATAGACCTTTTATGTTTTAAAATATCTGGCTCTCTCACCCTAACTTCACAAACAACATTGAGAAATGGTGGGTGGAATAGTTTCCCTTTCAAGGCACTAAAATGTACATGCTACAACAAACAATTAAACACATCAAAGCCAGACTCAAAGATTGGAACAAAAATCAGTTTGGCAACATTTTGAAAGCCAAAAAAGAAGTTGAACAAAAACTTCAAGGGATTAATCAGCTTATGATCACAGATGGCTTTACCGAGGAAAGGAATACTAAAGTTGATGTTCTTCAAAAGGAATGGGATGATAGATGCAGGAAAGAGGATATTTTCTAGAGACAGAAATCAAGAGTACGATGGATTAAAGAAGGGGAAAGAAACACAAAATTTTTTCATAAGTAAACTTTGAGTCACAAGTCACATAAAAAAATTTTGAAACTCAGAGATTCTCAAGGAAAGGAGCTCATCACCCACAAAGAAATGGAATTTGTCCTAGTTCAACACTTCCTTAACATTGCAAAGGAGCCTCTCTTAGGCAGGTCACAGTTTATTAATAAATTCACAAGGTACATCCCCAAGATGGTAACAAGGGAAGACAATCATAATCTCAATAGGCCAGTATCTAAAGATGAGGTTAGGGAAGTTATCAACGAGATGAAAAATGGGAAACCTCCTGGCCCGGATGGTTTCAATGTGGAATTTTTCAAAGCATACTGGAAAATAATCAAACAAGAAATCCTTAATGTAGTTGAAGACTGAAGAAGATCCAGATCAGTCCTGAAGTCTTTGAATTCCTTTTTCATAGCTTTGGTTCTAAAGTAGGAAAAAGCCATCACATCAGACAAATTCAGACCCATATGTTTGTGTAATGTGGTGTACAAAATCATTTTCAAAGTGATCACTAACAAAATCAAGCCCCTTCTTCCAGCTCTTATCTCAAAGGAGAAAACTGGTTTATGTGGAAGGAAGATAGAACAATATCATTCAAGCTCATGAGATGGTACACTTTTTGTAAAACAATAAGAAATCTAGAATGATCATACAGCTTGACCTAGCGAAAGCTTATGACAAGATAAGCTGGTATTACATCAAAAAAATGCTAAAAGCTTATGGTATTGACTACAATTAGATCAGATGGGTCATGGCCCTTGTATCCACGGTCAGGTTTTCAATCCTGCTTAATGGATCACCCTCAAGAACATTCCTAACTTCTAGGGGTCTAAGACAAGAAGATCCGATATCCCCCTTCCACTTTGTGCTCATGATGGAAGGGCTAAGCAGAACGATAAAAATGGCAAGTGCTATGGGAAGAATCCAGGGTTTGAAACTCACCACAGATGGTGCAGCTTCAACTCACCAACAATTTGTGGATGACACTATGTTGCAAGGCATTCCCACGGTCAGGGAAGCCCAAGCTTTTAAACAAATCCTGAATGACTTTACCATGGCTGCTGGTATAGAGGTAAGCCTTGACAAATCAAAATATTTCTTTCTTAACACTGACATTTCTATTTAGAGAAACCTTACCAGAATTCTAGGGTTCCAAAGGGATTAGTTACCCTCTAAGTATCTTGGAATGCCCCTTACAAACAAACCTCTAAGCAGGGGAGTTTGGGAGCCGGTCATTAACGAACTTCACGATAGGATCCAGAAGTGGACTTGTAGATCTTTGAATTTAGTAGGGTGCCTTGTTCTCACAAAATTTGTCCTATAGGCCATACCCATTTTGATGATGTTAACTCTTCCCATTTCTAATGAAGCTTTGCAAAATATTAGGAACATCGAGAGAGATTTTCTTTGGTGCCATCGGGAAGAGCAAAAGAAATGGGATTTGGTAGCTTGGATAGGCTGTGCAAACCTAAGGCCCATGGAGGTTTGGGGCTTCATGCCCCCGAAACCCTTAGTAGAGCTTCAGGTGCAAATCTTTTATGGAGGTGGTTCAAGGATTCAACATCCCCATGGGAAAAGCTTTGGAAACAAAAATATGTACAAAATTGGTAGGAGAGGGATCATATTCGAATGTTTAGGCTTATCAAGGGCTCCCACATTTGAAATCTTTCTTGGGAAAATAGAGGCATTGTCTAGTAGGAAAACTTCTAGGAGATCCGAGGTGGGGACTTGGGAAGATTTTGGGAGGATAACTTGCAACAAGAACCAAACCTATTTAGAGAAGAACTAACCAAGCTCAATAATGAAACTGACAACAAAGGTTTATGCATGGTAAGTGATTTATGGGATCAGGTAAGGAACAATGGAAAATGGTGAACTTGGAAGGATCTAGGCTACAGGGAAGAGAGCCCTTTGAAAGCTCATGAAAACTCTCTTGCTATGGACTTAGAACAAAGGAAGATTTTGGTTCCATCCTCATCTGACCAACTAATATAGGGAAGAAACACAGAAGGTAACTTTAACCTCAAAGAATCCAAGTAGATATCCACAGGGTGTGATTACCAATACCTTGATAAGGCATGGAAGGACCTTTGGCAGAACCTGCACTGGATGAAAATAAAGATGTTCATATGGTTGGTTCAACAAAAGAAAATTCTAACCTGGGAAAATATTTTGAAGAAAGGTTTTGCTGGCCCATCCAAATGCTATTTGTGTGGTATAGAAGAGGAGACAATAGAACACTTACTCAACCTTCGCCCTTTCACCTCAACCTTGTGGGATTGGGTGGCCTCAGTCTTCGGACAAACTAACAAGGATGGACTCAGTATTACCAACACTCTGAGGAATTAGAGAAGAAACTTCCCAGGCAATGAGCTCATCAACAATGCTTGGACTCTAGTTCTAGGCTTCCTAATCTGGGATGTCTGGAAAGAACGCAATGGAAGAATTTTCAAAAGCAAAATTGGCTCAACCTAGAACACGATGGCACAGATATTAAGACAACTCAAAGATGCTATTGGTGCCATGTTAAGGACACCTCCTGAGGAACCGACTCTGCCCCATGACAAGCATATATTACTGCAGTTGGGTCTCTAGTCACAAGTTCCCCAGAGCATTAGAAGGAGATAAGCTATATAAATGTTGATAAAGACTTTTGGCAACCTCCACCTCATGGTTTCTAGAGAATTAAAATAGATGGAGCTTCTAAAGGTAACCCAGGGATGACTAGGTTTGGTGGGGCCATCAAAGATGAGCAAGGGTGCATAAACGATATCTTACATGGTCATCTGGGAATGGCTACAAACAACATGGTGAAGTTCATGGGCTTAGATCAGTGCCTAGAAATACTAATTGAGTCAAATTCTCACAATGCATATATTGAAGCTAACTTAGAATTGGTTATTAATGTGGCAAAGCAGATCTATAATGGAAAAGCACCTGAAAAAGTATCCAAACATTGGCGACTTTTTCAGGTCTTTCAACGCATTCATTCCCACCTACAAACCCTCAAACTAGCCAACCTTGTTCATGTGCGAAGAAAATCCAATATGCTAGGTGATCGTCTGGCGAATGAAGGAGTGGTTTGCAAAGAAAGTTACAATAGGTATGCGTGGGATTCAACACCCTTGTGGAATTTGTGGGAGGATTGTCAAAGATAGGCAAACAAAGACATGGAAAACATTTATAACATTAGCTTTGAACAAGAAGAAAGACTTGTGGAAGCCGGAGAAAGCGGGGTTGTAAGCCTTTCTTAACCGTTTGATTTAAAAAAAAGGTGGGAGGGGAAAAATAGAGAAGAAAATTGCGCAAAACAGAGCTTTAGGGGAGAGGCACTTGGTAATCAACAAGCCTCTAAGTAGATCACTGGCCACGGATCCTGACTGCCTTTGCAATCATATGGCCATCGGGTGATAAAGTAATCAGAGGATAACCACAAAAATGGACATGATGCTTTATAGGTAAGTGTTTTATTTTCCTCATTGGGTCTGAAAAGGAGGTTAAAGACTGTGCAGGTTTCCGCTCTGATATCTTGGAGGAACGTCAGATCATCAAGGGCTTTAGTGTACAGGTTTCAGGTTTTAAACATGCTTGAAACATATGTTTCAAACTAGACCTAGACTTTCTTTAAAATCTGGCTCACTTTCCTTATTGGGTCTGAGCACTGAGTGAAAGGGACACTTCTTGCCAAAATTCTTGCTTCGTGACGTCATATATCACGAGGTCTTGGATGGATATTGTTTGTAAGCCTCAGATTCAGGGTTTTAGGTTCTTTTTCGGGCTGTGTAGTTGGTTACCCTTTACAGGGTTAGCCTATGTTGGTCCTAACATTGTAAGGCCTTATAAATTATGTAATATTTCTTTTGGTTATTAGAAGGCTCCACTCTTATTTGATCGAAAGAAAAATACTATGACATGTAAAATTTTAGGGATTATCATTTAACCAATAGTCATTTTATTCTCATTCTTGAGGTATGACACATACCTCAACAACTATAGAAATATAATCATGTACTTTTCATCTGTTATAGAACCCATCTTCAACTCATAGGATTCGTTGGACTTTCCATCATAATATCTCTTAGGCAAGTATTTCTTCCTAAAGAGTCTTTTAAACTCATGCCAACTCAACTCCTTTGTCTTGATGCCTCTAACGCACTTCACATCTTTGCACCAGATATCCACTTTTCCCTTGAGATTGAAAATAAATATCTTGGCGTTCATATTATGTATATGATCATGCAATTCAAAGAACTTCTTCATCCCAAGGAGCCAAGCTTCTTCATCTTCTAGTTTCTCCACATCCCCATCAAAAGTAGGAGGTCTTGCTTTCTTGAAGTCATATGGAAAATAGAACTTCTCACTCCTCCTATAAGGATTATGGTGGTAGTGATGATGGTGTTTCTCAGAACCAAGACCAGAATAAAACCCATAAGCACTACTCCTACAAGATCTATCCAACTACCTCCAACCTCTGACTGTGTCATTTTTGTCCAAACTGTGTCCTGATTAAGAACATCTACCATATGCTCCATTAGTTCTTTCCTCTTGTCCATGACTGATTCCTTACTATCCATGTCTCTAAAAATTTGATAAGGTCTGAAGGATCACTACATTAACCTCTACTTTATTTTCCTGAGCTCTCGCAAGACTTTCCTGTGACTCCTCTACCCTATTAGTATCCGCCTTGAAATTGTTGATCTCTACCTTTAAAATTCTCCATCTATCTACTAAATCAGTATAATACTCTTCTCCTTATTGCTCATATAATTTGTAAAGAGAGTCACATGAGCTACAATCGACCATTTTTTCATCATATCTGATCTTCTTCTTCATGCAAACCTCCCATGTTAGATAAACCAAATAGAAACATGATCAAACATAGCTTAATGAAATTTAGGTGAGGCTATTCATCTACACTAATAAATCCATAATGCATGCATAATGGACAAATATACAACTTGTATGCATGCATACAGTCACATCTAGGCCATCTAGTGCAAGTGTTTCAACCTTGAACATTTGATACCAACCTGTAATGCCTCTGCCCACATTTACCTAACCTCACAAGCTTGCAAGGCTGAACATGAGATGAAAGTTACTATGCGTGACCCGATTTCAAGATG
This sequence comes from Pinus tabuliformis, assembly GCA_031772625.1. Classification (NCBI taxonomy): domain Eukaryota; kingdom Viridiplantae; phylum Streptophyta; class Pinopsida; order Pinales; family Pinaceae; genus Pinus; species Pinus tabuliformis. The sequence continues at coordinate 992,294,441 of CM062807.1, read as the reverse complement.
CACTTATGGAAAATGGGGTCCACATGTCTAGAATTAATAGAAAAAACTTAGTGACATAGGATCAATCTGTTATCATCCTAACTTGACTCAACTTTACTTCTTTTTAGTTATGTTTCCTTAAATTGAAAACATATTTCTATTTTTGGTATTTTTTCAAGTTTTAAACTTTCGAGGCTATTTTGAGGGCCTAAACAATATTTTTCATGGGAAAGAGAGGGATCAAGAATGTGCAAAAATTTCTTTCACAAATTTTTCTTGTCCTTCTCATGAAGATCTTCGAAACAAAGTATTATGACAGTCAAACATACATCATATGCCAAAGATGCAACCCCTCGAAATTGGAGGTCTAGATTACGCACTTACACAAACACTTTGTGTACATTGTATGTGTAGGACATAAATACATATTTTTTCACTCATTCAATAAGCTCACTATAGAATCATGAGGATGAATAAATGTGCTCTCATGCTATTTGTAACAACTCTTATTAGCCCATGTATTCATAAACCATTTAATAACTTATCAAAACAGTCGAGAGCCACATATAGAATACATCAGATAACCAACATATAAATAGAATGGAAACCATGGAAATTCATCCATAATGTCCACATGATAACTAGGTACAAGTGCTCATATAATATGTAACATACCTGAAGTTCAACCCAAGAAAAGTAAATTAATACTACTATAATTAGCCAAGGACAATAACATTCCCATTGTCATTCCATATTGATTTTATATAGGCTATTTGATTGAAATTCCTTTAAGTCGCTGATCATACTCTTATGCTTATAATGTTTACATTTATTAGGTGTCTCATCAAAAGTGATCCTTGTACTCGTACATAGTATTTTTGTTTCCTTAGTTCTATTTTATACTTCACCAGTTCCTAAATTTGACAACAATCTTTCTATACCTTGCATTTATATTGTTCCACCGTAGGACTTCAATGTATATTGAACAAGCTTGAAAACTTTGTATAATATTGATTATCTATACTTATATAACCACTTATAGCTCTAGCCCTTTTTTATAAACCACACATATATTAACTTATCAACATGGTCACATTTTAAACTATGCTATGATGAATCTATAGCTAACATGTGGGGTATATGAGGGTTTTTGGTCCACTGTTGCACACTTGGCACTAAAATCCATCAACCACTTGAGATATGAAAATGTGACAAATTGTACTTGTCACTACCAATGGTGAATATATTTCTAACCCAATAAAAGGGTGGATATTGATTAGGGTTTAACCAAATCATTTCAGCCCACTCCTCTCCACGTTATTCAGTTTCAATTGTGCTATGGGTTTCACAAGAGCATCGCTCTTGGGTTTGCCAAGGAAATTTCTATTAGGGTCAAAGTTACTAGACATTTTGGCTCTTCTTACTCCTAAAATTTCATTACCAAGGATGCCTTCAAGACTCTTGTTGGTCCCTTGATCGTTTTCCACATAATTTATCATTCATTATTTCTTCTTTATTTTTCTTGCATGTTTTGATTTTTTCTTTTGGTTTTCACCCTTTTTCTGCCATAATAGAACCAACTTGTTTTCTTGAAATTTTTATATTTTCCAGGTATGAAGCACAAAAAGTGGCTTCCAGATCTAAAAAAATTTAGGCATGTGACATAAGGTTTTTAATTTCCCTTTTAGAAGTAAAATATTCACCATTTCTCATGCATATTTTGGAACGGGTTTTTCTTATAACTCACTCCTTACACAGAGTCAATTTCGATTGATCGCTTAATTTTTATGTCATATTACACTCTCAATGATTGGTATTGAAGTTTGGTGTCCCTCTGAGACAAGGCTACATGTATTTCTTTTGGTTTAACTGAATCCCATCCACAATTTTTTATTTTTCCTATACATAGTTCGAGTATTTCTCCTTCATTCCCACTTATGTGTTATTCTTTTCAGGTTTAATAGTATCCTTAGAGCATTGGTTTGGCATTATTGTGCTCACATGGAGCTCTTGGAGTTCTAGAAATAGACCCCAAATATCAAAGGTGAAATGAAATTTTTATATTGTTGTTACCCATATCTTGGATTGCAATATTGGCTTCCATTATTTTCTTTCCAATTACTCAACCTTATTGTACTGTGTTTCTTTTAACTTATTTTTTGTGAGTTAAGGAAATATAAATTATTCTTCCCACTAGGTTACAAACTAGAGAGGATTGTTGATAAGTTAATTTTGATTTCTCAATTGCATATAAGATGTCTCTCAACCACTTATAATATCAATAATTTGAAGTTTCCTTGTTTTCTCCCATGCTAATTATCCTTCAGCCCTATAGGTGCACACAATTTTTGGAAAAGAAGAGTTTTCATTCCCAAAAGTATGTATAATCCCTTCTAGTTTATTTTCCTTCCATATTAATGGTCTTGAGTTCATTCAAAATATAAGTTCGATCCTTACTCTATCCTAGACAATTTTGATTATAGGTAAGGGATTTAACCCAATGGTTATTTATATTAGTTTGTAACACTATATTAAAGTAGATGATCTTACAGGTTGGAACATTCAGTTTCTCACTCCATTTTGATACTCCCATGGATTATCATTATAAATTTATCCCAATGGAATCTATGTTTTCTTCAATTTTCAGTTTCACAACCCTACCGGGTTATATCTTAGAAATTATGAAAATTATTTGACAATTAGCTTATATAATCATCGTTGTTCTATGTAGGCTAGAGTAAGTTTTTTTCAACTTGAAATTAAACATATATATGCTTACAATAGAACATAGAATATATATGGTTGTGTTAATTTATGTATTGACGATATATTCACAACAGAAAGAAGCACCTATATATATTTTCCCCTTTATGCCAAAAGTTATTTATCTACTCTATCCATTATGGTTAACAATGTACTCATTATCGCTCTAGCTATAAGTGTATATGACACCCTGGTGAAATTCTTTGTTACAATTTTTCATTACATGTTTAACTGGAGTTAAGTGTTGGCTCCCATTAGTATTCATTACATAATTTTTTTCACTACATTTGTATTTCAATACAATAACCTTCTCTTATCTATGCAATGGTATCTTACATGTGCAATGGTATTTACTGATTTATTAACTCATTTCTAAAATATTGTAAAAGATTGATCGTATGTTTCTCCATAATTTTAGTACCTTGGGCGTGAAACTTAAAATTTATCAAAGCAAACTACAAAACTTTCTCTTTCAAATAAAAAATGCGTTTGATACAATAATATTCAAAGGATTACCTCTAAGGGTAATAGTTAATATTTACTTATTCATGGCATGTATATTTATTTAAGAATATTCCCTCCTTTTAATGTTAATGATAGGCATACCATTCCACTAATATACAGGTTTATTCATTCTATTGAATTCACAAGTAGAATACTAAACACAATTAACTCATAGAAATACATTAGTATCCATTTCTTCCTTACCCAATGAGGTGATTTGTTTTTATACTTTCTTTTTTCATTTCTTATACCAAAATTGTGTTCATAGGTCTTCAATAGAATCAACTACAATTTCAACAACTTAGCACTTGTGTACAAAAATTAATTTTAGTTCCTTTCTATCTATAGTATATCTTACATATATGTACATATCATTGTACAAGTATAGGAATGCAGTGAGGGATTCTCATACTAATTTCCAAATTAACTTCATTAAACACACTTTCCCATGATAGGTTGAAACGAAAGGTATTCTTTGACACCTATGTATAGAATTGTTTTGTTTTACTACTAAGTATTTTATCATATAACAAGCTATAAAATAAACTATAATTTTGTTCTTGAAAATTGTATAAGACTAAAATTCTGCCAGAATTCTTGTAACTATTTTTCCCATGTACAATTCTGAGTTTATATACATTAACTCATTTTTATTTAAACAGCAAGAATTTTTATTTTGCATGAGAAAAACATCTCAACTTCAAGGTTGGGTACTAATCCACACAATAATATCATTGGGTTAATCATGAACAAAGATAGTAGTATTATTTTTCGACCTACGCATACATACTTTATTCTACATTTAAATTAATTTTTATTTTTCATTCTACATTTAACTTTTTATTTTTTCTTCAGAAAATTGTTACAAAACTTCAATTATAAAACTTATCGATATCGAACATATTCTTGACTGTGTTACTCAAAACAAATAAAACATATAAATCCATATAGTTATGCATGCATAACTAATAACACACAAATGAATATGAAAATTTCACAATCCAACTGAAATTATCAATGTAACTATTTCAACCTAAATCTATAAAATTGAAAATATAGACACGTTTACTTGTAATTTAAGATTTCGGGAATATATGGGAAAGAGGCACATTCCACCGAACCATGAACTGGCTTCATCAGTTCCCCCTAAGCTAAGATCTTATTTGCTTTGGGAATCAACAACATCTTTGATTCCTAGGTGGTTTATTTTTATAGATTTTTATTCCCAACATATTTTAGAAGTGTCTTTCTTTAAGGTTAGCCAACCTTTTGCCTAAGACTTTTTTCTCTAGTTATTTTTTTAAATATACATTTATTTTTCTTTAAAACATGCTTTTCTCTCCCACAATGCTTTTTATTCCTCCACACTTAGTATTTCTCTCCAATTAAGTGATTAGAAAAATCTTTCTTGCCCATTAGCTTAATTCAATTTCTTTTATTTTTATCCTAGGTATTTTTAGGAGACATTTGGGGAAGGTCCATCATGTGGACTTGACTACCACAACTTTTTCTAATATGGCAAGAAGTCTTCTACACTCTAGTGCTCTTTCCTAAATAGTTCCTAGCAATTTTTTTAATAACTCAAAAATAATAATATAATCACATCATGACATGAGTATCATCATGACTTACATTGCAATTAAATCCAATAATATTTGAATGCCTAAAAATAGTAACTGTCTAAAAAACATAGTCATTGGGATGTGACATTTCCCCCCCTTTTAATAAAATACTATCCCCAATGTTCCCTCAATTCCATCTTTTCTTGAGATTGAAAGGAAATTCCTCCATTCATTATGTCATTTCTACAACCATTTCTTCTATACTAAGTGCTCCCTCTTTACTTTATTTTAAGAAATGGATCAATTCTGAAGTAAAAACTCTCTTATATTCATTTTTTGCTCCTTCCCTAGCATGTTTTCATACATTCTAGACCTATTCTTACTATTATCACTCATGCATTCCACCTGCACCGAACAAAATTATCCATATGAACCCAACAAGGTGAGCATGTTCAAAATAGCAAACAATAAATACCAAGTGACATGGTTGCCATTCAAAATATGGAATTTCCACTTTTCCTTCCATATCACTTACACAAAGGCAATAATAATTAATGGAATACTTGCATAATTATATTTTATAATTATTGTTTTTATACCATCATATAAAATACACCTTTTTCATTCATACTTAGGTTTAGTACATCCTCTTATCTCTGCCTTTGTCATGGTTGTTATACTTCGTCAATTTCATTCCAAGGTGGACTTAGTCAAGTCCATTATTATGGTTCTACCCATTGATGAGGAATTTCACAATACTACATAGATAATTAAGGGTTATCTTGATGTGTTCAAGTGTCATGGTAAAAAGAAAATGTAATTTTCCCAAATCTACGACACTCCTTATTTTACACATCCATTATTTTTGTTAACTCATTCGCTTGACCTTTCCAATTTGGTTTGCATTGTAGTTTTTTCTTTTCTATCGATTCCATACATCTTCAAACCTATGTGTACATATATTAAACCATACATTAGCTAGAAAATATTAAGTTTAGGGATTTTCCTGCACCACTCTATTAGGTTCCTCCAAAAATTCAATCAACATTCCCAGTTTATCCCATGATATTCTTCTAATCAACCACTTTTACGGTCATTTTTCTTTCAGTAACGATCTTAATTTGTGAAGTTTCTATAGAAATAACAATAGTTATCTCTAGTCCCATACAATTTTTGAGACCATTTGATTGCTTAAATTGATGCCAACCAAGGACTCTGCATTCCCCTATTAGGGTTTATTTCAATTCCGCTTTAGGGATTACATGTTTCGAGTCGTCCTTTTAGCTTTGATCCTTTTTTTGCAAGGCTGACAATTTCTGCATTTTTTTGTACTGTTTTTGAGTGCCTTTGTGTCTTTCTAGCTTCTTAGGTCGTGAAAATGTGACTATTACTATTATTTTCATCTTAATATTCTCTAATTATACTACCCACTTCGTTATTTTCGGGCTAATGTTTCCTTCAACCACAATTTACGTTCATATTCTATTTCCTCCTCTGTATATATGACACATTAAGCATATATTTAGTGTATATAGCTGTCCACATTTTTTTCTAAGTTAATCTCCTGTCATCAAACTCTCTTGGTTACAACTTGTTTACCATGTATTTTGTATGTTTATGAGAACCGTCTTGCTTTTCAAGTTTCCAATCAATAATATGTTTTCCCTTTTCACAGCCATGATAATTTCCTCTTAAGGATTTCCTCTCTCTCTCCCTCTCTCTCTCTCTCTCTCTCTATATATATATATATATATATATATATAGACATATACATGTTACACTAAAATTTGTCACCATGACTATTTGCAGACAGTATGGCTCCATCAATAACCATACTGTCCTCCTTGGCAAGTCTTATACCTCTGCTCCTCATGTCAAACTCCAAAAAAGAGAGAAAGCCTTTAAAAACTCAATATAACTCTGGTTCCGCACTTTCTCTTTCTCTTACCTGCACAGCGTGCACGCACCTCAAGTACATAATACCTGTGTACTTGTACGCTCTGTCTGTAAAGGGGTGGGTGCGTGCCCCTGTAAAAGTCAAAAGGCGCAAGTTTTACTTCAAAAAACTTACTTGCGGTCGATTCTAGAGCATTCTAGAAGATGGTTTGATGTGGATTGAGCGCCTCCAGATGGTTCATGCATCCCAATGAAAGAGGAACTTATCCCATGAAGAGGGGAACTATCCCTTTGAAAGAGGGGCTTATCCCATTGATGGTGGACCTGTTTAACTTCCTCCAAGGCATTATAAATACAGGCATTGGGCCAGAGGGAGGGGAGGTTGAAAGCTGAACATTCCTAAGGGTAGATGCTGCTGAAATTAGGACTCCCTTATAGAGCTTGAGAGGAGATATTCCGTTCCTTTCTTACCTTCATTTGGAAGTGGGTGAGCTGATCAAAGTAGAGGAGAACTCTTGTTGGACCCTGGGAGGGACCTTCAGAACACCAAGGCACCGGTTGTAAGGTTTCTTTTGTTTCCAATTAATACAATTAAGTTCATTTTTCTCAACAAGTTGTTATATATAATTTGTTTCATAAACTCCTTGGTCTTTATGATGAATATGTTTTATTATATGAGTTATTCAGGTGCTATGTAATCGTTTGCTTGTTAGTGTATGCAAGCTTCAAGGAGAAGGAGTTCATCTGGATCGAAGAGGCTTGGCTGCTAAAAACATCGTTGGACTAAAGGTAAGCCTTAAACATCTGGTTGCTTTTATTTTAAATGCATATTTAGGGAAAGATAGTGCTTGATTGTTTTGTTTGTCACTAGAAAAGCCTTTTTTTCTAGGGAGGTTGGTTTTGTCCACAAAATTGACTCTTTCCGCATGACAAAATGGTGACCATACTGGGGAATCCATGGATTTGATTGATTTCTCTTTTGATTGATACTTTGATTTGAGAAACGTTGATTTCTTTCTAGTTTTTGACTGATTGACTATGAATTTTGGTAGAATAGCTTAGGATTGAGTTAGTTTTTTATTATTCTTGTTTTTGAGAGAAGTACGCACCCTCTGAGTTAAGCACAATGCGTACCTGTACGCACTTCTGCTTTGCACACAGAGCGTGGCCACACCTGTGCAAACGGGCTGCCTGCGTACCCTATCAAAAGTGTAGAAAATTTCAATTTTTTCCTTTTTTACTTATTAGATCTTGTTTATAGCTTATTTGTTGCTGCCCAGATCCACTGGTTACCTGTCAGAAGCTTTCATCTAGGTTTGTTTCATTAGCATCAAGGGTTTTAGTGAAGTTCATAGAAATTCTAGCCCTAGGATTGATTTTTGTATTGGTCTTGTAGTGACTCTGGATATAGAAGTTGTAAAAACCTTGGATATCCCTGATCTTTTCAGTCTTCGTAGGAGTCAGAACATTCGTAAAATCCACCTTTGTGAGAAATCGAGAAGGCTTGTTTGTTAAGCTGTGAATTTCATTCTTAAGAAAAAGAACAAGAGCTTTTTATTTTTGTTTTTGACTGATTTATGAATCTGCATGAATTAGTCCTTGGTTGAATTATAACCGAGTAAAACAACCTGGAATTATATTTTGTAGGATTTTACCTCATTGGATTTGTTTTTAGGTAAATTTCTGTTAGATTTTCATAGATCTTAAAATTGATTTTTGTTAAGTAGTTTTACATGCTTTGTTAAAATAGGAAAAATACAAAATCTCTTTTGAAAAAAAAAGTTTGTTTTAGTAGCATTTGAAGTCTTTGAAAAGAGAAAGGAAGTCTTCATGAAATAATTAGTGGTCTTGTGTTGTGTGCTTTGGAAAAGATAAAGAGATTTTTTCTTTGATTTTCATTGCTAAGAAAATTGTCTTTATAAATTTTGCATTCTCCAACTCTCTTAGCTAGGGAATTCATTGAAAAGGAAAGATTGTTTTTCATCCTACGTGCATCTTTTTAGTGGATTTGAGTCGAGTCTACACATCATAAGTTTCATCTCCGCTACCTTTTGTCCTAAATAAAAGCCATAAAAAATAACGCTTAAAGTAAAATTAACTTAGTAACTTTTTATTTACTAGGGCTCTGATACACCAACATAGATCAGGCTAGTGTCTTAGAGTAGGAGAGTAATAAACTCTCCAAGACAGTAAAAACAAACAAGTAGCTTATCTTGTGGTAGGATAAATCCAATTGTTACATTTATGCTCTAGGAAAGCTCCTCTTAAACGAGAAGCACGAGATCATGTCCGAACCAGTGAGGGAATCAATCCTCCTTCATTGGGAACGATGCCAGATATGCACGTACTACAAATGGTAAACCTCAGATTAACCATTGTCGAGGAGCCTGGGGTCACTTGTCGGTAAACCTTGGATTATTGTCAAGGAGCCGGCAAGGGGATTGAGCTTGTTACTCTGCCCTTGCGTGCGTATCGGATCGTAGACTGTTCCCCCAGGTAGATCTGTTGCTGTTGGTGACCTTAGTGACTATTATTTTTAGGATTCTTCCTAAGGTGACGGTGGAGGGAAGATCCCACTGTACCTGGAGCAGACGGCGGCTAGACTCACTTGGATTTTCTAGGGGGTTCACTTCACTCGAGACGGTTAAAGTGGAGGAACTTGGTCCAGTCTATTCATTAAGCAGGTTGCTGAGGTCACTGTTCCACCCGCCATTTCTGTACTGAATTCTGCGATGTTGGATTTCATCACCAACTAGTGTTTTCGGTCCGGAAAGTTACTGTTTGTGTGTGGTTTGACGCCCTAGATTCTTTAGGCGTGTGATTCGAATTTGTTTGGTTCTTTAGAGACTTTAGGTGGTTTGCTTTAAGATTTTACTTTGTTTGCGTGTGCAGTAGTTAAAAGTTTTTAGCTGTGGATGAATTACCAAGACAGTCTCGTAGACTTCGGGGCCAGTCTCCGGAGGTTGTAACCGTTGCTGATTTGTTGAGGAAGTCCCATAGACTTCGGGGCCAACCTCCTGAAGAAGTCCCGAGTCATTACGAAGGTTTGAAAGTCCTCGTAACTCCTAGTGGCAGTAAAGTAGGGTCACCTGAAGAAGGAGAGTCTTCGTTGGTCGTTCATCCTGATTACCAAACTTTAGAAACAGGTTATAATCCTGAAGCTATTTCGGTTTCCGAACTTGCTGGTAGCTTTTCATCTACTAGTGATATAGGCGAAGAACCTGAGATATCTGAACCTGTTACTCCAACATCGGGGTTTGTCTCTCAAACTTCCAGTGCTCCTAATTCACCTAGGGTAGAAAGAGTCATCACCGAAAGTCTTCCTTCTGGTTTGATAGCTATTGAAGAAGTTGCTCCAGAAGAAGAAATAGGCATCCCTATCCCTGAAAATCAACCTGTTATTGATCTAAGGGAGCGTGAATCAATTTTTTACAGTCCACCTAGAAGTATTACTTGGTATCTTTCTTTAATTAATTATTTGGAAAACCCAGGGTTAAGTTTTTCTCCACCTCATGCTCCTTATCCACCCAGAGGTCTTTATACTCCTGTAAATATGTCTGGTCAGTCATCCATGTTTACTCAATCGCCTGAATCCTTTTTGTACGGCGGTCCTTCTGTTCCCTCTGGGTATTAGTCACTTTCTGGTACTTTTGCGGGAGCATCTCCTCAACCCATTGAACATGGGTTATTAGCTGGAAACAATGGTAATAAACCATTGAGCGTAGAAGACATTCTCATGATGTCAGGTTCTATTCCCAATTCTCAACCTCAAGGTGGCCAGTTACCGCCTGGGGGGCAGCCTCAATTGACACCTGGAGGGCAACCTCAAGGTACACAAATTTTTCTGGGGGGAAACCTCAAGGACAGTATGTACCCATGGTGCAGTACATTCCTCAAGGTCAACCCCAGCCTCAATATGTACCCCAAGGTCAACCTCAGTATCAATTTATACCTCAGGGTCAACCCCAGTATCAGTACATGCCTCAAGGGTATCTACCCCAAGGTCAGTACTCGAACCAAGGTTTCCAAGCACCCCAAGGTCAATCTTATGTTCAAGGAATGGGAAATGTACCTTTCAATTATCAATCCTACCCTCAACCTGATTATGGTCCCCCATATCCTCAACCTGTAATGGGTCCATACCCCGGAATGAACTTAGTGTGGGATCCATCGCAAACTCAACAGGTGTTGCAGCCAAGTGTACAGTTGTCATCTCAAACTGGACAACCCTTAGTTTCTGGTTCACCCCAGCAACCAGTCCAGTCTAATATTCAAACTTTTGTACCTTCGGTAGTTTCTCATTCTGGGCCTATTGCACCTAGTACTCCATCTCAAACGACTGCTGCAACTGCCGCAACATCTGTTCAATCTACCCCACCTACTTCTGGAGTATCGACAGCTCCGGTTTCTACTGTCTCTGTATCTACTCCTCAGACATCTTTACCATTGTCTGGATCCACGATTCAAACTACGATTCAGATACCTGTAGGACAACCTGGTTTAAGTACGGTTGTCACAAATCAACCACAATTCACTTATCAACCATACCAGGGACAGTATCAATTCGGTCCTGCTATCCAGCAGCCAGTTTATCAGTATCAACCATATCTTGGGTACACTTATCAACAACCACAACAACCCGAGTACGGTCCGGTTAATCCTGGTTTTCCGGGAGGATACAATATCCCGAACGTAATTCCTATTCCTAGTTATCCCGGATATCCTCCTCCTGGGGCTAGTCTCGTGACCCAGAGTTTTAGGGATCCTAATCGGTAGTTACCGTTTATCGTAACTTTGGACTTACCAGACTTGTCACGCCTAACGAACGATCCAATTAATTATCTTCCGTTTTTGGCCGCCAATGCCAAACAAGTTGCCCAGTGACATTCCCAAGTTTGAAGGTAAATCTGGAGAGGGATTTACGAGCAATCTTTATGAGGTGTAGGCATTATCGAATTCGGTTGAACCCACACAAATGTGTCTTCTGTATAGAAACGGGTCGATTGCTAGGGTTTGTAGTTTCAAAGGCCGGCATTCGCATTGATCCCTCGAAGGTCGCAGCTATCATCAAATTGCCTCCTCCTTTGAGTCTTCGCCAACTCCAAAGTTTGCAGGGGAAAGCAAACTTTTCACGACGATTCATTCCTAACTACGCCGAGGTTACAAAGGGTTTTACACGGTTGTTGAAACAGAACGCTCAATTCTCTTGGGATGAGATAGCTCAGAAATCTTTTGATGCACTCAAACACGCGTTGACCCATGCACCGTTGTTGCATCCTCCCAACTACAGCCAGGATTACTTTTTGTACCTTGCCGTCGCTCATTCCACCATTGGGATGGTCTTAGTTCAGGAAGATGAATTCAGAACGGAACACATGATATATTACCTTAGTCGAACGTTAAACCCAACTGAGCTAAAATACTCACATGTGGAGAAATTGGCATTGGCAGCCGTTCAAGCTGTCCAACGTTTTCGTCACTACATTTTACTACGTAAAACTACAGTCATTTCGGATTGCAACCCTATGATCTACATTTTGACCAAACAATTGCTAGGGGGCAAGTACTCTAAATGGATTGTTATCCTGCAAGAGTTCGACTTGGAGTTTGAGAAATCTAAGTCTAAGAAATCTTTAGTTTTAACAGAGTTAATGTGTGAATTCTCGCGTGCTGACACGGAAACTGTGGCAGAGGAGCCCATTGCAGACGAATCTTTGTTTCTAATCAGCACTTTAGATCCATGGTATGGGGATATCATCGTCTATCTCCAGACCCAATCCTTTCGGCCCGAAGTTTCAAAGTCGGAACGTCAGAAAATTCGATTCCAGGTCCAACAATACAAAATTATTGGAGATACTCTTTATCGCCGTGGGACGGACTCTATTTTTCGACGTTGCTTAACACACGAAGAAGCTGAAAGGGTTCTAAATGACTGTCACTCTGGAGCGTGTGGTGGTCATATGTCTGGGTATGCCACAGCCCAAAAGATATTGCGCGCTGGCTACTTCTGGTCGTCCTTGTTTAAAGATTGTATTACTGCGGTCCGAAAATGCCACAATTGTCAAGTGTTTGATCGAAAGATGCACACTCCACCTGCTCCTCTCGACCCTATAATTGCCGTTGGTCCTTTTGCCAAATGGGGTATCCATTTTATTACATGTAACCCTCACTCGGCCGGGGGGCATGCGTATATCATCCTTGCGGTAGATTATTTTACTAAGTGGGCCGAGACGATGCCTACATTCGAGGCAGACGGCAAGACAGTTGCAATTTTCATGTTCAATCATATAATTGCTAGGTTTGGTGTCCCACAAGCGATAATCACTGATCATGGGCGCAATTTTCGAAACGTTATGATGACAGAACTTACAGGCCAGCTTTGTTTGCATCATGATAGTTCAACTCCTTATTATCCACAAGCGAATGGTCTGGTTGAGTCCATCAACAAAGTTTTAGTTATCATGATCTGACGAATCATTGGTATTCATCGGTCGAATTGGCATAACATGTTATTTTCAGCGCTTTGGGTGTACCGAACCTCAGTGAAAACATTAACAGGGTTCACTCCTTTCCAACTAGTTTATGGTTTGGAAGTTGTGCTACCCATTGAATGCGAAATCTCGTCACTGCAAATGGCCATCGAGTTACTTCTAGCTACTTCCGAAGAGGAAAAGCGTTTATTATACTTAGCTCAATTAGATGAGAATCGACATGATGCTGCATTGGCGATCGAGACTCACGCAAAACGTATGAAAGCTCAGTATGATCGAAATGCGACCCCTCGAAATTTTTTGGAAGGAGACCTAGTGTTATTGTATGATCAAGCTAATGATAAATTAGGTGCTGTAAAATTCGTTCCTATGTGGCATGGGCCCTATATTGTCAAGCGAAAGCTAGCAAAAGGGGCCTATGAGTTGGTAGACTTTGACGGGGACTCTTTAGGTAAACCCAGAAATGGTCTTTACTTGAAGAGGTATTATGCCTAAAAGATGGGTATGGAGACTTTTTAGTTAGGATAGTTTTTCTTTCTAGCTGGTGTGTTTGTTAGTTTAGACAGTGTGCTTAGCTTAGAGAGTGTGTTTTTCATCATTATTCTGGCTTATCTTGGTTTTACTCTTGATATTGCAGATATCGATGCCTCTCCAAACATACATTGGATTTGCTGATGGTGCTTGTCGTAGTACACGGAATATCTCTTCCGCAGCTTGGGTTATCTATTCGCCCTCTGACGAGTTAGTATCTATGCATGGGGTGAGCCTCGGTCAAACAACAAACAACATTGCCGAGTACAGTGCAGTGATTGAGTTATTGTCTGAATCTATTTCATTTGGGATTCGGAGTTTGATAGTGAGGTTAGATTCTGAACTCGTTGTATTACAGCTTAATAGAGTGTATGCCATTAGAAATCCAGTGTTATTAAGATTATTTTTGAGAGTGCGTCTCTTGGAACGTGAGTTTGATTACATTGAATATTAGCATATTCCAAGGTCTTTAAATACATTAGCAGATGCAATTGCTTCTCGAATGTTAAATAGACATTTGTAATAATCATACATGTAAATTTAAAACCATTCCATAACATGATTTACAAGATAAGCCGGTAATAATGATATATATATATAGGAGTGTGTTAAAAAATACATCGTCTTCGATCATAGGTTGAAAAACACCTTATGATCGGCAAAAATGATAAGTACAAAAAACCAAAATGTCACATGTGTCTACAAAACGACCATCCAATCACTGGTGATGATCTCTATATGACACCACTGCACGGGCCACCCTACACAAGAACCTCCTAAAAGGTCATGGGACCACGACTACATAGCGCTGAAGCCTGATTGGAATGTCATCTATGGTAGTCTCCGATATATTTGTTGTAAGACGCTCCAGGTCACTTTCCAACTCAGCCAAAGTCTCTGTGGCCTCGTCCTGTGGGGCCGGTGCCGCTGCAACTGGTAGTCTCCTCTCGTAAGGCCGGAGATTGGCTAGACGACATGGACCTACATCTGCATTTTGAAAATTATTACTATCATTTTGAGACGATATAAAAAAAACAAAAAAATAGATAGTTTAAAAAACTTGTGAAAATGAAGTTACCTGTATCATCCAATTGTTCTCCCGGTGGAACAACCATGTCCGGATCTCCATGAAAATCAACTCCGACATAAGGAAAATATTGTATAGAAAAGACCTGGTCTTCTAACCAGCGAAAGTACTCTGGAGTAAATCAGACAACCTCCGTCCCCTCATCAGGATGACGGGCCATAACCGCAACCCATCGCATCAATTTGGGCTCTCGAGGAAGCCCAACCTTAACAGTGAGCTGCTGTGGGATCAACATCGGAACCCTCTCTAAGCCAAAACTCACAACTAAAGCCCCATAACCAAAGGTCTTTAGTTGTCCGTTTTTGGCTCTAGTCAGTTGGCCTTTTACATTGGCCAACACAGCGTCACACCAGTTGAAAATGGTACCTCGATAGCAATCAATCACCATCCGCATCTGGGATCCAGTGGCAATGTGTAAAGCGGCAACCCCGCAAAGTCTGGTAACTGTAAAGGCAATCACCATAAGTTCAGGACGGGATATAGTTTTGATCTCTATCCCTTTCTCCTGAGACTGAGCGTTACACCACTCTAGTCGGAGACTAGTGACAGACTGGCCACTTGGCCTAGTCCCGAACAGAGTCAAGTGTTCGCCTCTCTTGGGCAAACCAGTGAGAAAGTAGATATCTGTCGGCTCCATCTCAAGCTGGTGCCCTCCAATATAAAAACACTGGTCCTGAACGTTCCATCTTTCTACCAGCCACTCTAGAAAGCTCACTTGGGCCCTCATGCCAGGTATGGCCCAGTATTTTTAAAGACTGCATGCCTTCAAAGCATCAATTGACGGTTGATGATTAATGGCGGCCAAATCAACATCTTCATGCTCTCTCTCGCGCCAATCAAGCATGGTGAACAATCTACATGCCAAAAAACATCCATTAGATTCCATGAAATAAAAAAAAATTGGTCCTTTTTGGAGAATTTAGGGTTTAAAAACTTGTTGCGCGGAGTACGCACCCCACCTTTAGGAACAGAGCGTAGGTACGTAGGGTCCTTGAAGGCAAGGTGTGTACCCCCGACATTTTTCCAACTGAGAAAATGTCGGGGTACGCGGGTCCCTAGTGTGGTGCCTGCGTACGCCGAGAGGCGGTCTTTGAAACCCCAAAACCTCCCAAAAATAAAATCTGGGGCCTAAAAAAAATTCTAAACGGATGAAATTGAAGAGGAGGATGTTGTAGATTACCTGGAAGAGACGGCGTTCGATTTCGACGGTCGGATTCTCCGCAATGTCCACGGGAAGTTTCTTGCCAGAAGCCCTTTTTCTCTCCTCAAATGGTAAAATGGTAAAAATGAATTGGTAAAAGCCCTTTTTATAGGTTTTTTGGGTAAATAAATGGTAAATTTGTTTATTTTTCACCATGAAAAGGTATATTTCAAAGTATTTTTATCTATCTTCAACAGGTATGAGTAATGTGTTGGTTTTTGTGCAGGATAAAGGATTTTCAGGGAAAATTGTCATTTTTTACAAACAAAAACATCAGAGTCATCTTTAAGCTCTTTTCTGACTCCTAAAATGTGAAAAGATTGCCGAGTTTTCTTTTTAGCTCATTAAAACGGAATTAAAAAGACGGTCCTCTTACAGCCCTTTTTTGACCGTAAAAACATGAAAAGATTGCCGGATTTTTGTCGTTTCAAATTCGATATTGGAAATAAAACGACGTGTCCTTGATCGCTTTTTAATTTTCAGGTCAGAGACACTAATCATGAAATTACTCCTTGGTCGTAAAGATCAAGCAGTTCTCTCAAGTATTATTTTATACTTTTTCGGGCTTGGGAGACACAAATTTACAAAAATGGTCAACCCTAGAGTCTTCTTAAGTTTTTCAGACTCTCTAAAATTGAAAAACGCCGAGTTTCTCCTATACTGGACTTGTTAAAATTTCACAGTAAAGGACCTGTTCTATTACAAACAGGAACAGACCACTCCTTCTTAGGGTTCGAATCTAAACTAAGTTGGACTCATCCGAAGGATGAGCTTATAATCAAGTAAATGTTATCCTCCTCAAGCTTGTAAAAAATAAAGAGGTACTTGCCAGAAATGGTGGGGGAAAAGAGAGGAAAATGAGCCTATTTGTTACACTTTGTCTCGGAAAAAACCTTATCACCACTCTTGAACACGACACTTTTCATTCACCTGGGTTGGGAAATCCTTTGCCTAATAGTTGATCAAACCACATTGAAAGTCTTCAGCTGGTTTCTGGGTATTAACTTTGGGTCAATTGTCACTAAGCCATCTGTTGTGTCGTTATGTGTTCAAGAGGTCACTGTAAATAAACCATTCATCTGCAAAATATCTGTCATCCATCTTGACCATCCCTGAGTCAGTCCTTACAGCTACATTTCTTCAACTTGATATATGATTTCGTGTTGTGGGCTTGCCTGCAATGGGTCGCTTTCTATCGACATCAGCACATTATCTAGAAAGATGATCTAGGAATCATCAGTACCTTGAAATCTACATGCCTCAATGGCAGGTTTCTCGCCTTTGACGACAGGTTACATCAATGACCTTCGATCAAGGGATTCTGTGACATGTTCGACATCAACACATTCATTCACATCTCATGGATTGTACTGGGTACTTTGAGAACCATTGACATCACTGGTGGTCTCTCTCACATTTGTTAACAGTTTTCATCATTGACTGGTAATCAGGTGGTTTCTACCATGTTCGACATCAACTCATTTATTCGCATGGATAGAATCGTACTATTTCGGGAAGCGGAAATGAAGACCCTGGATCTAGTTCCCACCATCCAGGCTACGAGGAGTTTTGTATTCATTATACAGTAGACTAATTATAAACAGATGGTTGCATCCATACTGTGTCTACATGTGTCTATGATTATGATGTATTGCGAAATCATTCCTATATCAGAGCAGTAGTTAGTTTGTTAGTTAAGTTTTTGATCTGAGTATGGGAATGCCTACCTCAGCGATGATATGATCTCATATATGTATTTAGTGTTGAATATTTGCAGGTTCTGACTGGGCTCTCCACAAGATAATCCTCGAAATGATAAAGTGCTGCACCCTTCCTAGATGATATAAAACCCTAATCTACTACAGACTTCGCACTTTAGGGGGCAATCTGTTACACTAAAATTTGTCACCATGACTATTTGCAGATAGTATGGCTCCATAAATAACCATACTGTCCTCCTTGGAAAGTCTTATACCTCTGCTCCTCATGTCAAACTCCAAAAAAGAAAGAAAGCCTTTAAAAACTCAATATAACTCTGGTTCCGCACTTTCTCTTACTCTTACCTGTGTGCACGCACCTCAAGTACATAATACCTGCGTACTTGTACGCTCTGTCTGTAAAGGGGTGGGTGCATACCCCTGTAAAAGTCAAAAGGTGCAAGTTTTACTTCAAAAAACTTACTTGCGGTCAATTCTAGAGCATTCTAGAAGATGGTTTGATGTGGATTGAGCACCTCCAGATGGTTCATGCATCCCAATGAAAGAGGAACTTATCCCATGAAGAGGGGAACTATCCCTTTGAAAGAGGGGCTTATCCCATTGATGGTGGACCTGTTTAACTTCCTCCAAGGCATTATAAACACAGGCATTGGGCTAGAGGGAGGGGAGGTTGAAAGCTGAACATTCCTAAGGGTAGATGCTGTTGAAATTAGGACTCCCTTATAGAGCTTGAGAGGAGAGATTCCATTCCTTTCTTAGCTTCATTTGGAAGTGGGTGAGCTGATCAAAGTAGAGGAGAACTCTTGCTGGACCCTGGGGGGGACTTGCACAACACCAAGGCACTGGTTGTAAGGTTTCTTTTGTTTCCAATTAATACAATTAAGTTCATTTTTCTCAACAAGTTGTTATATATAATTTGTTTCATAAACTCCTTGGTCTTTATGATGAATATGTTTTATTATATGAGTTATTCAGGTGCTATGTAATCGTTTGCTTGTTAGTGTATGCAGGCTTCAAGGAGAAGGAGCTCATCTGGATCGAAGAGGCTTGGTTGCTACAAACAGCGTTGGACTAAAGGTAAGCCTTAAACACCTGGTTGCTTTTATTTTAAATGCATATTTAGGGAAAGATAGTGCTTGATTGTTTTGTTTGTCCCTAGAAAAGCCTTGTTTTATAGGGAGGTCGGTTTTGTCCACAAAATTGACTCTTTCCGCATGACAATACATATACATATACATATACATATACATATACATATACATATATATATTATATATGATTTATTACTCGTAATTTTTCATTGGTCATACACTGAGTATTAACATATCTGAACTTTGTATCTTTTAATCACAAGCGAGTCAATCCCTAAGTTTCTTCAAGTGATAGAGTCACAAAGTTATTTATCTATTTCCTTGGTAACATATTATTGGTTCCTCCATAAACCTTATCAGTGAGATAGAACATAACATTTCTTGGACATCCATGATGGTTTTATTCCGAGTTATAAGAGTATAACATTTATAATACTTATGCTTCAGTTATGCTATAAGCATCTATTCTTTTCAGTACTCGTTGTAATATGTGAAGTCATATTCATAGGATGCAAGTTCTTAATCCATCTTTTAATCCATATTTTCGTTGTTACTTATATACTTTACAAAATCTTGTATTTTTGTGGATGCACTACATGCTTCTATTTCCTATGGTCAGAAAACATTTCTTAGATATTTTTTTTCTTCATAAGATTACAACTTATGCTAGATTTGTTTTGTTATACAAAAAAATCCTTCTAGACCCCACTTCATATGGAGCAATTTGTCCATATGGAACAATTTTTTATTAGTTTTTCTACCACACTACTCCTACTTATTAGCCTATATGACTTATCCAAGCATTTTATTATGAGAGGGCATAATAGGTTTCCCTTCCACAATCTCACTTCCTTGAAAAGAACATTAGTACATGTCATCATTACATGAAATTATGCACCCTATGTTTCTACAATTATAAATATATACTTAGTTGTTTAATTTACTTTTTTTGGCATTCCGTGGTTGGTATGTTCTTAATTCTACCCTTAAGCAGTTCAACACGTTTTAGAACTTACTAATATGACTATCAGGGAACCAGATTCCTCCTAGATATGCTTGAATATTAAATGCTTCCCGTAGCATGTAACAACTAATTATTTAATATTAATTTCATTCCTACTCTTGCGATATTGCATTTTTCCTTTCCATACTCGATATTTTATCATTCCTCACAAAGCAGAGAATGAAATTTTTTTCTTTATGATTGTCCTATCATATTTAATAGGTAATTGTTCTGTAAGGGTTCCATTCTTCACAATTTCTATCTTTTGTACAATATTCTTTCTTATAAAACTTATGTCAGCAGATACTTCACCTCATAGTATTATCTAGGGAACTTTTTGGTGTAACATACCTGTATGATGTTTTTAACTCTGTCAAATAAAATTCTTATTATCAATTTGATGTTATAAAAATATATACATCTATGTTTTTGTTCTAGGAAATTTATACGCAAATCATTTGAATCTTTCTATGGATATTGGATTGAGATCTTAGAAATCATATTTATTAGATGATTTCATTGGTTGTAAGAGATAAGACTATATAAAATTATTATAAATTTGAATACTTTTACATAAATACCTCCAAATATTTTATAGATGGCATATCATGGACTAGTGATATTTGTCAAGGTTTCTAAATGTTAAGATAAATTTCCATCGTTAAAATTTTGCCTAGTCTCCATCCTTCATTCTCACATTATACAACTTTTTATGTAGGAAAAATTTGTTCACCAGAGACTTAGATTGGTACAAAGTCCCTAACTTGTCCCACAAAGCCTTTTTTGTAGCTTCCCTTGATACATTTAATAATACTGAATCTGAGATACACAACTGTATTGTGATCTTTGGTTTCCGATCCAACTTCCCCCAGTCTTCATCTAGCATTATCGTTGGTTTAGTACTGAGATCTATCGTGATCCACTAATCTTTATCCACCAGTAGATCCTCCATCTTGATTTTCCACATCTCAGAACTCTTACGATTAAATTTCTTGATCTCTATCTTTCCATTTCTTGCCATCTTGTTTCACGGCAAGAATTGATCCCACAGATCTCCCACTGAATAGGGTCTACCAGAAGCCCTATCAAAACCCCTTAGCAGTAAAGGCGTCCCTCTGAAACCAAAATAACTCTGATACAAAATCTAGGTTTTAACCCTTTACATAAATTACCTCCAAATGAGTTCTCAAAAAATAAAATAAATAATGGCGAGAGCGTAAAACATAAAACAGATATACACAGATATTTTCCCCTGGGTCCAAAAACTAGGACAACTAGATTGATTTTTCATTATATTCCTTTTAATGTTAGAATACATATATATACATGCTAAATCATTCATAAAACCCAATCCATCAACCCTGGATTAAAACATAACAACAATTACCTTGACCGGATCTACAAAATACCATGGACTGAAAACCATCATGCGCAAAACCATGTGTGAAACTCATCCACAAAACCATAGGGGGCTGGTTTTGGAAAGAATATAACACACCCAACAACTTATTTTTATTTGACATGATTCATAATTCTATTTTGAACATCATAAGTTCCTAAATTTGACAACAGTCTTGTTATACATTGTAGTCATCATGTCCACCTGAGGGCTTCAGTATATATCTATAACGAGTCTATTTTTTTTTTATAATATTGATTATTTATACTTATATAACCACTTACAGTTGTATCCCTTTCTTATATACCACATATATATTAACTTTTCAACATGGTCACATTTTTAACTATAGTATGATGAATCTATATCTTACCTGTGGTATATATGAGGGTAGGTGGTCCACCATTGAACACTTGGTGCTAAAATCCATCGAACACCTAAAATATCACCATGTGACACCTTCTACTTGTCACTATCAATGGTAAATATATTTCTAGTTCAATCGTAGGGTAGATATGGATTAAGGTTAAACTAATATATTCCAACCCACTCCTCTCTGCATTATTCAGTTCCAATTGTCCTATGGGTTTCACAAGAGGGTTGTTTTGTGGTTTGGCAAGGAAATTTCTTTGAAAGTCAATGTTACAGGATATTTGTCTCTTTTTACTCTTAAACTTTCATTACCAAGGGACTCCTTCAAGTGTTATGCAACCAACTCACAAAATAGAAGAAAAGATAGATCAATGCATTAAAAGTTATCCTTGTCAAGGAGGAACCTCCTTTACATTACATAAATAAAAAAATCATGGATGATACAAATGATAAGACCTCCTTGGTATATATAGGAGCCTAATGGGTCACAATATAATCAGATCCTACATAACAATAATAATGTAAGGGTACACCAATAACAATAATGGGATTCTATGGGCACAACAATAATAATAGGCGGCTACACTAACAATAACAATAAGTGGGATAAGCTAGTTCATCAATTCTTAACTAGTTCTAGATGCTTCTATATAAAAGTCTCATCCCACTTCTGGAATCTTCAACGGGAAAGTTCTTCCACTTAATGAGATACTCTAAACTTAATCGATTATGTAGTTGTTGAGTACTTGTTTTTGTGACTTCTTCACATTCAAATATGATTTTTCCTTCATCATCAAGTTTTCGAATCTCTTTTTGAATTAGTATATTGTCACTTATAACCTTCTTTAAGCATGAAACATGGAAATTGGGTGTACTCACGAAGATGCAGGAAACTCCAATTTGTATGCGATAGTACCAATCTTTTGCAGTAGCTTATAAGGAACATATTACTTTGGTGATAATTTATTATCCTTCTTAACTTTCTTGAGGGACATTCATTTGCATCGTTGTAAATGTAATAATCACCCATCACCTACATCAAAACTTCTTTCACTGTGATGTTGATATTCCTGTTTTTTCGTTCGATACTACACTAGAGTGAGGTTATCCTTTAAGAGTTGGATAACTTGATATTGATGATCTATGTCATCTTCCACTGCTTGAACCTTAAAATTTTCTCTTAAATATGATGTGATGGATGGTGGATGACTTACAAAAAATTCCATAAATCAGTTTATTTTTACTGCAGTATGGAAGGAAGTGTTATACCACCATTCAGCTAGAGGTAACCACTTGAGCCGTTATTTTTTTTTATCAGATACAAGGCAGCAAATATATCCTTCCAAACATTTGTTCACTGTCTCAGTTTGCTTACCAGATTCAGGGTGATAAGATGAGTTATGAGATAATTGAGTAACAAGGTAAGAAAATAATCCCATCCAAAAATTTCTAGTAAAAATAGGATCTCTGTTACCTACAATAATCTTTGGGTTTCCATGTAGCTTTTGAATTATTTCCATAAATATAGTAGCAATTGTACTATTTTCCATAAATATAGTAGCAATTGTACTATATTGAAAAGAATGAGTTAATGCAAAAAAGTGTGCATACTTGTTAAGTCGATCAACTACCACCACGATGAAAGTATTTCCTTCAATCATGGGTAAACTTGTGATAAAATCCATTGAGACCTCTTCCTAGCACTGACTTCGAATGTTGAAAGGTTGTAACAGACTTGGGGTCTTAATTATCACAACTTTATTTTGTTGAAAAACCAAACATTTTGCCACAAACTTCTGAATATAAGATTTAAGGCCCTCCAAAAAAAATATGTCTTGACCGTGTGGTATTTTTTAAAAATCATGAGTGGCCTCGTAAGGGGGAGGTGTTCAATTCCAAAATAATATTTTTTTTGAGATGGTAATTATTATAGATATATAAGCGACCTTTATACCATAATGAATCATGTTTCCAGCTAAATGTATCAGATGTGTTAGGATCTTGTTGTAACCTTTGAATGAGTGTCTAGACCTCTTTGTCATTCTTTCATTCATCCCTTACTTTGGTTATCTAATCATATTGGATAATAGAAATGGAAAAAACAAATGCCTCCCCATCCTCATGCTTTCTTGAGTGTGCATCTGCAACAAAATTTTGCTTCCCTTTTTTGTATATGGTTTCCAGGTCATAACCCAACATCTTTTGTTTCTCTTTTCAAGATAATATTTGTTCAAAAAATTATTTAAGACTATCATATCTATTTTTAACTTCGAGTGAATTCCCATTAGGTAAGGTCACCATTTATTTATTTCATGTTGTATTTCCAACATTTCGTTGTCATAAATAGGTTTAAGTAAATATTTTCCTTTGGTTGGACAACCTTCAAATGAAATGTGTCTTCCTTCTTTCATTAAAACAACACCAATTCCATTTCATGAGGCATCACATTCCACAATAAAGGTTTTTATGAAGCCTCTCATAGCTAAGATTGATGTTTGGCACATTGCCTCTTTAAGATGTTCAAAATCCTTAGCTGCTTCTAGAGTCCAAAAGAAATACATATTTCTTTAGTAATGTTATTAGAGGTGCTACTATTCTCCCATAATTCTTAACAAATTTGCAATAATACCCTGTCAACCTAAGAAATCCTCGAATATGCTCTATGGTTGTGGGGATTTTGAATTCCTTAACGGATTTAATTTTTTAGGTTCTATCTTAACACCATCATGAGATAAAATATGACCCAAATATTCCACCTCTTATACTCCAAAGAAGCATTTAGAGTTTTTTTTATATTTCTCCTCCAATAGTTTGAGCACCCTGTCAACATGTTGAGCATGATCCTTCCAAGGCTTGTTGTAGATTAATATATCATCAAAAAATACTAAGACAAATTTTCTAAGGAAGGGTTTGAAAATGAAGTTCATCAAAGATTGAAATGTGGAAGGTGCACTACTAAGGAAAAAATGGATGACCAAAAAATACATAATGAACCTCATGGTGTTTTAATGTTGTTTTTGAAATCTCATCACTCTTCAATCTAATTTGATGATATCTTGAACGAAGATCCATCTTGGTGAGGTAAATAGCTTGATGTAAATCATCCAATAATTCATCAATGACAGGAATGCGAAATTTAAATTTAAGTGTGAGCTTGTTGAAATCCCTATAATATAGAAACATATGCCATGACCCATCCTTCTTGTAAACCAATAATACTCGTACAGAGAAAGAATTTTGACTAGATTGAATTATACTGGCCTCCAACATTTCTGCAACCATATGTTCAATTTCACTCTTTTAGGCATCAAGATATTTGTAAGGCTTGATGTTTGGAGGAAAAATTCATGTGATCAAATTAATAACATGATCATGATCACGAATAGGTGAGATGCCTTTGGGAGTATCAAATACATTGGAATGATTGTTGAAGTCTTTTTGGGGATCTGGAGAAATAGATGGTTTTGATTTTCGAACCTCTAGTGAGCATAATTGTCAATTACACCCCATTTTTATTTATTCATAAGACTTTTCATGCCATTAGATCTGATTATATTTCCTAGTTTTCCAATGATACCCCTTAATTCAACTTCCTTTCCTTAAAAAAATTCATGAAAATAAAAAGCTACCATCACTAAAGATTGTAACAGTTGGTCTCCTAGTACAACATCGGCACCACTCATTGGGATGGGAATCATTGGACTATTCAACACATATTACCCCATGGTTAGCTTGATATAATCACACTTTCCCGAGAAATTTATAATTCCTCAATTTGAAACCATCACTTGACACTTTGTTGTTGGATATAGGAATGAATTCAATTCTTTAGCTATATTACAATGAATGAAATTATGGGTACTACTCAAATCAATCAACACTATTACATTTTTCTTCTTGATACATCCTAATATCTTGAGATTTTGAGGAGTGGTAATTACTTCCAATGCATTACAAGGTATGGTCAGATTTATTTCTTCTTTCTCTGAGATTGGTTCTTGGTGTATATCCTCCTCTTTTGATGTCTCCTGTTCCTTTTGTTCTTCATATTCATAACCTATTTAAAATAATTTATTCTCGTCACACTTATGAACTTTATTACATTTTCTATCACAACTGTAACAAATCCTGTTTTCTCTTTTTAGTTCCAATTTTTGTGGTGTTAACCTTATAGGTTGTGGAACGCTAGCAGCAACAACACTTTCATCTTTATAGTTTTTAGCGGTAGACTTCCATGTTTCCATACTTTTCCTTTCAACTTTTCTTTCTACCCTCAATTCCTTGTCCAATGAATCAGGTTCCCAAAGGTGAAACTCATGTCGGATGTTATCCTTTAAAGTCCTTACTAAAAAATCAATCCTATACTCCTTTGGAATATGAGTTACCCTGATATTCAATTTTTCGAAGTCCTCAATGCGCTCCACCATTGAACCGTTTTATTTGAGATTTCTCAATTGACTGAAGAACATGTTTCTTTTTGTATCATCATAATGTCCTATGATTTCATCTATAAAAATTGACGAAGTGACAAGTAGTTTACAAGAATAAATCCATTGATACCATAGAAACTAATTGGGTTAAAAATTTAAAGATGCAATTTGTACCCTTTGTTTTTGTTGCACATCATGGAGATCAAAATATTGCTCCATATGTAGTATCCATGTTATTATATCCTTGCCATCAAACCTCCTCATCTCAATATTTTGAATATTGTGGGTCCTAAACCCAACACTAGAGTCTCTAAAATCATAATTCATATTCCTTTTGTCCACATTATGACTTTCATGGAACACCTTGCCACCACTGGGAATCCTTTCTTGTAACAACATTGTTAAAAATTCCTTTAAGCATTCAATGTATGTTTTTAAACCATCCATGTCCACTTTTAAAACATCAATGCCCCCTTTAATCCATCCATCCTTTCAAGCCATCCATGCCCCGTTTTAGTTCATTTTCGCTGCTCTTTGTGAGAGCGAAATGTTTTGCACTTGGTCGCATAATTTCGATATATCATGTTGAAATTCATCATCTTCATGTGCCATAGTAAAGCTTTCTAAGGGATTAATGTGTGTTGAATCATTTTGTTTGGGAGAAATTTTAGAACCAAATACTAATATCTTTGCTTCAATATGCCCTCAGAATCACTTCAAATTGATTTTTCAAACAGAAGTTATGAAATTTTTTAAAAAATACACACCTTTTCCTTACTTTTAGGAGCTCAATATTATAATGATTGTAACTCTGTAAGTATGTCTCTCCAAGGTCTCAAATTTATTCTTGTAGCAGCCCTCTGAGTATTATTTCCAACCCCATAAGTCATACCAAGATTGTATTCTTCAAAAACGAGTTATGCCCAATCTCCCACGATGACCTGATTAGTCTGGTTCAATAGAGTGAACTAGTATGGAAAGCCATGTGTCCCTATTTCGACCTTCAGACCTAAAAATGATACATGAAAATTTGTGCATTTTTAGTGAATTTTTATGAAATTCAAATCCAATGCTCTCAGAGAAAGTTATGACAATTTTCCCTAGGTCACCTATTTGAGATAAAATTACAGAGACTACAAAAATGCTAACTTCTTCAGACTAGATATCAAAAACTATAGCGAACCAATATCTAGAATTTTTACACAACATTCATGAAATTTTTGGCTCCATGTGGTTGGAATGTTAACTTTTGAAGTCTCATGCAAACAAATTTATAGTTAAAATTCCAAGATGACCTGTTTTAAGTAGTAAAACCCTAGAATCCAAAGCTCTGATACCAAATGTTATGCAACCAACTCACAAAATAGAAGGAAATATAGATCAACGAAAATTATCATCTTCAATGGGGAAGCTTCATTTACATTACATAAATGAAAAATACTTGGATGATACAAATGATAAGACCTCCTTGGTATATATCAGAGTTTAAGGGGTCATAATATAACCATAATCTACGTAACAATAGTAATGTAAGGGAATAAAAATAACAATTATGGGTTTCAAGGGCACAATAATAAAAATATGGTTGATACATGGGAACAAAAATAAAAATAGGGGCCTACTCTAACAGTAACAACTAGGGTGATACACTAGTATTATAGGCACCTAATATCAAGACACTTGTTGGTCCTTTGATATTTTTGTAGGTAATTTATATTCATTATTTCCTCTTTATTTTGCTTTAACCCTTTTACTACCATACGGGAAATGACTTATTTACATGAAATTTTTAGCTTTTGCAGATGTGAAAGACAAAGAGTGGCTATTAGATCTAATAAAATCTGGGCATGTGACTTAGGGTTTTTAATTTTTATTTCAGAGGTAAATATTTTCCATTTCTCCTACATATTTTTGAAAGGATTTTCTTATAACTCATCCCTTACATAGGGTCAATTTCGACTGTTCTCCCAATTTTTCTATCATATTACACTTTCTGTCAACTACTTTAGTATGGGTGAAAGAAAACATGAATCATAAAAATTCACAGGACAATCTTACAAATATTCGCAATCCATGCATGAGAGCATGTTGGTCGTCAAGATTCAAGTATTAAGTAAAATTCCCAAGATACATGAATACCACGAACATCACTAGCTCCAATAATGGAGCCCTGGAGCCATGACTTGCTCCCCAAAAGTACTAGCTCTCTCTCTCCGATGCCTTATGTGAGAATCCAAGGTGAAAAAGTCATTTTCTTGTACAATGAGGGTGTATATATAAAAAATGGGGTGATCCTTCACCTCCCTTGTGACTCTTTGATGACCCTCATGATTATTTGACTTCTCATTGACTTTCCTCACCCTACATGACTTTTCGCATTACATAGATGACTCTTAGACTTCCACTTTACATTACATTTTCCAATATAGAATTTCATAATCCATGAATGATGTGGCACATGATGGTTCATGAAATGACATGTCATCACACTAATGACTTAGACTGCATGATGTCATGGCAATGTCAGGTCACTTTTTCCTATTGCCTTCTTTGCGTATTCTTGAAAAGATGGTGCATGTTATTCTTCTTCCTCCTCCTCATGACTTGAAGAAAATGATTCTTCAATGTGGTCTTCATATTCCATCTTCTATTATAATCCAGTGTTAGTTCACCTTCTTGCCTAATGATCACCGTATATCCTCAAAGCCTTAGGTGTCCTCTACCATGGTCTCCTTCTTCGTCTCATTCATCTTCATCTTATCTTGACAATATAATGCTTAGGACTGCAATCCACCCATGAAAATACAACATCATTCCGATAAACCCCTAGCCTAAGATGCTTCATGAAATCACTTATTAAGGGCTAGAACTGGTGACATAGGTGAAGGTCCACGACTAAGGCTTGAGACTATAAAATGTGTCATTCATGATGTCTAGGTTTAGAGGATTGTGTATTTGAAGGAATCAAAGACTCTAGTTGGAGGCTTGAGCCTTGTGATTGTGCACTGTGTATTTCTAGAGGCATAGGTAGTGACACTATGCTATTAAAGGACTCAAGGGATCAGTCTAAGTGCTTCAACACTTAGTTTTCCCACTGTGTAGTGCTGGTAGGATAGGGTAGCAGGACTACGCAGTTGAGGGACTCAACAAATCAGGTTGAGTGCTTGGGCATTGAGTTTTCACACTGTATAGTGTTGGAAGGGTAGGGATGAGAGCTGATTGTGCAAATGCATAGTTCAGAAGCTCATGGCTGGGGCTTAAGGACTGAGACTATGCAATGCGCAGTGCAAGCTTGGTTGGAGGGAAATATTGTGTAGTTTTGGAGATGAGAGGTTGGGATTGAGAACCAAGATTGGGTAATGCATAGTTCTAGGAGGCAAAACCTATGCATTGTGTGGTTCCAAGACACAAGGTTACTGCTTGAGGGTTTAGACTATGCAATGCACAAATTAAGATGGCTAAAGGAGGCCGAGTGTTTTTGTTAGAGACTTTTCCCAAGTTGACTAAGTGTCAGAATAGTAGTCTCAAAAATTCAAGTGTAGGTAAACTTTTTGACGTTCTTTATTGTAGTGAAAACATGTTGATCCATCAATGTGTTAGGTTTTCATCCATGAGCTTAAAAATTTTATTTGGTTATTTAAAAAAAACATTATCCTCCCTCACCGATAATAATTTTCTTAAAATTCCTCTCTATTTTCCCTTGATCCATTTTCGCTTTTCCTATTTTGATTCTTATTATATTTTTTCCTTAGCTAAATTATAGCCATTAATTCATGTTTCAAAATTCCCTTATTTTTCTCTAAATTCAAAATTTGGTTGATATTCCATTTCTATGACTCGTTCATCATGGAAGGTTCTCTCAAAAATAATATCTCAAATTAATTAGTTAGTTTAAATTAAATTTTTTTACACTTCCTTTCTAATTGTTAACACCTTAGTCTAAGTGTATTTTTTCTTCCTATCATAAATGACATATCTTCCATATCTACTATATGTTTGATACAATAATTAAGTTATTTATTCTAATTCGTTACATAATTTCTCTCGTGTTTATTATTAACTTACTACCTTAGTTGTTTTTCTCTAATTCCTTAGCATCTTATTAAATTACCAAATCATTAAGTATTTGTTCATTGGGTTTTTGTTTAAATTAAATATTCATTTTCCTAATATCTAGGGTTCCAATTCATCAATGTTATTCAATAATTACCTATATTATGTGCAAGAATCAAAAATTACTTTCCTTTAAGGTACATAGGAATAGTTGAGGGTAACATCAATGCAACAATAGAGGCCATGGCTAACCCTGGGGTTTCCCTTTTTGAGAGATTAATGGTGGCTAAGGGTTAAAGTGCTCATATCAATGTCTTCCATTCAATTTCATCTCGTAGTGACTAAGTTTGTAGTTCAACACTAAAAACCATAAGTATAAATAATCAGGTTCATTAATATGGTTTATGATACTTTCATACATAAGAGTAATAATAATAATAAATAAATAAATAAATAAATAGATATATTAAGTTTACCCTTATTATGTTTTTATTTGACCATTGATTTCAACCAATAATATTTTAACAATAATTTATATCCCTCATCGCTTAAGTTTTAATTTTTAATTTACAAATTTTCATCATTGTAGTTGCTACTCATGTTTCAGTTCTCTATATATTTATAGACTTGATCAACTCACACGCTTACCATCTATTATATTTATGGTCCTTGATAATGGGTGGAGTGTCCACCCAAAACGTGATTCAGGGAAAACTCCTACATGATTTATATCTGAAAGATTCAGAGAATTCTTTCATACATGACAACAATAAATTAGAATAAGTGCGTTCATAGAAATATCTTGCAACCAATTGACCATGACCTCAACTAGAATTATGGCTTTGAGAAAAGGATAAATGGAGGGTGGAAAGCTTATTTTGGGTGTGAAAATAATTATAAATCAATAAAATCTTGTATTTTGGATAAGAGTAAATTTCTCTTTTACACTCTCATTCCTACTTTTATTTTCTATGAATGCAATGTTTTGGGATGTAGTATCTCTAGGGAGTGATGGAGAAAGATAAAGAAATTAAAAACAGAAAATTTTTATCTATAATCTCAACATTAGAGGGAATACATCTTATCCTATACTCCTCATAGGGCTTTCTCCCATTTACAACATTGCTATGACTAGATAGCTAACATATTAGAATAAGTTAAACAACTTGGAAGATGAGAAGCTGCTTAAAATCACTTGAAAATATCTCCAAAGAAACCATGTTCTTAATTGAGGATGTCATAAATATTCCTTCTATTAGAATGATGAGATCATTTTTTAAAATCATGATAACATTAATAATTTTAAGAATAAAATCAATTTCTATAAACAGTTAGAGGAAAGAAAAAAAAAGATATTATAAGGAGGTTATTATCTCTACTATATAATATTAAAAGTGTATATTTTTTCTAATATCTCTAAAGAAGAAAATTAACCCTGTTAAAATAAGAAATAATTCTTATGAGCTCTATAATGGGAATAACCTTCGGTTGATTCCTCTTTCATGGTCCCCCCATCTCGACATGATTAACGTACAAGATGAATTCCTTGATGAGGTTGGCATCTTGACCAAACCAATTATACCACAGGGATAAAGATAGTGGCCAAGGCTACATAATCTAAGCACCATGAAAGAAAAGGAGCAGGGTGCAACCTAAAGAAGTATGTGTATAACCAACCATAAGGGGATAGTTATCCCAATTTTTTCCCTTCACCACATATCCTTCTCACACCAACCCTTAGACCCATAAAAGGTTCTTCACACCACTTTTTAGATATATAATTAAGTACGAGAGGAAGACCTTGAGCATGAAACACATCTTAGATTCCACTAACAACACCAAATACAATCCTATAGTCTGCCCATATTCGCAAAACTATATGCCACCTAGCCACATACATATTAACAAAGCACCAAGAGGAAAATCCCAATTGCAACACACCAATAAGGGGATAAAATAGAGATCAAGTAACTGAATGATAATGGAATACACCGCCAATAACCTCACCTAAATACCCCCACTCCAACCTTTCCATGACCCCAAACTAGATAGTTACAGAAATACTCTCAAAATCCCCATGGAGTAACTATAAGAAGCTTGTGAATAAAATATAATCTCTAAAACCTATGAAGGAAACGACAATGTTATTCCTTTACTAGAAAATGGGAAAAAACATTTATATCTCTCATCTTCAACCTAGAAAAGGGCCCAATTCCACTATAAATACTAGGAAGGAGGGGTAGTTTACAAATACCAAGAATGATAAGGAAAAAGTTACAAGTTTCTATCCTACCTAGTTTCTCATCCAACGCTACTACGTATTAGCTAATCATTAGAGAAATTTTCAAAAAATCGATACTTGCAGTTCTCTAAAAAAAATTGATACCACTATGCATGTTGATATTGCATCTATGCATTAATGTGGATTCCATTTGTCTATGCATGCAATGAATATATAAAAATATTGAAGCCTAAACATTCCTCATATATGAACTTCACCTAGAGGTAGACTAGAGGGCGGAAAGATGGAATGTTAGGCATATTCTAATGGTTTCAAATGCTAGAGAATATTTTTGTATTAATGTTGAGCATCTTCTAAAGCATTAACACACTAAAATTTTCCAGCTTCTAAGTTAATAAAAAAAAAAATTTCCAGAATTGAAATAAGATATATCACCTTGAAATTCTCGTACAATAAAATATTAATATCCAAATGAAAAATACAAAGCCTTTACTCCGTGTGAAAGTAAGAAACTCCCCTAGTGTTATCAAGAGCAATTTAATATGCAGTATTCTAATCCAAGCACTCGCTTAAGTTGAACAACCATTAGTTGAAAGATGGATTGTAACTAAGACCTTTTACAACAATAAAAATATGAATTACAACTAATATTATTGCAAGTAATGAGCTCATTAGGTATATCTATTTCTTACATGCAGATTGCAAGATCATCAAATACAAGTTTACAAGGCATAACTTACTACAAAAGACAACCATGCCACGAAGACATTTCGCTCAAAAAATTGTTGCGTAAAGTGTTTGAGAAACATGACATCATTTTTAATGTAATTAATTCTGGTTAATTATGTGTGAATTGAAATATGATGTTTGTTTTGTAAAACTTTAGCAATGGACAAGGGATGCACTCCCTTGCTGCCATTGAATGAGGGTGAACTTCCTCACAAAATGTTTAATAAAATAAATGTTTGACGGGTTTTCCCTTTGGGGTTTCCAAGGTAATATCGGTGTGCATTTCTGTGCTTACCTATCTGGTTGACTTGATGATATTGACACCTTGCATAATGTTGGAAATTACCTCGTTCAATGTGTTATTAAGAAGCTCTCATCAAGTTAATAATGTTAATGATGTGAAGTTGCAACATAATGCTTTGTGTTAACAAGTGTGCTAATGAGTATTTCTTCCCGCAATTTAATTGCTTCATTTCTATGGTTGCTTCACTTAATGATCATGGTTATATCATCTGATGAACAATTTAAGTATGTGTTAAGTCATGTGTCGAATATCACATGCTTGTAAGAAAATTTAATCTTGTGTATTTTGTATAAGGCATATTGAGGGATGTTACACAATTCCACTACAAACACTAGAAAGAAGGGGTAGCAAGAAAAATACCAAGAATGATAAGAAAAAAGATGTAAGTTTCTATCCTACCTTGTTTCTTGTCCAATGCTACTGCATATTAGCAAATTCAACTTAAGAAAACAAATTATGGGACGCACTTCATATTTGGCTTTAGTAAGCTAAAACCACAAAGGATACAAGCTAACTGCTACGACTTCTAGGTGTATCCTCAACTAGATTTGATGCTACCTCATGCTAAACTAATTGTCGAAGCATCTTTCCTCTCAAAACCTTTGGCATCCAATCTCCTTCACTACATGATGCACACCTACCACACTATTGATACTCCACAGTGTTATCTATTACAAAAAAATCTTGCAGAGCTTATAAGTGCACCACACTTACTGCATGGTCTGCGCTCAGCCAAATATAATTCTATCCTTTATTGCACAAACTTTCCACACTTCTCACCACCCAATTAGCCACTCATACCCTTCATCCACCTCATTAAAATTTGTAAATGTTGAGGAGTGAATTGCCATGATTAGATCTAGAATGTTCTTGCACTATGCATGCTCGAAAACTTCGGCCAAGCACAAACCATCTCCCAGTGACATTTCATGTGTGTAATTGGGTGCTCTTTTATTGCCACCCCACTTAGCATTTAAATTCGTTGCGGACAAGTTGACATGTCCCTCGACCCATTAGCCAAGAGGGATGATGGCCACATACCCTTGTCGCCCCCCTCCCTTGTTTCAATCTCGATCATCACCCCATTTGAGGTTATTATTATTATTATTATTATTATTTATAAAATAATTGATATATGTGTTAAACATATATTGATTTTAAAGAACATGTAATAATATTCTTAAAAATGTAGATTCACTACCACTTTACTAGGTAAATTCTCTAAGTGTAAATAGCTCTTGCTATGATACCATGGGCCAATACCATGGCTTATTAATACCAAATGCCCAATATGACATATGTTCATATGACATTTTTTTTAATTAACTAACTTGACATAAATTAATTAAAAGAGCCTAACTAACTCGACAAAAATCATAACCCTTTATACTATTATAAATATTATGGGCATTTTTTTTTTTTTTGTAAGTCAGGAGATTATATTATATAACAAAATATAGTACAAAAAATCCGTGATGGCGGATCGAGAGCAGGAAATAACAGTGAACCATAGCTACACCTCTGCTCAAAGTTTTCTCCAAAACATGACTATGAACAACATACCTCGCAGGGCAGCTTGACCTTAACTTTTTCCTAACAGCCGACATAAACAACACATAACAAAGTATGGCAAACACATAGATAGACTGGAACAAAGACACGACAAACTGTAACAGAGGCACAGAAAGAGCTAAAGAGAGCCACACCGGGACTGAAATTAGATAGATTTTCCCATCTGGCTGATGGTATCCAGCCCCATCTGCCGCATATGGGTGTTCATTCGGGCTTGCATTGCTTCCAGAGTTTCATTTTCCTCTGCCCCTGTTTTGGTAGGTTGAGAGGCTCCTGGGGTAGCATTAACCGTGTCTCTCAGGATCTGAATAAGGAGGGTGAGCTTCCTGTTAACAACTTGAACAGCTTCATGGACTGTGTTAATCCGCCCTTCCAGAGTATTTTTGTAGTTTATAATCTTCCCCATCTGCTCGTCTGTGACAATCACCTCGGTAACTATATTCTGCTTCTCTTTCTCCGCAGTCTCCAGGGCTTTGGCAATCAGCATCTTAGTCCTCCAGCTTTCCGCCTTCGTTCTTACAAACTGCGTAGCCCTCTTCGACGGCGTGCCGGGGTCCCTTAACCAGTCCACCTCCGCGGCAATCTCCTCAACGGTACGCCCGTCCTCCGCTTGCTTTACCTGCGCTTCCAGCTCCTCCACCTTTAGTTTATTCCTTGCGGCCGCCCGGGTCTCACAGCCCTGCCTTGCTTCCACCAGGTCCTGGTTAGCAGCATCATTCCGGCACCCGCTGGCCTCCATCCTGGCCACGCTCTTTTTCCTCCAACCAGAAATCCTCTTGCTTTCTAAAGGTGAGTCTGCCCTCTGAAATGAAACAGTAATGAGAGCAGAGCGAAGACCCATGGTTATATAGCCATCGCGGATGCTGATGCAACCGAGTTCGGGCTTGATTTTGCTGCAGATGAGGGTACTGTTGCCGTCAATTCGATGGCGGTTCGCACACGCGGAGCTGAAGCCGAATGACATAAAATGACTGTGGTAGCGCGCGAACCATTGATTAAATTGCCAAGTATGCTGTACCTCCGAAGGATCGTTATGAACATTGATGGATTCGGACAGGCTCTGTTTACCCTTCTTCCGCTTTCCCATACTGTGAGTGCTTGTCTTCCCTGATTGCATTCCCACTACCATAAATGCTACTGATTCCTTGTGATGCGGTGGGTTTCCAGATGATCTGCGATAAATGCTCTCGGTATTGTGAAACTTGTGGCACAATCTGTGATGATCGTTGAGATGGCTAGTTTGTCGCCGCCATTTAACCCTTCTTCCGTTGCGTTCCATCATAATTTGAAACCTGTCGTAAGTGCTCGCTAATCCGCCGTAAATTTCCATCCGGTGCCGTATATCTAAGCCATTATCGGCTAAGATTGATTTGAGTCGATTGCTGCTAGCCGGGCACATGTATCCTTGAGGATTGGGCATGTAATATCGGGCCAACAGCTGTTTGTGATTGTATTCGGCTTGTCCGCCCCGTGGTTTGCCAGGAAGTCAGCCAGCCCATTAGCCTTTCTTCTCACCGATTGAAAGACAATACCTCTCAAATTGGCAATCACTTCCTCTATGCTTTCCGTTGCCTTGGCCAGTCTCCAGTGCTTGGTGGCTTTGTTGGCTTTCGTTCCTGCTTGCAATCGTCTAGCCACTGAGATGGTCAAAGCAGAGTCACCCTCCACAATGAAATTCCCCCGTCTCATGGTCCTTATAATCTTCAATCCTTGCTCAAGTGCTGCGAATTCTGCTTCATTATTCGTGCAAACCCCTAACGCCCTGCAGTAGACATGGATGATGTCTCCGTCTTGGTTCCGAATGACGCCTCCGATGCCAGCAGCGCCTGGGTTGCCCCTTGAAGCTCCATCGAAATTTAATTTTAGGCTACCTTCAGGAGGACGAAGCCATCGTTGACTCTGTGTAGTAGGTTGAGCTCTGTTGACCCCCAAAGGTGGATTACTAGAGGCTTCCAGTTGAAACCTTTTTAAAATGCGCAGGTCTTGAGCAGTTGGTTTTTCATTTGTGTTTGTTTTGCCCTTAACTTGTATTAGCTGCTTGATGTTACTTATTATGGATTCTTTTGCCAAGTCAATGCTTCTTACTTCCTCCATGAAGATTCGACGATTTCTCTCTTTCCAGGTTGTCCAGGTTATAAAGCCCGGGACGCATTTCCAAATACTTTCCACCCTCTGAATTCTAGAGAAGTTCCTTCGCCAGTTACTGATGGTTTCCTGAATCGAGTCCCTGTTCCTATCAGACGTTTCCAGCATATCCTCCATCCATTGCCATAGCTGTGATGCCCAATCACAGGAGTTAAAAAGATGATTCATGGTTTCCTCTTCCTTCAGACACATGGGGCATCTAGAGGGTCCTGTAAATCCTTTTTTCAATAAGTTTTCCCACGTTAGGGTTTTCTTTTGCATTAGAAGCCAAAGAAAAGTTCTGACTTTCGGCCATAGAAGGTTGTCCCAAACTTTAGCAGTCCAGGGAATGATGTCTGGTTGCCCTTCTCGTTCGATCATGTCTCTTGCTTCTTTCAGAGAGAATTCCCCGTTGCCTTTTGGTCCCCATCTGAGCTTATCATTTTCAGCCGTTACTCGGATCTTCCGTTTGAGGAGAATTTGATTCAAGGTTTGATAGGTGTCCTGGATATCTCCGATGCAGTTCGTGTTGAAGATTGTCCATTCCCGCCAATCCGGGTCCTCACCTGTGGAGTTCCAATATTGGTTAACTCTGAAGTTACCCTGGATTTGGGAGTTAAGTTTCACAGTTTGAAATTGGGGGGTGTCCAATCTTGGAGCCTGTTGCCACGCATCCTCCCAGAAAAGCGCCTGGGATCCGTTTCTTATCTCCCAGAAGCTATGGTCCTGAACAATGGATCTGTTGGCTTGGGCATGATTCCATATAGGAGAGCCCTTGGGCGTTCCCTGCATCCTAATTAAATCTAGATTGGAACTGTTCGGGCTGTATTTATCCTTCCACAACGTAGCCCATGGTAAGTTGGTGTCTGAAATCCACCGCCACCAGATTTTAGCTCCGCAACTCCTGTTGACTACAGAGGGATCGACCAAGTTCAGACCACCCCTATTCTTAGGCCTGCATAATTTCCGCCACGCCACCAGCGACCACTTTTGCTTCTCACTGTTGCCACTCCAAAGGAATGAGCGCTGTATGCTTCTCATGCGATCTATAATTCCTTTGGGAGCTGGTAAGATTGAGAGCATATACTGAGGGATGGCCTGCAGGACTGCTTTGGTGAGAACTAACCTACCTGCAAAATTCAGAGCCCTGTTAGTCCAATGTTTGCTTCTTCTTTCCATATTGTCAAGGACTTTCTCCCAATGGTTCCTTTTCCAAGGTTTGAGAGTCAGGGGTGCCCCCAAATACCTGGAAGGAAGAGAACCAATTTTGAACCCCAATAGCCTAGAAAGATGAGATTGGACTGCACGGTGCGTGTTGAAGAAGAAAATAGTCGATTTGGAGAAATTAATTTCCATCCCGGAAGCCTTGCTAAAAAGATTAAGAATGTTTTTGAAAGCCATTGCCTCTTTTACAGTGGGGATGCCATGCAGCATGGTGTCATCAACGAACTGTTGATGCGTGGTAGCTCGGCTGGAACGTGTCGGTTGCAATCCTGTTAACAGTCCCTCTTCTTTTTTCTTTGCAATTAGTCTGCCTAGGCCCTCCATTAGAATAACAAACAGGAAGGGGGATAAAGGGTCTCCCTGTCGGATGCCGCGAGAAGGGCTGAAGGGAGTTGAGGGGGCGCCATTGACGAGGATGGAGTATCTAGGAGATTTGATGAGGGCCACAACCCATTGGATCCATTGCTGACTAAATCCAAAAGCTCTTAACACTGCTTCCAGGTAGGACCAACTGACCTTGTCATAGGCTTTAGAAAGATCTAATTGCATGAGCATTCCTGCTGCTTTTTGTGAATGGAGCGAATGGATCATCTCCTGGGCAAGCAAGATGTTGTCTAAAATCTGTCTTCCTTCAACATATCCCGACTGTTCCTGGGAAATGATGCCAGGGAGGATAGCCTTCAGTCTGTTGGCTATGACTTTAGAAATAATTTTATAAATGACATTACAGAGTGCAATGGGTCTGAACTTGTCTGGAGTGTTGGCTTCCTCAACTTTAGGAATCAAAGCAATAAAGGTTGAGTTTAGAGATTTGAGAATCGATTTGGACCTTCTGGAATCTTCCACAATCTCCCAAATGTCTTGTTTGACTATGTTCCAACAGGCCTTATAGAAATTGATGGTGAACCCATCCGGTCCGGGGGCTTTGTCATTAGGCATACTCCTGACAGCTTCCTCAACCTCTTCCATTGTTATTCTTCTTCTGAGGGCCCAGTTCTGTTCATCAGTGATTATCTTGGGTATGACCGTAGTTAATTCATCGATTGCATCTCTCCTGTCTATTCTTGGTTCCTGCGCTATGAGGCTGAAGTGTTCAACCAGAGTGGTTGAGATCTCGCTGTGATTCCTGATGAGTTCCCCTTCATTGTTTTTCAGTTCCAGGATTTTGTTAGTATTTCTGTAGTCCATGGCTGATCTGTGGAAGAATTTGGTGTTTTGCTCCCCTTCTTTCAACCATTGAATTCTTGATTTCTGCTTCCAGAGTGATTCTTCTTGCTTGCACCTATTGTGCCACTGCTGGGTCAGCTCTTTTTCAATTTCACAGGTTTCCTCAGTTCTAGTGCCAACTGCCCCGTCCTTGTGAATTTGCTCCAGCTGTTGTTCAATAATTGCTTTTTCCTGAAAAATATTACCAAAGACTGTTCTGTTCCACTCTTTCAATTTCAATTTGATGTGTTTTAATTTTGTTTGTAGACGGAACATTTTGGATCCGGTTTCCTCTAAAGGTTCTGACCACCATTTTTCCACGCTTGTAAGGAAATTGGGGTGTTCAATCCAAAACTTCTCAAACCTAAAAGGTTTATTTCTTGGAGTACCCTGCAGTTCAACAGCTAAAGAAATCGGCCAGTGGTCCGATCCTCCGCTAGGGAGGATATTCGATTCAACTGTTTTGCCTTCTAGAATGAAGCTTTCCGAGATTAGGAAGCGGTCCAATCTGGAAGAGATTAGCCTTTCCCCCCCCCTTCGATTGTTCCAGGTGAACTGACCCTGCTTTGGATGGACATCGACTAATCTGGTATTGTCAATAAAACTAATGAAGACTTCCCCATCCCTGTTGAGTTTCCTGAGTCCTCCTTTTTTCTCCAGGAGGGAAGTGATATTATGGGCATTAAATCTCTACCATCAACCTAATAATTATTGATAATTGATTTATTCTAAAATAAACATGTTTACCAATATAATAATATAATTTGTATAAAAATAAACTATAATAGTAATACTTATCTGATTATCTAATTCAAATATTATTATTAGATTTAATATATATTTTTATTTTTATAAAATATCGAACGTTATTATAATACATCAACCTTATTATTATAACATTTTATCAATATTAAAAATACTCATAAAATTTCAAATATTACGAATAAATTTCAAAAAAACAAAATTTCAGACCAAACATTATTGTTATTAAACTGCATAGTAATATTATTCATAATTTTATAAAAATAAAAAACCATGAAAATGTAACACAGTTCTCTTCGTTATCTGGCTTAAGTATAGCTATAAAATCCATAGAAATATTACACAGTTCTCTCAGTTATCTATTGCTTAAATTTAGTTACGAAAACCATAAAGAAAAAGTCACACATTTCTCTCGGTTATTTATTGCTTAAGTTGAGTTTTCTTAAAATTTACGATTTCTTAATAAGTCTTGCCCAGAGAGGCGGCATATTCACATTACAAAGCTAAACACTGACCAAAAAAACTTGTTGTTGATTGTCCAGAAAATCTACTATGACCAGGACCATGACTATTGCACATAAACAGAATATACCATTGTCAAAACTGTAGACTGATCAGAGGTAATTCAAGGACCAAAACAGATTTTCTGGGCTCATACATATAAACAGGGAAGCGCTACCCAGGTCAAAACTATAATATGATCCATTAAGAAATTGTAACCATAATTTTGAGAAATAGAGAAGCAAAAACGAAATATTGCGAACCTGTTTAAGCTTCATGAGTGGCGGAAGGCAACTCTTCAACAATATGACACCCATAATTATCGGCGTCATCATCCTCAGAGGGGTGGCCCTCTTTGCTTGTAGAACCACCGCCAGTAGGGACACTCGGACCAACTTGAGTTTGCATTTCCTCGGTACCACCAGAATCCTTAAACTGAGAAGTGCCAGGAAAATCTTCCACCCTCGTCTCCGTAGTCATTCCTGGAGTTGCGACCACCAGGCTAGCAGTGCCCTCGTGCAGCTCAATGGTGACTGAAGCGATGAAGGAGTGATTGTTGAGAGTGCAGGGGAATTGAAAACGAGTAGTATGAGAGTGAGAATTGTGAGAGCTTGTCACTATGTTATGCTGCCCTCGCCCTCATTCACAACTGCTCCTGGTAATAGGATAGCGATCAGAGCAGAAGCCCGAGGAGTAAGATGAGGAGTTCGAGGTAGAGGAGGAGGGCTGGCAGATAACACACCCATGGGAGCTTCCCCTCTTGCAGCCCATTCTTTGGCGCAATTTGGGCATGATGAAAAGAGCAGGAGAATCTAAACAGACAAAAAAACCATGGAGGCAGAGGGAGATTGAAGGGGGCCTGGCTTCAGCATGCAGAGGAGCGCCGAGAATGACAGAGGACGAGTGACACTTGAAATTGTAGGAAGGACTCTATAAAACATGAAATCCCAGCTGAGAATCATCACCGTAATCTTGAGCACAACGATTCCCTAGCCTGGTCCGAGAGCATAGCTCTACAGAAACGAGGGAGAAATACACACAGAGGGGAGGAGCACTGAGGAGTCTAAGGGGCGCCATAACAAAAGAACCGGAAGGCTGGTAAGGAAGGATGCGTTGCATTAATGTAGCATTGA
This sequence comes from Pinus tabuliformis, assembly GCA_031772625.1. Lineage (NCBI taxonomy): Eukaryota > Viridiplantae > Streptophyta > Pinopsida > Pinales > Pinaceae > Pinus > Pinus tabuliformis. The sequence goes on along the minus strand of CM062807.1, from coordinate 992,252,564 downwards.
AGGTATTTGCAGTGAGCCTCTGGTAGCACGCGAGGCCAGATGGCGGTGTTCGTAAGCCATGCGCCATCCCACCAAGCTGCCCTCATACATAGCACAGTACTACACACCCACATCCGGGGTAAAGACAAGAATTATTGTCTCTTAAGAGACAATTTCATTTGTCACTCTAGAGACAATTTCATTTGTCTTTTTAGAGACACTTTCATTTTTGTCCCTTTAGAGACAATTACATTTTTTTCTTTTCAGAGACAATAGCTGAGATTAAAAAGATATTGTCTGTATAGAGACTATATGTCCATAATTCAAACTGTTGTCTCTATAGATACAATATAAAAAATATTTAAAAATAAATAAATAAAATCATTTTAAATGTTCTTTCAAGGTAGTTTCAATGTTCAAAGTTCCCAAAAAGTGATTTTAATTACCTTAAATCTCTCTTGTTTATGGATACCAACAGAATAAAAAATAAATAAATCCATTATTTTTAAAGCTAACAGCAAAGTCATTTTAAATCTAAATGAAAAAACAATTCTCGAAAGCAACATTGAAAATAATAAGGCAACACACTTATATTTTCTGAAAAATGCATTCATGTCATCTGAACATGCAAGATCCTTAGTTGGAACTTCATTTTAAGGCATCTTATGAGGCAAAAAATAAATTTTATAGATTTCTCCAACCTACAAGAAGGTTTATTCTCTAACATATAAATTCAAAGCTTCAATCACATTAAATGGTGGAAATTAAATTCATATCTAGTTGTTAAAGCACAATTTCAAGACCCTTGTAAAATTTAAATTGGCTTCCTTGATAACAAAGAATTGTAATAATGTATATGAATTTGAATCTACAATTGATTGGAAATTTTGTCTTCATGAAGGTTTTACAAAAGATGGAAAATTGACATAGGTCTTGGCAGCATGATATAAGCCAATTCTCTATCTATTGGTGATCTATAAAATTATCTTCTCCACTACTGGCTTTCACAATTCAAGTTGGCTCCATCTTCTCTTTGCAGCCCGAGAATTGCTACAATTGGTATCCAAATTGGTGATGATCTAGTTTGTGAGGAAGCTTCATATCCAATGAATCTAATTTAGGTAATGAACTATTATGATCAACTTCATAGCAAGCTAAAGTTGCAGAGAAGTCTCTATCACTTGCTTTTTTTGGGCAATTAATCGTTTCTTGGTGGCACACCTAACCACCCATCCTTCTTCCTATTCAGAATAAAATAATAAATTCCTGTAAGGAAAGTTTTATACCATTGCTCAACCATTTCCAAGAGAGCTACATACTGAAATAAAATAAAATAAATGTAGTGGGTACCTGAAATACAAATGTGTGCACTCTTATTATTTATTCATTATCACTTGCATTGCCTTGCTTGATTCCCTAGAGCACCTGCAAATGTAATAGTAGAGTCCTTTTACTTTTTTTTTTATAATAAAAACCCCTACCATCTTTATAATAATTAATAATTGAAATAAAATTAAAATTCTGCAAACTTATTAAACTCTCAATAGAAAAATGACTCAAAAACAAAATCAATCTACTCTTTAATATAAACATAATTTTTAATGATGATACCATCTCTATTTTTGGTTGGTAACATTGTTTGTTCCCATTCAAAGCCCAAAAATGTCATTAATACTAGTGAAAATACAAGGTATGTTTCAAACCCTTTTAGAATGAAAGTAAAGCACCTATTTTTCTCTATAGTAGGATGGCAAGTCTTTGGAAAAATATTCTTAGAAGAGTGTTTTATCAAGAAACTGTTGGGTCCCTATAATACTAGTGATTACCCCATTACTATTGTAGTTATACCCCTTATTAATATTGTTGTGCCCCTATTGCCCCCATATTGTTGTTACTGTGCCCCATAGAATCCCTCTATTGTTATTTTTGTGGCTTTATATTATTATTGTTAGGTCGGCTGGATCATTTTGTGACTCCTTAGACTCCTATATATAGAAAGGAGGTTTTGTCATTTGAATCATCCAAGAATTGTTCATTTATGTAATGTAAAGGAGGTTTCCCCCTCGAAGAGGCTGAATTCTAAGGCGTTGATCTATCTTTTCTATCTTTTCTTGAGTTGGTTTCATAACATTTGGTATCAGAGATTTGGATTCTAGGGTTTCGCTGCTCCAAACCGGTCATCGTGGCATTTTCACTATAACTTTGTTTTTGTGATGTTTTAGAAGTCGCAGAAAAAACCCATTTGAGAAGAAATCGTACTGAACCTTGGATCCAAATTTCAGACCTTTTCGCGCAATATTTGCGGAGATATGATCTGAGGAAGTTGGTCTTTTTTCAGACTTCTGAATTACATTCAAAACCGGTGACCTGGGGAAAATCGTCATAACTTTCTCTCTGGGGATCGGATTGAAATTTCATCAGAAGGTATAGAAAGAGGACGGACTGTAGTTTCTTGTATACATTTTTCATATCCATAGGTCGAAACAGTGACTCGTGGCATGTTGTACAATTTCGCTCTACTGAACTACTCTATAATCAAGTCACTGTGGGAGATTTTGCATAACTCTTCCTTGGAGAATCCAATTTGGGTCAGACATGTGGCATTGGAAAGAGGACACAGAAGGCTACTACAGGTCTTAATTTTAGAATTGGAGGGTCTGGAATTACAGAGATACATCAGATTCAATATCAGGCTTCTACAAAGTGAAAAACGGTGTGTAGTTTTTTTTTTTTTTTTTTTTTTTTTTGTGTAAGCTGGGTTTGAAGGAATTCAAAGGGCATAGTAAAGAATTATTATCAGTAACTAATGTCCCGATGAAAGAAAATGCAAACACCTAGTAAGGAACCTGAAAGCTCTAGCATGACTCATGAAGAAGAGGAAGAAATGCTAATGATATATCAAAATTACAAGAACAAGTGCAACAAATGTCACGCTCACAAAAGCTAACAGAAGCTAAGATAAATGGCATGGAATCTAAGATAAAGGGCGTGGAAGCTAAGATGGATGATTGGAAGACAGATTTGAAGACAAACATGGAAGAATTGAAGATAGATTTGAACACAAACTTGAAGACAGGCATGACAGATATGAAGACAGATTTGACAAATCTTCTACAAGAAATACCTACTAATGGTGAAAAGGTCGTAAAGGAAACTCATGATGCGAACAAAATAAATGTTAATCATGATATCATAGACTCTAATGTTGGATCGAAGACCCACCATATTCCAAAAATCGATATGAGAAAGTTTGATGGCAAGGATCCCGCAACATGGATATTACAGATGGAGCAATTTTTCGATCTCAATAATGTGCAAAACACACAAAAGGTACGTATGGCAACTTTATATTTGGAACCAAATCAGTTTGTATGGTATCAATGGCTTTGCTCTCATAAACAATTTATCACTTGGGCAATTTTTACGGAAGAATTGATAGCACATTATGAGGATACAAAAAGCAACACTTTTTTTAGCCAATTGATAAGTCTCAAACAAAAGGGTTCAATAATGGAGCACATTGAGGAGTTCCAAAAATTGAACATAAGGGTAAAATATATTCCAGAGGAGCATAGGATTGATGTGTTCATAGGGTCTTTAAAGGATAATATCCAACATGATGTTCGCCTTTGGAACCTGATTCATTAGAGAAGGCATTCAGGTTAGCAAGAAAAATGGAAAGCAAAATTATGGCAACCAGGAAGCATACCACTCACAACTATAAAGACGGAAGTGTTGTTGCCCATAGTCTTCCACAACCTATAAGGTTGACACCACAACAATTGGAAGAAAAAAGAGCAAAAGGGCTTTGTTACAGTTGTGATAGCAAATACACTAAAGGTCATAAGTGTGCTGAGAAGAAATTATTCTACATAGATTGTGAAGAGGAAGAAGAAAAGGAGCAAGAAAGGTCAAAAGAAGAGGATATACTCCAGGAACAAAGCCTAGATGAAGAACAAATAAATCTGACCATATCTTGTAATGCATTGGCGGGAATTACCACTCCTCAAACCATCAAGATAGAAGGACAAATCAAGAAGAAAAAGGTAATAGTGTTGATTGATTCAGGAAGCACCCACAATTTTATTCATTGTAAGGTAGCAAAAGAATTGAATTGCTTCCTATATCCAGCACCAGAGTGTCAAGTGATGATTGCAAATGGAGGAACAATAAATTGCTCTGGAAAGTGCCATAATATCAAGCTATCCATGGGAGAATATGTATTGACTAGCCCAATGCTTTCCATTCCAATGGGAGGTGTTGATGTTGTACTAGGAGTCCAATGGCTACAATCCTTGGGTACAATAGCTTTTAATTTTCAAGAACTTTTCATCAAATTTTCTATGGAAGGAAAGGAAGTTGAATTAAGGGGTATTGCAGGGAAACCAGGAAAGATAATTAGCTCTAATAGTATGAAAAAGGAGCAAAGAGGTGTAATTGCACAATTATGTTTTCTAGATGTTTCCACATCGGAATCATCTATTTCTCCAGATCTCCAAAAAGTCCTGGACAATCATTCCAAGGTATTTGAGACTCCCAAAGGTCTCCCACCTATGCGTGATCATGATCATGCTATTCATCTGATTCCAGGAAGTGTTCCTCCAAACATCAGGCCATACAGATATCCCTATGTCCAAAAGAGTGAAATTGAACGTATGGTTGCAGAAATGCTAGAGGCTGGTATAATTCAACCGAGTCAAAGTTCTTTCTCTACTCCAGTAGTATTGGTGCACAAGAAGGATGGATCATGGCGCATGTGTCCGGATTATAGGGAGCTCAACAAGCTCACTATTAAAGATAAGTTCCCCATTCCTGTCATTGATGAATTACTGGATGAATTGCATGGATCAATTTACTTCACCAAGTTGGATCTTCGTTCAGGATATCATCAAATCAGAATGAAGATTGAAGACATTCCAAAAACAACATTTAGAACTCATGAGGGTCATTATGAATTTTTGGTCATGCCTTTTGGCCTTACCAATGCACCTTCAACATTTCAAGGTTTGATGAATTCAATTTTCAAACCATTCCTTAGAAAATTTGTGTTAGTATTTTTTGATGATATACTAATCTACAGCAAGTCTTGGAAGGATCATGTTGAACATGTTGACAGGGTGCTACAACTATTGGAGGAGAAACAATTATATGCAAAAAGATCCAAATGTTTCTTTGGAGTCCAGGAGGTGGAATATTTGGGTCATATTGTATCTCATGAAGGAGTTAAGGTAGACCCTAGAAAAATTAAAGCCATTAAGGAATGGAAAATCCCCACATCCATAAAGCATTTGCGAGGATTTCTTGGGTTGACAGGGTATTATCGCAAGTTTGTTAAGAATTATGGGAGAATAGCAGCACCTCTAACAACATTATTGAAGAAAGATGCATTTTCATGGACTCCAGAAGCAACAAAGGCCTTTGAACATCTTAAAGAGGCAATGTGCCAAGCACCGGTCTTAGCTACATCAGACTTCACAAAAACCTTTATTGTGGAATGTGATGCTTCAGGAAATGGAATTGGTGTTGTTCTAATGCAAGATGAAAGACCCATTGCTTTTGAAAGTCGTCCAATCAAGGGAAAGTTTTTAACCAAAGCTATTTATGAGAAGGAAATGTTGGCAATACTCCATGCACTTAAGAAATGGCGACCCTACCTAATGGGAAGACACTTCAAGGTAAAAACAGATCATGATAGCCTTAAATACTTTTTAGAACAAAGATTATCCTCTGAAGAGCAACAAAAGTGGGTCACAAAGATGTTGGGTTATGACTTTGAAATCATCTACAAAAAAGGGAAGAAAAATGTGGTGGCAGATGCACTCTCAAGAAAGGATGAGGATGTGGAAGCATTTTTGTGCGCCATTTCTATTATCCAACCAGATTGGATAAATGAAGCAAGGGAGGAATGGAAGAATGACGAAGAAGTGTGGGCACTTATTCGAAAGCTACAACAAGATTCCAGTACGTCTGATACATTTAGCTGGCAAAATGATTCGTTATGGTACAAAGATCGCTTATACCTCTGTAAGAATTCCCAGCTAAAACAAAAGATTCTTATGGAATTGCACACTTCTCCCTTAGGAGGGCACTCAGGATTTTTAAAAACTTACCACAGGGTTAAGAAGGAATTTTTTTGGGATGGCCTTAAATCAGATATTCAAAAGTTTGTGGCGGAATGTTTGGTTTGCCAACAAAATAAAGTGGAAACAATTAAGACACCGGGTCTATTACAACCTTTATCCATTCCAAGCCAACGTTGGGAGGAGGTTTCAATGGATTTTATCACAGGTTTACCCAAGTCTGAGGGAAAAAGTGTCATCATGGTGGTAGTTGACAGACTTACCAAGTATGCACACTTTTGTGCATTATCACATCCATTTAAAGCCAGTACAGTTTCTACTGCATTTATGGAAACAATTCAAAAGCTACATGGAAACCCAAAGATTATTGTAAGTGACAGAGATCCCATTTTCACTGAAAATTTTTGGACAGAATTATTTTCTTGTCTTGGTACTCAGTTAGCTCATAGCTCATCTTATCATCCTCAATCTGATGGGCAAACTGAGATAGTAAACAAATGTTTGGAAGGATATCTTCGTTGCTTTGTATCTGATAAACAAACACAATGGGTCAAATGGTTGCCTCTGGCTGAATGGTGGTATAACACTTCCTTCCATACAGCAACAAAAATGACCCCATTTATGGCACTTTATGGGTATCAACCACCATCCATCACATCATATTTAAGAGAAAATTCTAAGGTTCAGGCAGTGGAACATCACATCGAACATCAACAACAAGTCCTCCAACTCTTAAAGGATAACCTCGTGTTGGCATAAAATAGAATGAAACAACAGGCAGATCAACATCGCAGTGAAAGAAGTTTTGATGTAGGTGATTGGGTATTCCTATGGCTACAACCATATAAGCAAATGTCCCTCAAGCAAGCTAAGAAGGATAATAAATTATCACCAAAGTATTATGGTCCGTACAAGGTGTTGCAAAAGATTGGTACTATGGCATACAAATTGGAGCTTCCTCCAGCTTCTCGATTGCACCCAGTTTTCCATGTTTCATGTTTAAAGAAGGTTATAGGCGACAAGCTCCCAATTCAAACAATATTGCCAAAACTTGATGAGGAAGGAAAAATTATATTGGAACCGGAAGCAGTCATAGAAACAAGAACTCGACAGCTATGAAATTGATCAATTTCAGAGTATCTTATCAAGTGGAAGAACTTATCTGCTGAAGATTCCACATGGGAGGATGAGAATTTTATGCAGAAGTATCCAGAACTACTCAAGCGTTGAGGACAACACTTTTTTGAAGGCGAGGGGCATGTTGGGTCCCTATAATACTAGTGATTACCCCATTACTATTGTGGTTATACCCCTTATTAATATTGTTGTGCCCCTATTGCCCCCATATTGTTATTACTGTGCCCCATAGAATCCCTCTATTGTTATTTTTGTGGATTTATATTATTATTGTTAGGTCGGCTGGATTATTTTGTGACTCCTTAGACTCCTATATATAGAAAGGAGGTTTTGTCATTTGAATCATCTAAGAATTGTTTATTTATGTAATGTAAAGGAGGTTGCCCCCTCGAAGAGGCTGAATTCTAAGGCGTTGATCTATCTTTTCTATCTTTTCTTGAGCTGGTTTCATAACAGAAACTGATCTCTTCCCGTAACCTATTGTCCGATTTATCTATCTTAATGGATCATGTTATGTTTGAAAACACAGATAATGGTGCACCTCAAATCTTTGATCTTGATATCGATCTTCAGATCGCATCACTGAGGTGGATTAAATACAGGATCTGAATGCAACTAAACTTGAAAGTGAATATATTCTTGGTTTTTTATTCGACTCTTTTATAATTCTTTGAATCTATTATACCTTGGAATTCATTGTTTTAGGTTGGTAGTTCCAGTGGTTGGTTGGAGCTAAGGTTCGTTTTTCCATTCACCGTAGTTTAACTTCAAAGCCATATTTCACCGTAGTAATAATGATATCAAAATTGCTGATATATGTAATTTGCTAGTTTTGGAAATATTTCAATAGTATTAGAATAGCCTGTTTGAATATAGTTTTTTTTAATTAATATATGTAATTTCAATAGCCTAAGTTATTAATAAATGGTATATCTAAATATGTAATAAGTGAAACATCTACCATGACAATAACATGTTTAAATATAGTTTTTTTTTTTAATTGATATATGTAATTTCAACAACCTAAGTTATTAATAAATGGTATATCTAAATATATAATAAGTGAAACAACTACCATGACCTTGCCTATACTTCCATAAAATCAATTTTATGGAACCCTTTTTCCTTTACTCCATCCCACATGTTACATACCTGTAACAAGGTTCATAAGGGTAGCATAATTTATGCTCGAGTAGGGTGAAATATAATTTATACTCGGGCTGTTGCTATCCCTCACCAAGATTTAAATTTCCAAAAGACATGTTCAACATACCTATGTATATGAGCCAGGAAATATGTTCCAGTTAGAGCTAAATACATATACATTGGAAATATATACCTGCAGTAACAATTGTTCAGCCAACACTGAACAATTTTCAGAACATCAAACTCAATCTTCTTACCTGAGAAGTAGTCCTTTACTCGACTGAAAAGAAAAAATGGTCAAATTCTTCAATGCAATCCTTCACTTCTATACCTAGTACATGAGCATGAGGTTGGTTGTTTAATATGCCCCAATGTACAAACCTCTAAATAAACTAAATGAATTCATGAATGGTCAGAGACTTGGAATAAAAAGGAAAACAAATATGATAAGCAATATAGACTTACATCATCTTCAATATAACATAATTCGATGCCTATTTGAATTGCAATGAATGTAATAGTTTATTCCTACACCAAAATCACTGTGGTATAGAGTATATTTGCTACTCTTACCTGGTAAGATTACCCTTTCGATGTGAGACTTGTACATGTATAGAATGACATCTCCATGTACAAATCACAAAATTCTTGATACACTAGAAATCAGTTCATGAATGTTTATAGAAATGGTATAAAGATGGAAAAACAGTTATGTGAAAGAAGAGAGGCTTATAGTATCTTCTTTATTTATATTATTATGAATGCAAGAAATTATTCTTATACCGCAGATAATACCCATGTGCTCATACCTGAAGCAAAAAATTTACTTAACGAATCTGCTTCAAATACATGTTTAAAGCACCAGCCGCATCTTTAATCTTGGTCCTCTTTAAGGTATAAAGAGCTCCAAAGACTTACCAAATACAAAGGAAAGATTGTCATTGTGTCAACACAAAAACAAAGAAAAGACCTTCAGCACAAAACAAAGACTTTCAACTCAAAATCCGTTTAGCATTAGATCAATACAATGAATACCTTTACAAGATGTAGCAATCTAGACGTGTGACCTGTAAATCTCTCTTATCTTAACAATATATGGATATTTCCATAAGGTTAGTCAGTTCTCACTAAATCCATGTGAGTAGATAATACCCTTGTGCTCATTACTGAAGGAGGAAAATCTACTTAATGGATATGCTTGAGATACATGTTAAAAGCACCACCCACATATTTACTCTTGGTCCTTTTTAAGGTATCAGTTGCTCCAAAGACTTGCTAAAACCCAAGAGTCTCATCTCGTGCAACCAATGCAACAGGGTACCTATTTGGACTCTAAAAATACAACACAAAGGAAAAATTGTCAGCAAAAAGGCTAAGACTATCAACACAAACCGATTTAGCGACAGATCAATAGAATGAATACCTCTTCTAGATGCAGTACTCTAGACGTGTGACTAGTAAGCTCTATTATCTTAACTGTAGATTTATATTACCATAAGATTAGCTGGTTCTGGCTAAATCCATGTGAACTCAATAGCTCATGGTCATACTTATTCCATAATAATGAGAAAACTTAATAGTGAGTGTTAACGGTGTTTATGCAAGCTCCTGTATGAGTATTCCAAAACGTAATTCATCGGTCAACACTACCTCCACTAGATGCCAAAAGATTTCTCTGGAGAGGGCACCATGCCAAGGCTTTTACTGAAGAACAATGCTCACCAAGTTGGTGAAGATATTGAGTTGCAGCATTAGAGGATGACATGCTCTTGTCCCATACATGAAGTAAACTGAGATTCCCCCCCCTTCTAAGTTGTTGGCCAGACATAGACCATTTCAACCCACACACTTCTTGCACATGTCCTCTGTAGGTTTGAACAATGGAATCATGGAGGTGAACATCGTGATTAAATATTAAACCATCAAGGCCACCAGTTATAAGAATATGACCATTTCAAGCAAGTGCACCTACATAGGATTGATGACCTTTTAAGGCTCTCAACTATGTTCATTGAAAAAAATTACCAAGTGAATGAGATTGCATCTAGAAAAAAATAATGAAACTGAAAATATGAAAACAAAAAATAATTTAATATACCTTTCTATTAGATGCAGAATCCCATATCTGTACAACAGAATTAGTCAAGCCAACACCAATATGTCTTTAATCACCTTCCCATTTAACACTGGTTATTTGATCAACATCATCATCAACTGTCAGGAGCTCAGAAGTTGTGTTGTTGGAAGCATCCCATAAATACACCGTATTGTTAAGGGCTATCGACAAAACGTTATTGACACTCAATTCCAATAGATTCAATTAATAATCATCTGCAAGTTGAAGGGCATCCAAAGTTCACTCCGCAGACTGTAAATAAGGATACGCAAGTTTAAAATAAAATACAAATGTTAAATCAACAACTCACAATTTTTAATTATCTAGGTAACATCCTAACATCCCACAAGAGTGTGGTCCTGGGGCAAGTAGTGAGGTATTCAAGGCTTGGGCTTGAGTTAAGGTGGAGACTAATGTTCCATAGCTGAGGCCAGTTGTAAGATGTAAGTGATCCAAAATAGATTTTGGATAGACTCCTAAGTTTAAGTGTTCCTCACAAAGGAAAATGAAAGTCCAAGGTAGTTCCTAGAACTAGCCCCATTGTAGAGATCATCTCATTCTGAATCTATTGCAACTTGAATGGACAAAAACTGACTTAGGAAGCAGAAGTTATAACAAAATGAAGCTACCCTTTTTCCTTTGGAAAAAGAGGCAAAATCCCCTAAGAATGGGTCCTAAAAACCCTCTATGTCTTCAAAGTCTTCTAAAAATCCAAAAACCATCAGAAAAGGAGAGGTTTTGGAAATATCATATTACACTATCGGAGGGCAAAAACACAAAGAAACGATTGAAAATAGGCCTATCAGCAGTCAATAGAGCAATGATCAGGAGTCGTCAGATCTGGTTGATCAATGGTATAGATCCGATCAGTAAATCGCAATCAGTGATTACAATGGAGTGATATCACAATAAATGATTACAACGGATCACTTACCAAATGGCCTAGGGGTTATGTGATATGTGATTGTGACAATTCGCATCGCAATATCGCATAGGAACCACCCAAAGGAGCGAGGATATACGTTATATATCTATATATATATATATATATATATATATATATATATATATATATATATATATATATATATATATAGAGAGAGAGAGAGAGAGAGAGAGAGAGAGAGAGAGAGAGAGAGATGCAATGCGATGGCCAGACATGACGGGGCTATAGGCGATAGTTGAAATATTTTGAGATCTGTCAAAAGACATTTTCTATGTATTTTCACACATTTCGTTTAATAAAGGAAAAGTGAAGGAATGCATCGATGCAATGAATCTGGACCCAGAGGGGTTTCTAAATGCAAATGTATATTATTTCAAATTTTCCATAAGGCCATTTTATGGGATTTTTAGTGTTTTAATGTATTTTTGAAATACGAAGGGGAAGCCATGGAATGGACATTATGACTTGCGATAAGTGATTTCAGGTGGACCCCGTAGTATTATAAAGTGGAATTAAGGACTTTTGAGGTCCGATAAATAGAGAATGGGTGATTTTTCCTGTGTTTTACAATGTTCTCTGTGTAAAAATGAAACAACTGTTTCTAAGGATTTCAAGTGCCGATAGGTCCATTCCGTTACAAAGCAGGTGGACACCACCCCTAAAGGCATTAGCAATGATTATTTAATGCTCTAAGAGGGGATTTGAGCGCACCAAAGTTGGAAGCCAAAGATCCCGAGAGGGAAAATGGACCGACAACACCGATTTGGCTTAAAAAGCCTCAGAACAATAGAGGCTGAGGTTCTTGGGGGTTTTTGCTGAAAGTGAAGCCAAAGCAAGAAGCTAAGGTGAAAGAGGCAACGCAAAAGAAAAAAAAGCAGCTGAGTGAGTCACTTAGAAGTCCAGTGAAAAGCCTAGAGAGTTGTAAATTGATAGAGAGAAGAAAAAGCTAGAGCCAAGAGCCAAAGCCAAAGCCAAAGCTAAAGAGCCAGAGTCAGAGCCAAGAGCCAGAACCAAGAGCCAAGAGTCAGAGCTAAGAGCTAGAGCTTCAAGAGCCAGGGGATAACATGGTGTCTTAACCCACTGTTTCTGTTAAAAACAGTAGGAGTTGAGCCAAGAGCTTGTAAAAAGGACTTATACCATAATCCCAGAGAGCCTAGTTGAGTTGACTAGAGCTCACAGAGACATAACCAAAGAGTTTTGGGTCAACTCATAATTAAATTTTTGTCTTATGTGTTCGTTTTTACTGCTGCATTATTTACTGTTATATGTATTTATATATACGTTCAAGCACACTTATATATCAACATAAAGAATAGATTTTATAGCATATAACCAGTTTAAAATGAATACCGACATACAACATTATGTTCAAGCATATGTTTAATTCACATTGGTTAGTCATTAAGACTTGGGAAAATTTAAAGCTTTGGAAGTGGGAGAGGTTCTTGTAAGTTAGACAAGAAGCCTAAGTGCCCCATTTTCATATCAGGTGGTACCAGAGCTTAAGACTGGTTAACCTCACGTTCAGAGAAGGTTATATTAGAATTCTTTATTGACAGAGCAATGATTGCTTGTCTGAAGGGTGTTAGGTAGTCAAGGACTGATTGTTTGATTGATTGTCTGCTTGCTTGAAAATTGACTAATTTATGTGTTTACAGAGGTGAAGGGAAGTTATTGATAGCTTAGTCCAAGAAGGACAAGAAGGAAGAAGGGTTGAAGGCATTATTCCATCCCCACAGGACCGCAAGGCAATCCTTGAAGAACAGCAGGTTTGTTGCAAAAGGTTTCCTGAATAAGTTGTTTGTTAATCTTGTTTGAAGTTCTTTGTTCATTGGCATAATGACAACTTCTACAAGTGAGTCCTCAAATTCTCCTTCCTTCACAAGTTTCTTTGATGAATACATGAAGCAATACTTGCTCATCATGATGGATATGGTGAGAGAAATGTATGAGGATGGAAGGAAGAGCAACATACTTAGAGAGCAGTTGAATTTCGTGGAGGAAGAGAAGCAGTTGCTTTCTGACAAATTGCAGAAAATGGAGAAGCAACTTCATATTGCAAATATGAACCAAAAAAGGTTGCATGAGTTGGAGTCACAACTCTTTGTTGCCCAAGAAACCTTATTCAAGTATCATCTTGAAGAAGAGGTAAGCCATTCTAGTTTGTCTTCAAATTCTTATAAGAATACTTGTATTGGTTCTTTTGAAAAACGTACTAGAGGCATGGGTTCCAAGATAATGTCCAAGATGGGCTATGAAGGAAAAGGATTGGGTAAGCATGCACAAGGTATTTTTCAACCGATAATGGTTGAGGAAAGGCCTAGATATTCAGGTTTTGGCTATGGACAGTCTTATGGAGAGAGTTCCAAAGCTGCCATGAAAGCCATTGAAACAGTCCCAAGAAGGAGTTTCATTTCATGTCCTCTACCTCAGAAGTGTGAAGGTTGTATTCAAAATGAACGTAATGTCTCGAAACATCATTTGCAGGATGCAGGTGTTCAGAAGCACACACTTGAACCAAAGAGTTGTGGAACTCTGACGGCCTTGAAGAGATGGATGGTGTTCCAAATGGAGCTACTTCTCCACTCAATTCACCTCCTCATGAAGGCAATAAAAGTGAAAAAGACAGGTATAAATCTGGTTCTAATCATATTCCTTTTGATTCTACAAATCATTGTAAATTTCCAACTAAGTATGGGGAAAGAGTTGCATGTTCCTTTTGTGGTTTGGATAACCATAATGTTTCTAGATGTTGGAAGAGAATGGCCACATACAGGAAACTTTTGAAGGAAAAGAAGCAAGAAGCCAAAGGTCCATTGGACAAGGAAAATCATGATGTCAAGAGGATGCACATGCAGTGCACTTACTGCCATAAGCAGGGACATCTTGCTACAAAATGTTGGACATTGAATCCAACAATGCTTCCACCAAAGCTAAAGAGGGTGGAAAGAGAAGATAGCAAAAATGGAAAGGAAGATTCCATGAGTGATGTGTCTTAGAATGGTTCACATATTGATGCTGATGTGCAGATAAAGGTAGTACCTTTGAAAGGGATTGGTAAGAAACGGTTAGAGTTCTTATCCAATTAAGATTGCATGTCTATTGTTGCATCTATTTGTATTTCTTTCTTAATGGGAATGCAAGTTGCAGACGTTACCAAGTAGGTGGATGGAGAAGCTGAGTAGGAGACTCACTTTCTTGCTGCAACATTATATTTCATTTCAGCTTCGAAAGTACAGTGTGCTTAAGCAAAAGTTGAGAGATGAAATGCATGCATGAGTTTGATGTGCATGAACACATGGGACACCGATGATTTCATCGTACTTTAACATGTATGTGTAATTAACTTGCAAGGCTGATTTCTTTGACATGCATGTGATGCAATGTTGACTTGGGAGAAGATAACTTGGTCTCCTAGATGGGGATAATGATGGAGTGTTTCATCTTTTGAAAAAGAGTCCAAATGATCTTTTTCTATGTGCTTTACTTGAAGGGTCATTTGTTTTAAAGGCATGTTTTGTGGGCTTGTTGTCTAGTCCATCATTTGTATGCAGATGTAAGACATGGAGGTGTTCACAAGATGTGAAAATCTGTTCCTTTCTTGGAGCAGGAGTTTAGTCCATCTAGTTGTGTCTGTGTTTCTATTGTTGTTAACTGTTGTTGTTGACAGCTTGTCAAATAGGTACAAATTAAATTTTTTGTGGAGCAGATGTACTTCACATTTGTTTGAGCCACCTTGTATGAATGATCAAGGCAAAGGAGTTCAAACTACCTTCTATGACCATCTAAGTAGGAGTTTTACAGGAAGGCAAAGAAGAAGGCAACGCTTACTAGGAAGGCCAGCCCATCCAAGGAGGGAAGTGGTCAGAAACTTTGGCTCAGGGGCGCTATGGAAAGGAAAGTGTAGGGAGGCTGAAAGAACATGGTGAGTCACTCTCATTTATTGTTCGAATTAGTTTACTAGTCTTTTGGAGACCAAAAGCTCTTTTAGTGGGAAGGCATGATCCAAAATGGATTTAGGATAGACTCTTAAGTTTAAGTGTTCCTCACAGAGGAAAAATCAATATCTAAGGGAGTTCCTAGAACTAGCCCCATTGGAGAGATCATCTCATTCTGAATCTACTACAACTTGAATGGGAAAAAACTAACTTAGGATGCAGAAGTTATAACAAAATCAGGCTGCCCTTTTTCTTTTGGAAGAAGAGGCAAAATCCCATAAGAATGGGTTCTAAAAACCCTCTCAGTCTTCTAGGTCTTCTAAAAAACCAAAAACCATCACAAAAATGAGAGGTTTTGGAAATATCAGATTACACTATCAGAAGGAAAAAACACAAAGAAATGAAAGAAAATAGGCCTATCAGTGGTCAACATAGCAATGAACAGGAGCTGTCGGATCTGGTCGATCAACGGTCCAGGTCTGATCGGTAAATCACAATAGGCGATTACAATGGAGCAATATCAGAATCGGTGATTACAACATAGCACTTACCAAACGGCCCAGGGCTTATGCGATATGCGATTACGACAAGTCGCATCGTGATATCACATCGGAGCCACCCAGAGGAGCGGGGATATACGTTATATATATATGTGTGTGTGTGTGTGTGTGTGTGTGTGTGTGTGTGTGTGTGTGTGTGTGTGTGTGTGTGTGATGTGATGGTTAGACACGATGGGGCTATAAGTGATAGTTGACATATTTTGAGATTTGTCAAAAGGAATTTTCTATGTATTTTCGCATATTTTGTTTAATAAACAAAAAAGTGAAGGAATCCGCCAATGCGATAAATCTGAACCTGAAGGGTTTCTAAATGCTAATCTATATTATTTCAAATCCGCCATAAGGCCATTTTGCAATATTTTCAGCATTTTAATGTATTTTTGAAATAAAAAGGGGAATCCATGGAATGGACATTACGACTTGCGATAAGCGATTTTAGGCCGACCCGGTAGTGTTATAAAGCGGAATTAAGGACTTTTGAAGTCCAATAAACAAAGAATGGGCAATTTTTCCCTTGTTTTACAGCGTTCTCTGTGTAAACATGGAAGGACTGTTTCTAGGGATTTTAGCGCTGATGGTTCCATTCCATTATAGAACAGGTGGCCACCTCCCCTAAAGGCATTAGTAATGATTATTTAACGATTAGAGAGGGGATTTGAGCGGACCAATGTAGGAAGCCAGAGAGCCCGATAGCGAAAATGAACCGACAATGATGATTTGGCTTCAAAATCCATAGAACAATAGAGGATGAGGTTGTTGGGGGTTTGTTGCTGAAAGTGAAGCCAAAGCAGGAAGCTAAGGTGAAAGAGGCAGCGCAGAAGCTAAAAAATCAGCCGAGGGAGTCACTTAAAAGTCAAGTGAAAATCCTAGAGATCTGTGAATTGATAGAGAGTAGAAAAAGCCAGACCCAAGAGCCAGAGCCAGTGCTAGAGCCATAGCCCAAGAGCCTGAGTTAGAGCCAAGAGCTAGAACCAAGAGCTAAGAGCTAGAGCTGCAAGATCCAGGGGATAACATGGTGTCTGAACCCACTGTTTCTGTGAAAAACAATAGGAGTTGAGCCAAGAGCTTGTAAAAAGGACTTATACCATAATCCTAGAGAGCCTAGTTGAGTTGACTAGAGCTCACGGAGACGTAGACCAAGAGTTTTGGGTGAACTCCTAATTAAATTGTTGTCTTATGTGTTTTCTTTTACTACTGCAATATTTACTATTATATATATTTATATATCAGTTCAAGCACACTTACATATCAACACAAACAACAAATTTTAAAGAATATAACCAGTTTAAAACAAATACTAGCATACACCTTTATTTTTAACCATATATTTAATTCCACATTGGTTAATCATTAAGACTTGGGAAAATTTAAAGCTTTGGAAGTGGGAGAGGTTCTTGTAAGTTAGAAAAGAAGCCTAAGTGCCCCATTTTCAGATCGGTAAGTGATTGAAAACATAGATACATCCTAGGGTAGCACCTTTTCTATAAGCAGTATTTCTTGAAAGAAAAATTATCTAGGTGACAAAAAGGCAGAACCCCTGGAGAGATAGATATAATAGTGGATCTCAAACATCTTGAATCGAAGAGGAACCCATTTAGAGACAAGGGAGGATTTGTAACTTGTCCAATTTTCAATCCAAACCTAGGTCATTTGCGCAAATATCAAAATCTATCCGTTACAAGCATTAAGAGATAAAAAAAACCCAAAAATGAAACATGAAACTAACATGGAAGTGTGAAATTGTAAGTTCAATATACAAAGACAGATCTGTAAGCTAGGCTTGGCTGAAGGATTTATCCAACAATGAACATTTTTTAGAACATTTCATTCACAATTCTTACCTGAGAAGTAGTCGTTTACTCAACTGAAAAGAAAATATGGTCAAATTATTCAATGCAATCCTTCACTACTATAAATAATACATGAACATGATTTTAGTTGTTTAATATGCCCCTCTGTACAAACCTCTAAATAAATTAAACAAATTCATGAATGGTCAGAGAACTAGAATAAAAATGGAAAACATATATGATAAGCAAGATAGACTTACAACATCTTCAATATAACATAAGTCAATGCCTATTTGAATTGCAAGGAATGTAACAATTTATTCTTGCAACAAAATCACTATGGTACAGAGTATATTCGCTACTCTTACGTAAGAAGACTAACCTTTCCATGTCAGACTTTTACATGTCGAGAACGACATCTCCATGTACAAATCACAAACCTCTGTATACACTAAAAATGAATTCATGAATCGTTAGAGAAATGGTATAAACAAGGAAAAATAGTTATGTTAAACAAGAGAGGCTTATAGTATCTTTTTTATTTATAATATTTTGAATGCAAGAGATTATTATTATACCACAGATAATAACCATGTTCTCATACCTGAAGTGGAAAATTTGCTTAACGAATCTGCTTGAAATACATGTTTAAAGCACCAGTTGATATCTAGTATGCTTTCCAACTAAAATGCAATAAAATTGTTAGAAGGTGTTATAGACATATTTGGGCACTGCAACCCAAATCTCATATTTTCATAAACCAAGGGCTTCTAAGTCCCTAAAAGTGTTGTTTCATACCCTAAAGGAGCAAGGTCGGCTGATTACATCATCTCCCAGAAGTTTTCCTCAAAAAACTACTTAGAACTGGTCAAAATTTGATCATACAGGTTGCTCATTGCTAAGGGTGTGATGCATCTCACTTGCCACATGCAAAAAGTGTGATGCATACTGGAAATCCCTTCTGTAGGGTGTGATGAGCGAGAGAGGACAAATGGCATAACTAGTTTGCTAGGTGGAAACCCAAAGAATCTTCTAGAAACTGCTCATTTGACACTTGCCTCTCTGAATTCCCCCAGGGATGAGTAAGAGGTCATGAAATCTCCAAGTGGAACCAAGAACTATCATAGAGATGTCACTAATCAAAATCCGAGAAGCTAACTCACCCACCTACAAACATCTATATATGGATCCCTCATCCTAGAGATCCAAAGGCTAGAATTTTGTATTTTGTAAGGAAGTGTTGTTGGTTTCTCTGTGCAACATTATATTGTTAGGTGATCTAAGCTTCTGATGAGGTTAAGAGGGCTTTCATGCTAGTAGGATGGCAGTGGGTCAGACCAATGGGTTGTAATCCTCTCTTCTACCACTTTTATCAATAAAGCTATTTGATTTTTCCTCCATATGCTTGTGTGTCTTTGAATCTTGTATTGATATATGCATTTGTATGGTTAATATACATCTGATCCTATATTGTTTATTGTTATAGATCTCTATGCTTTGATGATATTATGCTTCTTTGACTCTACAGGTGTTCTTTGAAGCGGGACAAGTAAGGAAGGAGTGGCGAAGCTCTATCAAAGGAGGGAGGAAACAAGCAAGGAGCCAAGAGAAATACTAAGGTTGGTACTCTCTACTTCTCTCTAATCTATCTCTCATAAAGGAAAACAAAAGTAACTTTAAATTGTTTTTTCTAAGATAGCTACCCATCTTAGTGGGACTAGCAGCTCTGAATGGACACTAGTTTTCCTGATAACAAAATGGCGACTCCGCTGGGGAACGAATAGCTTGTTTGCTTGTTTCTATTTGTTTGCTTTATAAACTACAGACGAAGCTTGAAGTTAAGCCATCTAACCTTCGAACTGCATTTGCTATGCAAGTGCAAAGTAGATCAACGCTGCTTCAGTCAATCTCGAGGTTTGTTTATGAACTGAAAAACTAACTTGAAAACATCCTAAGAGCCCTTGTGGTAGCTCAAGTAACCTCATTAGATCAGCCCCTATACTTTGTGTTTACTACCTATCATTAGCTCAGCTTAAACCCTTGAACTTAGTTGCAAACTCTGAGCAAAAACCAAGCTCAGTCTCGTTGCTGGACCATCGCACTGTCTCTCATTAGCAGTCTGGATACATCGAACCTCTTGTGTGCTGTAGGTGAGATGCATCCCTGTTTCACTATGTTACAGGTGTGATGATCAGGTAAGACTATTTCTGCCTCCAGATTTTGGTTTTCTCTTCATTATCTTCAGCTTTATTCAGTAGTTTTGCTGTCTGTGATCAGTATATCATTGTTGAAACTACCTTCCTTTGCATTATTAAACCTCCATTGATAAGGAGTTGTGAATGTTTTTATGTATTTTTCGTCATTTACAATTCTTCTTTGCAAACGATAGCTTAATCGAATTATTGTCTTTTGATTTGAAAGTGTCGCAAGTGTCGTTTTCAGTCAAAGAAAAGAGCAGCTGTTTCACTGCTATTGTTTAATGTAGGCATTGCCTTGACCCATTTCGTAAAATAGTCAACTGTGACTATGACATACCCATGCCCCCCAGCCAAGGTGGGGTTACATGTCATGAAATCTATGCCCTATTTGGCGAATGGCCCAACAACAACTACTGGATGCAGAGGTGTGGGTGGTATTCTGGTTTTGCGGTTGAAGATTTGACAAGCATGGCAACTTCTGACTGCTATCATGCAATCTTTGAACATTGTTGGTTGGAAGTAACCTACTTGTAAAATATTTTGTACTGTAGCGTAACCAGATTGATGCCCCCCACATGCACCTAAATGATAATCATTCAGGACTTTTTTGGCCTCCTCATGGGTGAGGCACCTTCGCAGAACTATATCGTTACCATGACAGTAAAGTGTATCACCGATGATCATGTAGTCTTTTGCTTGGTATCGAGTACGTCGTTGTTCTGAGTGAGAGGTTTTAGGCCTGTATGTTTGGGTTTGGAGATAGATGATTATATCTCCATACCACGGATCACTTGACGATATCAGAAACAAAGATTCATCCGCGATTGTTGCTTTGGATGTTGAATCATTGGACGATAATGGGAAGTCGTATAGTAACTTTGCGAAAGCTAGAGATTTCTTTGATTTGGATTTTACAAATTCTAGATCAAACTCTTGCAAAATAGCTATCCATTTCGAATATTTTCCCCCAAGCAACTATCGCGACAAGATGTAAGTCACAGGGTTGCAATCTGATAAAATGGTAGTTTTTTGGAAGAGGCTATACTGTCGAAATCTCTGTACTGCTTGAACAGCTGCAAGAGCTAGCTTTTCAACATAGGAGTACTTTCTTTCTGTATCATTTAAGTTTCAACTTAAATAATAAATAGGATGTTTGATTCCATTGTCTTCTTGAACTAAAAGCATTGTGATGGTCGTATCTGTCGCAGCTAGATATAGGTTAAAATCTTTTTGATAGTCAGGGGCATACATTAATAATGCTTTTATTAGGGGTTCCTTTAGAGCATCAAAGGAAGCTTGCATGACCTGATCCCAATTAAAGGGCACTTCTTTTTTCAAAAGACCCGTATAACCTTTAGCAAGTTCAGCGTAATTTGGAATGAACCTCCTTAGAAAGTTTGCTTTCCCTTGGAGTTTCTGAATTTGAAGCAAATTTGAAGGTGGAGGCATATCGATGATTGCCTGAACCTTACATGGGTTGAGATGAATCCCGTCCTTTGAAAACACAAAGCCAAGTAAACGACTAGAATCGACACAAAACACACACTTGCGCGGATTGAGTCGTATCTTGTAGTGTCGACAATGTGGAAATATGGCTCTCAAATGCTGCGAATGATCATTCCGCTTTCGTGAATGAGCCAGAAGATCATCGAGATATGGTTGAACGATGTTCTTGATGTCATGGAAGGTATAATTCATAGCCCTTTGAAAGGTTTCCCCTTCGTTCTTTAAACCAAAAGGTAGTTTGTGGTACGTGAATGTGCCCTACGGAAAAATAAATGTAGTCTTCGACTGGTCGTGTGGGCAGATATTTATTTTATTATACCCAGAAAATCCATCCATAAACGAAAAGATTTCACATCCGGCGCATTCATCAATTATCAGGTCGATGAAGGGGGTAGGGTAGTTGTCCCTAAAACAAGCTTGATTTACATCCCTGTAATCGATGCACACTCTAATCATTCCCTTCTTTTTCATCACATGAACAATGTTCGATACCCAATCAGTTAGAGGAACCGGGTAAATGAAACCAGCATGTAGAAGTTTTTCAACTTTTGCCTTGATGGCAGCGGCTTTCTTCAGGTGCACATGCCGAAGCCGTTGTCGTACCAGTTTGACATCTGGATACATATTAATTTTGTGTTCAACTATGCTTGAGTGAATGCCTGGCATTTCTTGATATGACCATGCAAAGATGTCTCTAAACTCATGAAAGAGAGCATAATATACTTCCAGTTCTGATGAAGAACAAGATTTGCCAACATGAATATTCTCTACAACATCTGGTTTGGTCGAGATATTTATGGCGATAGTTTCTTCAATATTGGACAGATTTCACTCAGAATCCACTGTATTTACAGTATTTTATAGAAAATAAAAAACTGAAGGATGATTAAGGTCGCTGGAACAATCTTCGTTGTAATCCGGAAGATGGGAACGATGGTGGTAATCTTCCCATGGTGCCTCTTCTATCATCATTGACTGAACAATTCCTTCGTCTGTAGAATGTACATGCGACCAAGGATCTGAAGAGGTACCATATTCCTTAGACCTATCTACCCAAGCACTCGATGAGAGTTTATTTGGGTTTGCCGCCTAGGCCGAGAACATTGATTGCTACAATATTTCTATTGGGCTTAGAGGCAATACCTAGCGATGATCCATGCTAACATCATATTCGGAAATCCTCTGAATAGAAGATACCATATTGCAGTTTCCACTGTGGCCACTTCCACCAGATTGTTTGGAGGCGGTAGGGAAAAAGTACCCATCAATGTAGGGTCTTTTAGGAGGCCTACTCCGATATTTTGAAGCGATTGAGAGCTTCCATGGATCATCAGGATGCTTCTCGTAACTTGTGAACTGTTGGGGAGGAAGGTTTGTTGGTCAATGATTGAGATTCCTCCTTGAAAAGGAAACACAATTTTTCTAAATTATGTTGACACAACAGTGGCCATTACATAAATCCAGGGCCTTCCCAGTAGGATGTTGTAATCGAGGTTTCCATCGGTAACTTCGACATCAATTTCTATTGTTTTTCCCCCCAGTTCAACTTGCAAGTTACTTAAAATCCCATATGAGGTGTATGTTCGTCCATCAAATGCTTTTAATGTCATTGACTATCACGACAAGGGTGGTGAGCCTAAGGTTTTCTAGCTACTCGTTGACATAATACATGTAGATTCCCGCTCATCAATAATTGTTCAATGAACAGTTTTACTGAGGGCTTTCACTTGGGCAAAAGACTACATGATCATCGGTGATACACTTTACCGTCGTGGTATCGATACAGTTCTGCGAAGGTGCCTCACCCATGAGGAGGTCGAAAAAGTCCTGAATGATTGTCATTCAGGCGCGTGTGGGGGGCATCAATTTGGTTACGCTACAGCATAAAAGATTTTACGAGCAGGTTACTTCTGACCAACAATGTTCAAAGATTGCATAACAGCAGTCATAAGTTGCCATGCTTGTTAAATCCTCAACCACAAAACCAAAATATTGCCTGTACCTCTGCATCGAGTAGTTGGTATTAGGCCATTCACCAAATGGGGCATAGATTTCATGACATGTAACCCCACGTCAGCCGGGGGGGGGGCATGGGTATATCATAGTCGTAGTTGACTATTTTATGAAATGGGCCGAGGCGATGCCTACATTAAACAACAGCGATGAAATGACTTGTCTTTTATTTTTCAATCATGTAGTCTCCAGATTCGATGTTCCACAAGCTATAGTCATAGATCATTGATCACATTTCTGTAATCACACGATGGTTGAGTTGGCTGCCAAATTAGGACTATCCCATGACAGCTCTACTTTGTATTATCCGCAAGCTAATGGGCAAGTTGAAGCGATCAAGAAAGTGCTGAAGCTCATGTTGCAAAGGATGCTTGGAGTCCATAAACGGAGTTGGCACCTAATCTTGTACTCGGCCTTGTGGGCATACTGGACATCGGTGAGAAATGCGACTGGATTTAAACCCTTTCAGCTGGTGTATGGCCTAGAAGCAGTCTTACCAGTTCAGTGTGAAATTTCGTCTCTCAAGCTCGCAGTCAACCTTCTCCCCGGAACTTTAGAAGAAGAGGCATGTCTCTTGGAATTAATCCAATTGGATGAAACCCGTTGTGACGACGCCTTGGCTAACGAAGTGCATAAGAAACAAGTCAAGGCACAGTTTGACAAGAATGTCAAACCCTGTGTCTTCTTAGAAGGTGACCTGGTCTTACTTTACGATCAGGAATCCGATAAATTGGGAGCAGGTAAGTTCCAGTCTTTGTGGATGGGTCCCTATATTGTTAAGCATGTATTAGCAAAAGGAGCCTATGAGCTAGTAGATTACGATGGGATTCCACTGTCGCAACCCCGAAATGGGTTGTACCTTAAGCGTTACTATGCTTGACTAAGCGTAGTTATCTCTTCATATGCTTTTGTTACAATTTTTTGTTTTCGTCAAGAGTGATCATTTTAGTTAGGTAATCCATTTTTGCATTTGTTGCAGATGTTGAACCTATTGGAATCGTTTGTTGGATACGCCGACGAAGTGACTCGTAGTACGCGGAACCTAGCTTCTGCATCCTAGGCCATCTTTGATCCAAGCAGCGAGTTAGTGAGTTTCAGAGGGGTATGTATTGGTCGGTCAATGAACAACATCATTGAATATAGCGCGTTGATAGAGCTCCTCTTTGATGCCATCGCACATGGCATACGCCGACTTGTCATCAGGCTAGACTCATAACTTGTCATTCTACAGCTTACCGGCATCTATTCCGTTCGAAATCCAACTATCTATCGTATGTTCCTAAGGGTCAAGATTTTGGAAAGGCAGTTTTATTCTATTCAATATCAACACATTTCTAGAAACTTAAACACATTAACCAATTGATTAGCAAATTATGTGTTAGATAGACATTTGCAACATTTATAAAAGAGAAGCATTTCATCAATATTTGCATCAGGATCATATAACTTAACCAAAATAAAGCTTCAAAAATCAAAAATATATATATAACTGCTTATAGTTTTCACATAATGTTTTGTGTCCAGGAAAAATCAGTCATACAACCCAAAAACTCAAAAATTCAAGGGGGAACCCTAGACTAATGGTGCTGGTGATAATAAGTCACTGCCTGTGCAATCATACGTAAGAGCCTAGTCCATCAGCTCGGCATGCCAGTGGTATGGCGCTGTAATCTCAGAGGCAACTCGTCAGTCCTCACATCTTGAATACCAAGGGTGAGCCACTCGAGCTGATCCTGCAATACTGCAAGGGTCTCGGCTATGTCCAGATCACAAAGGACAACCCTCCCTATAGCCTCTCTCGCTGGAACGATAGCTGCTACTCTTGGGCGCACTGCTGGTCGCACTGGTCCAATATCTCCATGCAAATGAGTTTTGATTAGTCTTGATAAAATAAAAGGAAAAAGCACAAGAACATTATAAAAGAAATAAACAGAGATATGGTTAGAGATTTTTACCTATGACACCGAATTGCTCACTAGCCAGTAGCACCAAATCTGGGTCACCCCGGAAATCCATCCCGGGATATGGATACTCGGCATAAACCATCTACTGATGGTTGAAACACTTAAAGAAGGCATCAGAGAATGAAATCTATGACTGACCAGCATGTCTGGCCATGAGATCAACCGATCTTTGCATCCCTGATTCTGTCGGTGCAGGCACTCCGATTGAAATGTACTGTGGCTGCATCAGTGGGATCTTCTCCAAGGCGAAAGCAATCAGAATAGAACCATAATCAAAGTTCTTAGATATTTTGTTCTTCACCTTGGTAAGTTTTTCTTTTATCATTAGAAGTACTGCATCACACCAATTGAATACCTTTGGTTCAAGGCATTCCAAGGCATACTGCATATAGGACAAGTTGGCTAAGTGAAGAGCCGCGCTACTAGCCAATCTAGCAAAGGTGAATAAGATAGTCCTCAAGGACCGGTTAGTGACATCTTGAATAATGATATTGCCACCCCTGCTTGGCTGAGATTCATCTCTACAGTATCGGCGAATATAATCCCTCACGGATTCGCCCCCACGGGCGGAACCTGATAAGGAGAGAGGGGTGCCACGCTTCGATAAACCGGTCAAAAAGTAGATATCCTCAACAATCAAAGGGATGGATTTACCTCTAATCTGGAACACTTCGTTGGTAGGATCCCATGCATCAAGGAAATATTGCAACAAGTTGATTTTTTGCCTCATGCTAGATATGCAGAAGAACTTGAGCAAGCCACAGTTCCACAATGCAGTTACCATACCCAGATCATGTAAGGCAACCATGTCCTCTTCTTCATTCTCGCATTCATGCCATGTAATGACCATATTGCTCCAATGAATCTCTGAAAAACAAACAAGAGAAGAATTTGGATCCTGATTTGGCAAAAAACAGGCAAAATTTCCATGAAAAATCAGTGCAAAAACTTTCGTCCTTGTGCCCATTACACCCTAGCTGTGTACTAGGTGGGATGCATACTGACTGGCCAATGGATAGCCTCGTATGCATCGCACCTTTCGATGTACACTAGGTGTGATGGGGAGAGAACGAAATGTTCAAACCCTAGAGGCTCAGAAAAGGAGGAAGACATGCTCAAAATTAGAAAAGGAAAGAATGCAATTGAAGAGCTCAGGGTTAGCTCCTACCTGGTCTAGATGGCACCGAAAATCGTCCACAAAATCTCCCAGAATCAGCTAATGAAAATTGAGGGGGAAAACACCTCGAGAGTGTTGGGTGTGGAGCCTGATTATCTTCTATATTCAAAGGTATCGCCACATTGGACCCCAGTTCGAAATGGGGGCGCCAACGCCGCCCATAAAATATTCGCTGCCTTGTAAAAGTATAGAAATTTCTAGTCAATCTGGGTCGTTCATTAGGCTGATGATCTGACGGTAGAACTTATGTTTAGTTTAGGGTTTTTTTCCCTAGAAGCCAACCCCTCTCTTTGTATGAGGGCATTGTATTTGAGGTTGTGTGATAGATGTGTATTCTGTGAGCGGGAAATAGAGAGGTGAGACTATGAGAGAAAACAAAGGATATTACAGCGGATCTGCTGTAGGTTGTGTCTCTTCATTTTGCTGGATAATAGAAAGGAAGGACTAGTTGTTCGAGGTGGACGTAGCCAAAACTGGGTGAACCATGTTTATCTGTGTCTCTCTTGTTTTATGTGTTTTCTGTGTTTATATCTCTGCAATATTTTATGTGTTCCATTGCTCCATAATATATAATTTTCTAACACAGAGCTCCAACAATCCCAAATTTGAATGAAATGGTAAAATGAGAGGTAAAAACCACGTTTATGTTATTACTCACGTAATTGAAGTAAGGTATTAGTTTTTTTACTCATTTTCAAGCATGCATGTACATTTCTAATCAATTTGATGGAGAAATTGAACAGGTAGTATGACCGTCAAGAGAACATAGTGTTAACAGTGAATTGAATATCTCTGACCATTATCACGAGCAGTTTTATGCAAAGTTCAAGCTTGTTAAAAATAAAACCTAGCAATGAGCATATGTTCCACCAGAGTTTAAGCTCATTAAAAAAAGAACCCACCTTCAGTAAATAACCATTGCGATCGCATTATTATCAGCTTTTGAACCTTGGTCGTGTTCATACTATCACCTTCATTCTTTTTTAGCCGATCATATGCCTCCATTTGATTGTTTATCCTTTTTTAGGAACAGCTGTGACGAGTGATTCTATTAGCCACCTTCTCTACACTACTGTGATTGAAAAGTTCCAAACCTTACCTGGAACTAGCTGCTATCCGAAAACATCACTCGTTCCTCAAAAAACGAGTCTCCTTTAAGCTCTTTTCATCTGACTCATAAAATATGAAAATATTCCTAAGCGATTGGCCTCTCCAACTCATTAAAGTGATTGGAACTGCTACCCCTCCTCTAGATTTTAATCTTTTAGGACTTGAGGGATCATTACACAAAAAGATCGAGTGTTTGTCTTGTTCGGCTCATTAAAACTATCAAAAAGTCATCCCTTTTGTATTGTTTTGTAGTTTTTCAGACCTAAGGGATTATATTACGAAAAAGGAATACTGGAGCTTCCTTTTCCATCTCTTTTTAGACTCTCTAAAATTGAAAAGGATCGAGTTATCTTTGTCGTTAAACTCGTCAAAACAATAGCGATAAACTTGTCCATGCAGACAAGAGCGAGTTTCACTGTTACTAGGCTTGTTAAAACATAGCGATGGGTTTTCCCGAAGCGCAAATTATAGAATAAGAATTTGTTATCCTCGTCAAGCTTGACAAAAATAAAGAGGTACTGGTCAGCAATGACTCGTGAAAAATTGGGAAGAAAACTTAAATGAACTTCATTGGTAGCAGGTCGCTCAGAAACATGACACTTTCACTCTGTCACCATGATTAAGTCAGGTTGAGTTATTCTGTTCACCGGTCATATCACCATTGGTCCTCCGTACCATCCATCTTCGGGTTAATGCTACCAATCCATTTCAGTGTCACTGATATGTTCAACAGAAGTCACTCAGAGAATTCACCAACCCAACTTGTGTCTCATCCGCTCCAATACCTTCATGTTTCATTCTTTCATGATTGCCACCCTGAACCTTGTATGATCAGATCATTTTCACCTCCATAGAATCATTTGCTCCATTTTGTGTCGTAGATGTGGGATTCATTAAGGCCCTCCTATGACGAGTCACTTCTTGTCGACATCAACTCATTATCCAAGAAGTCGACTTAGAAACACCCTGTTAGTACTTTGAAGCTTGCATGCCTCAATGGCAAGTTTCTCACTTCTGGTGACAGGTCTGCATCAATGGCCCTTGACCAAACAATTTTGCTTGGTGTTCGACATCGACTCATGTATTCACACCACGTGAATTGTACTGCAGTGCCTTGAGGGTCATTATCATTATCGACGATTCCTCTCACACCTGTTAATAGCTTACATCATTGGCTAGTAATCAGGTGATGTCTTTCCATGTTCGACGCCAGAACATCTTTTCACATGGATCGACTTGTACTTCGGACGAAGATTGAATGAGTTTGAAGACCTTGGATTTAGTTTCATCCATCTGGGCTGTGATATATTCAAGAAAATAAAGACATCAAATGTACATCATTTGTGCACAGATAATCATCCAAGCCAAAGGATGATGGCTCTACCAGAATCATCACTCTGCCACATAGACGGTTGTCTGTCCTATGTGCATGAAAATGAATTTATAAAGATGAGCATGGGAATGCCTGCCTCAGCTAGATCATGAAAATATTATGAAGATACTGTATTGTATTATATCTTATTACAGGTGACCTTCCAGTTCGAAAAACCTTGGATCCTCATGATAAAGCATTTCATTCGACATCAAAAGATTTATGACCTCATGCATTAGGGGGCAACTGTTATAGACATATTTGGGTGCTGCAACCCCAAACTCATATGTCCATAAACCAAGAGATTCTAAGTCCCTAAAAGTGTTGTTTCATACCCTAAAGGAGCAAGGTCAGCTGATTACATCATCTCCTAGAAGTTCTCCCTGAAAAACTACTCAGAACTGGTCAAAACTAGACCATAAAAGGGCCAGCAATATTGGGGCACTAATTTAGCACAACCTTGCCACTGCAAGGAGCTTTTCCGAGGCTTCACTCCTAGATAGACATGATCTCCTGCTTGAAATTTCTTGTAAGTCCTTTTTTTATCTACATACATCTTTTGTCTATCCTGGGTTTCCCTTCAATTTTGTCGGACTTTCTTAACGACCTCCTCCATTTCTGCTAGCATGTCAGGACCCAGTGCTAGCTTATTTATTGGATTATTCTAGTCTATGGGTACTCTGCACTTTCTTCCATACAACACCTCGAAAGGGCTCATGCCTAGCGATTCGTGATGTCCATTATTATATTCAAATTCCACTAGATGGAGGTAATGCTCCCACTTGTGTGGTTGCTGCATCATGAAGATGCGTAACATGTCTTCTAACACCTGATTTACTCATTCAGACTGTCCATCTATTTGAGGATGGTAGGCAGTACTAAACTGGACTTGAGTACCTAGTCCTGCAAAAATAGCCTTCCAGGAGGATGTGAATTTCACGTCTCTATCCAAATCACTACTTTGGGTATCCCATGTAACCGAAATATCTCCTTCATAAATATTTATGCGATTTCGATTGTTTTGAATGTGGATTTCACAGGTATGAAATGAGTTGTGTTACTTAACTTGTCTACCACAACCATAATTGAATCATGTTGCTTCCTTGTGTGGGGTAAAGTGGGAATGAAATCTAAGGATATAGTCTTCCATTTCCATTTTGGAACAGGCAATGGTTGTAGCAATCTAGCAGGGTGTTGGTGTTCCGCTTTAACCAGTTGACACTCCAGACATTTGGAAAAATATTCTACAATATCCTTACTTAATATAGGCCAAAAGTATCCTTTCTTAACGGCTGAAAACATTTTTTGATAGCCTGGGTGGCCAGCACAAGGTTTCTTATGAAACTCATCTAATATCAATAGTTTAATCGAGGTTTGATTGGGAATATAAATTATGTTTTTAAAAGTGAGAATATTATCAGAATTTATTCCAAATTCTGATTCTTCCTTTATCCGTAGAGCTTCTATCATTTGTTTCTAGAGGAAAGTATATTTTGGATTTCAGGAATATTTAAAGTTGCTTGGCTCATTCGAACCTCATAAATACAGTGCAACTTTCTGCTCAGTCCGTCAGAAACACTGTTTTCTTTCCCTCTTAAATGTTTCATTTCAAAGTCAAGTTCGCTTAAGAAAGCTGTCCATCTGGCCATTCGGGCATTTAAGCTAGATTGGTTGAAGAAATTGGTAAGGCTGCTATGATCTATTACCATCAAAACTTTCTTTCCCAAAAGGTAATGCCTCCACATTTTAAGTGCATGCACTACAGCTATCCTTTCAAGTTCATAAGCTGAATATCATTGCTCATACTGCTTCAAATTTTGATATTCATAAGCAATTAGTTTTTCATTCTGTGTCAGCACCCACCAACACCCTCCTTGCTTGCATCAATGCAAACCATGAAAGACTTTTCCGGATCTGCTACTTTTAGTATTGGTGCAGTGGTGAGCAGATGCTTTAATTTTTCAAAGCTTTGTTGATAATCTATTGTCCATTAGAAAGCACGTCCCTTTTTTTGCAAATATGTCATTGGAAAAGCGATCTTTGAAAACCTCTCAATGAATCTATGATAATATCTAGCTAATCCCAAGAATGATCTGATATCATTGAAATTCTTAAGGGATGTCCATTCCATGATCATTTTAATCTTTTCTAGGTCTACTCCAATGCCATATGCGGATATAACGTGACCCAAATACTAGATTTGATCCTTGAATAAATCACACTTGCTGAGTTTGGCATACAACTGCTTTTCCCTTAATGTCTAGAACACTATTTTCAAGTGTTCTTGTGCTCCTCCTGGTTCTTAGAATATATTAAAATATCATCTATGAAAATCAACACAAATTTGTAAATGTCTTCATTTTTTATTCTTATCTGATGGTAACTGCATCTTAGATCAATTTTTGAAAATACCTTAGTTCCTTGTACCTGATCAAATAGATCATCAATACGTGGTAAATGGTACTTCTTTTTTATGGTTAGTTTGTTTAATTGTCTATAATTGATCCAAAATATGAGGGTCCCATCCTTATTCCATACAATTAATATGGGAGCTCCCCAAGGGGACACACTGGGGTGAATATATTTTCTATCTTGAAGCTCCTGTAACTGCATTTTGAACTCTATCAATTCAGGTATGCGCATGTGATAAGGAGCTATGGATATGGGGGCAGCACCAAGAATTAATTCAATGGTGAAGTAAATATCTCACTTTCGTAGTAAGCCAAGAAAATTTTCTGGAAATACATCTACAAAGTCCTGAATTACAGGGATACATTCTAGCGTGGTCATTTTTTTTTTAGAGTTTGTAAATTCCACCTACATGGCATAAATTTGACACCCTTTTCTAATGAATTTTCCTAATTGATTGGCAGTTACAGGACAGATCTTGGCGCTGGTTTTTATTCCTTGTAATTCCTTCTCTTGAATTGATTTTGAAACAAAACTTACAGTCTTCTGTTTATAGTCTACCAGAGACTAACATTTTTCCAACCAATCCATCCCAATTAGTATGTCATAAGAACCCAAGGGTAGTATATTAAGATCAGCATAAATAGGTGAAATGGCTATGGGACAGCGTTTTGCCTTGGAATTAACTCTTCTCTTCGTGCAAGTGGCTAGTTGAACTAGACAAGGTTAAGAAGGTTTTCTGCTTACTAACTGACACTTTTCAACCACTTTAGGAGAAAAATAGCTTAAGCTAGCTCCTGGATCAAAGAAAATAGATACAGGTTGGTTAGTAATCATACCTTCACATTCGATCATCGTGGGATGAAATTTGGCCTGATGATCATCCAAGGCAGCATTCATTCTAGGTATGCTCCTCTCTGCTTCCCCAACTGTGGATGCTTCTTGCATGTTTAATAATTGTTCTGTTGTAGCTCTTTGTGGATAATTTTTGTAATAATGGGGTTCTCGGCAACCCAGCACTATAGCGGCGGTTTTGATTACTGATCGTTGGCAAATTTTGTGACTCCTTTTGCTAGCTCATTCTCATAATATGTAGTTTTGGGTTGATTTCTAGCTGGAAACTTGTTGAATGTCTTTTGTTGTGCATTCTTATGGTTAGAAAATTTTGGGTGTCTATTTTGGATCGGGCTTCTAGCCTTCTTACTTAATCCACCTTTTGGCTCTTCATTCCTTTGTTTCATTTTCTAATAGAAAATGCGGGCCTTCCTCACAGCATCATCCATTGTCTAAGGGTAGGCGAATTCGAGTTTTTCCTTCATAAAGTTTGGTAAGCTGCTAATAAAACAATGAATTTTTGCCTTTTCCTCCTGCATGTATTGCACGTAGCAGAGTAAAGATGTGAATTTGTTCATGTATTCATGCATGGTTAAGGTTCCCAATCTTAGTTCGTGGAATTCTTTTGCATTTTCCTCATAATAACATTCAGTTATATATTTATCCTTGAAATGTTTTTGAAATTCATTCCATGTAACCTGTTCTTCATCAATTTTCCTTACGGTCTTGATATCTTCCCATAAGAGAGTCGCTTTTCCCCTCAGTTGATAAACTGCAAATCATGCCCTTAGTTTATTAGTATATTCATAAATCTGAAAGTATTTGCCCATATCGATTAACCAGGCCTCTGCGGCCTCTTCAAATTCTCCCTCAAAAAGGGAAGGCTTAATTTTCTTGAATTCTCCATGTAATTCTGTCATTGGTTCTAACTTTTGTTTCTTGGTTTTCTATTGGTCAGATACATTTTCTGAGCATCCCTCATCTTCCTCTCTATTTATTTCAGTTGATTAAACGTTTTCTTCCCCATACTGAGTAGTCAGGATCTTTTCTTGATCTTCTGCACTAGGATCTGGGCAGCACTGATTTTGTCGATTGAACAAACTTCTTAGGATTCTTTCCTATTGTAGATGCAATCGTTCATTATATGTTCTCAAACTAGTCCTTTCCACACAGAACTATTGCACATCTTTAAGTAACATTGCATTAGCTTTTCGGGATTCCTCACCCAGCTATATCGAAATATCTGGGTTAGCGTTCACATAAGTTGCTCTGGATGATTTAAGTGGTCCTAAGTTTGTCTAAATGGTGAACTTGCTTTCTCCTTTGCTGGTGTGATCTTTTCTATTATTTGTATTCACACATAAGGGGTTTTAGGTAAAACATAAGCACATGGTTCCTATACATAGCTATTCCCAAAGGGCCTTAGTGTACGAACTTGGCTCTGATACCATTTGTAACATCTAAACTTAAAAAAAAATTGTAATAACCATAGTAAAAAAAAAAAAAAATCATTTAATTAATATACATTTCAATGTTTCGTTACCTTAACTATTGAACATATATACATATATATAGGCATGTTAAATGGCATTAACCGCCGAGGGATACATTGCCTGATTGCTGTACCTATCCCTTAAATGTGATTAAACATTTATTAAATAGCAGGTGTGGAGATCCGAATTGGGATGCTCCTGGGTAGACGTGCACATGAATTTATGCTTTACCATGTTGTGCTTGCCCCTGTCCGTAGCTCCACGCGATGGTCGTATGCTCGTAAGGACAAAACCTTGCGGTGCTCATGCCATCAGTTGTGGCTCTCCATCGTTGATCTCTACTTTGCGATCTGATGGCAAAGATTGGTTAGAGTTTAACCTAACCAACTTCCCCCGTGCCAAATCTTGTCGTTTTCATTGTGTCTGTCATTCTTCTACATCATGTTTCTCTATGAGGGTTTGGGTTATGGTGCCTTGCGAAGCCTTGGTGGTGGTGCTCTGTGAGGATTGAGAGAAGGAGAGTCCACCCATCATACTGAAACAGGTGGTCC
The DNA here is from genome assembly GCA_031772625.1 of Pinus tabuliformis. Classification (NCBI taxonomy): domain Eukaryota; kingdom Viridiplantae; phylum Streptophyta; class Pinopsida; order Pinales; family Pinaceae; genus Pinus; species Pinus tabuliformis. The sequence continues at coordinate 992,218,245 of CM062807.1, read as the reverse complement.
CTTTTTCCGCTGTTCCATTTGCTTTTCCTTGCTCGAGCAGGAATATTGTTATGAAAAATGTTAATGTCTTAGGAATGAATTGAGGCTTTTCTTACTGTTGTACAGGGGCAACTGGAGGAATTTCAGAGATGGTTGAAGGCAGCAAGTACCCCAACTCATCTGCAGCTGGTAAGTAAATATCCTATCAGGATAAAATGAGATTTTTCGACCTCTGCTCAGATTCCTTTATGGACCTTCACTATGATTTTCCTTGTATGGTGTATTCTTGGTTTAACACAGGTCTTTAACCCTCTTTTGCAGGTGGGCGACTTATCGAAGGCGTGCCCTCATCTCAGGTAAGCCTTTGACTATTGTAAGTTGAGTTCATAATTTTGAGCGGTAGGCTTTGGCCCCATTAACAATGACTGATTTTTCCTTCTCTTGATTACAGGAACACTATACTCAGGAGGGTTTAGAATTCGAACTTACAACTCATAAATGTTCAGGATCTCATAGTGTGGCCACTGCTTTTCAAGTTAGAGTTAGACTCTAGTCTCTGCTCGTAATAGGATAATAAGGTTTCTTTTCTGAAAGGGTTTATCCCTCATAGTGTTATAACTGTAATGTAGAGAAACGAGCTTCCCTTGGTCTTTTTTGGTTTAGTTATTTGACTGGCTATTGTCATTTGTCATCTCTGTAGTTGGAATTGTAATTGGAATTGTAATGATAATGAAATTGAAAGGCCTTCAAGCCAGTTTCTTTTGTTTAAAGTCTGCATGTATAACTAATTACCAATCCTACTGGAAATGTCATTGTTCAGTTGTGAGGGCTTTGTTTTAATGCCTGTCTATTACATTTTATCCACAAAATTGTTTTGGTTTGTGCTTATATGAGGTGTGCGAGAGGCTTAGGCTAAATATGCCTAAATCTTCGCGCATAGTCTTTTGAGTAAGGAATGTAAACATTAGTTATCAAGTTGTAACAACTTTCAAAGAGGACGCGCATATTACTATCTTGGTTTTATTTTTGATATACATATTTTTTATGTATTCGGCCAACTCATTCAAGCTACTGTATCCTGGCACATTTTACTGTCTTTCTTTTAATTTCTATGGTAATTATATAAATCAGCATATTGCATCAAAATGTGGTTACTTTCTTGTTTTTTGATAATAACAAGTATCCTGTTTACTGTCTTTCTTTTAATTTCTATGGTAATTATATAAATCAGCATATTGCATCAAAATGTGGTTACTTTCTTGTTTTTTGATAATAACAATTCTATGCTGAGATTATTTAGGAATTCTTGTGAGTATTCTAGTTTTTACTTTATTTTAGACTGCAGTTTCTATTTTATTTGATACACATCATTTATTCAGTTTTGCTATTAGAGGGTTCATCTTCTGTGGAGTATTTTAGAATCCTTCATAGTTGTTAGTAATTACTTTACTACGTTAATCAGACTCCTGTGTATTCAAACATTAACAACTACAGTTTAGTATGGTTAATCTATTCCACAGATATTAATAGTTAGTGCATGAGGTTATATTTAGAATTCAACAATGATTCTTTTGATAGCTTATTACTTCAATTTTTGATTAACTTATAAAACCGATAATAATGAATACTGTACATAATCATATTTATGGTTTAATCATAAGTCTGTTAAGGAATTTGCTACTTCAATTATCTGTTAACCTATAAAAACAATTTTTTTGAAAGGTCTCTCCTCCCGAATCTTACAATCACATAATCTTATTTATGGTTTAATAATAAGTCTGTTAAGGAACTTGCTACTTTAATTTATCTGTTAACCTATAAAAACAATTTTTTTGAAAGGACTCTCCTCCCGAATCTAACAAGCTACTTCAATTTATCTGTTAACCTATAAAAACAATTTTTTTGAAAGGTCTCTCCTCCCAAATCTAACAATCACATAATCATATTTATGGTTTAATAATAAGTCTGTTAAGGAGCTTGCTACTTCAATTTATCTGTTAACCTATAAAAACAATTTTTTTGAAAAGTCTCTCCCCCCGAATCTAACAATCACATCTAGATTGTCCCCCAAGCACCTTCTATCTTTTCCATGCTGGATCTAGTCCACTTACACTCAGTACTAAGGGCCTCACCTTCTATCTTTTCCATGCTGGATCTAGTCCAATTCGCCTCAAATCTTGTACTCTTTTGTGCATTGTACTGAGCAAGATTTTTTCACTGATTTATTCCATCGAGCTCTAGGAAGAGCAAGTTTTTCCCACTCGTTTATCTCACCCACCTCTAGGAACCCCTTTTTGCTCTTTGCCACTCCCTATATTACCTTTCTCAGGGGTAACTACTTCTTGACAACGGTTTCTTTTAAATGAACCAACAGTTTTATTTTGTTAAATACCACTACCCATACTTTAAATAATTACCATATGTGTTTCTTGGCTCCTCAACCTATATCCGTTCATATTCCTATAAAATTATATAACATTTAAAAATATCTCTTTAGTAAAAACAAACATTCACTTAATAATCTCAATAAATCTTTATGCATCGCGGGGTGTTAAAAAAGCCATAGAAATATTCCAGCGTTCTCTCAGTGATCTATTGCTTAAATTTAGTTACAAAAACCATAAAAAAGAAACTTACACAGTTCTCGGTTATTTATTGCTTAAGTTGAGCTGTCTTAAAATGTATTATTTCAAAAATATTTTCACTTTCCTAAATTTAGCGTTTAGATTACAGGTGTGATGGAGCCTACCCCGTGGAGAGAGTTGTGGCCAACTGTATCCGAATAAGACTGCGGATGGGCCAGTGATTAGCGTGTTTTTATTGTCGGAATGAGTAAGAGATGGCATGTCGCGAATAATATTTATATTTCGCCAATAAATAACTGCCAAGTAAGCAAACAAATTCGTTGATTTGTGCCCACACAAAGTGGACATGCAAGCAGAAAATGCATATCAACTACTTGCAGTTTTCTAAGAGAAATCAGTACCACTTTGCATGTCCACACCGTGTCTATGCATGGAGGTGGATTCCGTACTTCAAAGATAAAGTTGGGCACGCAGATTGAGAGCAGAGAGCGGGAGGAGGGAATGTTGGGCATATTCTGAGGGATTCAGAGGGAGGGAATGTTGGGGAGGAGGGAATGTTGGGCATATTCTGAGGGATTCAGAGGGAGGGAATGTTGGGCATATTCTGAGGGATTCAGAGGCTGGAGACTGTTAGTGCATTAATGTTGGGCATATTCTGAGGCATTAACGCACTTACATTTTCCAGCTTCTGAGTCCATATGGATTTCATTTTCCGGAACGGAGACTTTCGCCTTCAAATCGTCTAGCAGAACGTTCTGAGGCTTAATGTCCAAGAGAAATCGATACCGCTTTGCATGTCCACACCGCGTCTATGGATGGAGGTGGATTCCATACTTCAAAGATAGAGTTGGGCCAGATTGAGAGCAGAGAGCGGAAGGAGGGAATGTTGGGCATATTCTGAAGGATTCAGAGGCTGGAGACTGTTAGTGCATTAATGTTGGGCATATTCTGAGGCATTAACGCACTTACATTTTCCAGCTTCTGAGTCCATATGGATTTCATTTTCCGGAACGGAGACTTTAGCCTTCAATTCTCGTCTAGCAGAACGTTCTGAGGCTTAACGTTCAGATGAATAATACGAAGCCTAGACTCATCGTGCGGTATTAAGAGCAATTTAATATCTAGTTTTCCAACCCATTCACTTTCCTAAACCGGACAGCCATTAATCGGACTGCATGCTTATATTCTCCAATTAAATATCGAGAGCAATTTAATATCTAGTTTTCCAATCCAACCACTTAATCAGATTGCATGCTTATATTCTCCAATTGTTTTATATTCTACAATTTTTTAGATCAATGCTCTTATATATATATATATATATATATATATTACAGCAATTTTATTTCGTAATGAAAAGCAATAGATAATTTATATCATTAATTTTTTAATGAGCGGGATTTACCAATTACTAATCAAATCATTGATAAAATAAAATATGATTTTTTAAGAGAAAATCCTCAAAATCCAATCCGACGATCAAGATTATTTTTTATTTTTATTTTTTTTATTTCTAATTTTAACCATTTTGTTCTTTTAATTTCTAATTTTACTACGCAATGGTTAATTTACGGTGTCGCTCTTGTTAACAGCATATTAAGAACTACAAATATAACTATCAGTTTTCTTTTTCTTTCTAACCGAGAATGCCGATAGACCTTGAGATACAGGATATAAATATAGCTATCAGTTTGTTTTCTATTTGTAACCAAGAAGGACGATGAGACGTTTGAATATTAGGTATTTTATTACAAAATCACTATAGTTCAAACTCAGACTTTGGATAGTAAAGTCGGAATAAAGAGCCGAGAGAGAGAACGCAGGCACATGTATCACGCTCACAGCCCCTACCATTGGACTGCTCCTTTTCATTAAACAAAGTTGAAGCAGGCATTCATGAAACAACTCCGTCATATCACCAATGAAGGGACTACTTTTAAACAAACTAGTTCAACCAGACGCAAATGCGTTTAAAAATAGTCCTTTCCTTGGTGATATCACGGACTTATTTTAACCAGGTCGAGTGAACAGCGTTGCAACAGCAAACCTGTGGTGGAATTACCATTACGCACTGCCCATAACTTCGATAGTGTCGGGAGCAGTGGCGAGGTGATTGACAGACCTCGGAGACAGATGATTAAAATGATCGCTCATCGACTTCACCAGCGACCATCCCGATCTTCCCTCGAGTTGGTTTGTGTTTATCTCTAAGGTTGAGCCGAAGGAAGGCCAATATGTAAGTTATTTATTTCTAAAAATATAATAAAAGGTGGACAAGTAGTTATATTTCTTTCTTTCTGGTCATTTATACAATTCTGTAGAGATTGTTTCCTCAAGTATATGTTTGCTCAGGTTCCTCAAGTATATGTTTGCTCAGGATGGCAGAGTGAAAATACGTCCCCGGCCTGTAATCGAACTCGGCACGCCGGGATGAAAATGCTGTGGACAGAGTCATATATTCTTGCTCATCATATCACTATTCTTCATTTAATAATTTGAACATCATTATTATAATGAGCTGTTCGTTGTTTTTATTTGCCATTGAAACTGTTATTATAATGAGTTTTTTTTGAAAATTTTTTTGTTCTATTTATTTAGGGGTTTATTGAAAGGATGGGTAATTTTTTTAAAATGAAAATGTCCCAGAAAATTTTAAGGTGCTGAATCTATACATATAATTAAACAGTCAGTTTAAACAACACAAATCAATATTTAATCACTATTTCAATCAAAAATCCACTACAAATTCTAAACATTTTTCACATATCGATAATAGCAATATTAATATACAAGTTATTGAAATATCAATATTAATATACAAGTTATTGAAATCATTATTCATAATGAAAAAAGAAATTATTATAAAATTTAATGCTAAATATTGTATTCACTTTATACACCATATAAAAAGAGGGAAAAACTTTATTTCAGACAAAAATATTTCTTTGAAATAAGTAAATAAATAAATATTTTTTTCCTGAAATTTAATAAATAAAATATAACTTAATTTACCACACCATTTAACAGAGTGCATATTATATAAAAATATACCGGCATTTGAAGACATATTTGCAAACCGTATCATAAGTATTTTAATTCACACGATTGTATTGTCAAAACTTTGCATGCAATTTTATATACATTTCTGAGAGTTTTGAAACGTAAAGCCAAAAGGCATTGCAAACCCTTAGGTGATACAAATTGAATTTTTTTTACGATTCGTTTAAATTCGCTATTCAGAAAGCCAGAAGCTGGAAAATATATGATGAAAAACATGTACCCGTTGAAATGCTGAAGTACTACGTTAAAACTGTACGTGAAAGGCTATAGGAAATGACCGAATGGTGCACCCTTTTTCAACATCAGTTATTTCTTTAACTTCTTTCATTTCTCCATAGCTCTCACATTGTAATCCTTATCCCGATTGAAGATTCTCGTAGCTTGCTTACGTGGCTGTTTGGTCCCACCTTTCAATCTCCGTTGGTAGAGACGGACGTTGACATCTATAATCCGAATTGTTGACGGAGAGAATTGTTGTCGGAGAACTTTTGGGCCGGAAGCCAATCCGTCATTGTCTCCGCGCCGTCTGCAGAAGCCCGCCTACAGCGCGGGCAATTCCTATTTCCACTTCTATCAGTCCATAAATGTTTGGTTACATGCATCCTCGATAACCTGTTAGACGGTTACATGCATCCTCGATAACCTGATATAATAGGTTGTTATTTGTTTTTATCTAGTTATCATCGCGCGCGTGTTATATCGGACTATCCAGAGTGCATGTAGCTTCGCATTTATGGACTGATAGAGGTGGAAATAGAATTGCCTACAACGCGCTAGCGGGTCGTACCTCTGCAAAGCGACAAATGCACAGTGAAATGATGTATGAGGTAGTTAGACTTGAGCATAGCGGAGGCGTGGGGTGTAGTCATCAAACATTTTACATAAATCGTATTTCTTATCGCCTTCTTCATCCGCTGTCTCCGTGAAAATAGAAAAAATTAATATATGAGTTAAACGGCCATCTTTAAGTGGATTGCAGATTTCTAGAATATTCTAAGATCCCAGGGACATGGGCGTGGTCGATTTTTTGAATGCCCCGATGTCCTTTGAATCTGGGAATATTCAGAGAATTTGCAATCGACTTAAGCTCACCGGAGTTGAACATATGTATATGTAATAAGATTTTTAACTATGAGATTTATTCTCATTTACCCTTGCATTTTTTAACTTCTAAATAATTTTTGATGATATTATGGATCAATATTATAGCTTACTAATATCATTGGCCAAAAAATCATAACTAGTATTCCTATGACATTTCTTTAATTAGAAAGGTCTACATAGTAGCTAGTACAGACCACTTAATTTAAATATAACTTAATAAAATCACATACCCTAAGACAAGATGAAGAAAGAGATCTTGGCATCAAGTTAAAGAGATGAAGATAAATTCTTTTAGTGGTTATAATATACTGGTTAGATTTGACTAAATAAATAATATTTATTAATAAATGATTTTTTAATATAAGGAAATAATTGTTAGAATATAATTCTTAATATTGAATTAAAGAAAGAGTGAGGCGATTGCGAAAGCGGTGATTAGGGTTTGCAGCGTAGCCTCTCCGGTTTGCGCCGGCTCGGCCACTCAGAGAGCTGGCCGCCTCCTGCTCTTGAACCAGATCAGAGACTTGGTAGCAGACTTGGATCTGCAGGCTACAAGCCCACGCATGCCCATGCACAAGGCTCCCCTTGGCACAGATGATGTCGCCGTCTGCGTGGCTGTTTTCCTGGATAATGTTCCAAACGGCCCTAATGCCGCCGCTTTTAGAGTTGCTCATAATGTAAATAGACGCAGCCTTGAAGTTCCTTCAGATTTCTTCTCTGCAGTTAGTATGCAGTGGATCGGCTTCCCTAACCCACTTAATAGGCCTGTAAAGGCATCAAGGAAGGCAATACACATCGACTGCATATGTGACCCTCATCCAGCTCTGGTCAATGATCAAAGACTGGCGAATCTGGACATGGATCGGTATGTTGTTGGTTGGAAGAAGTTTCCTTTCTTGACCCAGCGAGATCTGCCTGAAGAAACACATGCATTTGAGATCCAGGTCAAACTCTCGGGAAAGATGATGATGCAATGGGTATGCGCAACAGATCTCGTGCAGGATCTTTTGCAAAAACATGAACGCTGGCTGGGGTTCCCCTCCTCTTTCCTCAGATTGCTATATAAGGGTAAGAAACTTTTGAATCCCCTTCCTCTCTCCTTTTACAACATACATAAGGAAGCTTCTATTGTGGCTACCTTTCGTTTAAGAGGTGGTTCCTCTGGACAGACCTCCTCTACCCCTTCTTTCTCTTTTAAAGATGCAGTCTGCAAAGAAGCTACCCACCCACAGTCCTCTCCGAAAGCAACCCAACCAACTGTGGCTCCAAAGCCGTTTTTGGTAGACAAATCAGAGGAAATTCCTTCCATCAATTTCTCTCATCCTGAGATTGAAATTCACTACCAGATATTTGCAGAATCCATGCTCATATGTAGATTTAATGGGATCTGGCCTCGCACAACAGATCTATACCAATGGATCCATACCGATTGGACTAAAAAAAGCCAGATCTACTTATGTTCAAAATAATTCTTCATTGTGGTCTTTGACATAAATGAAGATTACCAGAAGGCCTTAATGGGAGGCCCTTGGTTCTGGGGTTCGGCTGGGCTTTTTCTCACCCCTTGGTTTCCAGATTTCGACCCTTCTACAGCTGTCATCACCAAGCTTCCCATTTGGGTCAGGCTCCCGAATCTTCCGGCACATCTATGGCATATCTCTGTCTTCTTAGCCATTGGACACACTTTAGGACGCTACCTGGCTATAGATTCTTCAAGAAAGGAAAATGGACTCTACACCTACAACATAATTTGTGCAGAAATAGATATCAACAAAGGACTACCCGATCAGATCAATCTCAAGATTGGAGAGTTCCATTGGACACAAACCTTGGATTACGAGAATACAGCCTTCTGTTGTCGCCATTTTCATCAAACGGGGCACCTCCAGAGTACATGTACCCAGTGCCTCGATAAAAAGAAGAATATGAAACGCAAACCCAAATCCAAGAGCTGGAATCCATGTGTGCCACCCCCTCCTATGGTCGATACAGATTCCTCTAGTTCGGATGAGGAGGAAATTGAAGCAAATGGGCAGAATGATGAGATTCTGCTGGATGCTCCCTCGGTCGGTCCGACAGTCCCCTCTGCCCCTCAGTTCTCTCAGAAACATTCTCATATACCTTCGTCCTCAGACTCTAATAAGGATATTCCGCCGCCAGAGCAGAATAGTCTACAACTTGTTATGGCTTAGCCAAACTCAACTAGATGGGTCAAAGTAAGCAAGAAAAAAGGCAAAAAATGTCGTGTGGTAGTAACTGCCCTCTCGGGGTAGCTATCTCTGCTTAGTTCTAGCTTTTTGTATTCCCGTGTTTTCTATGGCCCTTTCCTTGATTGTCTCTTAGGAGCGAGGTTGATAGCCTTTCACCTACGGCTCCCTTGCTTTTCTGCTTCGCTTGCATGCAAGCTTGATTGTACTATACTTTTATTTTCTTAACAGAATTAGTCTTACTCAATATATCTATATATATATATATATATATATATATATATATTGAATTAAACAAAATAGCCAATCAAAAGAAAAATTTTAATGTAATGAAGATCTAGTAAGAAAAATAATATTTTAGTCAAAACTAAATATTATATTTTAGGTAAAACCTAGAACATTGTATTTTTTATTGTCATCACCAAAAATTAAGAAATATGATTAACTAATATTGTTTATATTAACATATATACACTTAATATACATGTTTATATATATGTGTTTGTATGTGTTTTACTTTTTATTAATATATATCATTTTCTTTATAACTAAATTTATTAAAATATGTTTTTAATATGATAATAAGTCATCTTAAATTCTATAATTCATGAAAATAGAATTAATAGAAAAAATAAATAAATAAAAAGGAAATAGAACTAAAAACAAAAAATAACTAATAGAAATGGAAGTTACAAAACATCCACCTCTATCAATCACATTACAAATAAATAAATTTAAATAATAATAAAAAATAACAAAAAGTTAATTCCTAATGTTAAACTATGGTTAAGTAGTAGAAATTTTTGGTAGAAAACAAAACTGAATGTGTAATACCATGCAATGGGTAAGTAAAATAAATTTAATTAGAGATCACAATGAGTATAAACATTTTTAGTATAAATGTGTATACTTAATATGTGACTATTACTAAAAATATTCTAAAATATTTCATAAAAGTTAAATCTTACTATCCACAAATAATGATTGATAATTAAATCAAAATTTTAAAAATCTCATTCCAAAATAAGCATACCTATTAAAACCATCAATCTTCTTCTCTTTATTTCATCAATTTAAAATTAAGCCAAATAATATTTTTACAATAATAACATATATCCAAAACAATTGCCACAATACCATAAAATATTGACTTCTTAATTCAACTTTTTTACTATGATAATAATAGAGGAAATTTGTATGTCACGGAGCCAAGGGAAGCGCGTACAGAGCTACAATCAACCAATAGAGTGCGCAGTTACAGAGCCATGGCCCCAGAAGAGGGCCGCGAAATGGACCCTCCCTTTCCACTTGAGCTAGATGCATTATAGGATCTGCTTGCGGCATGCAATAAACGAACAGCATTTGAAAACCCGCAGAAGCTTGTTAAAAAAATGGAATCCATCGCCACAGTTGCTCTGCCGACTGAAGATCCTTGAAAAGTGGCATTAAACCTAGGAGAACGAGGGCTTATTGGATAGTTCACAGGCTTATGTCCCTCGCCTAAAACTATAGACGACAGGCCGCAAAGGAACTGACAATCACTAGAAAAGGAAGGAATAAAAAGTCGTTTTGTTGGCAAAGGATTCTTTGTATTCATATTGGAAGCAATAGAAGACATGAATCTCATATTTAGAAACGACCCGTACTTCATGGGGCCCCAGGGTATGTATTTAAATCAATGGACACTAGACTTCGATGCAACTCAGGATGTGCCCTCAGTTGTTCCGGTCTGGGTGTGATTGCCCCATCTACCTTTGCACTGCTGGAACGCTAAATCCTCAGAGATCATAGGCAACAAACTTGGTAAATACATCGATTGAGTAGATAGAAGAGATCAATACTCCTGTGCGAGAATTTGTGTAGAAGTAGACCTAGAGGAAGGTCTCTTTGGAGCTATTAAACTCATGGTGGGTGATTGGACACACATACAAGTGCTAGACTATGAACAACTCTCATTTAAATGCCGACACTACCATGGCTATGGGCACTTTTCCAAGCACTGTAAAAAGAAAATAGAGGATGGATACGAGAAGGAGAAAGGAGATCAATGGACTCAAGTACAAAAATCGGGAACAACTCAGCAGAACAACAAGAACAAAGGGAAAGCCTTGTCCACTGGGAGGGGTGCTCCTCTTGAAGCCCAAGCTAAAGGAAGCACAACCCCTCCAAGAGCAGACATACCCACAAATCCATTTGAAATACTCAACACACGAGAAAAACTTCAAGATCTAGTAGATAAAGAGGTTGAATAGTAGGCTAACAATATGGAAGAAAACAAAAGGCAAGAGGAAACAACCCCTCAATTGTTCTGGTCTGTGTACGATTGCCCCATCTACCTTTGCACTGCTGGAACCCTAAACCCTTGGAAACCATAGGAAAAAAACTTGGTAGATACATCTATTGAGTAGAAAGAAGATCTCAATACTATTGTGCGAGAATATTCATAGAAGTAGACATGGAGGAAGGTCTCCCTAGAGCTATTAAACTCATTGTGGCCAACTGGACATATATACAAGTGCTAGACTATGAACAACTCCCATTTAAATGTCAGCACTACCATGGCTATGGGCACTTTACTAAGCACTGTAAAAATAAAATAGAGGATGGAGCCAAGAAGGAGAAAGGAGATCAATGAACTCAGGTACAGAAATCAGGAAAAACTAAGCAGAATAACAGGAACAAATCGAAAGCCTTGTCCATTGGGAGGGGTGCTCCCCCAGAAGCCCAAGCTGAAGGAAGCATGAACCCGCCAAGAGTAGACATACCCACAAATATCTTTGAAATACTCACCACATAAGAAAAACTTCAAGATCCAGCAGACAAAGAGGTTGAACAATAGGCTAACAATATGGAAGTAAACAAAAGGCAAGAGGAAACAACCCCTCCCTAAACTAAAACCTGAAAAGGTGCCTCTAGCTTCCCATCCTATGGAGATATGACAAGGAAGAAGACCCTAGAGACATTAGGAGCCTCGGAAGATGAAAAAAATGAGAGGCCCACGAAAAGAGTGGGGAGCAAATCTCACAAAGAGGCCAGAGAAGAGGAAGCAGACAGACAAAAAATGCAAGGCATTTAGGCCACTATAGAGATGTCTATCGGCAGAAATACCAAAACCAGGACTCCTATGGGACATGCTGCCCCAACCCATAATAATAAATAATGTGATTAATCTCTTGGAACTATAGAGGACTCAAGAATCCATCAAAATCAGAAGCAGACAAGAGCCTATTGAAATTAGAACTCCTCGAGATCCTCATGCTGCAAGAGACTAAAATATAAGGCGAAGCCCTTCTCGAATTTAGCAAAGCAAAATGGAAAACAAAAGCTAGAAAAGTGGTAAGTGCCAGAGGAACATGCGGTGGGACAGCCACACTCTGGGAGGCAGATAAGTTTAAGCTTGAGAGCTCCTTCCAGACGCAACACTAGATTTACATCAAACTCCACCACCTCCCAAGTAAGATAAAATGTTCTCTCTTTAATCTCTATGTATGTGTCCTCTATATATAAAAGGAAGAATGTTGGCAAACATTGACTGAATTTCTAGAAGCATACTCCCTCAAGAACATAATTATTGTGGGAAACTTCAATCTAATCCTTGACCCAAAGCCAAAAAGAGGGTGAACCAGCAACAGGGACCACTTTCTTCCCTTGTGGAAAATTTGATTCAACAATGAGATTTACTAGATTTCAAGCCAAAAAAAGGGCTTTACACATGGACAAATAACAGAACAAGGGAGGAGCACATATTAGCCATGCTGGATAGATTCCTACTCCAGAGCTCCTTCCTCTCCGAGAAGATGATCATTTCAACAAAAATTCTACCAAAGTGGAAGTCAGATCATAAATCCCTCTTCCTTCTGTTGGAAGAAGAAAACCTAGGGCCAATCCCCTTTAGATTCTACCCTCTATGGGCAAATAGGGAAGGGTTTCTGGATACAGTGAAGAAGGCATGGTCCATCCATGTTCTTGTTTAGCCCAACTATGTGTCAGAGAAAAAGATAAAAGCCACCAAAGAAGCCCTGAAACAATGGATAAAAAAGCCCACAGATTCCCCCACTACCCAACGAAAATGGAGCACAAAGAAGCTGCTGGATTTGCAATTGGTCTGTAGAAGCAAGTCATAACCAACGCAAAAATACGTAGCAAGAAAGAGCATCAAGCCAGAACCCTCCAAACATTTAGAGAGGAGGAAGAATACTTGAGACTCAAGTCTCACACTCTTTAGCTTGCATCTAGAGACGAAAACAAAACCTTCTTCCACAAGCAAATTCGAATTCTTCTATTTATAAAAACTTTAGAAATTGAAAAATTAAAATTAAATACCTAAATAGATATCAAATATATATCCAAATGGGATGAATGAAGGAAAAATGGATGGCAAATAGATGGATTAGTAAGTTTCTTAGAGCAAAAATAAGACCAAAACTAAGGCCCAACATCTCCCCCTTGCTTATCATCAAGCATGTCCCCATGCTTGCTTACTCCTCTTTGATCTTCTTCTCTCTGTAGTAGATGTTGTACCTGTAGATGCTTCCTGTTGTGCTGCACTGACCAAAAAATCCAAACCTGAGTCATGTCTTTCCTTGAACAAAGCTCCTTTTACCTTCTGTTTTTCATACTTTGCCTGCCACATATTCTTTTCCTTTAACCATTTAAATGCTTGCTTAGAAAGTAGATCATTTTTCCATTTTAGTCTCCCTAGCTCTTCATTTAGCTTTTCATTTGCCTTGACCAACTTAGTATTATCCGTCTTACTTGCCTTGTTTTCCTCTTTTAGTTGTTTTTCCAGGATTTTACTAATTTCTAATTCGTCAGTTAAGTCCCTGATTCTTCCCAAATTGATTTCTTTTTCAAAATCTTGTGTTGTTTTGATTAGTGATGCTACTGTTACATCATCATATGAAGAATCCCTCTCAAATACTTCTTGTACAATGTCATTTTCTTCCTGTTTTCTTGGAGAATATGTATCTACTTCCTTTTCTAAGTCAATGGGACTTTTATTCCTAAATCTTCTAGGAATAGACATAAAAGATGTTTCATTTTCCTACATGGCCATGTTATTTTGCTGTTTAGCTCTTGTTCTGGGATACAAGGGTGAACTCATCAATCCTCTGTTTTCCTGCTCTACTTTATCCTGCACTTCATTAATCTGTTCAGTAAACTGATTTCTAGACATGAACTCCCTCCATACTATGCCTTGTGACCTCACTTGATACTCAACTAGGATTTTGATCAATCCTTGGTGGTAAATCTGTCCTGCTTTGGGCCTGTGTTCATGTCTCACATTTTCAATCATTCTCAAGAGGCTCCTAAATAAGAAATATGGCAAGTTAATCCTATCTTCTCCCTTAATATGCTGTAGAAGCCGAACATGATATAGGTGGGAAACACTATATCCTCTATCACAAGTCAAAAACTTCTGGATGACCAGAACCAACTCACCCCATGGTTCATTGAGCCATTCCCTTGGTATCCCATTTGTTCTATCAAAAGTCCCTTTCTGGTTCTTTTCAAGAAAGAAAGTCCATGCTTTCTCCTTGAAGTGCAGGCCTTTGTGATATTTTTCACCTATCATTGGAAGATCTAAAGCTTGGGAAAGGTATTCCTGAGTCACAGGAATAATAACATCTCCTACTCGTGTCTGGTCCTGACTATAATTGTTTATGAAGTCCCTGTTTATTTCTTCAGAGTGGCCATCAAACTTTTGCAAAAAGCCTATCAGTCCTACTTGGTAAAGTTTTTCTATAGTTTCCTTCCTCCAGCTCTCTATTTGAAATTTTGGCTCTACTCTGGCTGACATTGTTTCTGAAAACCAGTGGATATATGCTTCTGTTGTCATTAATTTCATCTTAACAATAATAATTTATGACTACTGTTCTTTCCAAAATGAAATTCTGAAAGCAGAGAAGCTTACCTGCTTCTTCACAACAATTTGAATTCGATTTCCTCAGCCTTTGTTTACCCTTTCTCTGCAGCAACACTGTTTAAATCCCTGTCCAAGCAATCAAACACCTGTATATCCTTGTCAATATGCTAAACTCTGTTCTGGTAAACAAAATACATATGAAAACAACATTTCCATAAAGGGTCCTTGGTTTTCTAATGTATTTGTTTAGGCATTATTCTTATACTGTTCCATATATGCCTAACACCCTGCACTATATATACTATCACCAAAATCAAGCAGCGCATTTACTGTGTATATACAATCTCTTAAAAACAAACAGTGCATTCTCAATTGGCTCAGCCTGTTTATCTAAAATCTTGAAAATCAAACAACGCTCGGCCTCAAATATAAAAACTTTGAAAAACCAAATAGCACATTTAAATAAGACAAAATTTAAATGGCCCGGCCTTTATCTCTCTGAAAATCAGCGCTCGGCCTCCTATAAAAACTTGAACATCACACAGCACTTTAAATGGCATACCAATCCATTGTATTAACCAGAACAAAGTCACATTCTTCGTGTTTGTTCACATTACAGGACGTTTCCATTCAAAGGCATGAAATATATCAGGCATATAAACAATAAAATCAACCAACAACGCGAAACAAAATCAACTTATACAAGCATATCACAAAAAAAATTCACATATTCAGTGCTAGCAACTATGACTCTGCCTCCTTTGTTTTATAAACTCTATTTTGGTTTGCAAAACTACACATGCGAGCCCATGCTACTAACGTGTTATACATGCAATAGGATAGAACTAAATTGCTGCACTGTTTCCCTAGTGTTTATGCCGTGATACACGCGATGAATCTTATCGCCAAGCCTCATATTTATTAAACTGCTGTCAACCGACCTTAAAGTTATTACTTCTGGAGTTAATGCGTAGTTTCAGCGTTTTTACCTGGCTGTCAACGAGCGCTGAGGAGTGTTAAATGGTGCTCCGAATCTCTGTATCTGCGTTCGGCTGACTGGTGGCAAGAGCATGTGCATTGATCATTAAATCACAGTTTACAACACATCTCATAGTTGCCGAACTAAACAAATCACACCATTACCTAAATAGATCCCGAAAGTTCAGTGATCACTCAGCGTTACGTTCGGGACAATTTCCTTCTTATATCTTCACAAATCCACTTCAGTTTCCCTTTTACTAGCTTGCAACTACGCAGCTCTCAAACACAATCGTTCTGAGCTATTCGGCGATGAGGAATTGGTTTTAAACAGTGCAGGAAACCATCGGTTAGTTCATGACCGTTTCATGGGTGTACTGTGCACTGATTCTTATTGGCGCTTCAACGTATGGTGGTCCTATTGACCAGTCGCCCGACTGTGTCATGAGGATGGCCGAATTATGTTTGTAGTTTGAACGTATGCGCATAACTCCTTACACAGTGCATAGTCCAATGGGAAATGGTCGCCATGCCACGTTGTTTACCCCGTACCTGTGTGCTGGCCTGCATTGTGTGATGTGTTGGTTTGGAGCTCGGGTGGATTGTCGTTATACTCATGACCTGCTCTACCTTAGCTACATGTTATATGATTTCCGCACTACATCATATAAACTATCGTGTGCTATAAACTTGCTTGGCACTCATTCACGTATATGCAATAATTTTGGGCGATGCGCAACTTACAATAACCTTTTGCCAATATGCAATACCCTGCTGCCACGTATAGATTTGACTTTGTATTGCATGCGGTCATGCCTCCTCATTCTATGCGCTATATGCATATTGCCTTGCCTTATATCCAAAGTTTATTGTATATGCATATTATTTCATTCGTCCATATTACCTTGTGCCTTTTATTGCATATGCACATCATTTCATTTGTCCATATTGCCTATAACGCATATATTGCACATTACATATTTGTTTGTGACTTTGCATATTGCATATATAGATTTACATATAGCACATTACTTCTAAGGTTATATGCACATCCTTATTATAATTTTAAAATGACCATCGTGGGTCACATTTAAAATTATCATCATTGCTAATCATTGAACTGTATGCGCAGGTTGAAAAGTTGTCCTAGTTTGGTCTTTTTATGCTTCTAAAGTAAAATACTTAGGGGTTAATGAACATGAAATGGGATAGGATATTTATGGATATGAAATGGAATAGGATGTGTAAGGGTTATAGGGTATGTATAGGGAATATAGGGTATGGAATGATAATTAATATCTTCAGGTACTAATTTCAACTTAACAAAGACTAAAAATTTCTAAGAAAAAATTGAATTTTCAAGCACAAAATGACTATACATATACTCCCCTGGATGATTTCTGTACAAGTGGGATGAAATCAGTTGATCAAATGTTGTAGATGGATTGAAAAGTAAAATTTATTGTTGCTCCTTGTTCTGCATGCTCTGGTTCTTGAATTGCTAACTGTTGTTCAATTCCCTCTGTAATGATTTCTTGATTCAGGTCCCTCTGTAATGCTTATGGAATATGTACATGTTTCTTTGACATTTTCAGGTCCCTCTGATATTTTTCAGGTCCCAGCTGTTGACAATACAAGTTCCATCTGTACTTCAGCTGCACAGCTAAAGTTCTTGTGCAATTCTCCCCCTTGCTTAAGATTTGACTTGTCCTCAAGTCAGTTGTGTGTGGAGAATTTCCTGCATTGAATTTCTGTGAGAACAGTAGAACAAGAATAAGGAATTCATAGAGTCCAAGTTGCCCTGGTTTTCCCCTATGAATTCGTGTTTGCTTGGTGCCAGTTTCCTGGTTTTCACTAGCAAACAATTTATTTATTTATTTATTTTATATATTATTTTTTATTATATATATATATATATATATATATATATATTATTCTCCTACAAGACTAGAAGATGGCTGAGCCTGTTGTACCATGATTTCCAGTTCTGTATCCTCTACCAGTTGTTTCATAAATGCTTCCTTACTGATAGGCCTGTTATAAACTTTGAGCCTATGTCCATTTACTACAAATGAGGTGGAGTCCTGGTCGATTGTCCTGATCTTTACTGCTCCATTGTCAAAGATTTCTTCGATTTCATATGGGCCTAGCCAGTGTTTTGTGAACTTTGCTTTGAAGTCTTTGAATTTGGAGTCAAACAGTAATGCCCAGTCTCCCTTGTAAAATGTCTTAGTTTTGATAAATCTGTCGTGCCACTTCATTCTTTGTTGTTGCACCAATGTGGTATGTTCTATGGCTTGCTGACGATGCTCATCTAGTCGATTCAATTCCATGATCCGTTGCTGTTGTGCTTCAGACAGGTCTAATCCTAACTCAGCTGCCAATTTGTATGTGTGTATCTGAAACTCTATAGGCAATAAGGCCTCTTTTCCATATACCAACTGGTATGGGCTAAAGCCAGTTGTATTCTTCCATGTGATTCTGTAGGCCCATAATGTATCCTTTAATTTTTCAGACCAATCTTTTCTGTTTAGCTGTACTGTTTTAGTTATGATATTTTCTAGGACTTTATTTGTTGATTCAACCTGCCCATTTGCTTGAGGATGATATGGTGTAGACTTCCTGTGTTTGATCTTGTATTTCTCTGTTAGATCTCATACCAGCTTTGAAGTAAACTGTGTTCCTCGATCTTTTACAATTTGTCTGGGTACTCCATATCTTACAAAGATTTCCTCAAAGAGAAAGGTGACCACTGTATCTTCTGTTGCTCTGGTTACTGCTTTGGCCTCCACCCATTTGGTGACATAATCTGTACATACTAGGATGTACCTTTTTCCATTTGATGGTGGATTAATAGGTCCAACAAAATAGAGCGCCCATTGCTCAAATGGTTCTATGAGGACCTGTGGCTTAAGCGGCATCTCATCTGGTATGATTGGTCTCCCTGTTCTTTGGCAACTGTCACATTGCTTGACATATACCTTGGAGTCTCTGAAGATGGATGGCCAGTAATAGCCCAATTACAGCACCTTGTATGATGTTCGTTTGCCTGCAAAATGACCACCACATGGTTCATCATGACATGCTTTCAGAATGTCTAATATTTCATCTTCTCGCACACATTTTCTAATCATCAAATCTGAACCAGTGTAAAATAAATCACCATTTACCCAACTATACCTAGAGCTTTCTCTAACAATTTTTCATTTCTGCTTTTTAGAGAATTGTGTTGGAAACTTTTCAGAAGATAAATAATTTTCAATGTCTGCAAACCATGGTGTTTACTGTTATTACAAACAGGTGCTCGTCTGGAAAGTTGTCTACAACCGGATTTGGATCGTTGGGTGAATGTATGATGGACAGAAAGTCAGCCACTTGATTTTCTTTGCCTGGCCGGTCTTGTATTGTAATATTAAACTCTTGCAATAACAGTAACCATCTTGTTATTCTCCCATTGGTGATGGGTTTATTCATCAAGTATTTTATTGTTGAATGATATGTATGAATAAAAACTTGGTAACCTGTTATATAGTTCCTGAATTTGTTTACTGCATGTATTACGACTAACATTTCTTTTTCTGTGACTGTATAGCTCAATTCTGCAGGCGTTAAATTCTTGCTTATAAAGTATATTGCATAATTGAATAGGTTCTCTTTCTGCCCAAGAGAGGCACCTATCGCGGTATTAGATGCATCAGTTGAAATATGAAAGGGCAAAGACCAATTTGGCCCACGGAGAATGGGTGCAACTGATAATTTTTCTTTTAGTATTTGAAATGAATTTGACAATCATTTGTTCAGTGAAATTCAATATCTTTCGCTAATACTTTGAACAGAGGTTGGGCTATTTTACTAAAGTTTTCAATGAATCGTCTATAGTAGCTTGCATAGCCCAAGAAAATTCTTACCTCTTTTTGTGTTGTAGGAGGCATTAAGTTAACTAGGACTTGGACTTTTGCTGGATCCACCTTAATTCCTGAAGCAGAAATATGGTGTCCCAGAACTATTCCTTCTGTCAACATCATATAGAATTTCTCATTGCTTAATGACAAATTTGTTTCAATGCATTGTTTCAAGACTTTCTCAAGGTTGTTGAGGCAATCATTATATGTGTTTCCATAAACCGTGAAGTCATCCATATAAACCTCTACACATTCGTGAATTAGATCAGCAAATATTGCAAGCATTGCTCGTTGGAAGGTTGGAGGTGCATTGCATAAACCAAATGGCAAAAAATTATATGCATAGGTTCCCCATGGGCAAGTGAATGTTGTCTTGTCTTGGTCTTCTGTTGCTATTCTAATCTGATTGTACCCGCTAAACCCATCCAGGAAGGAGAAAAATTTCTTTCCAGCTAATGAGTCTAACACCCGGTCAATGAATGGTAGGGGAAAATGATCTTTTAATGTGGCTTTGTTTAATTCTCGATAGTCCACACATACCCTCCACTTTCCATTTTTCTTTGGTACTATAACCAATGGAGAAACCCATTGACTATCTGAAATAGGATAGATGAATCCAACATTTAACAATTTTTGCAGTTCCTCTTTCACTATTTCTTTCATCATGGGATTCATTCGTCTTTGAGGTTGCCTTACAGGTTTGAGTTGATCATCTGTATAGATGTGGTGGATACATGTGCTGGGATGAATTCCTTGCATGTCAGTATAATCCCAGGCAAAAGCTTTTGAATATTTATGTAATAATCCAATTACCTCTTGTTCTTGTGCTGATTGCAACTGGTTTCCAATGTTCAAATGTTTTCAAGGATATACCTCAATTGTTTTTATTTTTGGATTGGAGATTGTGTTTACAGGAAAGATGTCTATAAAAGAATTCTGCAAAGTTTGAACAGTACAAGTTTCTTGAAAGCATTGATTCAAAAGATTACTTGCAGCTTCATATTGAACCTCTCTAAGCTGCTCTGAAATACTTGGTTCTGAAATGAAAATATCCATTAAGTCTTCATTCTCTTCTTCTTCTCTAAAGTCAAAGAATTGATTTATACTTAAAACTGATTTAGTTTGTTGTTTTTCTTGAGTTACAAGTACTAACTCTAAAGAAGATGATTGTGTAGGTGAATAAAGAGCAATGTGTTTCCTTTCATCTCCATGTGAAATAATCATGATTCCTGATCTGCATCCTATAAAGGCATCAGCGGTAGCTAACCATGGTCTGCCTAAGATTAGAGGATGTCCTCCCAAATTTGTTTTTGGTTGCAAGATAAGGAAGTCAAAAGGATACTCCCATGAATCCAAAGAGACTATGATATCTTCTAATATTCCCTCTGGAACAAATTTAGATCTGTCTGCTAGTTCTAAAATTGTAGAAGTTGATCTAATGTTGTTTAAATGCAGAGTTTTCATTGTCTCCATTGTCATTACATTTATAGCTGCTCCCAAGTCTATTAATGTGTTTGGTACTGAGAAATTATTTATTGATATAGTAACCATAGGGACACCAGGATCAATATATTTCTCTACAATGGTTTGTGTAGACATGAGGCTTGCTAATTTACCAATGACTTGGATTGTAGTAGGATCCTTCTTCTTTTTTCTTGTTTTCTTAATGCGCAATTCCTTTATTGTTTTATCATATATTGGTATTTCTTTAATTGCCTTCAACAGAGGAATTTTTACATAAGCATTTTTTAACTCATCTAAAATATCAAATTCAGGAAGGGTCATTTCTCTTTGTTGTTCCACTAACCTTTCAGGATAAGGTGGTGTTTGAGTTGTAATGGTTTTTCCTTTCTGAATTTGTATCTCAGTTTGTGATGTTTCAGGTGATTCTCCTTGTTCAGTTGGCTCTTCTATGATTGGAGGAGAATCCTTTTTAAGCACTTTTCCAGACCTTAGATGGACATCATTAAGAGGAAGAATAGAATATGTGGGAAAACATGTTGCTTCCTCTACAGTGTATGCAGATTTGTACACTTTATTATTCAAATTTGCCATTGGTTGGGCTGGTAATTGAGTTGGTCTGGGTTGGTTTGACGGTAGTTGTAATTGTTGTGGTTGAGTCAACAATGGTGATGGATTATGCTATGGAAATGGCATGGATTGTGGATATGCAGAATTTTGTTGTGGAAATGGTATGGACTGTGAATATTGTGGATATGAAAATGGCTGTTGGTATTGTTGCTGGTATTGTTGTTGATACTGTTGAGGTGGCTGGTTTCCATAACCATATCCTCTCCAACCTTGTTCAGGTTGTTGTGGATATTGTTGTGGAGGCCAAGCCTGCCATGGCATTGGAGGGGTCCAAAGATTTTGAGGTGGATAGAGGTAATTTTGTTGAGGGAATTGTTGCGGATTTTGTTGAGGCATCCTAGGTTGCCATGGTCTTGGTGGTGCTACATAATAAAAACCTTCTATTCCTGGCACTTCTTCCATTGAGTTCATTTGTAATTCTTTCAATCTTAGACAGTTTTCTGTGGAATGATTTTCTGTACAAAGACCACATACCTGAATACTATCCAAAGGACATTCTCTCAATGGATGTTTCTTTCTACATTTGGAACAAAAGATTGCTAGAGCTTGTTCTTGTTCTTCTTTCTTCTTATTTTCCTTTAGAACATCTAATTGAGTTCCTAATGTACTTAAGAGGTCTGTTTTGAAGTTTTCCAATAAGCTTCCTATTTCCGCTCTTGTTATCCCTCCTGCAGCTGACTTTCCTGCTTTTGAACTTGCTTCTCTCTTTCCGGTTTTTGATCTTCCTCTAGAATATTTTTGAGATAACTCAACAATTTCTTCGAATGGTAGGTTTAAAATGTCTCCTTTACCCATCACATTCAAAATGTCAAGGTATTCATCCCTTACACCCTTGAGAAAGATTGTTCGAATGGTTTCTTGATTTAGAGAGTGTTGTTTAGATTTTTGTAGATTATATGCAAATCTTTCCAAATATTCTTCTAAACATTCATCTTCTTGTTGTGTCATTCTGAAAACATCTTCCTTTGAATCTCTAGATCTACAATAAGATTGATATTTTTTAAGGAAGACTGATCTCATATCATCCCAAGAAGCTATTGTTTGTTCTCCTAAACCCATGAACCATTTTAAAGATGCTACTTTTAATGTAGCAGGGAAAAGACGAAGTTTATGAATGTCATCAGTGTATCCATATGTTCTACATAGAATATCAAATTCAAACATAAAAGCATTAGGATCTTCTGTTGACATTCCATAAAAATTTGGCAATACAGAAGTTGGAATATTTTTCATTTTCACCTCTTCTCCTAATATTGCACTTGTGTCTACTATTGGAAAGCCAAAGGTAGCCTCTTGATCATGACCATCTTCTTGTCTCTTCCGATCATTTTCTATCTTCCTATCATTTTCTTGTTTTGCCTCCTCCTCTCTTTTTCTTCTCCATTCTCTTTGTTTTCTTTCATACTCAATTCATTGTTCAGGAGTGAAAATAGCAGATCCATGTCCCTCTTCTTCCATTGGTTTAGTTGTTTCAATTTTGAGTGGAGATTCAGGGTGTTGAAAGATAGGTTGATTTATAGATGGAAAGACACGTTTTTCTTTGATAATTTCTTTTTGTTTTCCTGAAGTTGAGGGTTGTTTATGTTTTGCTTCCCAAGCTAACAAAGTTTGCCTCTCAATCAAAGTTAATCTTTGTCCAGTTATTTGTTTTTTTACCAACTCCTCAATTATTGGATTACCAATAACTAGGGTGTTTGATGATCCTATCTCTACTTGTGGGGTGTTTTTAAAAAATCTACCTTGAGGATCTCTATATCTAGGGATAAAGAAACATAACTAAAAATGAATGTAACTAATGTTTTTTTTTTTTTTAAAGAAAAATTTGAAATTTATCTTTCTATTGACTATGCTGATATTTACCTCCCCGGAAACGGCGCCAAAATGTTGAGCTAATTTGTTTACCGAAATTAACACAAATATTTCTTATCAATCTGGGTTGTTTATGCTTTGAGGCAAGTTCACTATATGTGAAGATCAGATGTAATCAAACGTTGAAAGATAAGTTATTCAAAAACATAAAGCAATACATCCTACAACTCTAATTCAATTAGTTTAAAAAGAGAAAAAATATTGAAATGGTTCTTAACTCAAGAAGTCCACTTCTGCCTCAATTACTACTTAATGAATCAGAGATTAAAACCAAGAACTTAAGATGGATAAATTATTAATGAAAGAAGGCTCCTAACTTAAGAGACACATAATGTGTTTCATCATAATTCATTCATCTCAATACCAAAATCACATAAAGAAACTACTTGCATGCAATCAAAGGAAACTAGTTACAATTCATCATATTAGTAGAAGGGGTGCTCAACTTGAACACTTTGTTTTTCCAACTCAATAAAATGATGAATAAGCTAAGATCTAATGAAATCAATCACCATACATTAACCATAAAGCAATCTGAAATAAAGCATGAAAAACCAGTTCTACAATAACCAGATTACAAGAAATAAAACTAGTTAACAAGGAAGTGTACTTAGCTTGGAATGGGGGCCCTCCACCCTTGCTTTGCACACTTGAGAAGTGATATCAGAAGATCAAATTCAGTCACACATCCATAGCATTGAATAGAAAAATAATAGTAGCACAAGTCTTCAAATTAACTCTCCAATCCAAAAGTGTCTCAGCATAAAAGTATAATAAGTCAATACATAAGCCATCAAAGTCTTGGCTCTTAAATAGAAGTCTCATGAAACAAACTGATCTATATTCACTCAAAAAAACCCATCTACTCTTATCCATATATCTAAGTCGAATTCATCACTCCCATCCCAAGAGATATGACCAATCCCATAGAATCTCAAAACTGCCCTATTTCTATGGGATTTCTGAATGACTAGTCATGATTGACTAGCACTAAATGGGCCTAATAAAGCTTGTTTTGTTCGAACTAAGCATAGCTAGCTTAGTCCTAGTTCCCAAGTTTTCCATCCATGCATTCAATTCGTCCCCAAGTGTCCTGCAACTATATCAACCATAGAGCTATTACGGGAATTTCTAAATCTGCCAATTTTTCACTTAAAACCAAACTTTCATAAAAACTTTAGAAATTGAAAAATTAAAATTAAATACCTGAATGGATATATAATATATATCAAAATGGGATGAGTGAAGGAAAAATGGATGGCAAATAGATGGATTAGTAAGTTTCTTAGAGCAAAAATAAGACCAAAACTAAGGCCCAACAAAGATCTGGTTGTGGCATGCAATAAACAGACAACATCTGAAAACCAGCAGAAGCTTGATAAAAAAGTGGAATCCATCACCACAGTTGCTCTGTTGTCTGAAGAACCTTGCAAAGTGGCATTAAACCTAGCAGAACGAGGGCTTATTGGATAGTTCATAGGCTTATGGCCCTCGCCTAAAGCTGTAGATGACTGGGTGCAAAGGAACTGATGATCACTGGAAAAGGAAGGAATAAAAAGTTGTTTCGTTAGCAAAGGATTCTTTGTATCCATATTTGAAGCAAAAGAAGACAGGAATCTCATATTCAGAAACGACCTGTACTTCATGGTGCCCCAGGGTATGTATCTAAACCAATGGACACCAGAGTTCGATGCGACTCAAGATGTGCCCTCAGTTGTTCCAGTCTCGGTGCGATTGCCCCATCTACCTTTGCACTTCTAGAACCCTAAATCCTCAGAAACCATAGGCAACAATCTTGGTAAATACATCGATTGAGTAGAAAGAAGAGATCAATACTCCTGTGCAAGAATTTGCGTAAAGGTAGACATAGAGGAAGGTCTCCCTGGAGATATTAAACTCACGGCGGCTGACTGGACACACATACAAGTGCTAGACTATGAACAACTCCCATTTAAATGTCGGCACTACCATGGCTATGGGCAGTTTTCCAAGCACTGTAAAAAGAAAATAGAGAATGGATCCGAGAAGGAGAAAGGAGATTAATGGACTCAGGTACAAAAATCAGGAACAACTCAGCATAACAATAGGAACAAAGGGAAAGCCTTGTGCACTGGGAGGGGTTCTCCCCTTGAAGCCCAAGCTGAAGGATGCAGAACCCCTCCAAGAGTAGACATACCCACAAATCCATTTGTAATACTCACCACATGAGAAAAAATTCAAGATTTAACAGACAAAGAGGTTTACCAACAGGCTAACAATATGGAAGAAAACAAAAGGCAAGAGGAAACAGCTCCTCCACTATTTCGGTCTGGGTGCGATTGCCCCATCTACCTTTGCACTGCTGGAACCCCAAATCCTTGGAAACCATAGGCAACAAACTTGGTAAATACATCTATTGAGTAGAAAGAAGATATAAATACTATTGTGCGAGAATTTGCGTAGAAGTAGACATGGAGGAAGGTCTCCCTGAAGCTATTAAACTCACGGTGGCCGACTGGACATATATACAAGTGCTAGACTATGAACAACTCCCATTTAAATGTCAGCACTACCATGGCTATGGTCACTTTACCAAGCATTGTAAAAAGAAAATAGAGGATGGAGCCAAGAAGGAGAAAGGAGATCAATGGACTCAAGTACATAAATTAGGAACAACTAAGCAGAACAATAGGAACAAACAGAAATCCTTGTCCACTCGGAGGGGTGCTCCCCCAGAAGCCCAAGTTGAAGGAAGCAAGGCCCCGCCAAGAGTAGACATACCCACAAATCCCTTTGAAATACTCACCACACAAGAAAAACTTCAAGATCTAGTAGAGAAAGAGGTTGAACAACATGCTAACAATATGGAAGAAAACAAAAGGCAAGAGGAAACAACCCTCCCTAAACTAAAACCCCAAAAGGTGCCTCTAACTCCCCATCCTATGCAGATATGACAAGGAAGAAGACCCTAGAGACATCAGGTTCCTCAGAATATGAAAAAAATGAGAGGCCCACAAAAAGAGTGGGGAGGAAATCTCACAGAGAGGCCAGAGAAGAGGAAGCAGATAGACAAAAAATGCAAGGTAGTCAGGCCACTATAGAGATGTCTATCAGCAGAAATACCTGAACCAGGCCTCCTATGGGACATGCTGCCCCAACCCATAACAATAAATAATGCGATTAGTCTCTTGGAACTGTAGAGGACTTGGGAATCCATCAAAATCAGAAGCAGCCAAGAGCCTATTGAAATCAGAACTCCTCGAGATCCTCATGCTCCAAGAGACTAAAATAGAAGGTGAAGTCCTTCTCGAACTTAGCAAAGAAAAATGGAAAACAAAAGCTGGAAAAGCGGTAAGTGCCAGTGGAACATGAGCAGGATAGCCACACTCTGGGAGTTAGACAAGTTTAAGCTTGAGAGCTCTTTTCAGATGCAACACTAGATTTACATTGAACTCCGCCACCTCCCAAGTAAGATAAAATTTTCTCTCTTTAATGTCTATGTATGTGTCCTCCATACAGAAAAGGAAGAATGTTGGTAAACACTGACTGAATTTCTGGAAGCATACTCCCTCAAGAACATAATTATTATGGGAGAGTTCAATCTAATCCTCGACCCAAAGCAAAAAAAGAGGAGGAACTAGCAGCAGGGATTGCTTTATTCCCTTGGTGGAAAATTTGATTCAACAATGAGATTTACTGGATTTCAAGCCAAAAAAAGGGCTTTACACATGGACAAATAACAGAACAGGGGAGGAGCACATATTACCGAGGCTGGATAGATTCCTACTCTAGAGCTCCTCCCTCTCTGAGAAGATGATCATTTCCACAAAAATTCTACCAAAGTTGAAGTCAGATCATAAACCCCTCCTCCTATTGGAAGAAGAAAACCTGGGGCCAATCCCCTTTGGATTCTACCCTCTATGGGAAAATAGGGAAGGGTTTCTGGATACAGTGAAGAAGGCATGGTCCATCCATGTTCTTGGTTAACCCAATAATGTGTCGGAGCAAAGATAAAAGCCACCAAATAAGCCCCAAAACAATGGATAAAAAAGCCCACAGATTCCCCCACTACCCAACGAAAATAGAGCACAAAGAAACTACTGGATCTGCAAATGGGCTTGGAGAAGCAAGTCATAACCAACGTAGAAATACATAGCGAGAAAGAGCATCAAGCCAGAACCCTCCGAACATTCAGAGAGGAGGAAGAATACTTGAGGCTCAAGTCTCGCAATCTCTGGCTTGCGTCTAGAGACAAAAACACAACATTCTTCCACAAGAAAATCCAAACTTGTCTATCTATAAACCACATTGCTGAAATCACCTCACCAGACGAGGCTGTACTCAAAGGCACAACTCAGATAAAAGAGGAGGAAACCTCCCATTTTCTGTTGATGTTAAAAAAGAAGGTGCGGTGGATGGTGAGGAAGCTCATGACTTCCTCAAGCATGTCCCAAGGTTGCTAAACGGGGAGGACAATGCAACACTCCCAAAACCATTCAATGAAGATCAAATTAGCAATGTAATATGGAAGATGGAACCACACAAAGCCTCGGGACCAGACAGATTCTCCATTCACTTCTATAGAATCTGCTAGGACACTATCAAGGCTTATTTGTACCGAACGATCAAAGGCTTCCTGAAGGAGGATGTGAATTTCACGTCTCTATCCAAATCACTAATTTGGGTATCCCATGTAAGTGAAATATCTCCTTCATAAATATGTATGCGATTTCCATTGTTTTGAATGTGGATTTCATAGGTATGAAATGAGTTGTTTTACTCAACTTGTCTACCACCACCATAATTGAATCATGTTGCTTCCTTGTGTGGGGTAAACCAGGAATGAAATCTAAGGATATACTCTCCCATTTCCATTCTGGAATAGGCAATGGTTGTAGCAATCCAGCGGGGTGCTGGTGTTTCGCATTAACCCGTTGACACTCTAGACATTTGGACAAATATTCTGCAATATCCTTCCTCAATATAAGCCAAAAGTACCCTTTCTTAATGGCTGAAAACATTTTCTGATAGCCTGGGTGGCCAGCACAAGGTTTCTTATGAAACTCATCTAATATCAATAGTTTAATCGAGGTTTGACTTGGAATATAAATTATGTTTTTAAAAGTAAGAATATTATTGGAATTTATTCCAAATTCTGATTCTTCCTTTATCCGTAGAGCTTCTATCATTTGTTTCCAGAGGAAAGTATATTTTGGATCCCTGTTAGCTTCCTCCTTTATGATTTCAGGAATATTTATAGTTGCTTGGCTCATTCGAACCTCATAAATACTATGCAACTTTCCGCTCAGTGCATCAACGACACGATTTTCTTTCCCTCTTAAATATTTCATTTCAAAGTCAAATTCTCTTAAGAAAGTTGTCCATCTGGCCTTTCGGGCATTTAAGCTAGATTGGTTGAAGAAATTGATAAGGCTGCTATGATCTGTTACCATCAAAACTTTCTTCCCCAAAAGGTAATGCCTCCACATTTTAAGTGCGTGCACTACTGCTGTCCATTCAAGGCCATAAGCTAAATATTATTGCTCATACTGCTTCAACTTTCGATATTCATAAGCAATCACTTTTTCATCCTGTGTCAGCACCCACCAACACCCTCCTTGCTTGCATCTGTGCAAACCATGAAAGACTTTTCTGGGTCCGCAACTTTTAGTATTGGTGCAGTGGTGAGCAGATGCTTTAATTTTTCAAAGCTTTACTAATAATCTATTGTCCATTGGAAAGCATGTCCCTTTTTTTGCAAATATGTCATTGGAAAAGCGATCTTTGAAAACCCCTCAATGAATCTACGATAATATCCGACTAATCCCAAGAATGATCTGATATCATTGACATTCTTAGGGGATGTCCATTCCATGATCATTTTAATATTTTTTGTGTCTACTCCAATGCCATACGCGGATAAAACGTGACCCAAATACTGGATTTGATCCTTGAAGAAATCACACTTGCTAAGTTTGGCATACAACTTCTTTTCCCTTAAGGTCTGGAACACTATTTTCAAGAGTTCTTGTGCTCCTCCTGGTTCTTAGAATATATTAAAATAACATCTATGAGAATCAACACAAATTTGTAAATGTCTTCATTTTTTATTCTTATTTGATGGTAACTGCATCTTAGATCAATTTTCGAAAATACCTTAGCTCCTTGTACCTGATCAAATAGAACATCAATACGTGGTAAATGGTACTTTTTTTTATGGTTAGTTTGTTTAATTGTCGATAATCGATCCACAATATGAGGGTCCCATCCTTTTTTCATACAATTAATACGGGAGCTCCCCAAGGGGACACACTAGGGCGAATATATTTTTTATCTTGAAGCTCTTGTAACTGCATTTTGAACTCTATCAATTCAGGTATGCTCATGTGATAAGGAGCTCTGGATATGGGGCTACACCCAGAATTAATTCAATGGTGAAGTCAATATCTCACTTTTGGGGTAAGCCAGGAACATTTTCTTGAAATACATCTACAAAGTCCTGAATTACAGGGATACATTCTAGCGAGGTCATTTTTTTTTAGAGTTTGTAAATTCCACCTGCACGGCATAAATTTGACACCATTTTCTAATGAATTTTCCTAATTGATTGGCGGTAGTAGGACAGAGCTTTGTGCTGGTTTTTATTCCTTGTAATTCCTTCTCTTGACTTGATTTTGAAACAAAACTTACAGTCTTCTGTTTACAGTCTACTAGAGACTAACATTTTTCCAACCAATCCATCCCAATTAGTATGTCATAAGAACCCAAGGGTAGTATATTAAGATCAGCATAAATAGGGGGCCCAAAAATGGTTATGGGACAGTGTTCTGTCTTGGCATTAACTCTTCTCTTCGTGCCAGTGGCTAGTTGAACTAGAAAAGGTTTTGAAGGTTTTCTGCTAACTAACTAACAATTTTCAACCACTTTAGGAGAAACATAGCTTAAGTTGGCCCCTGGATCAAAGAAAATAGATACAGGTTGGTTAGCAATCATACCTTCACATTCGATCATCATTGGTTGAAATTTGGCCTGATGATCATCTAAGGTAGTGTTCATTCTAGGTATGCTCCTCTCCACTTCCCCAACTATGGATGCTTCTTGCATGTTTGATAATTGTTCTGTTCTAGCTCTTTGTGGATAATTTTTGTAATAATGGGGTTCTTCGCAACCCCAACACTGTAGCGACGATTTTGATTACTGATTGTTGGTAGATTTTGTGACTCCTTTTACTAGCTCGTTCTCAGAATATGTAGTTTTGGGTTGATTTCTAGCTGGAAACTTGTTGAACGTCTATTGTTGTGCATTCCTATGGTTAGAAAATTTTGGGTGTCTGTTTGGGATCAGGCTTCTAGCCTTCTTACTTAATCCTCCTTTTGGCTCTTCATTCCTTTATTTCATTTGCTGATAGCAAATGCGAGCGTTCCTCACAACATCATCCATTGTCTTAGGGTAGGCAAATTCGAGTTTTTCCTTCATAAAGTTTGGTAAGCTACTAATAAAATGATGAATTTTGGCCTTTTCCTCCTGCATGTATGGCACGTAGTGGAGTAAGGATGTGAATCTGGTCACGTATTCAGGCATGGTTAAGGTTCCCAATCTTAGCTCGTGGAATTCTTTTGCATTTTCATCATAATAGCATTTAGTTATATATTTATCCTTGAAATGTTTTTGAAATTCATTCCATGTAATCTGTTCTTCATCAATTTTCCTTATTGTCTTGATTTCTTCCCACCAGAGAGTCGTTTTTCCCCTCAGCTGATAAACTACCAATCGTGCCTTCAGTTTATCAGTATATTC
Source organism: Pinus tabuliformis (assembly GCA_031772625.1). NCBI lineage: Eukaryota > Viridiplantae > Streptophyta > Pinopsida > Pinales > Pinaceae > Pinus > Pinus tabuliformis. Next base: position 992,186,828 of record CM062807.1, on the reverse strand, counting down.
ATAAATTTGAAAGTATTTGCCCATATCGATTAACCAGGCTTCCGCAGCCTCTTCAGATTCTCCCTCAAAGAGGGAAGGCTTAATTTTCTTGAATTCTCCATGTAATTCTGTCCTTGGTTCCGACTTTTGTTTCTTGGTTTTCCATTGGTTAAATACATTGTTTGAGCATCCCTCATCATCCTCTCTATTTCCTTCAGCTGATTCAGCGTTTTCTTCCCATGCTAAGCAGTCAGGATCTTTTTGTGATCTTTTGCACTAGGATCTAGGTGGCGTTGATTTTGCCAATTGAACAAACTTCTTAGGATTGTTTCCTATTGTAGACGCATTCGTTCATTATATGTTGTCAAACTAGTCCTTTCTGCACAAAACTATTGCACATATTCAAGTAACATTGCATTAGCTTGTTGGGATTCCTCGCCTAGTTGTATCAAAATATCTGGGTTAGCATTCACATAAGTTGCTCCAAGTGATTTAGATGGTCATAAGTTCCTCTGCATGGTGAACTTGCTTTTTCCTTTGCTGCTGTGATCTTTTCTATTATTTGTATTCACATATAAGTGGTTTTATTTAAAACATAGGCACATGGTTCCTATACATAGCTATTCCCAAAGGGCCTTAGTGTACGAACTTGGCTCTGATACCATTTGTAACATCTAAACTTAAAAAAAAACTGTAATAACCATTGTAAAAAAAAAAAGCCTTTTAATTAATATACATTTCAATGTTTCGTTCCCTTAACTATTGAACATATATACATATATATAGGCATGTTAAATGGCATTAACCGCCGACGGATATGCTCCCTGATTGTTGTACCTATCCCTTAAATGTGATTAAACATTTATTAAACAACAAGTGTGGAGATCTAAATTGGGATGCTCCTGGGTAGACGCGCACATGAATTTATGCTTTACCATGTTGTGCTCGCCCTTGTCCGTAGCTCCACGTGGTGGTCGTATGCTCCGAACGACAAAATCTTGGGGTGCTCACGCCATTAGTTGTGGCTCTCCATCATTGATCTCTACTCTGCAATCGTGATGGCAAAGATTGGTTAGTGTTTAACCTAACCAAATTCCTATGCCAAATCTTGTCATTCTCATTGTTTTTGTCATTCTTCTACATCATGCTGCTTTGCGAGGGTTTGGGTTATGGTGATTTGTGAAGCCTTGATGATGATGCTCTGTGAGGATTGAGAGAAGGAGAGTCCGCCCATCGTACCAAAATAGGTGGCCCCTTTCTCTGTTGTTCCATTTGTTTTTTCTTGCTCGAGCAGGGATATTGTTATCAAAATTGTTAATTACTTAGGAATGATTTGAGGGCTCAGATTCCTTTATGGACCTTCACTATGATTTTCCTTGTATGGTGTATTCTTGGTTTTAACATAGGGCTTTAACCGTCTTTGGCAGGTGGGCGACTCATCGAAGGCATGCCCTCATCTCAGGTAAGCCCTTGACTATTGTAAGTTGAGTTCAGAATTTTGAGCCGTAGGCTTTGGCCCCATTAACAATGACTAATTTTTCCTTCTCTAGATTATAGGTACACTATACTTAGGAGTGTTTAGAATTCGAACTTACAACTCATAAATGTCCGGGATCTCATAGTGTGGCCGCTGCTTTTCAAGTTGGAGTTAGACTCTGGTCTCTGCTCGTAATAGGATAATAAGGTTTCCTTTCTGAAAGGGTTTATCCCTCCTAGTGTTATCACTGTAATGTCTAGACACGAGCTTCCCTTGATCTTTCTTGGTTTAGTTATTTGATCTAGTCCACTTACACTCAGTACTAAGGGCCTCACCTTCTATCTTTTCCATGCTGGATCTAGTCCAATTTGCCTCAAATCTTGTACTCTTTTGTGCATTGTATTGAGCAAGATTTTTTCACTGATTTATTCCATCGAGCTCTAGGAAGAGCAAGTTTTTCCCACTCGTTTATCTCACCCACCTCTAGGAACCCCTTTTTGCTCTTTTCCACTCCCTATATTACCTTTCTCAGGCAAAGGGGTAACTACTTCTTGGCAACGGTTTCTTTTAAATGGACCAACAGTTTTATTTTGTTAAAGAACCACTACCTATACTTTAAGTAATTACCATATGTGTTTCTTGGCTCCTCAACCTATATCCGTTCATATTCCTATAAAATTATATAACATTTAAAAATATCTTTTTAGTAAAAACAAACATTCACTTAATAATCTTAATAAATCTTTATGCATCTCGGGGTGTTAAAATAGCCATAGAAATATTACAGCGTTATCTATTGCTTAAATTTAGTTACAAAAAACATAAAAAAGAAACTTACATAGTTCTCTCGGTTATTTATCGCTTAAGTTGAGCTGTCTTAAAATGTAATATTTCAAAAATATTTTCACTTTCCTAAATTTAGCGTTTAGTTTACAGGTGTGATGGAGCCTACCCCGTGGAGAGAGTTGTGGCCCAACTATATCCGAATAAGACTGCGGATGGGCCAGTGATTAGCATTTTTTAATTGTCGGAATGAGTAAGAGATGGCATGTCGCGAATAATATTTATATTTTGCCAATAAATAACTGTCAAGTAAGCAAACAAATTCGTTGATTTGTGCCCATACAAAGTGGACATGCAAGCAGAAAATGCATATCAACTACTTGCAGTTTTCTAAGAGAAATCAGTACCACTTTGCATGTCCACGCCGTGTCTATGCATGGAGGTGGATTCCGTACTTCAAAGATAAAGTTGGGCACACAGATTGAGAGCAGAGAGTGTAAATGTGTTAGAAAACCTGCACAAATGAATCTAGCTAGTAAAGGTTCAACACACAGCTTTGCAGAGAAAAAACACTAAAAGAAAATCGAAAGAAGAAAAGAATGATGCATTCGAAAATATGTTACAATGCTCATGATATAGCATCACTGGGTGAAAATCCCAAGGTAATGCACTATAGTGGTGATCAATGAGAAGACTCAACACCTACAACAAGTTCCGGAGATAACTAGTCAGTTGCGGAGTTAAAGAAGGAGCAAATCAAGGAGTAAATCATGCAAAAGGAATCTTGCATGCAATCCCATGCTCTAACTAAGAGTCCGCATGTAAGTGTGTAGTAGTTCCAACATGCAAAAGGAATCTTGCATGTAGTCACATACTCTAACTAAGAGTCTGCATGTAGGTGTGTAGTAGTTCCAACACCCCCCCTGAACACCACTATGGGGAAAATAGAAAATGGGCCCTGGCAACTAAGGCCAAAGGTCACCCAAAATACAGTGCAACTTGTACTACAATTGAGGAAAGAGGGAAAACATCATGGGAAAACCCCCCCCTCAAAATACAATGTAATCAAAAGAAAAGAGGAAGAAAAATACAGTTGCTAAGCAATCGTGTCCTTCACTCCAAGACGATCACGCAAAGAGGGAAACTTCTGCTCAGTGAATGTCTTAGTGAAGATGTCTGCAGTCTGTTCTGCTGAAGGACAGAACTGCAAATCAATGACCCGATCATGTACTAAGTCTCTGACGTAGTGCATATGGATCTCTATGTGCTTCGTCCGCTGCTGTTGTACTGGATCCCTGCAAAATTTGAGAGTGCTCTGGTTGTCACACCAGATGACAATGGGCTGGTGGAACTGGGCGCCCAACTCAGTGAGGAAGTGCTGTAGCCTCAGAGCCTGAATGGTGATGTTGACTACTCCTCGGTACTCAGCCTCAGCTGAAGAGAGAGAAATAACAGCCTGCTTCTTGCTCGACCAACAGATAGGGCTAGATCCTAGACTGAGTGAATATCCGGAGGTGGACTTGCAATCAATGCTGTCTCCTGCCCAATCAAAATCTGTGAAGCCAAGGAGATTCAATGCAGTGCCTGCTGCATAGTGAATCTCGAAGGTGATGGTGCCCTGCACATATCGGAGGATGCGCTTGGCAGCATTCCAGTGTAGCTCATGCGACTCCTGCATGTATCTGGAAACTACCCCTACTGCATATGAGAGATCTGGTCTGGAGTGGGTGAGGTACAATAAGCTCCCCACTAGCTGTCGGTAGAGAGTGTTGTTAACTAATGGAGTGTCACCTCCATCCTTAAGGCGGACCCCAGAAAGAAAAGGAGTCGGTGCTGGCTTGTAGTCAGTCATGCGAAATCTCTCGAGGAGATCCCGTGCATACTTAGCCTGAGAGAGTTTGATGCCTGTGGCATTCTGGCTTATCTCAATACCAAGAAAGAAGTGTAATGGACCCATGTCCGTCATCAAGAACCTATCATGCAAGGCCCTCTTGACTGTAGGAATGGATCTTTCAAATTTTTGTGATAAGAGAAAAGAATCCATCTTCGCGTACCAAGCTCTCGGGGCCTGCTTAAGGCCGTAGAGAGATTTCTTTAGTCTGTAGACCAAAGATGAATCCTGAATGAAACCATGTGGCTGCTCCATGTAGATCTCCTCAGATAGGTCTCCATGAAGAAAGGCATTCTTTACATCCATCTGATTTACTTCCCACTGCTGGGCAGCCGCAATGGCAAGTGTAAGGCATATGGAATCCATCTTTGCTACTGGAGCAAAGGTCTCGTCATAATCAATGCCATGCACTTGTTGGAAGCCTTTGGCTACTAGCCTTGCTTTCCGTCTAGTGATTTGCCCATCTGCAGCAGTCTTGGTCCTGTAGACACATTTGCATTGAACAAGTTTCCTTCCTGAAGGAAGGGGGACCAGATCCCAAGTTTGGTTCTCGAGGAGGGAGTTATACTCCTCCTCCATGGCGGACTCCCAAGATGGATGCCCAACAGCCTCAGCATAAGACTATGGATCAGAAGACTGAACCAAATCACAATGCCAGGTGGGCAATGGTTCAGTGGCAGTAAGGACAAGAGGAGGCTCAATAAACTCTGAGCTAGTGCTCTCCAGATCAGAATTATCCCCCACAAGACCATTTCTAGCAGCTGGTTGGTCTTGTGCATATATCTCACGTAAGCTCCTTGTTCTCTGATTTATGACAGGGGAATATGATTCACTGCTGGAAGCCCGATCTGGGCTTGGATGTGGATCATCATTTGCATGCACTAGATTTGTATCTGAAGACTCTGTCTTTGCATCTGCATGCTCTTCCTCGGCATCTGCATGATCTGTATCTGCATCTGAGTGCACTGAGTCATCATCTCGAACATGAGGTAGATGCATGCGAAGCTTGAGGTGCATGCAAGAGACTTTCCTCAAATTTGACACTTCACTCAATGATGAGCTTGTCCGTAGAGGGAATCAGGAGTCGATATCCCTTCACACCATCAGGGTATCCAACAAAGATGCACTCAATGCTCTGTGGATCAAGAGCTTTCCTCTTTTCAGAGGGGATCCGGGCCCATGCTCGAGAGCCAAAAACACGGAGGTGAGTGACCTCTGGTTTAGTGCCGCTCCAAGCCTCAAAGGGGGTCTGATCCTTGACAGACCTATGAGGAGATCTGTTCTGGATGTAGTTAGCACAATTAAGTGCTTCGGCCCAGAGCTTATGAGGCAGTGACTTGGCATGCAACATGCAGGAAGCCATCTCTTTGAGAGATCGGTTCTTTCTCTCAGCAACTCCGTTCTGCTGCGGAGTGTATGGAACTGTGTACTGCAACTGTATGCCGGATTGAAGGCAAAGGTTCCAAAGTGCTGTGTTAACATATTCCCCCCCATTGTCTGTACGGAGGGATTTGATCTTTCTCTCTGACTGTGTCTCAACTAGTGCTTTGAAATCTTCAAAGTGCTCAAAAACTTCAGATTTGTTCTTGAGAAGATACACCCAAGTATACCATGAGAAATCATCAATAAATGTAAGCACATACCTTGCTTTGTTGATGGAAGGATGAGGAAAAGGACCCATGAGATCACTATGGATCAGATCTAGAGGAGAGGATGCTCTGTGAGTCTTGCCGGTGTCAAACTTTTCTCTGGGATGTTTGCCAAGAACACACCCTTCACAAACTCCTTTGGAGAAACTGATATTTGGCAAGCCTTCCATCATCTCATTCTTGCTTAGCTGCTGCATATACCTGTAATTTAAGTGACCAAACCTCTCATGCCAAAGCCTACTACTATCATCAACATGTGTAAGCAATAAGGAGGATTCAGATTCAATAAATTCAGAAAATGTATACAGTCTGGCTCCATTGTTTACCTCACCAGTTGCAATTTTGGCATTGCTATGTAGATCATATATGTTCACTACATTTGGAGTGAATTCCACTCTCTTTTCGGTGCCGGAATGAGTGATCTGATAAACTGAAAGCAAGTTTACCGAAAGTTTTGGAACATGAAGCACATCTTCAAAGCTTCCGTGTAAAAGTTCCACTCTACCTTTTCTGGTGACCTCAATAGGTGAGTCATCTCCCATGAGGATGGGAGGTCCTTTGCATGCATCCAAAGAGGAATAAACTTCCTTTGCAGCAGCCATATGATGTGATGCACCAGAATCTATAATCCATGCATCAGGAGAAGAATTAATTGCAACTAAAGCATGAAAATTGTTACCTTTCCCGTGTGGCGGATCCTCAGTTTTCTTCTTGGCGCCCTGAGGGATGTGGTCCCCAAGGTTGTGCTTCTGAAGAATTTCTACCATTTGGTCAATTTGTTTCTTCATGCAAGAGGATTTTGGATGGAATCCTCTTTGACAGTAGGTGCATCTATTTCCTTTCTTCCCTTTCTCATTTCTCGAGCCAGAGGAGTCATTGAAGGGCTTGGTGTACCCTTCCCTCTTTGGATGGGAATGTGCTTTTCCTTTGTCTTGTTGCTGTTGATTTTTCTGATTTGAATCAGATCTATGATTTTTATTGTGGCTGCCATCATGCACAACAAGTGCATGTGATTTTGGAGGTTTGATTTTCCCCATGCCAATGAGTTTATCTTGCTCAAAAATAAGGGACTCCATAAATTCTTTGAGAGAAGGCATAGTGTAGGATTTACCTGTTGCGAGCCTTACTGAATGAAATGTAGACACAAAGACGGAGTATTCTGGTCCGAGCTTTGACATAATAGAGAGAACTTGGCGACTCTCCTCCTTGGATTTGTCAATTCCACAACCCTTGAGTTGCAGCAATAGATCATTATATTTGGTGAAGAAGTCTTGAATTCTATCATAGTTTTGTGGATCCAATGATAGCAGCTCCACTTTGAGCAGATGTCCTTTCATCTCATCCTGTTTCCCGTAGAGCTCCTCAACCTTTTTCCAAATCTCATTGGGAGTATTGCAGGCAGATAGATAAAACTGCAACTCTGGAGAGATGCACATGCATATGGATCCATGGGCCTCATCCATACGGTTGAGGTACTTGGATTTCTCTATGGCTGAAGTGGGTTCCACTTCTGTAGCCATGGTAATCCTGTACAACCCTTTATGACGAAGGTATCGAGCCATTTGGTCCTTCCATTCATGATAGTTGTACGGTGTTAGGATCGATGCTTTGGGAAACTCCATTTTTCTGTCAATCTTCGATCTCCAAGCTGTAATACTTGCAAAATAAAGTACTGTTGCGCCTTTTATCTAGCAACCTATGGGCTCTGATACCATGTAAATGTGTTAGGAAACCTGCACAGATGAATCTAGCTAGTAAAGGTTGAACACACAGCTTTGCAGAGCAAAAACACTAAAAGAAAATCGAAAGAAGAAAAGAATGATGCATTCGAAAATATGTTACAATGCTCATGATATAGCATCACTGGGTGAAAATCCCAAGGTAATGCACTATAGTGGTGATCAATGAGAAGACTCAACACCTACAACAAGTTCCAGAGATAACTAGTCAGTTGCGGAGTTAAAGAAGGAGCAAATCAAGGAGTAAATCATGCAAAAGGAATCTTGCATGCAATCCCATGCTCTAACTAAGAGTCCGCATGTAAGTCTGTAGTAGTTCCAACATGCAAAAGGAATCTTGCATGCAGTCACATGCTCTAACGTCTGTAGTTGTTCCAACATGCAAAAAGAATCTTGCATGCAGTCACATGCTCTAACTAAGAGTCTGCATGTAGGTGTGTAGTAGTTCCAATAGAGAGCGGAAGGAGGGAATGTTGGGCATATTCTGAGGGATTCAGAGGCTGGAGACTGTTAGTGCATTAATGTTGTGCATATTCCGAGGCATCAAAGCACTTACATTTTCCAGCTTCTGAGTCCATATGGATTTCATTTTCTGGAACGGAGACTTTCGCCTTCAAATTATCGTCTAGCAGAACGTTCTCAGGTTTAATGTCTAAGAGAAATCGATACCGCTTTGCATGTCCACACCGCGTCTATGCATGGAGGTGGATTCCATACTTCAAAGATAGAGTTGGGCCAGATTAAGAGCAGAGAGCGGAAGGAGGGAATGTTGGGCATATTCTGAAGGATTCAGAGGCTGGAGACAGTTAGTGCATTAATGTTGGGCATATTCTGAGGCATTAACGCACTTACATTTTCCAGCTTCTGAGTCCATATGGATTTCATTTTCCGGAACGGAGACTTTAGCCTTCAATTCTCGTCTAGCAGAACGTTCTGAGGCTTAACGTTCAGATGAATAATACGAAGCCTAGACTCATCGTGCGGTATTAAGAGCAATTTAATATCTAGTTTTCCAACCCATTCACTTTCCTAAACCGGACAGCCATTAATCGGACTGCATGCTTATATTCTCCAATTAAATATCGAGAGCAATTTAATATCTAGTTTTCCAATCCAACCACTTAATCAGATTGCATGCTTATATTCTCCAATTGTTTTATATTCTACAATTTTTTAGATCAATGCTCTTTTATATATATATATATTACAGCAATTTTATTTCGTAATGAAAAGCAATAGATAATTTATATCATTAATTGTTTAATGAGCGGGATTTACCAATTACTAATCAAATCATTGATAAAATAAAATATGATTTTTTTAATAGAAAATCCTCAAAATCCAATCCGACCATCAAGATTATTTTTTATTTTTATTTTTTTAATTTCTAATTTTACTACCCAATGGTTAATTTACGGTGTCGCTCTTGTTAACAGCATATTAAGAACTACAAATATAACTATCAGTTTTCTTTTTCTTTCTAACCAAGAATGCCGATAGACCTTGAGATACAGGATATAAATATAGCTATCAGTTTGTTTTCTATTTGTAACCAAGAAGAACGATGAGACGTTTGAATATTAGGTATTTTATTACAAAATCACTATAGTTCAAACTCAGACTTTGGAGATTAAAGTCGGAATAAAGAGCAGGCACATGTATCACGGTCACAGCCCCTACCATTGGACTGCTCCTTTTCATTAAACAAAGTTGAAGCAGGCATTCATGAAACAACTCCGTCATATCACCAATGAAGGGACTACTTTTAAACAAACTAGTTCAACCAGACACAAATGCGTTTAAAAATAGTCCTTTCCTTGGTGATATCACGGACTTATTTTAACCAGGTCGAGTGAACAGCGTTGCAACAGCAAACCTGTGGTGGAATTACCATTACGCACTGCCCATAACTTCGATAGTGTCGGGAGCAGTGGCAAGGTGATTGACAGACCTCGGACACAGATGATTGAAATGATCGCTCATCGATTTCACCAGCGACCATCCCGATCTTCCCTCGAGTTGGTTTGTGTTTATCTCTAAGGTTGAGCCGAAGGAAGGCCAATATCAAAGTTATTTATTTCTAAAAATATAATAAAAGGTGGACAAGTAGTTATATTTCTTTCTTTCTGCTCATTTATAAAATTCTCTAGAGATGGTTTCTCAAGTATATGTTTGCTCAGGATGGCAGAGTGAAAATACGTCCCCGGCCTGTAATCGAACTCGGCACGCCGGGATGAAAATGCTGTGGACAGAGTCATATATTCTTGCTCATCATATCACTATTCTTCATTTAATAATTTGAACATCATTATCATAATGAGCTGTTCGTGGTTTTTATTTGCGACTGAAACTGTTATTTTAATGAGTTTTTTTTTCCTGTTCTATTTATTTAGGAGTATATTGAAATCATAAATTTGATGGGCAATTTTTTTAAAATAAAAATGTCCAATTTTTTTTTAAAGTGTTGAATCTATACAGATGATTAAACAGCCAGTTTAAACAACACAAATCAATATTTAATCACTGTTTCAATCAGAAATCCACCACAAACCCTAAACATTTTCACATATAAGTAATGACAATATTAATATACAAGTTATTGAAATCATTATTCATAGTAAAAAAAAAAATTATTATAAAATTTAATGCTAAATATTGTATTCACTTTATACACCATATAAAAAGAGGGAAAAAACTTTATTTCAGATAAACACATTTCTTTGAAATAAGTAAATAAATAACTAATTTTTTTCCTCAAATTTAATAAATAAAATATAACTTAATTTACCACACCATTTAACAGAGTGCATATTATATAAAAATATACCGGCATTTGAAAACATATTTGCAAACCGTATCCATAAGTGTTTTAGTTCACACGATTGTATTGTCAAAACTTTGCATGCAATTTTATATACATTTCTGAGATTTTTGAAACGTAAAGCCAAAAGGCATTGCAAACCCTTTGGTGATACAAATTGAATTTTTTTTACGAGTCGTTTAAATTCGCTATTTAAAATATATGATGAAAAACATGTACCCGTTGAAACTGTACGTGAAAGACCCGAATGGTGCACCGTTTTTCAACACCAGTTATTTAACTTCTTTCAATATAGCTCTCACACACTGACCCTTATCCCGATTGAAGTTTCTAGTAGTTTGGTTATGTGGCTGTTTGTAAATTCTATAATTCATGAAAATAGAATTAATAGAAAAATAAAGAAATGTTAAATAAAAAGGAAATAGAACTAAAAACAAAAAATAAGTAACTAATAGAAATGGAAGTTACAAAACATCCACCTCTATCAATCACATTACAAATAAATAAATTTAACTAATAATAAAAAATAACAAAAAGTTAATTCCTAATGTTTTTTTTTTTCTCTGTAAAACTATGCTAATATATTATGTACAGAAGACAAAATTTACATCATGACAAAACAGAGAGAACTAGGCTCTGGGAATATCATCCAGGAGCAGCCGAGGCCAATAAAAAAGCTAGCCCACGCAGGGGCGGCAAACAGAGAATCTAAACCATCCAAAAGAGCAGGGGCGCTGACCAGAAATCTGAATTATCCCACTCAGGGGAGACTAACATTATCCAGCCCATTAACGAAATTTCTAGGACACAAACAAAAAGCACTGATGCTAAAACTAAGCTAATACAGACTGCATTAGAGACCAGAAGACGAGACAAAAGAGACATGTGAACCTTGAGCTCGGGCATCGTTATTCGTCCCTTTGCACCTCCTCTACCCGGCACCAACCGTAAGCCTCCCTTTCAGCAGCAGTGGGGGCAGTGTCTTCTGCTTCGCTGGTCCTCGCCCTCTGATCCAGCCTGCTTTTCGAGACATTTTCCAGGTCTGAGGCAGGATCCTTTACTTCTTTCTCTGGGCCAGTATCAGGATCCTTTGCTTCTTGCACCTTGCTGTCAGCTTTCCCCTGCCCATGTTCATCCAGGGAGTCATTGTCTTCCTGGGAATTTTCAATGAACAGGACCGAAACGTGCACACTAATCTGGGGGCCGTTCATGGAACTGCTAAAGTTGAAAATAGCAGAGTCGAAGGCAGGCAAGGAAGCCGAGCTCGATGCACCAACGTCCATGAATTGATTTGAATGAAGGGGATTAGCTCCAGTGGAGCGTATGTTATGGCAATGACAGCAGTGGACGGAATTATCTGCATCATGTTTGCGAGAGGTTCCTCCTCTGGAAGTGCCTCGACGGCTAAGCATACACTGTCGAGGTCTCACCATCCTTACAGGGGTCGAGGAGAGGAAATTCAAACAGACCACAGAATATTCCAAATAGACAACGCGAGGAACAGACTGCGGAATAACCTAAACAGACAGCGAGGAGATCCCGGCAGAGACGGAGAGGCAGGGCATCTGGGATTGCAAAGGCCTGCCAGAAGGAAGAACCAGCAACATTCCTTGACCTGACGCAGCGACATGGTTTATAGCCTCAGCTACCTCACCTTGGAACGCGCCCGCCATAACTGCAACCTCCACTTGAGCCGAATAGCCGTGCAGGGCATTTACTATGCTCTGTTGCATAGACTTATACCAGCTGCTTGTAACACCTGTGCCAACCTTACCTCCGACGTCTACCACGTGATGGCATATGGCCGGAATGTGGCCTGTGGCACACTCCCGTCCCATCCTAACTAACACCCGCATCCGGGGTAATTCCTAATGTTAAACTATGGTTAAGTAGTAGAAATTTTTGGTAAAAAACAAAACTGAATGTGTAATACCATGCATTGGGTAAGTATAATGAATTTAATTAGAGATCATAGTGAGTATAAATATTTTTTGGATAAATGTCTATCCTTAATATGTGACTATTACTAAAAATATTCTAAATATTTCATAAAAGTTAAATCTTACTATCCACAAAATAATTATTGATAATTAAATAAAAATTTTAAAAATATCATTCCAAAATAAGCATACATATTAAAATCATCAATCTTCTTCTCTCTATTTCATCAATTTAAAATTAAGCCAAATAATATTTTTACAATAATAACATATATCCAAAACAATTGCCACAATACCATAAAATATTGACTTCTTAATTCAAATTTTCTAGTATGATAATAATAGAGGAAATTTGTATGTCACGGAGCCAAGGGAGGCGCGTAAGGAGCTACAATCAACCAAGAGAGTGCGCAGTTACAGAGCCATGGCCCCAGAAGAGGGCCGTGAAATGGACCCTCCCTTTCTACTTGAGCTAGCTGCATTCCAAGATCTTGTTGCGGCATGCAATAAACAGACAACATCTAAAAACCAGCAGAAGCTTGTTAAAAAAATGGAATCCATCGCCACAGTTGCTCTGCCAACTGAAGAACCTTGCAAAGTGGCATTAAACCTAGGAGAAAGAGGGCTTATTGGATAGTTCATAGGCTTATGGCCCTCGCCTAAGGCTATAGATGACTGGGTGCAAAGGAACTGATGATCACTAGAAAAGGAAGGAATAAAAAGTCATTTTGTTGGCAAAGGATAATTTGTATTCGTATTTGAAGCAACAGAAGACATGAATCTCATATTCAGAAATGACCCATACTTCATGGGGCCCGAGGGTATGTATGTAAATCAATGAACACCAGACGTCGATGCAACTAACGATGTGCCCTCAGTTGTTCCAATCTGGGTGCGATTGCCCCATCTACCTTTGCACTGTTGGAACCCTAAATCCTCAGAAACCATAGGCAACAAACTTGGTAAATACATCAATTGAGTAGAAAGAAGAGATCAATACTCCTGTGTGAGAATTTGCATAGAAGTAGACCTAGAGGAAGGTCTCCCTAGAGATATTAAACTCACGGTGACTGACTGGACACACATACAAGTGTTAGACTATGAACAACTCCCATTTAAATGCTGACACTACCTTGGCTATGGGCACTTTGGCAAGCATTGTAAAAAGAAAACAGGGGATGGATCCGAGAAGGAGAAAGGAGATCAATGGACTCAGGTACAAAAATCAGGAACAACTCAGCAGAATAATAGGGACAAAGGGAAAGCCTTGTCCACTGGGAGGGGTGCTCCCCCTGAAGCCGAAGCTGAAGGAAGCACAGCCCCTCCAAGAGTAGACATACCCACAAATCCATTTGAAATACTCACCACACGAGAACAACTTCAAGATCTAGTAGACAAAGAGGTTGAACAACAGGCTAACAATATGGAAGAAAACAAAAGGCAAGAGGAATCAACCCCTCAACTGTTCCGATCTGGGTGTGATTGCTCCATCTACCTCTACACTGCTAGAACCCTAAATCCTTGGAAACCATAGGCAACAAACTTGGTAAATACATCTATTGAGTAGAAAGAAAATCTCAATACTACTGTGCGAGAATTTGCATAGAAGTAGACATGGAGGAAGGTCTCCCTGGAGCTATTAAACTCGCGGTGGCCAACTGTACATATATACAAGTGCTAGACTATGAACAACTCCCATCTAAATGTTGGCGCTACCATGGCTATGGACACTTTACCAAGCACTGTAAAAAGAAAATAGAGGATGGAGCCAAGAAGGAGAAAGGATATCAATGGATTCAGGTATAGAAATCAGGAATAACTAAGCAGAACAACAGGAACAAACGGAAAGCCTTGTCCACTAGGAGGGGTGCTCCACTGGAATCCCAAGCTGAAGGAAGCATGGCCCCACCAAGAGTAGACATACCCACAAATCCCTTTGAAATACTCACCACACAAGAAAAAATTCAAGATCCAGTAGAAAAAGAGGTTGAACAATAGGCTAACAATATGGAAGAAAACAAAAGGCAAGAGGAAACAACCCTTCCCTAAACTAAACCCCCAAAAGGTGCCTGTAGCTTCCCATCATATGGAGATATGACAAGGAAGAAGATCCCAGAGACATCAGGATCATCAGAGGATGAAAAAGATGGGAGGCCAACAAAAAGTGTGGGGAGGAAATCTCATAGAGAGGCCAGAGAAGAGGAAGTGGATAGACAAAAAATGAAAGGTAGCCAGGCCACTATATAGATGTCTATCAGCAGAAATACTAGAATCAGGCCTCCTATGGGACATGCTAGCCCAACCCATAATACTAAATAATGCGATTAGTCTCTTGGAACTGTAGAGGACTCAGGAATCCATCAAAATCAGAAGTAGTCAAGAGCCTATTGAAATCAGAACTCCTCAAGATCCTCATGCTCCAAGAGACTAAAATAGAAGGCGAATCCCTTCTCAAACTTAGCAAAGCAAAATGAAAAACAAAAGATGGAAAAGCGGTAAGTGCTAGAGGAACATGTAGCGGGATAGCCACACTCTGGGAGGCAGGCAAGTTTCAGCTTGAGAGCTCTTTCCAGACGCAACACTAGATTTACATCAAACTCCACCACCTCCTAAGTAAGATAAATTTTTCTCTCTTTAATCTCTATGTATGTGTCCTCTATACAGAGAAGGAAGAATGCTAGCAAACACTAGCTGAATTTTTGGAAGCATACTCCCTCAAGAACATAATAATTGTGGGAGACTTCAATCTAATCCTTGACCCAAAGAAAGAAAGAGGAGGAACCAATAGCAAGGACTGCTTTCTTCCCTTGGTGGAAAATTTGATTCAACAATGAGATTTACTGGATTTCAAGCTTAAAAAAGGTCTTTACACATGGAAAAATAACAGAACAGGGGAGGAGAACATATTAGCTAGGCTGGATATATTCTTACTCCAGAGCTCCTTCCTCTCCGAGAATATGATCATTTCAACAAAAATTCTACCAAAGTGGAAGTCAGATCATAAACCCCTCCTCCTTCTGTTGGAAGAAGAAAACTTGGGGCCAATCCCCTTTGGATTCTACCCTCTATGGGAAAATAGGGAAGGGTTTCTGGATACAGTGAAGAAGGCATGGTCAATCCATGTTCATGGTTAGCCCAACTATGTTTCGGAGCAAAAGATAAAAGCCACCAAAGAAGCACTAAAACAATGGATAAAAAATCCCACAGATTCCCCCACTACCCAGTGAAAACAGAGCACAAAGAAGCTGTTGGATCTGCAAATGGGCCTGGAGAAGCAAGTCATAACCAACACAAAAATACACAGCGAGAAGGCGCATCAAGCCAGAACCCTTCGAACATTTAGAGAGGAGGAAGAATACTTGAGACTCATGTCTCGCAATCTCTAGCTTGCATCTAAAGACAAAAACACAACCTTCTTCCACAAGAAAATTCGAACTCGTCTATCTAAAAACCACGTTGCTGAAATCACCTCGCTAGATGAGGCTAAACTCAAAGGCACAACTCAGAGAAAAGAGGAGGAAACCTCTCATTTTCTGTTGCTATTAAAAAAGAAGGTGCGGTGGATGGTGAGGAAGCTCATGACTTCCTCAAGCACATCCCAAAGTTGCTAAACAAGGAGGACAATGCAACAGTCCCTAAGCCATTCAATGAAGATGAAATTGGCAATGTAATATGGAAGATGGAAGCAGAAAAAGCCTCAGGAGCACACGGATTCTCCATTCACTTCTATAGAATCTGCTAGGACACTATCAAGGCTGATTTGTACTGAATGATCAAAGGCTTCCTCGAAAAAGCCAAAGTGGGAGGAAGCACCAATTCCAGCTTCCTAGCTCTAATTCTGAAAGAAGCCAACAAGGAGGCTTTCGACAAATTTAGGCCAATCTCCCTTTGTAATGTATCCAAAAAAATTCTCACCAAGTTACTTGCAAATAGATTAAAGCCTTTGCTGGAAAAAATCATCTCAACCAACCAAGGAGGGTTTTTCAAAGGCAGGAATATCTTGGATAATGTGATTCTGTTGCAAGAAATCACCCACTCTAGCAATCAACGCAAAGAGAAAGGTATGCTCATCAATCTGGAAATGGCGAACGCCTTTGATCGAGTAAGGCACACTTTCCTCCTCCAAGTTTTGTCCGCATTTGGATTCAGTTCTGAATTTGTTAAATTAATTAAAGCATGCATTGGAGAACCTTGGGTAGCCCCCGTAGTAAATGGTAGACCAAAAGAATACTTCAAAGCTTCGAGGTGAATCAGAAAAGGCTACCCTCTTTCCCCTTTCCTGTATATTCTGATGGAAGACTCTCTCAATAGAAAGCTCACAATTGAGAAGCTAAAGGGGATTCTTCCTGACTT
Organism: Pinus tabuliformis; assembly: GCA_031772625.1. Classification (NCBI taxonomy): domain Eukaryota; kingdom Viridiplantae; phylum Streptophyta; class Pinopsida; order Pinales; family Pinaceae; genus Pinus; species Pinus tabuliformis. Next base: position 992,170,196 of record CM062807.1, on the reverse strand, counting down.
TAGGACCATAACTAGAACAACCCCAATCAATCATGTCTTGTTTGTTGATGACTCCACCCTTATGAGGGGAGCCTCCATTAAAATAGCAAGAGCCTTCAATGGAGTAATCCAAAGCTCCTACAGAGTCTCTGAAGCAATGGTCAACAAGAGGAAAAGTGTAGTGTACGGTTGGGTGGTAGACCAACAAACTATATGTAGGATTTCCCAAGCCCTGGGCTTCACCAGCTATGTCTCCTGGGAAAAATTCAAGTACCTTGCCCTGCCTTAACCTTGGGTACCATTAAGGCCCCTCAATGGATGTAAACTATCAGCAAAATTAAGGGTAAAATGACTTCTTGGGGTGGACAGTGGCTCACCATAGCAGGGAAGCTAACTCTGGTCAAGTCGGTTATATCATCCCTTCCTATATACTAGGGCTCATTTCTTTTAGCTCTAAAAATGATCACTGAACAATTAGCAAAGTTGATTTGAAACTTCCTATGGCAAGGAGGAAAGGGGAACCAATTTTTTTTTCATATAGTAAACTAGGACATAGTGAAAAGGCCAATATCTAAAGGTGGACTACAGGTAAGAGATCCTTGGTTGGCCAATTTGGCAATGGGAGGCAAGATCCTCTTGAAAGTCTTCTCAAATCAAAGGCACCCTGTTAGTCAAGTTCTTATTAAAAAATATCTGCACACTCTAAATAAGGAATATGGAAGAAGAAGCCTCCCACAAAGGAACCACGTTGTGGAAGCTATGTAGTCTAGGCTGGAAGTTATTCAAAGAATAGCTCTACAGAATACCAGGAAATGGGAAAAGAATTAGACTGTGGGATGACAAGATCGAGAGCCTTCAACCCCTAAATCTTGCACCGAAAATCGCAAACCTGTGCATCTGACTCATTCAAAAGGGTATCAATAATCTTACTGACATTTGCGCTTGGGATATAGTAGGAAACTGGAGTAATTGGGCCCTCCAATGTCCCCCTAACTGGATGCTCCCTCAACTCTATCAAATCCTTGCTAAACTCAATGGTTTACCTCCTATGCATCTCCAGTCAAAGGATAAGTGGGGCTGGGGGAAGAAAGGAGCTTACTAAAAATGGCTGGGTTTTACATCTCTACAAGAACAACATCATCAAATCCACACTAGTAACCTTTGGCAGCATAAAAAGCAACTTCTTCTGCAGGACTCTCATGCATAAAAGGACTCTCACTAGAGATAATTTAGAGAAAAGAGGAATTGTTGGACCCCACAGATGGCCTCTCTCCTATAAGGCTCAAGAAATGATCGAACACTTATTCATAGACTGTCCATTCTCTCATGAAGTATGGTTTCAAGCAGTGATGGGGTTGAATGCCAAAATCCTTGAGTAGACATCAGTTGTTAGTCTCATTGCAACATGGAAAGAACGTTATCCACACACTCTGAAAAGCAAATCTACATGGTCTAAAATTTGGAATGCAATCCCAAAATATATCTGATGGGGAATCTGGTTGGCTCAGAATGAAGCCATCTTTAACAACAAAATTCAATCCACCAATTCAGTGTTAGTTAAGGCAAAAGCTCTGCTATTGGAAACTTTTGAAAAAACACCTTATAATCATGACAACTCCCTACTACCTAAAGAACTCAGCTGGCTGGGTGAATCCCTGAGACAGACCAGCATAAAAAAGAACATCTCCTTTCCTAGTCATAATCCAGAGTTGCAGCTTCAGAATTTTGAGGAGGACTTTAAAAAGTGGTGGAAACATCAAGGAAAAGTCAAGATATTCTTCTATGGAGCCTCCAAAGCAAATCCAGGGACCTCAAGGGCAGGAGGAATAATTTACTCTAGGATGGGCACAAAAAGGACAGGTTCAGTTGGGGTCTAGGATAAAGCACTAATAACCAGGCTGAGGTTCTCAGACTGCTCAAAGCGTGTCAGCTGGCTCAGAGGAACAAAGTGGAAAATTTTCAACTCTTTGGTGACACCAAAATCCTGATAAAAGTCTTTAATATTGGTTACCAACTAAATAGCTCTGCTCTAAACAAGACCCTTGAAAAAATAAGAAATATTACTCAAAATTTCACTTCCTACTCATTCTACCATGTCTTGAGAATGCTTAAAAAGGAAGCTGACATAATGGCTAATAAAGGGTGTCGTCTAGCTCAAATACAACTGAAAAAGAATAAAGAAGAAGTTGAAATGCACCCAATTCCTTAAAAGAACAGGTGAGTGGTACAAGGACAGGTTAGAGAAGGTAGTGGGACTTATTCCCATTGCTTTTGCCTAATTTCACTTTGAGGGCAGAAGAATTATGTAGATTCAAGGTTCTGGCACAGGTAATCAGATCATGGGATGGTTTATCCCTAAGTGGAGTAGACAGTTAAATGGTTTATTGCATGGACCATTGAATGTATGGTGATTAATCAAGGCACAAAATAGAAATCAAACAAAGCGGTTGCTTTTATGACACTTGAAGTGGTAAGCGGTCTTATTGGATAGCTTTTGGAGGCCTGAGGGACTAACGCGTGGCTGGGAAAAATCGCCCTTTTTGCATGCTTTAGAGGTGTTAAGGGTCGGATTTCGAGGGACGCGAAAAGCATTGGATCAGGGTAGATGAAGATCTGATGGTTATAGCACTTGGAACATAGTGGGTTCTTAATCAAGCGTGGAGCAGTTTTCTATTTTCATCGCATCACTTATGGTTGCTAGGTGGGTTTTTCTTAATCAGATGCGATGTACCTAATGGCTCGAGACATGGCGAGACAAAACTACCCATATTGCATGCTTCCAAGGTTTTAAGGGACGAATAGTAGAGGACGTGAAAAGCGTCGGATCTTGAAGGGTGAAGCTCTGACAGTCATTGTGCGAGTATCATGGTGGGGAGGTAATGACATAGGGAGTGGTAAGTGGATTTCATCGCACCTTTTTTTGTTGTTGGGCAGTTTTTTATGAATCGACGCAATGTACCTGTGATAAAAAATGGATCTTGGATAAATCTCTAAGTCTAAAAGACTTCATTAAGAGGTAAAAGGTGCTAAATGACACAAATCATTTGTAAATCTGAGGAAAATGAAAGTCAAAGGATTCTCTTGGGCGTAGTCTCATTGCGTAGATCATTTCAATCTAAATATACTGCAATTTGAATGGGTGAAAATGGACTCTAGATGAATGAGTTATCACAAAAAGAAGTTTGCCCATTATCCTTAGAAAAGGAGGCAATTTCCTATAAAAATGGACTAAAAGGATCTTTAAGGGAAATCACACCAGAGATGTTAAAGGGAGGCATTAAAGCCAAGGCGAAAGGACCCCCCCCTGATCAAGGATCTCTGATATATTGCATCAGAGGTAGGCCTGCATGCGATATTGGAACCCCTGGTGAGCCGATTTGCGATTGTGATGAAGCGGCAAGCGGCGATGCGATCGACGATATATATATCAGCGATCGACACAGTCAAAGCAAAGACCCCTGGGCCGTTCTTACTTGCAATTGCGATAAAGCAAGGTTGGTGATTAGTATCGATGATATATATCAGATCGGAAATATATATATATCTATATATATATATATATATATATATATATATATATATATATCAGCCATTGGGCCATTGCGATTGTGATATGCGATGTGCCGATATTGGTGATCGATGATCGAAACCATATAAAGGGTCGTTGACATACGCGATTGCGATTTGCGATCAGGGCACAGACCCGATAGAGTTATAGATGCGATTACATAAATTTTGAAATCTGGAATTTCTGATTTTCTGTGTATTTTTCGTGTATTGGGTTTTTTGGCCATACATAGCATGATATCGACATGCGATGGAAAGGAAGACTCGATAGGATTTTAAGCGTGATTGTATATTATTTGAAGTACAGCTAAAAGGCTCATGATGTGTTTTGCATGCGTTTCCTGTGTATTTGTGTTATTTGGCTATTTCGGCCAGAGGAAGGAAAAATAATTGGGTGGCCATGTCCACCGATTCCATCCCATTTGTAAATGGATTCTTGTAATGAAACAATTGGTTTTCAATGATGAAGGACTGTAACAAATCTGTTAGAAACACATAGAACACAATTAACAGGATGATGGACGGAGGCCAAAAGAAACGCAGAGAGCCATTAAGATGGAAAGGAATGATTCATCATGACTAGGGATAGAGGAATGGATGGAAGCCTCAAAGGCAGAGGGTTCCTCAAAGGCCAGAGAGACAAATGAAGGAGATAGCTTTTCCCTTCAGAGAGCTGATAGAGGTAGAGCCACCAGAGGTTGGAGGCAGAGCAACAGTTCCAGAGAAAGCCAAAGAAGCCACCAAAGGTTGGGGGGGATGGGAAAATGGGTGATTCCTTAGAGATCTGAGTGTAGCAGAGTTGTAGAGCTAGAGAGCTGAATGCAACAGAGCTGCAAAGCCTGAGAGCATGAGAGCCAAAGAGCCAGAGGGCTGACAGAGTCAAAGAACAGCAAAGAGATCAAATGATCAAGCTATTGCTGATGTCTAAAGTGTGCTGAAGAAGGAAGAAGGTATTCTAGAGACAACAAAAGAACTCTGAGGGAGTTGGTGCAAGCTAGAGCTCAAGATAACTCAGAGCGCTGATTGGAGTCTAGTCCAGAGAAGCCTAGATCTGTCTACAGAGTATGGACAACTAGTAATAAGATGGTATTCTACACCCATAGGTTCAGTTGTAAACCAATTGAGTTGAGGGTGGAGTTTGTAAAAGAAATATTACCATAATCCCAAAGAGCCTAGTCGAGTTTATTAGAGCTCACGGAGGCATAGCCCAAGAGGTTTGGGTGAACTCCTAATTGTATTGTTGTCTTATGTGTTTGTTGATTTGCTACTCTATTTACTGTTATGTGTGTTTAAATATAAGCATAAGAAAATATACATAAGCACTTGAACAGTTTAAGAACAAAAGCAAACATACACCTATTTCAAGTTCTTTTAATTATGCAATTATCAAGAATAAGCTAGATCTTGGGAATATATAAGCTTTGGAGTGGGAGAGGTTCTTGTAAGCTAGACAAGAAGCCTTTAGTGACCCATTTCAGATCACGTGGTATTAGAGCCATATATGAGAGCATTAGGTTGATTAACCCCACCTTCAAAGAACGTGATACCAAAGCTGGTTATATCAGAGTAAGTTATACCAGAGCAGGTTGTATCATGAAGTAGATGGTATCATGATGCAGGTGATATAAGATTAGGATGCTTGATTGATAGAGTAATCTATATGTGTGTTTGACTTGAAAGGTGTTAAAATAGTAGAAAGAATTTAGTTGTTTGATTGCTTGTAAACTGACTATTGTTTGAGTTTGCAGAGGTGAAAATTATTGATAGCTAAGTCCAGAAGAAGACAAGAAGGAAGAAGGGTTGAAGGCACTCTTCTTATCGTAAAGAACATCAAGGAAATTCTTGAAGCACAAGAGGTTTGTTGTAAAAGATTGCTTGAATAAGCTCTTTGTTAATCTTGTTTGAAGTTCTTTTGTTCATTTTGATAATGACAACTTCTACAAGTGAGTCCTCAAATTCTTCCTTCATCACAAGATTCTTCGATAAAGACATGAAACGAGACTTGTTCATCATGATGGAAATGGTGAGATAAATGTATAAGGATGTAAGGAAGAGCATCATGCTTAGAGAGCAGTTGAATTCCATGAAAGAATAGAAGCAGTTGCTTTCTGACAAATTGTAGGAAAGGGACAAGCAACTTCATATTGCAAATATGAAATTGGAAAGGATGCATGAGTTAGAGACACAACTCTTTATTGCCAAAGAAGCCTTAGTCAAGTATCATCTTGAAGAAGAGGTAAAAAATCCCTGTTTGTCTTCAAACTCCTCTAAGAATGTTTATCTTCATTCTTTTGAAAAACATACCAGGGGCATAGGTTCCAAGTTAATGTCCACAATGGGCTATGAAGGAAAAGGCTTGGGAAAGCATGCACAAGGTATTGTTGAGCTAATAATTTTTAAGGAAAGACCTAAGCATTTGGGTCTTGGCTATGAACAGTCTTATGGAGAAAGTTCCAAAGCTGCCATGAAGGCCATTGGAATAGTTCCAAGAAGGAGTTCCATTTCAGGTCTTCTACCTCAAGAGTGTAAAGATTTTTTTCATGCAGAATGAAATAGCTTGAAACATCATTTGCAGGATGAAGGTGTTCATAAGCATGCACTTGAACTAGAGAGTTGTGGAAACTATGACAACCTTGAAGAGATTGATGGTGTTTGAAATGGAGCTACTTCTTTATTCAATTCACCTCCTTCTGAAGGAAATAAAGGTGAAAAATAAAGGTATAAATATGGTTCTAATCATATTACTTTTTATTATGTAAATCATGATAAATTTCCATATAAGCATGGGAAAATAATTGCATGTTCCTTTTGTGGTTTGGATAACCATAATGTTTCTAGATGTTGGAATAGAATGGCCACATACAAGAAACTTTTGAAGGAAAGAAAGCAAGAAGTGAAAGGTCCATTGAACAAGGAAAATCATGTTGTCAAGAAGATGCACATGCATTGCACTTACTACCATAATCAAGGACATAGTGCTGCAAAATGTTGGACTCTAAATCCAACAATGCTTCCACGAAACATGAAGAAGGTGGAAAGAGAGAATGGCAAGAATGGGAAGGAAGATTCCATTATTGATGTGTTTCAAGATGATTCACATGCTGATGCTGATGTGCAGACAATGGTAGCACCTTTGAAATGGATTGGTAAGAAATGGTTAGAATTCTTATCCAATTAAGATTACATGTCTATTGATATAATGCATCTCCTTGCTAATAGAATGCAAGTTGTAGGGTTTTACCAAGAAGGTGAATGGGAAAATCTGCATAGGAGACTCACTTTATTGTTGCAACATTATATTCATTTCAGCTTCAAAAGTATAGTGTGCTTAAGTGACAGGTTCAGCTGGGGTCTAGGATAAAGCACTAGTAACCAGGCTAAGGTTCTTAGACTGCTCAAAGCATGTCAACTGGCTCAGAGGAACAAAATGGAAAATTTTCAAATCTTTGGTGACTTCGAAATCCTGATAAAATTCCTTAATACTGGTGACCAACTCAATAGCTCTTCTCTAAACAAGACCCTTGAAAAAATAAGAAATATTACTCAAAATTTCACATCCTACTCATTCTACCACGTCTTGAGAATGCTTAAAAAGGAAGCTGATATAATGGCTAATAAAGGGTGTTGTCTAGCTCAAATAATGCTGACAAAGAATGAAGAAGAAGTTTAAATGCACCTAATTCCTTAAAAGAACAGGTGAGCGGTACAAGGATAGGTTAGAGAAGGCAGTGGGCCTTAGTCCCATTGCTTTTTCCTAATTTCGCTTTGAGGGCAGAAGAATTATGTAGATTCAAGGCTTTGGTAAAGGTAATCGGATCATGGGATGGTTTATCCCTGAGTGGAGTAGATAGTTGAATTGTTTATTGCATGGACCATCGAAGGTATGGTTATTAATCAGGGCACAAAATAGAAATAAAACAAAGAACATTTGCTTTTATGACACTTGGAGTTGTAAGCGGTCTTATCAGACAGCTTTTGGAGGCCCGAGGGACTAACGTGTGGCTGGGAAAAATCGTTCTTTTTGCGTGCTTCAGAGGTGTTAAGGGTTGGACTGCGAGGGACGTGAAAAGCATTGGATCTGGGCAGATGAAGATCTGACGGTTATCGCACTTGGAACATAGTGGCCTATTAATGAAGTGTGGAGTAGTTTGCTATTTTCATTGCATTGCTTAAGGTTGCTGGGCGGATTTTTCTTAACCGGATGTGATGTACCTGATGGATCGACACAAGGCGAGACAAAACTCCCCATATCACGCACTTCCAAGGTTTTAAGGGACGAATAGTAGAGGACGTGAAAAGCATCGAATCTTGGCGGGTGAAGCTCTGACAGTCATTGCGCAAGTATCATGGTGGGGAGGTAATGACAAAGGGAGCGGTAAGTGGATTTCATCGCACCACTTTTTGTTGCTTGGTAGATTTTTATGAATTGATGCGATGTGCTTGTGATAAAAAATGGATCTTGGATAAATCTCTAAGTCTAAAAGACTTCATATAAGTGGTAAAAGGTGCTAAATGGCACAAATCCTTTGTAAATATGAGGAAAATGAAAGTCAAAGGACTCTCTTGGGCGTAGCCTCATTGTGTTGATCATTTCAATCTAAATCTACTGCAATTTGAATGGGTGAAAATGGACTCTAGATGAATGAGTTATCACAAAAAGAAGTTTGCCCATTATCCTTAGAAAAGGAGGCAATTACCTATAAAAATGGACTAAAAGGCTCTTTAAGGGAAATCACATCGGAGATGTCAAAGGGAGGCATTAAAGCCAAGGTAGAAGGACCCCCCCCCCCCCATCAACAATCTCCGATATATTTCATTGGAGGTAGGCCTGCATGCGATATCAAAACCCCTGGTGAGCCGATTTATGATTGTGATGAAGCAGCAAGCGGCGATACGATCGATGATATATATATCGTTGATCGGCACAATCAAAGGGAAGACCCTGGGCCGTTTTGACTTGCGATTGCAATAAAGCAGGGTCAGAAATCGGTATTGATGATATATATCGGATCAGCAATATATATATATATATATATATATATATATATATATATATATATATATATATATAATATATATATATATATATATATATATATATATATATATAGATATATATATATCAGCCGATACAGTCCATTGGGCCATTGTGTTTGTGATATGCGATGTGCCGAAATCGGCGATCGATGATCCAAACCATATAAAGGGTCGTTGACATATGTGATTGCGATTTGCAGATAGGGTGCAGACCCGATAGAGTTATAGACGCGATTGCATAAATTTTGAAATCTGGAATTTTAGAGTTTCTGTGTATTTTCCGTGTATTGGGTTTTTTGGCCATATGCAGCGCGATATGCAACATGCGATGGAAAGGCGGACCCGATAGGATTTTAAGTGTGATTGTATATTATTTGAATTCTGGCTAAAAGGCTCATGATTTGTTTTGCGTGCGTTTCCTACGTATTTGTGTTATTTGGCTATTTCGGCCAGAGGAAGGAAAAATGATTGGGTGGCCATGTCCAACGATTCCTTCCCATTTGTAAATGGATTCTTGTAATGAAACAACTGGGTTTCAATGATGAAGGACTGTAAAAGATGTGTTAAAAACACATAGAACATAGTTAACAGGATGATGCATGGAGGCCGAATGAAACGTAGAGAGAAACAGAGATGGAAAGGAATGATTCATCATGACTGGGAACAGAGGAATGGATGGAAGCCTCAGAGTCAGAGGGTTCCTCAAAGGCCAGAGAGCTAAGCGAAGGAGATAGTTTTTCCCTTCAGAGAGCTGATAGAGGTAGAGCCACCAGAGGTTGGAGGAAGAGCACCAGTTCCAGAGAAAGCCAGATAAGCCACCAAAGGTTGGGGGCGATGGGAAAGGGGTGATTCCTTAGAGAGCTGAGCACAACAGAGTTGTAGAGCTAGAGAGCTGAACGCAACAGAGCTGCAAAGCCTGAGAGCATGAGAGCCAAAGAGCCAGAGGGCTGATAGAGTCAGAGAACAGCAAAGAGATCAAATGATCAAGCTATTGATGATGTCCAAAGTATGGTGAAGAAAGAATAAGGTATTCCACAGACAACAAAAGAAATCTGAGGGACTTGGTGCAAGCTAGAGCTCAAGATAGCTCAAAGCGCTGATTGGAGTCTAGTCCAGAGAAGCCTAGATCTATCTACAGAGTATGGACAACCAGGAATGAGATGGTATTCTAAACCCATAGGTTCAGTTGTAAACCAATGGAGTTGAGTGTAGAGCTTGTAAAATAAATATTACCATAATCCCAGAGAGCCTAGTCGAGTTGATTAGAGCTCACGGAGACGTAGCCCAAGAGGTTTGGGTGAACTCCTAATTTTATTGTTGTCTTATGTTTTTGTTGATTTGCTGCTCTATTTACTGTTATGCGTGTTTAAACATAAACATAAGAAAATATACATAAGCACTTGAATAATTTAAAAAAAAACACAAGCATACACCTATTTCAAGTTCTTTTAATTTTGCAATTATCAAGAATAAGCTAGATCTTGGGAATATATAAGCTTTGGAGTGGGAGATGTTCTTGTAAGCTAGATAAGAATCCTTTAGTGCCCCATTTCAGATCAGGTGGTATCAGAGCCATATATGAGAGCATTAGGATGATTAACCCCACCTTCAAAGAAGGTGATATCAAAGCTTGTTATATCATAGTAAGTTATACCAAAGTAGGTTGTATCATGAAGTAGATGGTATCATGATGCAGGTGATATCAGATTAGGATGCTTGATTGATAGAGCAATCTATATGCTTGTTTGACTTGAAAGATGTCCAAACAGTAGAAAGAATTTAGTTGTTTGATTGTTTGTAAACTGACTATTGTTTGAGTTTGCAGAGGTGAAAATTATTGATAGCTATGTCCAGAAGAGGACAAGAAGGAAGAAGGGTTGAAGGCACTCTTCTTATCCTGAAGGACCTCAAGGCAATTCTTGAAGCACAAGAGGTTTGTTGTAAAAGATTACTTGAATAAGCTCTTTGTTAATCTTGTTTGAAGTTTTTTTGTTCATTTTGATAATGACAACTTCTATAAGTGAGTCCTCAAATTCTTCCTCAATCACAAGATTCTTCGATGAAGACATGAAGCAAGACTTGTTCATCATGATGGACATGGTGAGATAAATGTATGAGGATGTAAGGAAGAGCATCATGCTTAGAGAGTAGTTGAATTCCATGAAGGAATAGAAGCAATTGCTTTATGACAAATTGCAGGAAAGGGACAGGCAACTTCATATTGCAAATATGAAACTGGAAAGGATGCATGAGTCGGAGACACAACTCTTTGCTACCAAAGAAGCCTTAGTCAAGTATCATCTTGAAGAAGAGGTAAAAAATTCATGTTTGTCTTCAAATTCCTCTAAGAATGTTTATATTGGTTCTTTCGAAAAACATACCAGGGGCATAGGTTCCAAGTTAATGTCAAAAATGGGTTATGAAGGAAAAGGCTTGGGAAAACATGCACAAGGTATTGTTGAGCCAATAATGGTTGAGGAAAGGCCTAAGCATTTGGGTCTTGGCTATGGATAGTCTTATGGAGAAATTTGCAAAGCTACCATGAAGGCCGTTGAAATAGTTCCAAGAAGGAGTTTCATTTCAGGTCTTCTACCTCAAGAGTGTGAAGATTGTATTCATGGAGAATACAATAGCTTGAAACATCATTTGCAGGATGCAGGTGTTTGTAAGCATGCACTTGAACTATAGAGTTGTGGAAACTCTGATAGTCTTGAAGAGATTGATGGTGTTCGAAATGGAGCTACTTCTTCATTCAATTCACCTCCTCATGAAGGTAATAAAGGTGAAAAAGAAAGGTATAAATATGGTTCTAATCATATTCCTTTTGATTATGTAAAGCATGATAAATTTCCATATAGGCATGGGAAAATAATTGCATGTTGCTTTTGTGGTTTGGATAACCATAATGTTTCTAGATGTTGGAATAGAATGGCCACATACAAGAAACTTTTGAAGGAAAGGAAGCAAGAAGCCAAAGGTCCATTGGACAAGGCAAATCATGTTGTCAAGAAGATGCACATGCATTGCACTTACTGCCATAAGCAAAGACACATTGCTGCGAAATGTTGGACTCTGAATCCAACAATGCTTCCATGAAACATGAAGAAGGTGGAAAGAGAGAATGGCAAGAATGGGAAGGAAGATTCCATGATTGATGTGTTTCAAGATGATTCACATGTTGATGCTGATGTGGAGACAAAGGTAGCACCTTTGAAATGGATTGGTAAGAAATGGTTAGAATTCTTATCCAATTAATATTGCATGTCTAATTATATAATGCATCTATTTGCTAATAGAATGCAAGTTGCAGGGTTTTACCAAGAAGGTGAATGGAAAAAGTTGAGTAGGAGACTCACTTTATTGTTGCAACATTATATTCATTTCAGCTTCGAAAGTACAGTGTGCTTAAGCGAAAGTTGAAAGGTGAAAGGCATGCATAAGCATGATATGCATGAACATAGGGATGTTAATGATTTCGTTGTATTTAAACATGTATGTGTGATTAACTTGAAGGGTTGATTACTTTGTTGTAAACATGCATGTAATGTTAATGTTGACTTGGAAAAAGTTTATTTGGTCTCCAAGATGGAGATGATGATGAAGTGTTTCTTATTTGAAAAAGAACTTTAAATTCTTTTTCTACATTCTTGACTTGAAGGGTCAATTGTTTTAAAGGCATGTTTTGTTGGCTTGTTATCTAGTCAATCGTTTGTATGCAGATGTAAAGACATGGAGGTGTTCACAAGATGTGAAATCTATTTCTTTGTTGGAGTAGGAATTTAGGCCATCCAATTGTTGTCTGTAATCCTGTTGTTGTTAACAGTTGTTGTTGATAGTATGTCAAATAGGTACAAATGAAAATTTTGTGAAGCAGATGTAACTTCGCATTGGTTTGAGCCACCTTGGATCAATGATCAAGGCAAAGAAGTTAAAACTACGTTCTGTGACCTTCTTAGTAGGAGTTCTGTAGGAAACCATGGAGGAAGATAGTTCTTCCCAAGAGGATAAGCACATCCAGGAAGGGATTGTTCAAAGGCTTTGGTTCAAAGGCACTATGCCAGACAAGTGTATGGAGGCTAAAAGAAGATGGTGAGTTACTCTCATTTACTGTTCAGATCAGTATATCAGTCTTTTGGAGTCCAAAAGCATTTTAATGGGAAGGCGTGATCCAAAATGGATCTTGGATAAACCTCTAAGTTTAAAAGACTTCATATAAGAGGCAAAATGTGCTAAATGACACAAATCCTTTGTAAATCTGAGGAAAATCAAAGCCAAAGGATGCTCTTTGGAATAGTCTCATTGCGTAGATCTTGTCAATATGAATCTACTATAATTTGAATGGGAAAAAATGGACTCAGGATGAAGGAGTTATCGCAAAAAGAAGTTTGGCCATTATCCTTAGAAAAAGAGGCAATTTCCTATAAAAATGGACTAAAAGGCTCTTTAAGGGAAATCGCCTTGGCGATGTTAAAAGGAGGACTTAAAAAAAAAGCATGAGGACTCCACCCAAGCAGCGATCTCCGATATATCACATCGGAGGTAGGCATACATCCGATATCGGAACCTCGAGTGAGCCGATTTGTGATTGCGATGAAGTGGCAAGCCGCAATGTGATCGGTGATATATATATCGGCGATCAGCAGAGTTAAAGGGAAGACCCCCAAGCCGTTGTGACTTGCGATTGCGATAAAGTGGGGTCAGAGATTGGCATTGGCGATATATATCGGATCAGTGGATTGGATTGGTGATATATATATCAGTCGGCACAGTCCATTGGGCCATTGCGATTGCAATATGTGATGCGCTGATATTGGTGATCAGTGATCAGCGATTGCAAGCATATAAAGGGCCATTGACATATGTGATTGTGATTTGTGATTAGGGCATGGACTCAATAGAGTTATAGATGTGATTGCATAAATTTTGAAATCCGAAATTTCAGATTTTCTGTATATTTTCCGTGTATTGGGTTTTTTGGCCATACGCAACGCAATATGCGACATGCGATGGAAAGGCAAACCGGATAGGATTTTAAGTGTGATTTCATATTATTTGAAGTCTAACTAAAAGGCTCATGATGTGTTTTGTGTGTGTTTCCTGTGTATTTCCGTTATTTGGGTATTTCGGCCAGAGAAAGGCAAAACAATCGGGCGGCCATGCCCGCCAGTTCCTTCCCATTTGTAAACGGATTCTTGTAATGAAACAATCAGGTTTCAATGATGAAGGAATCTAACAAATGTGTTAAAACCACATAGAACACAGTTAACACGATGATGCGTGGAGGCCGAAAGAAACGGAGAGAGCCAGAGAGACAGAGAGGAATGATTCCTCATGATTGGGGACAAAGGAATGGATGGAAGCCATAGAGTTGGAGGGTTTCTCAAAGGGCAGAGAGCCAAGTGAAGGAGCTATCTTTTCCCTTCGGAGAGCTGATAGAGGTAGAGCCACAAGAGGTTAGAGGCAGAGCCGCAGTTCCAGACAAATCCAGAGAAGCCACTAAAGGTTGGGGGTGATGGTAAAGGGGCGATTCCTCATAGAGCTGAACCCAACAGAGTTGCAGAGCCAGAGAGCTAAACACAAAAGAGTTGCAAAGCCTGAGAGCCTGAGAGCTAGAGAGTGAGAGGGTAGAAAGAGCTAGAGAACAGCAAAGAGATCAAATGATCAAGCTATTGCGGATGTCCAAACTGTACTGAAGAGAGAGGAAGGTATTCTAGAGATAGCAAAAGAATTCTAAGGGAGTTGATGTGAGCTAGAGCTCAAGATCGTTTAGAGCGTTGATTGAAGGAGTCTAGTCTAGAGAAGCCTAGATTTGTCTGCAGAGTATGGACAACCAGGGATAAGATGGTATTCTAAACCCATAAGTTCAGTTGTAGACCAATGGAGTTGAGTGTGGAGCTTGTAAAAAAAATATTACCATAATCCCAGAGAGCCTAGTCGAGTTGATTAGAGCTCACAGAGACGTAGCCCAAAAGGTTTGGGTGAACTCCTAATTATATTGTTGTCTTGTGTGTTTGTTGTTTTATTTACTGTTATGTGTGTTTAAATATAAGCATAAGAAAATGTACATAAGCACTTGAACAGTTTAAAAACAAACAAAAACATACACCTATTTCAATTTCTTTTAATTCCACAATTGTCAAGCACAAGCTAGATCTTGGGAATATATAAGATTTGGAGTGGGAGAGGTTCTTGTAAGCTAGACAAGAAGCCTTTAGTGCTCCATTTCAAATCAACCTGAGGGCTCGATGCGTGGCGGGACAAAACCACCCATATCATGCGCTCTTGAGGAGTTAAGAGCCGGGCAGTGATGGATGTGATAAGCGTCAGATCTGGGCAGGGGAACATCTACAATTATCACATGTTGAACAAGGAGGGAAGTTAAACCTGACGTGGGGTCCAGTTCGGAAGAATAACCGGCTTATTGGAGGTGGGGCCAAGTTATTTAACAATATAGTTTAAATTAGGCTGGCAAGTATAGGCTTGAGATTAATATTTATCCGAGAATTATTGTAAGGTAGGCAATATTCAAATTACCAAAGGAAAGTGGAAATTTAAGAAATGATACTCAGAATCCAAGAGAAAATCAAGGAACACTAAGCCATTCCAAAAGAATCAAAAGTGATAGCTAAGCTCTATTACAAAAGCCAGAATATAAGTACTCTAAAAGCTAGAATCTCTTAAATGACTGTAATCGAGGTTGATTGGCCATGCCCAACTTCTCATTATAAATAAAACTCAACCATTTCAGTTAAAAAAAATATAGAGAAATATTTATTTCCTTTCCTTTTGATTATATAAATAAGATATTAAGAACTCTGAATTAGTGTCTTAAAATCTAATAGATCGTGTTGGTTTTAGTGATTATTAATTATCGCATTATTATAAATATTAATAAGATGAAAATACAAATACTTGTCACTCGTGCCATTGAAAAAAATTCTCACATATTCACCTTGATAAAATGACCATTTCTACTCAAATGTTTTTAAGGAACTCCATAAGAAAGTTGATAATCTTCTGGTACTACATTCAAGGTAAAACCAACATTCAGGGTTAAAATAGGTTTAAGGAAAAAACCTCTTCGCTGAAACCTCGTGGATACCATCACAAGACATGTCTGTTACAATTTACTTAACAATGGATAGAATGGTATCGTTGTTGGCTTCCTTAAACTATGGAAGGTGCAAAAGCGAGTGTGCAGTCTAATGGATGATCTTCTATCTCCAAGTCCCTCTCTAATATTTGCATGATTATTCCCATTAAAGGCCTTGGCATTGAATTTCTTTTAATACACTATAATGTCATCTTTATAAGCCTTTACACCTCCTTTATATCTTCCGAAACTATAATGGAATGCTGGAAATTTCAACTTAGGGTGTATGGGGGGTTGCATATTTTTATTTTTATTTTTAAATAAATGGAAGAGATTTGATGGATGTCAATAGAATATTCTTTGCTTGAGAAATTCTTCTATGCCAGTGATTTCACTATCTTTACCATTACATTTTTATTTAACAATAGTTTTTGGATCTACCGTGTGCGTTATGTGCAATGGATCATCGCTTTCGCTTTACATTTTATTTTATTTAATAGTAGTTATGGTTTAATTAAGGATATTATTATTATTTTATATTATTATTTTTCATAATAATTATGCTATTCTTTATATTATTATACTCGTTGTAAGGCATTCAATTTTGTCTTTGACCTTGTATTAGTTTGTCTTTGTCAAAAAAATTATAGCACTTATACATAATTTAACATTAGGAATTTAATTTTTGCTATTTTTTGTTATTATTTAAATTTATTTATTTCTAAGGTGATTGGTTGAGGTCTTATTATGGACTGTTTAGTAACTTCCATTTCTATTAGTTAATAATTTTTTGTTTTATTTCTTTTTTATTTAACTTTTTAATTTTTCTATTTGCATGAGTTATAATTTTTTCACAATATTTTCAATTGAAAATAATTTATTATTATACTAAAAATATATTTTAATAGATTTAATTATAAGCAATTATGTGTTAATAAAAATAAAACACAGTCACATATAGATATATGTTATACAATATTAGTTAATCATATTTCATAATTTTTGATGATGACATTTAACAATACAATAGTTTATTAGTTGTTTTATTTTTGTGATGAAATTTTTGTATTTGTTAAGTTTTTTAAATTAAGCTGTATTTAAGTTAAGATTTTCTAGAAAATTAATCACACCTGATCGTATGATTGCGATAGTCGGTATGGAGTCAGCGAGTCATCAATGTCAGTCGGTGGAAGTCGGCGGAATTAGATAGAAAGTTAACAATCGTCAGTAAAACCTCTATAGATTTACCAGCTTGGTTTTGTATAATTTTTTGTGTTTTGTAATGCAATAGACAAGCTATTTCATAGAGTCTTCAAGTTTTTGTCATGGTATCAAAGCCAAGGGTTTCGACTGTGGCTGCTATTTGATGAAAAACTAGAGTTGTAAGCTCTCTGGTGTGAGGACTGGAGAGGGCTCTATAAGCTTGGAGCCGGCGTGGAAGAGTGAGCTAGATACCTCACAACATTTGTTCCCTTATTTGGTTTGTTCTCTCCGGTGCTAAGTGTGGCTTCAGAAGGTGGGGATGCTGAGGCCTTGTGCCAAGTCCAATTATGTGTGGTACCGTCTCTGCATGTGAAGACCTAGAATCAATCAGATTGGTGTTGAGGGTTGACTATGTTGAATGAGTCCAATGTGGAGTTTTGGTACGACTTCATGACCTCTAGAGGATCAAACAAAGCATAGAGGCATTATTGAACCTGAACTGTGTGGAGACTAGTAGATATTGTGAACATCAAGGAATTACTGTATGTTAAGCAATGAGTGCATTTTGAAGAGATGTTCACAATAAAACACAATGGAGGATCCAATCAATTCAACACAGCTCAGAGACTGCTCATGTTTGAAGATTAGTGCATTTTTGTGGCTTGTCTTGGAAAGTGGGGAGAACATAAATTAGATTGCCTTCCTTGGGATGCTTCTTTGCATCCCAATCCGGAAAAGGTTGTTGATGTGAAGTACATTTGAAAGGAGCAAAGGAAGTTCATAAGTAAAGCTAGAAAGGTGAAGATGAAACTGCACTAGCAAATGAGCAAGAATGGACCCTTTAGCAAGAAGGCAAAAAATTAAATATATTGTTGTAAGCCTAGCCGAGACTTAGACCAGGCAAGTTAAAGTTTAGGTCATTGTGATTAAGAGGAGGTGTTAGAACATTAATCACACCTGATCATATGATGGCGATAGTCGGTAGGGAGTCGGCTAGTCATCAGTGTCAATTAGCAGGAGTCAGCGAAATTAGATAGAAATTTAATGATCGTCCGTAAAACCTCCATAGATTTATGAGTTGGGTTTATATAAATGTCAATATTTTCTAATGCAATAGACAATCTTTTTCATAAAGTCTTACGTACTAGGTACTATGTAGCCTTTGTTATTTATAAGTATCAATATATTTTATATTTATTTAGATTTTTTCAATAATTTTTTTTTATAAATTTCTAATAATAAATTTGTTAGTTTTAGTCAATTCAAATGGCTTATTTTTAACCAAAATAAATATGTAACTGCCTGTAACTCCCTAAATTAATCTAGGGATGTTCCTTACATCAACCCTTTAGTTTCAAATTGTTACCTTCAATTTTTTTCAATTCTTTTAAGAAAAGTAGCTAACAGCCGTGAAAATCGACTTTGGTTTTAGCAGTATTTTACATAGATAAATATATCTTATAATGCTACATCAAATCTGTTATGTGGAGTGCGTTTACTTCGTTTTAAAAGGAATGCAATATGTGCTTGGGTCTATGTATATTTCCATTTCAATCTTTCGATATTTTGAAATAAAATATTCTTGAAGTTTAGTACTCCGGTGAGGCAAATATGTCGATTTTAACTCTAAGACAATTTGCAGGCTGTCCTTTCGGGCCTCTTTTTTATAATGATCATAGCTCTTCAATGATAAAAATATATTTCTCTTCCACGTAAATGGTCAAAGGGCTATTGTTGGAAAACTGGAAGTGGAATGCCCGGATGCATCATGCTTTTCAAAACGAAATTGCGATGAAAATATGCAATATATCTAATTGTGAGATATATCCAAGGTATCTAGTTAAGTTTATGTAATTATCTCTAATTCTCACAGAATAAAAGTGGGCTTATCAAGTTCATATTCCATTCAACTTAGACAACTGCTTTATTGGTAAACAATAAACATATATATACACAATTATAGAATTTTTTTTATTTTTTTTTTAAGATCTCTTTCATAAATATGTGTAAATTGTTTTTTTATAACAAAATTTATATATTTATATAGGAGTTGTCTAATGAGGTGGAGGAATTGCTTGGACAGCGAAAAGTGGTCGGAATCCAAACAATTTTTTTTATTTTTATTTATTTATTTATTTATTTTTATTTTTATTTTTAAAATTTTGTAGAGGCAGTGTTTGAATCACGTTTTTGATGGTGGAAATGGATTCAACACCATCAAACATGTCTAGGAAACCTAAAATTTTGAAGTTTAACAACTATAACTTGGATTTACAAAAATCCTTGCCAGATTTTCTCTAAATATGACCGGAATTTCCATAACTTTCCGGGCAACTCCTCTACCTCATTAGACTACGTGATTTATATATTTGTTTATAGTTATTAAAAAATATATTTAGTAATATTATTTTGATTTAAATAAAATTAATTTTGTTTTATAATTTTTCAATTTAATAAATATCATTTTCAAAAAAACTAAATGAATCAATTCAATTTAAAAACTATGAATGTTTTTAATTTTATTAAATACAATATTTTAATTGGAAAAAGATAGTTATCACTTTTTTATTGGAATATATATATATATATATATATATATATATATATATATATATATATATATATATATATATATATATATATATGACAATCAATAAATCAAGGCATTAATAAATCTAGATCAATATTATAAACCCAAGTGATTCATATTATAAATCCAAAGTATCAATAAATGCAATGGATTAATATTAAAAATGCTTGGAATTAATATTATAAATACAATAGATTAATAAAGACATGGGATTATTAATATTATAAACCCAAGTGATTATTATTATTATTATCCAATTTTAAGGTCACGACCAAACCATACACCAAATGGGTGTATGAGACCCCCTTGTTTGCGGGACAAGGGACCCACCTCTATCACCGATTTGAATACTAATTCTATGAAGGAATACATATTCTACCCCACTCTCATTTTGAACCTATGAGCTCTTAGGAGGAAACACATGCTCTTAACCATTAGGTCCATTGATACTCTTAGCCATTATAAACCTAAGTGATCAATAAATCCAAGGGATTATTAATATTATAAAGCCAAGGGATCAATAAATCCAAGGGATTAATAAATTCATTCAATTAATATTGAAAAATCAAGGGATTAATATTATAAACCCAAGCAATAAAATTGCTTGACTATGTTAGGGTTTGTAAAATTTATACATTAACAAATCTTAACTATGGTTGACTATTGTTGATATGGTCAACTATAGTCATCATGGACATTGGATTCAACAATAGTTAGCATGAAGAACATGGCCAACCATACTTCAGGAATCATGGTATACCATAGTGGATGGCCATGGTAGATTATGGAGGCTTATAGTGGATAACTAGGATTAAAAATAGTAATCCTGAGGTTTATAATATTTATCTGAGGGTTTATAGTATTAGGGTTTAATATATTAAAGTTAGGGTATATAATAATTATATTAGTGTCTATGATAATAATATTTCGGCTTTTTATATTGGGCCTTAATATGTTAGGGTTTTGTGTTAGGGTTTAATATTGTGATATTCAAATGGTACAGAAAACTATCTAATGATACAATTCGGCAAACATTGTCTCAATGCGACAACCAATCTAATAATCATTGTCCCAATGTTGGAATATATTTCAATTTATTAAATGTCAATTTATGACTTTATAAAATTTGGGTTTATAGTATTCACGTTTAATACTGAGTTCATACTTTATAATAGTGAGGTTTAATATTATGATTTAGAGTAATCATATTAGGGTTTATTATATTGGTCTTTATAACATTAAGATTTTATATCAAGGTTTAATACTAACATGTTGGAATGGTAACAAATCTATCCAACATCGCATTGCGACAACCATTGTCTCAATATGACAATCAATTTGACCAACATTTTCATAATGTTACATTACATTGCAATTTACAAAACAAGGTTTAATATTAGGGTTTTTTAATATTGGGTTTGTAACATTGATTTTTAATATTAAGTTTGTTAATTTATAATATGATGATTTAATATTACAACTTATAATATAAATATTAGGGTTTATAATATTTAAGTTAGTGTTTAATATTAATCAATCTAACAATAATTATTGTCATGTTTATTATCTTTGGGTTTATAATATTAGCCTTAGGGTTTATATTCCTAAGGTTTAATATTAATCTTAGCATTTATAATATTAATAATTGGATTTAATATTAATCCCTTGGGTTTATAACATTAAGCATAGACTTTAATATTATTCCCTTGGGTTTATAATCTTTTGGTTTCGTAATATTAATTCCTTGGGTTTATTAATCCCATTGTGACAAACGTCAATTAATTTTACAATCAATCTTAGAATCAATGGTACAATGATTTTCGCAATGTTAGATTACATTGCAATTTATTTAATATTAGATTGTGACATCATAAAATTAGAGTTTAATATTAGGGTTTATAATATTCGAGATTTTAATATTAATGTGTAATGTTGTAATGTTGGAATGCTCAATGTTACCTTACATTGTAATTTATTCAACGTCACATTGTTACATTACAAAATTGTGGTTTAATATTAGAGTTTTTTAATATTAAGTTTATAATATTAAAGTTTAATATTGGGTTTATAATTTATAATATTATGATTTAATATTAGGGTTTATAATATTAATCTTAGGGTTTAAAATTGATCAATCTCATAATCATTCTCGCAATGCTTATAATTCCTTGTTTTATAATATTAATCTTAGCATTTATTTTCTCAAGGTTTAATATTAATCCTAGGGTTCATAATATTAATCTCTTCGGTTTATAATCCCTTGCATTTATAATATTAATAATCCCTTATGTTTATTAATTCATTAAGTCTATAATATTAATAATATGGTTCATAATCTTAAGATTGATAATCATAAGGTTTATAATATTAATAATCCCTTAGGTTTATTGATCCGTTGAGTTTATCATATTAATCCTAGGATTTATAATCCCTTGGGTTTATAATATCAATCATAGCGCTTATTATTATTCTCTTGGATTTATAATACCTTGGATTTATAATATTGATCCCTTGAGTTTATTAATCCCTTGTGGAAAACGTCGCATTGTGACAAACAATTCCTCAATATGACATATAATCTAACAATCATTGTTGCAATGTTACGTAACATTCAGTTAATTGAAGGTTACATTGTTACATTAATATTGTGGCATTATAATGGTACAAAAATATATCCAATGTTTCATTGCAACGTACATTACCGTAATGGACAATTAATTGGACAATCATTGTCATAATGTTAGATTACATTACAATTTATTCATGTCTTATTGTGACATTATAAAATTGAGATTTAATACTAGGGTTCATAATATTTTAGCTTTTAATATTAGGGATTAGTACTATGACAAGGGAATGGAACACAAATATATCCAACTTCACATCATGAAAAACATTGTCTTAATACATCAATAATTCTCACAACCATTGTCACAATTTATTCAACATCACATTATTACATTATTAAACAAGGGTTTCATATTAGGTTTACTATTAATCCTGGAGTTTAATATTAATCAATGTGACAATCATTGTTGCAATGTTTATAATCATTCAGATTTATAATATTAATATTAGTGTTTATATTCTTATGGTTTAATATTAATCCTAGGGTTTTCCATATTAATCATTGGGCTTAATATTAATCATATGGAGATAGAATCCCTTGGTTTATTGATGCCTTGGTTTATCAAATTAATAACCCTTCAGTTTTATTAATCCATTAAGTTTATGATATTAATATTAGGGTTTATAATAGTAAGATTTATAATATCTTGGGTTTATATTATTTATTTGTTTGGGTTTATAATACGAAAAATTCCTTGGGTTTATTAATCCCTTATAAAAAACATCTTTTGAATACAACAATTAATCTCATAATCATTGTCGCAATGTTACATTACATTGAAATTTATTCAACATTTTTTTGTTACATTAATATTGTCGCATTTGTATGGTACAAATATCCAACATCACATTGTGACAAACATTGTCTCAATGTGATAATCAATCTTATAATCATTATTGCAATGTTAGATTACATTGCAATTTATTCAATGTCAAATTATGACATTATAATGTTGGGTTTTATTATTAGGGTGTATACTATTTGAGTTTTTAATACTAGGGTTTAAGATTGTGATGTTAGAATGGTACACAATTCTATCTAGCATCACATTGTGACAATCGTTCTCTCAATACATCAATCAATTTGACAACCATTGTCACAATGTTACATTACAAAACAAGCGTTTAATATTGGGTTTATAGTATTATGGATTTTTAATAACGGGTTTATAATCTTAAGGTTTAATATTGAGCTTATAATTTATAATATTAGGGTTTAATTATGGTTTATAATATTGATCTTAAGGTTTAATATTAAATCCTATGATTTATAATATTAATCAATCTCAAAATTATTCTTGCAATGATTACAATCCCTTGGGCTTACAATATCAATCCAAAGGTTTATAATCCCTTGGGCTTGTAATATTAATCCTAAGGTTTTATATTATATCCTTGGGTTTACAATCCATTAGGTTTATAATATGAATAATCTCTTATATTTATTAATAAATTAAGTTTATAATATTATTAATCCCTTGTGACAAATGCCGCATTATGACAACATCCAATGTTGCATTGTGATAAACATTGTCTCACTATGATAATCAATCTCACAATCATTGTCACAATCTTATATTACATTGTAATTTATTGAATGTTACATTGTTAAATTATAAAACAAGGTTTTAATATAATGTTTAAAATATAAGGAATTTTTAATATTGGGTTTATAATATTAAGATATAATATTCGGCTTGTAATTTATAATATTACAGTTTATAATATTAAGCTTAGGGTTTCTATATTAATCCTAGGGTTTAATATTAACCATAGTATTCATAATATTAATCAATCTCACAATCATTGTTGGAATGTTTTTAATCCCTTGGATTTATAATATTAATCTTAGGGTTTATAATATTAGTTCTAGGGTTTAATATTAATCCCCTGGGTTTATAAGATTAATATTTGGGTTTATACCCTAAAATTTATAATCATAAGGTTTATAATATTAATCCTAGGGTTTAATATTATTTCCTTGAATATATAATCCCTTCGGTTTGAAATATTAATTCCTTGGGACTATTATATCAATAATCCATTGGGTTTATTAATTGCTTGAGTTTATAATATTACTAACCTCTTGGTTTTATTAATCCTTTGTGAAAAATGTCGCATTATGACAATGTTCAAGATCACATTGCAACAAACATTGTCTCAATATGACAAACAATTTGACAATCATTGTCACAATGTTGAATAACATTGTAATTTATTGAATGCCACATTGTTACATTACAAAACAAGCGTTTAAAATTAGGTTAATAATATTATGACTTTTTTATATTGGGTTTATAATATATAATATCATAGTTTATAACAGTTGTATTAAGGTTTCATATTGATACTAGGGTTTATAATATTAATAACCCATTGGGTTTATTAATCCCTTGAGTTTATAATATTATTGCTATGTTGGGTTTATTAATTCCCCGAGTTTATAATATTAATTCCTTGCATTTATAACATTAATAATCCCTTGGGTTTATAATATTAATCCCTAACATGTATAATAATAATTATGGTTTATAATATTAGGGCTTATATTATTAATCTTAGGTTTGATATATTAATGTTAGGGTTTATAATATTAATCCTAGGGCTTATAATAATAATCCTAAGGTTTAATATATATATATATATATATATATATATATATATATATATATATATATATATATAGACAAATTCAGTTGCTATTATAAATCTAGAAAAGGTGGGAGACTGAGCTCCAGAAATACATGCTGAGGAGCCAAGAAGAGCTAGGGAAGAAGGAGTTACAGCTTAAACAAAATTCCTCCGTAATCCTGCCTTTTGGGCTTATAAAAATCAAAGACCAAAGGTAAATCCTAACAAACTGTAGTAAAAAATAATAACATTTACAAAGCATCAGTCTATGTTACTGTGGCTGATGTGTCAAGCAATGGACTCTTTAGGTTTGTCGTTGGCGCCAACTTGCTTCAAGCTTGATGAACTTGTTGGAGCTGTGTTTTTCTTTTCTACTGTTCGGTTATTCCTGCTGTTCCTTTTCTATTGTTCCTTTTCTTCTGCTCCATTTTTTCTGCTTTAAAAAGTGGAGGGGTATATAAATAGAGAGGGGAGAACAGAGGCCTTCGTTTCTCAGGAAAGGTAGAGAAGCAAGAACAGGAAAGGATGTAATTCTGAAGAGAGGAGTATGCGATGGGGGAAAAATAGGGGCAGTCACTGAAAAAGAGCGTTGTGAAACAACAATGATCCGAAATGATTGAAAGAGCCGCAGAACAAGCAAAGATGGGAAGGGAGGCTTGGGGGTAAAGAGAATGAATCCTTGTATAAGTAGCAAGAAAACAGAGAGGTGTGAAGGACATGATCACGAGGTGAGTGCTGAGGTGGTCACGGATTCTGCACGGGCAACATAGGTTCAAAAAACTTGAGGAGACTACAGGGAGAAAAGGGAGGATTTCCGGCAGCGTGGAGTAGATAGCCTCGAGATTGTTTTTGATTTGGTTAGGGTACACCCGAAGCAAGACGTTTTCTTCTATTATATGATTGCTGAGAGAGTCCTAGCAAACATCTTTATCCCTGTAATGATTCGGGTCATAAACATTGTAAATTACTATCTGCTGACTGCTGATAATATTCTGCAATACAATCTTGACCCAATGCTATTCTACTATTTATGTTGTGTTGTTCCATTCATCTTGAAGCCAAAGTGTAGCAATTCCTCCTGAGGCTCCTCTAGAATCACATATACATCCTTTGTAGCGATTATGTTGTTCAATAATCTTGTTCATCTCTGGCTATCTCTGCTTTGTTTCTTGGAGTAAAACAATGGTTGTTTCTCTTGGTTAATAAGATCCTTTAAGGCATTTGATTTGGAGGGGTGCCCTAGTCCCCTACTGTTCCAGGAGAGGATTAATCATTTCAGGTGAGAGGTGCGAGGAGTTTCTCTCCCTCCCTTGTCTTTGTTTACTGTGTATTTGTCTATTCGTCCTTGAATATATGATTAAATGGGGTTCTGGAGCCCCAATGCTATGTCTTTTTGCACATTTTCATACCTGTGTTGTTTGGCAAACTTTCTTCCAGGTTTCTTTTGATTGGCTAGAATGGATCCATGCTCCTTGGAATTGTTTCTGGTGATTTTGAGAGGGGGAGGATTAGATGGGAGGGAAGAGGAAATGACCCGGGGAAGGGGAGAAGAGGTAGGATCAGATTGAATCAAGGGAGGGGATTCCTCGGGAAGAGAGAGGATGTGAAAGATTGGAAGAGGGAGAAGAGGTAAGGGGATCTGGCTGGTGATCAGAAGATAAGGGAGGTTGTCGGGAAGAAGGGGGAGGAAATGAAGGTGGGGGAGGAGAGGGAGGGGAAATTGGGGGAGGTCG
Organism: Pinus tabuliformis; assembly: GCA_031772625.1. NCBI lineage: Eukaryota > Viridiplantae > Streptophyta > Pinopsida > Pinales > Pinaceae > Pinus > Pinus tabuliformis. Next base: position 992,143,735 of record CM062807.1, on the reverse strand, counting down.
AGAGGAAGGACCTGCTTCATGGGATGGTTTAGGATTAGGGGCTGTCTTTTTCTTTTTTTTCTTTCTAACAGTTTCCCATTTCTCTTATTTTCGATTATTTTCTACATTAGAAAGTTTAGTGAAACGATTAGCAAAGTGACCGTACTCATGACATACCTTGCACTTGAAGGGGATCTATTCATAGTCAAGCTGCTGAATGTGCATCTAGTCGTCAACCTTGAGCTTAATGGCTTCTGGCACGCCTTTACTGAAATCAACTTCTACACAGATGCGGGCACAGGCCTACATGTTATCTTTCGGTTCACTCCTATCAATGTATTTCCCAACAGATTTCCCAATAGCATGCATAGATTCGTCTCCTCAACAATGCAAGGGGAGGTGAGGAAGCCGGACCCAAACAGGGACTGCATTAGGAATATCAAGCTCCGGGTCAAAATTGGGAGTCCATTTGTTTAAATATAAATCTTTAGAATCCATGAAATAAGGCCCATTACGGAAAATTAAATCCTTGTCTTCCTTTGTCTCAAAATGAAATGTAAAATATCCCTTTCCACAAAATCTGATAGAGATTTTCACTTGTATTTTGTCTGTCCAATTCCTTTCCACCCACCTTTGGACTATTTTTGGAGAGGGCCAAAGTCCTGTAAATTGCCCAATAAGTCCTTTTTATGCCAAGGCAAGAGCAGCCATTCTGGGCAAAGTTGGAGGGAGAGAAAATTCCTATAACCCATCAAGTTTTTTCACGAACTTTGAGACTAAAGGGAAAACTCACTGAGGAGGCATGGACTTGATCAAGGCAGAGAAGGCGTTTTGGTGAGCTGCCTCCTCTGGCGGAGCCTTCGGAGGGGCCATCCCGAGCGGCCGAAGATCAGTTCAAACCTAATGTTTGCAGGCGGCGATGGGAGTAGCGCACGTTGAAGCCCTAAAGGAATCAGAGACCTTTTGTGAATATCCTAAGGTTTAATATTAAGCCCTTGGTTTTATACTATTAATTACATGGTTTTATCATATTAATAATCCATTGGGTTGATTAATCTATTTAATTTATAATATCAACCCCTTGAGTTAATAATATTAATCAATAATAAGTATAACAATATATTAGATTTTATAATCTTCAGGTTTATACTATTAATATTTGATTTGATATACTAATATTAGGGTTTATAATATTAACAGTGCAATTTAAGATCAACCCTAGGGTTTATAATCCCTTGGATTTATAATATTAATCTCTCAGGTTTATAATATTATTCCCTAATATGCATAGTAATATATTGAGGTTTATAATATTAATCGTAGATTTGATATATTAATCTTAGGGTTTATGATATTGATGTTATGGTTTAATTTTAATGCCTTGGGTATATGATCACTTTTAAAAATTACTATTAATCCCTTAGGTTTTTAATATTGATCAATTAGGTTATAATATTAACAATCCTTCCAGTTTATAATATTAATGTCTTAGGTTTGTTAATCCATTGGATTTATAATATTGATTACTTGAGTTTATAATATTAGTAATATGTTGTGTTTATTAATTCCTTATATTTGCAATATTAATATCTTAGGTTTTGTGATATTATTAATCCATTAGGTTTATAATATTAATAATATCAATAATATCAGCATATTATTATAATATAATAATAATTATTAGAATTATTATCATAATTATAATGTAATAATATTATTAATAATATTTTATAAATTAATAATTATTTTTATAAATATATAAGTATTAATATCAGTATTAATATTAAATCCATATTATTGATTTCTATCGATATATATCAAACACATTTACCAATGTGGTTGTGCATGTGATTGATATATGCCTATCGACGTATATTAACCATATTTGTTAATGTGGTTGTGGTAGTTGTTAATACTTTATTTCCTCCTAGTATTATCATTCTCTTCTTGTGAATCAAATCCCTATTCATTGTTATGGTGCTATTTAGATGAAGTCGTATATCCCATATTCGAACATGTCCCGATAATTTCTTTCTGTTGATTTATGTATCAATAGGAGGTGTCTTTCCATCACAAATTTTGTAAGTGTTGCAAGTCACTGCTCCATTATTTATATTTAATTTTCTCTTTATGTATTTAAATTTCAAAGTATGCATCACATTTTTTGGTTTATGATATCTATCACATTATGTTAAATTAATAACAATATCGAGAAATAACACGATATTTTATATAAGTTATTGATTAAGTGAAATTTTATAGAAGAAATCTATATCATCTTATAAGTATAGGAAAAAAACAAAATTTAAAAACTTGTTTGAATTGATGAACAGTTTGTATAATAATTTAAAGTAAAAAAATTATAACAATCATAAAGTAAAAACAAAATCACATTCAATTTTATTATTATTTTTTTTACTTTACTCTTTATAAATAAATATTAACTAATTCTTTAAAATAAATATTTAATAATAAAAATCACATATATAAATAGATTATATATGTATTCAAAATTAATTAAAAGGTCTCCATACATACTTGGATACTTTATATTCTTAACAAAAATATATAATAATCAATATTATTTATTAGATTTTTAATACAAATATATAATAATTTATATAGTTTATATAAATATAAAAATATATTTATTTTATATTGTAATAATTCATTATTGATTATTATTATATTTTGAATATTATATTTTGAATATAAATATATAATAATTTATATGGTTTATATAAATATAAAATATATTTATTTTATATATTAATAATTCATTATTTAAAAAAAAAATCTGTATATTTTGATATCTATTAATTAAGATTATATACAGAAACATCTTTTATCTAATTCTTAAATTTAATTATTAAAAATTACGAAGATGTCCATTTTTTTAGATTTGAATATATGATCCTTTAAGGAAAAAGAAATATCTCTTATAAAAAATAAATATAAAAGACATATTTTTAACCAAGTTTATTCGCACTGTAATTAAAATTATAATTATAACTTTATATATATATATATATATATATATATATATATATACTTTCACTACTTTGATTAATTTTAGAAAAATGTTTTATTATTTATATTTTTGGTTTTAATATAAATATTTTATTTTATAACAAAAATATTTTTAAGAAAATTAATTATGAAAAAAATGTAAAATTTTCACTATTTTTGTTTCTATAAATATACATTTGTTTTGCTAAGGTGTGTCAATGGTGAGATGATTGCATGCTTAAATTTTGATTTGAGAAACCATGTCCTAAGGGTCTCTAAGTAATCAAATTGACTTGATAATTACACCTAGCTTGGGCCACATCAACCCTTAACATAACTTGATTTTTCCCCACAGAGTTTCAGAACAGTAACCTTCACACTAGAGAGTGCATTAACATTACACCATATTACTGTCTATTCTACACTCTATGGGTTGTACAAGCAAACAATATCAAATATAACTTATATATGCATTATTCTCACATGAAGACACCTTTTACTATACATGTTATATTATAATACAATAATTCATTAACGATAAGAATTAATTAAAATATATTTAATTTAAATTATAAAAATACTTAGGTCCCTCAAGAGCTTAACATATCATAAATATATAGAGATATACCTCATTAACATGGTCAACATGTGCAATATATATAGTGAGTGACAATCCTCACTAACATGGTTAATACATGACAGTTTTAGCCTTCCTATCATCAACTTGTAGGTTAATTGTTTCGTAAACGATCATAGGCATTAATCCATAATAAACATTAAAATACTTGATCATACATCTCAAATTTCTATAAGTAGAAAAGTCATAAGAATTAATAACATTATAATTATATGGTAGTTTATTGAATATATATATATATATATATATATATATATATAGATATATATATATATATATATAAACTACTTATATGGTTCATATCTAAAACTATCTCAAGTTTATTTAATTTATATTTGGAATTTTCTTCTGTGTTAATACTATGAAATGTAAGAGAAGAATAACATCACACATCATTTTGAATTCTAGTTTAGCGGCATTAAGAGATTGATTCTGGGGAGTTTTGCAATCCATGCTAGGGCTTGAGTTAGAGCTTGGCACTGGTAACCATGGTGGGTAGTGGAGGAGGGAGTTTTGCTCCCTCCTATAGTCAAATAACCATGAACAGAAACAAGGAAACTGATTTGCATCGCTTCAAGAAACCAATATAGGTGATAATTGAGGATACTAAGACAAGAAATATCGAATCTCATGAACAGAGAGCGAATGATCAGAAAGATAGCAAGGAGAAGAGAAAAGAGGGCAAGAGTCAGAAATATGCACCTCTAATGGTGACAAATGCCTATAAACCCAAGTCGACCATCACTCCTCGGGTTGTTTTAAGTGACCCAACACTACAGGTGCACGGAGATCACATGATGGAACACACAATTATATGCAAATTTATGGGGATTTGGTTGACGGAGAAGGCCTTACATGCATGGTTAAAGATCCACTAGAAACCTGAGGGGGAAGTAAACCTTCACCTCGAATCCAAGGGTTTCTTTACGATGGTTTTCACGATATTGAAGATAAAGATAGAGTGTTTGAGGGAGGACCCTATTTCTATGCTGATGCAGGCCTTTACATGCAACCATGGGTGATGAAATTTGTCCCAGAATGAGAAACTTTTACCTCAGTACTGGTATGGATACAACTTTACTCCCTTCCTTTAGATTATTGGTTGCCGGAGTCTTTAAAGGTTATTGGCAATAAAATAGGGAATTTTATAAAGATATCATATGTGACATTAGCAGGCAAATACACTTCCTTTGCCCAGACCAATGTGGAAATGGACCTATTGGGGGCACTCCCATATGAGATCATTTTAGAATTCTATGATGAAGAATGGGTGCATGCGGTGGGTTACAAGCATCTCCCATTTAGATGCCATAAGTGCCATGAGCAGGGGCACATTTATAGAGACTACCCATTCAACAAACTGGAAAGCAACAAAAGAACAACCACAAGTAAAGATCTTGAGGGTTTCACCAAGGTGCGGGGTAAGGGGAATGGAGGAAAGAAAAACCTAAATAAAATCAACGAGGATGGACAACTGAGTGATAATAGTTTCAAAATCTTAGAAGAAGATATAGGAAACAATAGGGAAAACCAGAAATTGGAAACTAAAACCAATGAGAAGGATAGGGATACTAGCATGGAGGACATACCAGAGAACAACTAGCAATAGGATGGTCCACTGAGCATTGTGGAGCTCAACAGGAACCATGAGATGACCCCAAGTGAGGCAAGAATGAAGCATTATGAACTACAGGAGATTCTTGAGAAGGAAAACATGGATCTGGAAAAGTTTCTGAAGTAGGGTATTACCAAAGGATTTGACTCCTTGCCAAAAGAGGAGTTTGATAGGGTTCAATAACTCTTCCTATGATGATCACAGTCAAAGAGTTCTGGAGTAAAAAAAACCATGAAAACCGGGAAAATAGATGGATGAAGACAATGGAGGAAACACAGGGGTACTCTTCCAAGAACTCAGGTAGGAAAAGAGGAAGGAAAAGACAGAGTGAGCTGCTGACAGAATGTGGAAAACTCATGATCAACTCAGGTAAGATGAAAGATCTAAGTAGCTACTCTTTTACAAACCTATATTAATGAATTTTACAACATGGAATATTAGGGGCCTAGGAAATAGAAGGAAACAAAGAAATATCAGTAATAGAATAAAAGAAGAAAAATCGGACATGGTTTTCATTTAGGAAACGAAGTGCTCAATGGATAAAATTAGAGAAATCCATAGCAAATGGTTAAGCAAGTATGAGTATCTAGAGGTTAAGGTAGAAAACTCGGCAGAAGGGATTTTGATGCTTTGGCATCCCCAAAAACTTGGAATATTGGATGCAGAAGCATCCATGAACTATCTTTCGTTGGTAATACAACCTGTGGGTATAATTTACATGATTACAAATGTCTATGGACCTCAAAAACTAGAAGACAAACTCAAGCTTCTCACTTCCCTAGAGGAGCTAAGAGAGAGACATCCTGATATACCCAAGATTCTGGCACGAGATTTCAATATGATCAAATCTCTTACAGAGAAAGAAAGTGGCACCAGAACACTAGGTAGAGACTCCACTACCTTCCAGAACATTATAAATAACATGAGATTATTAGATGCTGAAACATTAAATAGCACTTTCACTTGGAACAATAAGAGAGGAGGGGCTTCTCAAGTTGCCTCTAAACTGGATAGATTCTTCATCTTAGAGGACCTATTTCTCACGGGCCCTAACATGTCAACTCTTATCCTTCCATTTGGAGGTTCATACCACTGGCCTATCCATATTGAAGCCACTTTTATGGGTACACCAAGGAATAGACCTTTTAGGTTTGAAAATATCTGACTCTCTCACCCTAACTTCACAAACAACATTGAGAAATGGTGGATGGAAGAGTTACCCTTTCAAGGCACTAAAATGTACATGCTATAACAAAAAATTAAACACATCAAAGCCAGACTCAAAGATTGGAACAAAAATTAGTTTGGAAACATTTTCAAAGCCAAAAAAGAAGTTGAACAAAAACTTCAGGGGATTAATTAGCTTATGATCACAGATGGCTTTACTGAGGAAAGGAATACTCAAGTTGATGTTCCTTAGAAGGAATGGGATGATAGATGCAAGAAAGAGGAGATTTTCTGGAGACAGAAATCGAGAGTACAATGGATTAAAGAAGGGGAAAGAAATGAAAAGTTTTTCCATAAGTAAACTTTGAGTCATGGGTCACATAATTTTTTTTTGAAACTCAGAGATTCTCAAGGAAAGGAGCTCATCACCCACAAAGAAATGGAATTTATCCTAGTTCAACACTTACTTAACATTGCAAAGGAGCCTCTCTTAGGCAGGTCAAAGTTTATTATAAATTCACAAGGTATATCCCCAAGCTCGTAACAAGGGAAGACAATCATAATCTCAATAGCCTAGTATCTGAAGATGAGGTCAGGGAAGTTATCAACGAGATGAAAAATTGGAAAGCTAATGGCCTGGATGGTTTCATTGTGTACTTTTTCAAAGCATACTGGAAAACAGTCAAACAAGACATCCTTAATGTAGTTGAAGACTCAAGAAGATCTAGATTGGTCCTGAAGTCTCTCAATGCCTCTTTCATAGCTTTGATTCTGAAGCAGGAAAAAGCCATCACACCAGACAAATTCAGGCCCATATCTTTGTGTAATGTGGTGTACAAAATATTTTCCAAAGTGATCGCTAATAGAATCAAGTCCCTTCTTCCATCTCTTATCTCAGAGGAGAAAACTGGTTATGTGGAAGGAAGATAGATTTTCAACAATATCATTCAAGCTCATGAGATGGTACACTCTTTGTAAAATAATAAGAAAGCTCTAATGATCATATAGCTTGACCTAGTGAAAGGTTATGACAAGCTAAGTTGGTATTGCATCAGAGAAATGCTAAAAGCTTATGGTTTTTACCACAATTACATCAGATGGGTCATGGCCCTTGTATCCACGGCCAAGTTTTCAATCTTGCTTAATGGATCACCCTCAAGAACATTCCTGCCTTCTCGGGGTCTAATACAAGGAGATCCGATATCCCCCTTCCTCTTTGTGCTCATGATGGAAGGGCTAAGCAGAGCGATAAAAATGGTGAGTGTTGAGGGAAGAATCCGGGGTTTGAAACTCACCACAAATGGTGTAGCTTCAATTCACCAACAATTTTTGGATGACACTATGCTACAAGGCATTCCCACGGTCAAGGAAGCCAAAGATTTTAAACAAATCTTGAATGACTTTACCATGGCCACTGGTATAGAGGTAAGCCTTGACAAATCAAAAGCTTTCTTTTTTAACACTGACATTGCTATTCAGAGAAACCTTAGCAGAATTCTAGGGTTCCAAAGGGATCAATTACCCTCTAAGTACCTTGGAATGCCCCTTACAGACAAACCTCTAAGTAGGGGAGTTTGGGAGCCGGTCATTAACAAAATTCAGGATAGGATCTGGAAGTGGACTTGTAGATCTTTGAATTTAGTAGGGTGCTTTGTGCTTACAAAATCTGTCCTATAGGCCATACCCATTTTGATGATGTCAACTCTTCCCATTTCTAATTAAGCTTTGCAAAATATTGGGAACATCTAGAGATATTTTCTTTGGGGCAATGGGGAAGAGAAAAAGAAATGGGATTTGGTAGCTTCGGATAGGCTCTGCAAACCTAAGTCCCATGGAGGTTCGGGGCTTCATGATCCCAAAACCCTTAGTAGATTTTCGGGTGCAAATCTTTGGTGGAGGTGGCTCAAGAATTCAACATCCCCATGGGCAAAGCTTTGGAAACAAAAATATGCACAAAATTGGCAGGAAAGGGATCATATTTGAATGTCTAAGCTTATCAAGGGCTCCCACATTTGGAATCTTGCTTGGGAAGATAGAGGCATTGTCCAGCAGCACAACTTCTGGGAGAACCGAGGTGGGAACCTGGGAAGATTTTGGGGGGATAACTCGCAGCGAGAACCAAACCTATTTAGAGAAGAACTAACTAAACTCAAGAATGAGACTGACAACAAAGGTTTATGCATGCTAAGTGATTTATGGGATCAGGTAAGGAACAATGGAAAATGGTGAACTTGGAGGATCTAGGCTATACGGAAGAGAGCCCTTTGAAAGCTCAGGAAAAATCTCTTGCTATGGACATAGAACAAAGGAAGATTTTGGTTTTATCCTTGTTTGACCAACTAATATGGGGAAGAAACACAGAAGGTAACTTTAACCTCAAAGAATCCAAGCAGATATCCATAGGGTGTGATTACCAATACCCTGATAAGGCATGGAAGGACCTTTGGCAGAACCCGCACTGGATGAAAATAAAGATATTCATATGGTTGGTTCAACAAAAGAAAATCCTAACTTGGGAAAATATTTTGAAGAAAGGTTTTTTTGGCCCATCCAAATGTTATCTGTGTGGTACAGAAGAGGATACAATGGAACACTTACTCAACCTTTGCCTTTTCACCTCAACCTTGTGGGATTGGGTGGCCTTAGTCTTCGAACAAACTAACAAGGATGGACTCAGTATTACCAACACTCTGAGGAATTAGAGAAGAAACTTCTCACGCAACGAGCTCATCAACAATGCTTGGACTTTGGTTATAGGCTTCCTAATCTGGGATGTTTGGAAAGAATGCAATGACAGGATTTTCAAAAGAAAAACTAGCTCAACCTAGAACACGATGGCACAGATATTAAGACAACTCAAAGACACTGTTGGTGCCATGTTAAAGAGAATTCCTGAGGAATCAACTCTGCCCCAAGACAAGCGTATATTGCTGCAGTTGGGTCTCTAGTTGCAAGTTCCCTAGAGCATATAGAAGGAGATAAGCTAGATAAACGTTGATAAAGACTTTTAGCAACCTCCACCTCATGGTTTCTGGAAAATTAAAATAGATGGAGCTTCTAAAGGTAACCCAGGGATGGTTGGGTTTGGCGGGGTCATCAGTGATGAGTAGGGGTGCATAAAGGATATCTTACATGGTCATCTGGGAATATCTACAAACAACATGGTGAAGTTCATGGGCTTAGATTAGTGCCTAGAAATACTAATTGAGTCCAATTCTCACAATGCAATTATTGAAGCTAACTCGGAATTGGTTATTAATGTGGCCAACCAGATCTACAATGAAAAAGCACCTAAAAAATTATCCAAACATTGGCGAATTTTTCAGGTCTTTCAACGCATTCATTCCCACCTACAAACCCTAATACTAGCCAACCTCATTCATGTGTGATGAAAAGCCAATATGCTAGGTGATCGTCTGGCGAATGAAGGAGGGTTGTGCAAAGGAAGTTACAATACGTATACGTGGGATTCAACACCCTTGGGGAATTTGTGGAAGGATTGTCAAAGACAGGCAGATAAAGACATGGAAAACTTTTATACCATTAGGTTTGAACAAGAAAAAAGACTCATGGAAGCCGAAGAAAGTAGGGTTGTAAGCCTTTCTTAACCGTTTGATTTAAAAAAAGGGTGGGAGGGGAAAAAGAGAGAAGAAAATTGCGCAAACCAGAGCTTTCCTTAGGGGAGAGGCACTTGGTAATCAACGGGCCTCTTAGTAGGTCATCGACCACGGATCCTCACTGCCTTTGCAATCGTATGGCCATAGGGTGGAAAAGTAATCAGAGGATAACCACAAAAATGGACACGATTCTTTATAGATAAGTCGTTTATTTTCCTCATCGGGTCCGAAAAGGAGGTTAAAGACTGTGCAGGTTTTCACTCCGATATCTTGGAGGAACATCGGATCATCAAGGGCTTTATCATCCATGTTTCGGGTTTTAAACGTGCTTGAAACGTATGTTTCAAATGAGACCCAGACTTTCTTTAAACACTGGCTCACTTTCCTTACCGAGTCCGAGCACTCGCTAAAAGGGATGCTTCTTGCCAAAATGCTTGTTTTGTGACCATTAGATCTCACAAGATCTTGGATGGATATTGTTTGTAAGCCTCATATTGAGGGTTTTAGGTTCTTTTTCAAGCTGTGTAGTTGGTTACCCTTACAGGGTTAGCCTGTGTTGGTCCTAACATCGTAAGGCCTTGTAAATTATGTAATCTTTCCTTCAGTTAATAGAAGGCTCCACTCTTATTTGACCAAAAGTAAAATACTATGAAATGTAAAATTTTAGGGATTATAATTTAACCAATAGTCGTTTTATTCTCATCCTTGAGGTACGACACATACCTCAACAACTCTAGAAACATAATCATGTACATTTCATCTTTTATAGAACCCATCTTCAACTCATAGGATTCCTTGGACTTTCCATCATAATATCACTTAGACAAGTATTTCTTCCTAAAGAGTCTTTTAAACTCATGCCAACTCAACTCATTTGCCTTGATGCCTCTAACACACTTCACATATTCGCACCAGATATCCACTTTTCCCTTGAGATTGAAAATAACTATCTTGGCGTTCATATTATCTATATGATCATGCAATTCAAAGAACTTCTTCATCCCAAGGAGCCAAGCTTCTTCATCTTCTAGTTTCTTCACATCCCCTTCAAAAGTAGGAGGTCTTGCTTTCTTGAAGTCATACGGCAAATACAACTTCTCACTCCTCCTATAAGGATTATGACGGTAGTGATGATGGTGTTTCTCAGAACCAAAACTAGAATAAATCCCATAAGCACTACCTCTCTTGCTAGGTCTATCCAACTGCCTCCAACCTCTGACTATGCCATCTGTGTCCAACCTGTGTCCTGATTAAGAACATCTACCATATGCCCCATTAGTTTTTTCCTCTTGTCCATGACTGATTCTTTACTATCCATGTCTCTAAAAATTTGATAAGGTCTAAAGGATCACTACATTAACGTCTACTTTATTTTTCTGAGCTCTCGCAAGACTTTCCTATAACTCAATTACCCTATTAGTATCTACGTCGAAATTGTTGATCTCTACCTTTAAAATTCTCTGTCTATATACTAAATCAGTGGAATACTCTTCTCCTTATTTCTCATCTAATTTGTAAAGAGAGTCACCTAAGCTACAATCAACCATTTTTTCATCATCTCTAACCTTCTTCTTCATGCAAACCTACCATGTTATATAAACCAAATAGAAACATGATCAAACATAGCTTAATGAAATTTAGGTGAGGCTATTCATCTACACTAATAAATCCATATTAGAGTGATATATATATATATATATATATATATATATATATATATATATATAATGACATAAAACTATTAATATCTCACATCATGCATGATAACTCAAATTGTAACACCAATTAACTACATGATAACTATAGCTACTATAAAGCATGCATAATGGACACATATACAACTCGTATGCATGCATACAGTCAAATCTAGCCCATCTAGTCCAAGTGTTTTAGCCTTGAACATTTGATACCACCCTGTAACACCTCTGCCCACATTTACCTAACCTCACAAGCTTGCAAGGCTGAACATTAGACAAAAGATACTATGCATGACCTGATTTCAGGATGCACTTATGGAAATTGGGGTCCACATGTCTAGAATTAACCGAAAACACTTACTGACATAGGATCACACTGTTATCATCCTAACTTGACTCAACTTTACTTCTTTTTAGTTATGTTTCCTTAAATTTAACACCTTTCTATTTTTGGTATTTTTTCAATTTTAAACTTTCGAGGCTATTTTGAGGTCCTAAACAATATTTTTCATGGGAAAGAGAGGGATCAAGAATTTGCGAAAATTTCTTTCACAAATTGTTCTTGTCCTCCTCATGGAGATCTTTGAAGCAAAGTATTATGACAATCAAACATACATCATATGCCAAAGATGTGACCCTTGGAAATTGGAGGTCTAGATTACCCATTTATACAAACACTTTGTGTACATAGTACATGTAGGACATAAATACAAATTTTTTCACTCATTCAGTAAGCTCACTATAAATTCACACTATAGAATCATGAAGACGAATAAATGCCCTCTCATGCTATTTGTAACAACTGCCATAGACAGAATACGTCATCTAACCAACACATAAATAGAATGGAAACCATGGAAAATCATCCATAATGTCAACATGACAACTAGTATGTAACATACCTGAAGTTCAACCCAAGACAAGAAAAGTAAATTATTACTACTATAATTAGCCAACTACAATAGCATTCATGCTATTCCTAGTTGACAACTAGTATGTAACATACCTGAAGTTCAACTAAAATAGCATTCATGCTATTCATAGTTGGCAACTAATATGTAACATACCTGAAGAGTTCAACCCAAGAAAAGTAAATTATTACTACCATAATTAGCCAACGACAATAGCATTCTTATTGATCCGACAAAAGCATTCCTGTGCTATTGATCCTTGTAGGATTCCTATTATTTGTGTTTCCTTAGTTCTATTTTAGACTTCACTAGTTCTTAAATTTGACAACAATCTTGTTATACCTTGCATTTATATTGTCCCACCGTAGGACTTCAATGTATATATGCTATTGATCCTTGTAGGATTCCTATTATTTGTGTTTCCTTAGTTCTATTTTAGACTTCACTAGGATTCTTATTATTTGTGTTTCCTTCGTTCTATTTTAGACTTCACTAGTTCCTAAATTTGACAACAATCTTGTTATACCTTGCATTTATATTGTCCCACCGTAGGACTTCAATGTACATAACTGAAGAGTTCAACCGAAGAAAAGTAAATTATTACTACCATAATTAGCCAACGACAATAGCATTCGTATTGATCCGACAATAGCATTCCCGTGCTATTGATCCTTGTAGGATTCCTATTATTTGTGTTTCCTTAGTTCTATTTTAGACTTCACTAGTTCCTAAATTTGACAACAATCTTGTTATACCTTGCATTTATATTGTCCCACCGTAGGACTTCAATGTATATATGATATTGATCCTTGTAGGATTCCTATTATTTGTGTTTCCTTAGTTCTATTTTAGACTTCACTAGGATTCCTATTATTTGTGTTTCCTTAGTTCTATTTTAGACTTCACTAGTTCCTAAATTTGACAACAATCTTTTTATACCTTGCATTTATATTGTCCCACCGTAGGACTTCAATGTATATATTCTATTGATCCTTGTAGGATTCCTATTATTTGTGTTTCCTTAGTTCTATTTTAGACTTCACTAGTTCCTAAATTTGACAACAATCTTGTTATACCTTGCATTTATATTGTCCGTAGGACTTCAATATATATATGCTATTGATCCTTGTAGCATTCCTATTATTTGTGTTTCCTTAGTTCTATTTTAGACTTCACTAGTTCCTAAATTTGACAACAATCTTGTTATACCTTGCATTTATATTGTCCGTAGGACTTCAATATATATGCTATTGATCCTTGTAGCATTCCTATTATTTGTGTTTCCTTAGTTCTATTTTAGACTTCACTAGTTCCTAAATTTGACAACAATCTTGTTATACTTCCTAAAATTTATATTGTCCGTAGGACTTCAATATATATATGCTATTGATCCTTATAGCATTCCTATTATTTGTGTTTCCTTAGTTCTATTTTAGACTTCACTAGTTCCTAAATTTGACAACAATCTTGTTATACTTCCTAAATTTGACAACAATCTTGTTATACGTTGCATTTATATTTTGACAACAATCTTGTTATACTTCCTAAATTTGACAACAATCTTGTTATACCTTACATTTAAATTCTTGTTGCAATCTTGTTATAGTTCCTAAATTTGACAATTGTCCCACCTATATTGTCCCACCATACCTTGCAAGAATCTTGTTATACCTTGCATTTATATTATCCCACCATACCTTGCATTTGTTATACCTTGCATTTATATTGTCCCACCATACCTTGCATTTGTATTGTCCCACCGTAGGACTTCAATGTATATACTTAAATATAACAACAATCTTGTTATACCTCAATGTATATACTTAAATATAACAACAATCTTGTTATACCTTGCATTTATATTGTGGCACCATACCTATATACCTTGCATTTATATTGTGGCACCATACCTTGCAAGAATCTTGTTATACCTTGCATTTATATTATCCCACCATACCTTGCATTTGTTATACCTTGCATTTATATTGTCCCACCATACCTTGCATTTGTATTGTCCCACCGTAGGACTTCAATGTATATACTTAAATATAACAACAATCTTGTTATACCTTGCATTTATATTGTCCCACCGTAGGACTTCAATGTATATTTAACAAGTCTGAATTTTTTTTATAATATTGATTATTTATAATTATATAAACCACTTATAGCTTTAGCCTTTTTTTATAAACCACACATATATTAACTTATCAACATGGTCACGTTTTAAACTATGCTATGATGAATCTATAGCTAACATGTGGGATATATGTGACACATTGTACTTGTCACTATCAATGGTGAATATATTTCTAACGCAATCAAAGGGTGGATATTGATTAGGGTTTAACCAAATCATTTCAGCCCACTCCTCTCCACGTTATTCAGTTTCAATTGTCCTATGGGTTTCACAAGAGCGTCGCTCTTGGGTTTGGCAAGGAAATTTCTATCACGGTCAAAGTTACTAAACATTTGGCTCTTCTTACTCCTAAAATTTAATTACCAAGGATGCCTTCAAGACTCTTGTTGGTCCCTTGATCATTTTCCACATAATTTATATTCATTATTTCTTCTTTATTTTTCTTGCATGTTTTCATTTTTTCTTTTGGTTTTCACCCTTTTTCTGCCATAAGAGAACCGACTTGCTTTCTTGAAATTTTTATATTTTCCAGGTATGAAGCACAAAAAGTGGCTTCCAAATCTAACGAAATTTAGGCATGTGACATAAGGTTTTTAATTTCCCTTTTAGAGGTAAAATATTCACCATTTCTCATGCATATTTTGGAACAGGTTTTTCTTATAACTCACTCCTTACACAAAGTCAATTTCGATTGATCGCTCAATTTTATGTCATAATACACCCTCGATGATTGGTATTGGAGTTTGGTGTCTCTCTGAGACAAGGCTACATGTATTTCTTCTGGTTTAACTGAATCCCATGCACAATTTTTTATTTTTCCTATACATAGTTCGAGTATTGCTCCTCCATTCCCACTTATGTGTTGTTCTTTTCAGGTTGAATAGTATCCTTAGAGCATGGGTTTGGCATTATTGTGCTCACATGGAGCTCTTGGAGTTCTAGAAATAGACCCCAAATATCAAAGGTGAAATGAAATTTTTATATTGTTGTTACCCGTTTCTTTTAACTTATTTTTTGTGAGTTAAGGAAATATAAATTATTCTTCGCACTACGTTACAAACTAGAGAGGATTGCTGATAAGTTAATTTGGATTTCTCAATTGCATATAAGATGTCTCTCAACCACTTATAATATCAGTAATTTGAAGTTTCCTTCTTTTCTCCCCATGCTAATTATCCTTCCGCCCTATAGGTGCACACAATTTTGGGAAAAGAAGAGTTTTCATTCCCAAGAGTATGTATAATCCCTTCTAGTTTATTTTCCTTCCATATTAATGGTTCTGAGTTCATTCGAAATATAAGTTCGATCCTTTATCCTAGACAATTTTGATTATAGGTAAGGAATTTAACACAATGGTTATTTATATTAGTTTGTAACATTATATTTCAATGGCCAACAATAAAATTTAAAGTAGATGACCTTATAGGTTTGAACATTCAGTTTCTCACTCCATTTTGATACTCCCATGGATTATAATTATAAATTTATCCCAATGCAGTTTGTGGTTTCTTCAATTTTTAGTTTCACAACCCTACTGGGTTATATCTTAGAAAGTATGAAAAGTATTCGACAATTAGCTTATATAATCATCATTGTTCTATGTAGGCTAGAGTAAGTTTTTT
Source organism: Pinus tabuliformis (assembly GCA_031772625.1). NCBI lineage: Eukaryota > Viridiplantae > Streptophyta > Pinopsida > Pinales > Pinaceae > Pinus > Pinus tabuliformis. The sequence continues at coordinate 992,127,341 of CM062807.1, read as the reverse complement.
TCAACTTGAAATTAAACATATATATTCTTACAATAAACATAGAATATATATGGTTGTGTTAATTTATGTATTGACGATATATTCACAGCAGAAAGAAGCACCTATATATATTTTCCCCTTTATGCCAAAAGTTATTTATTTACTCTATCCATTATGGTTAACAATGTACTCATTATCGCCTCCAGCTATAAGTTTATATGACACCCTGGTGAAATTCTTTGTTACAATTTTTCATTAATTGTTTAACTCGAGTTGAGTGTTGGCTTCCATTCGTACTCATTATATAATTTTTTTCACTAGATTTGTACTTCAATACAATATCCTTCTCTTATGTATGCAATGGTATCTTACTTGTGCAATGGTATTTACTGGTTTATTGACTCATTTCTGAAATATTGTAAAATATTGATCGTATGTTTCTCAATAATTTTAGTACCTTGGGCTTGAAACTTAAAATTTATCAAAGAAAACTACAAAATTTTCTCTTTCAGATAAAAAATGAGTTTGATACAACAATATTCAAAGGATTACCTAATAGTTGATATTTACTTATTCATGGCATGTATTTTTATTTAAGAATATTCCCTCCTTTTAATGTTAATGATAGGCATACCATTCCACTAATATACAGGTTTATCCATTCTATTGAATTCACAAGTAGAATACTAAACGTAATTAACTCATAGAAATACATTAGTATCCATTTCTTCCTTACCCAATGAGGTCATTTGTTTTTATACTTTCTTTTTTCATTTCTTATACTAAAATTTTGTTCAGAGATCTTCAATAGAATCAACTACAATTTCAACAACTTAGCACTTGAGTACATAAATTAATTTTAGTTCCTTTCTATCTATAGTATATTTTACATATATGTACATATCGTTGTACAAGTATAGGAATGTAGTGAGCGATTCTTGTACTAATTTCTAAATTAACTTCATTAAACACACTTTCCCATAATAGGTTGAAAGGAAAGGAAAGGTATTCTTTGACACCTATGTATAGAATTGTTTTGTTTTACTACTAACTATTTTATCATATAACAACCTATAAAATAAATTATAATTTTGTTCTCGAAAATTGTATAAGACTAAAATTCTGATAGAATTCTTGTAACTATTTTTCCCATGTACAATTTTGAGTTTACATCCATTAACTCATTTTTATTTAAAAAGCAAGAATTTTTATTTTGCATGAGAAAAATATCTCCACTTCAAGGTTGGGTACTAATCCACACAATAATATCATTGGGTTAATCATGAACAAAGATAGTAGTATTATTTTTCGACCTGTGCATACATACTTTATTCTACATGTAACTTATTTTTTCTTTTTCATTCTACATTTAACTTTTTCTTTTTTTTCTTCGGAACATTGTTACAAAACATCAATTATAAACTTATCGATATCGAACATATTCTTGACTATGTTACTCAAAACATATAAAACATATAAATCCATATAGTTATGCATGCATAACTGATAACACACAAATGAATATGAAAATTTCACAATCCATCTGAAATTATCAATGTAACTATTTCAACCTAAATCTATAAAATTGAAAATAAAGACACGTCTACTCGTAATTGAAGACTTAGAGAATATTTGGGAAAGAGACACATTCCACCGAACCATGAATTGGCTTCATCAGTTCCCCCTAAGCTAAGATCTTCTTCGTTTTGGGAATCAACAACATCTTTGATTCCTAGGTGGTTTATTTTTATATATTTTTATTCCCAACATATTTTAGAAGCATCTTTCTTTAAGGTTAGCCAACCTTTTGCCTAAGACTTTTTTCTTTAGTTATTTTTTTTAAATATACATTTATTTTTCTTTAAAACATGCTTTTCTCTCCCACAATGCTTTTTATTCCTCTACACTTAGTATTTCTCTCCAATTAAGTGATTAAAAAAATATTTCTCGCCCATTAGCTTAATTCAATTTCTTTTATTTTTATCTTAGGTATTTTTGGGAGATGTTTAGGGAAGGTCTGTCATGTGGACTTGACCACCACAACTTTTTCTAATATGGTAAGAAGTCTTCTACACTCTAGGGCTCTTTCCTAAATAGTTCCTAGCAATTTTTTTAATAACACAAAAATAATAATATAATCACATCATGACATAAGTTTCATCATGACTTCCATCGCCATTAAATCCAATAATATTTCAATGTCTAAAAATAGTATCTGTCTAAAAAACATAGTCATTGGGATGTCACATTTCCCCCCCTTTTAATAAAATACTATCCCTAGTGTTCCCTCAATTCTGTCTTTTCTTGAGATTGAAAGGAAATGCCTCCTACATTCCTTATGTCATTTCTACAACCATCTCTTCTATACTAAATGCTTCCTCTTTACTTTATTTTAAGCAATGGATCAATTCTGAAGTACAAATTCTCTTATATTCATTTTTATCTCCTTCCCTAGCATGTTTTCATACATTCTAAACATTTTCTTACTATTTCCATTCATGCATTCCACCTACACCGAACAAAATTATCCGTATGAACCCAACAAGGCCAGCATGTTCAAAATAGCATCACAATAAATACCAAGTGACATGGTTTCCATTCAAAATATAGAATTGCCACTTTTCCTTCCATATCACTTACACAAAGGAAATAATAATTAATGGAATACTTGCATAATTATATTTTATACTTATTGTTTTTATACCATCATATAAAATACACTTTTTTCATGCATACTTAGGTGTAGTACATCCTATTATCTCTGCCTTTGTCATGGTTGTTATACTTTGTCAATTTCATTCCAAGGTGGAATTAGTCAAGTCCATTGTTATGGTTCTGTCCATTGATGAGGAATTTCACAATACTACATAGATAATTAAGGGTTATCTCGATGTGTTCAAGTGTCATGTTAAAAAGAAAATGAAATTTTCCCAAATCTACGACACTCCTTATTTTACACATCCATTATTTTTTTTTAACTCATTCCCTTGACCTTTCCAATTTGGTTTGCATTGTAGTTTTTTCTTTTCTATTGATTCCATACATCTTCAAACCTATGTGTATATATATTAAACGATACATTAGCTAAAAAATACTAAGTTTAGGGATTTTCCTGCACCACTCTATTAGGTTCCTCCAAAAATTCAGTCAACATTCCTAGTTTATCCCATGATATTCTTCTAATCGACCACTTTCACGGTTTTTTTTTTTTTAGTAACGATCTTAATTTGTGAATTTTCTACAGAAATAACAATAGTTATCTCTAATCCCATACAATTTTTGAGACCATTTGATTCCTTAAATTGATGCCAACCAAGGATTCTGCATTCCCCTATTAGGGTTTATTTCAATTCCGCTTTAGGGATTACATGTTTCGAGTCTTCCTTTTAGCTTTGATCCTTTTTTTGCAAGGCTCACAATTTTTGCATTTTTTTTGTACTATTTTTGAGTGCCTTTGTGTCTTTCTACCTTATTAGGTGGTGAAAATGTAACTATTACTATTATTTTCACCTTAATATTCTGTAATTATACTACCCACTTGATTATTTTCGAGGCTAATGTTTCCTTCAACCATAATTTACGTTCATATTCTATTTCTTCCTCTGTATATATGACACATTAAGCATGTATTTAATGTATATAGTTGTCCACATTTTTTTCTAAGCTAATCTCCTGTCATCAAATTCTCTTGGTTACAACTTGTTTACCATGTATTTTGTATGTTTATGAGAACCATCTCCTTTTTCAAGTTTCCAATCAAGAATTTGTTTTCCCTTTTCATGACCATCATAATTTCCTCTTAAGGATTTCCTCTCTTTTAATCCCTCTTTTAATCCATGTTTTTGTTGTTACTTATATACTTTGCAACATCTTGTACTTTTGTGGATGCACTACATGCTTCTATTTCCTACAGTCAAAAAACATTTCTTAGATTTTTTTTCTTCATAAGATTACAATTTATGCTAGATTTGTTTTGTTATACAAAAATCTCCTTCTAGAATCCACTTCTGTTGAAAATGCAACAAGATGATGGAGCTTAGTGAAAAGAAGTCGCCTTCACTAAGTGGGCCCGCAGGCTATTTTTGGCGCAAAGTCTATTTTTAGACTATGTCTATTTTTAGACATATGGATCATGGTCTATGAGTTGCAGGATGCTATTTGTGGATGATTGGTCATGTTGGTAAAAATAGATGTACTTCTATTTTTATACATATGGGCGGCATCTATTTTTAGACTGCCAGGCTAAAAATAGAACAGTCGAATATTATTAGCTCTTAATAATATTTGGACTATAAAAATTATCTTATCCTCTTGGAGCACTCTAGTTCGAGCTACAGATGTGGCACATGCAACTGTCAGAAGGAAATACACTTTTCTTATGGGTCAGTTGAGCTATTGCATGATTGACTTCAGTTAGAACTCAAGTGGTTGAGTTTGGTGGAGTTGATTGAGGAGTTGATGGAGTCGTGTTCAGTTTGACTTAGTTGAACTAGTTGTATTTAGTCTAACTGCAGAATACACTAGTGATGAGTGATGTGAATTAATTATTAATTAATTCACTAATTATTAACTCATAAAGCAACTAAAGAATACATCAGTTAACTCAGTGCATGGACAGTTAAGTTGAGACAGGTGTTAGAGGTGGAGACTACTATCAGTTGTGACTATAGCTGTGCATGAGATTTGCACAAGCAATGATGGAGATTGCCAAGGAGGATTGCGTTGTACAAGCCAAGGAAAACGAGCTTGGATCATTCCTATTCTTACTTTGGATTACGCAGTAGAGGCAGGTAGACAACGGAGGAGATTTGAACCTGTGACTTGATTCAGATCTGAGCTAGTTTGTGTGTAATAGGTGGAGATAGTACTGAGTACTTGTGAGGAGTATTGTACTATGTATTGTTACATGTTCTCTATCATTATAATATACAGATAGTTGGGGGTTTTCAGCTGTTTTCTTTCCCCAGTACATACTGTGTTAATGTGCACATGTGATTGATGTGTCATTGTTTTTAATTCCGCAAAATTGATGATCAACATAGAGGAGGTTATGTATTATGCATGCATTCCATAATAGTGTATAATCAGGATAATCTCTGTGAATAAATGTCATTTTATTCAAAATTTCTACATGGTATCAAAGGAGAGTTGATCATCAGATCTATTATTCAGGAAGTGTTTACATCTTATTTGTTCAGGCAGAGTCTGTAATCGGGCTAGGTAGCCTCTGGATTCATCCTTCTTTTGGAAGGTGAGATATCCGGTAAAAGACCATACAGTCAATCTCTGTACGAGAAATACTTTGTTCTCACGAATTTTAGATCAGAAGCGGTTGAGTTTTGAGCTAGTAGAATTCGAATTTGCAGTAGTGTTTTCTTGGTGTCAAAGTTGAAATGTCTTTCAACGGATTGCAATTGGAGTATGCTGTTGAAGGCAGCTTGAATTATATTGCATGGAAAGACAAGATGGAGGCGGTGTTAGATGAAAATGGGCTGAAGGAGTTCATAGAGGCTGAGGTCCCAAAGCCTACTGATGCTACTCACATTGAGGTTTGGCAAAAGAAGACAGCAAAGTGTTGAGGATTCTGTTGGAGGGCATGAAGGATCACATTGTCTCCAGCCTGCATGGAAAGGCTTCTCCATACTTGATGTGGAAAGTGTTGATAGATCTATTCCAAAGCAAGAGCGACCAGAGGAAGTTGGCGCTCAAGGATAAACTCAGAAACATTAAGTGTGAGAAAGGAGATACTATGCCCAAGTATCTCACGAAGTTCACTCAATGCCGGGATGAGCTGGGAAGTGTGGGGGTGACTGTCGATGATGAGGACTTGGTGAGCCTGGCTCTCGTTGGTCTTCCGAAGAGTTGGCATTCCTATCATGACTCTGTCAATGGTCGGGAGAAATTGCCAAGATGGGAGAGACTTTGGTCAGATATTGTGCAAGAGGAGATCAGGCGGAATACCAGGGACGAATCTTCATCAAAGGCATCTGATTCAAGAAAATTGCACTTTGGCTGCCAAAGAAAAGAAGGGGAAGAACAAGAAAGCTTCTTATTCCGGTGTGAAAGGCAAGAAGCAGGACATGTCCAAGGTGAAGTGCTTTCATTGTCACCAGCACGGACATTATGCCACAAATTGTCCGCAAAAGAAGAAAAATAAGCAAGCTATTGGATCTGTAGTGGGAGAGGCCTTAGCCTCGCAATTTGAGATGGATTTTTTAATGATCGCATGATTGGTATTAAGTTTGATGGGATCGATATGGTTCTTGGATAATGGTGCATCTTTTCACATGACAGGAGATCGAGATTTGTTTTTTGATCTGGATGAGAAAGATCTTGGAGTGCACATCGAGATGGGCGATGATGGTAGATACAATGCGACCAATATTGGTACCATTTCCTTTGAGAGGGAGTCTAGTAAACCCTTCGTATTGAAGGAAGTGATGCATGTTCCAAGATTGAAGAAGAATCTTATCTCTGTGGCCATGTTGGAAGACATGGGATATGATGTTGTTTTCAGCAAGGGAAAGGCTTTCCTGCACAGTAAGACAACTGGAGAAACCCAGAAGATAGGGCTTCGAGTCAGGAACCTCTATCAATTTCATATAGATGGCTGCGCAGCAATGGCATGCAAGGCAGAAGGATTGGTGAGCTGGGATGATGGCGAGCTGTGGCACAGGAGATTGGTCCACCTTCACCATGGAGCCTTGAAGATACTGCAACAGATTTCTACTGGGCTTCCAAAAGGCACTCTTGCACAGTCAGATCAGTGCAAGGGGTGTACTTTGGGAAAATTTGTGAAAGCCACCTTTCACGAGAAGGATAGTCACGCCACGACGATCCTTGAGAGAATTCACAGAGACGTGTGTGGACCTTTCTTAGTAGCTTTGACAGCAAAGCATAGGTACTATGTGATCTTTGTTGATGACTTCTCTCGGAAGTGCTAGATCTTCTTCATGCAGAAGAAGAGCGAGACATACTTAAAGTTCTGTGAGTTCAAACCACTGGTCGAGAAGGAATCGGGGAAGAAGGTGAAGGCTCTTAGGAGCAACAATGATGGTGAATTCATCTTTGGCAAGTTCAAGGACTTCTACAGCGCAGAAGGGATTCGAAGAGAGCTCATAGCTCCTCATAACCCACAGCAGAACGGGGTTACTGAGCGGAAGAACAGAACGATCGTGGGTGCTGCACAGGCGATGTTGCATGATCAGGACCTACCCCTTCACTTGTGGGTGGAAGCATGCAATACTGTAGTATATGTGTAGAACCGTTGTCCTCATAGGATACTTGGCATGAGTACACCCGAGGAGGCTTATTTTGGTAAGGGCCTGATATTTCTCATTTGAGGAATTTTGGTTCTAACGTTTACATGCATGTGATGAAGGATGCCAGGAAGAAGATGGAGCCGACCGCAGAGGTTGGGATATTTGTGGGGTACACTGATACGCCCCACAACTATCGTGTGTATTTTCCAGACAGTCGCAAGACTATTGTTCGATGGGATATCAAATTTCAGGAGGAGAAAGCCATAAAGTGTTCGCTTGAGAGGGAGCCACACTTTCATGCAGATGAGAAGCTATTAGTTCCTAAGGATGAGCTTCAAGACGTGGACCAGCCACAAGATGCAGTTCATGGAGTGGAAGAGACCACTCATGCAGCGCCAACCATCAGAGGGCGAAAGCGCACTACAGAAGCTGAGCGACTGGCTCAAGATGCAGAGAAGGCTGTAGGACCACCTACAGGCCAATGCAGACAGAGACAGTCACCTGATCGGTACACTGGAAACATGGCTCTTGTGAGAAAATGTGTAGTGACTGAGCCATCCTCTTTCGAGGAAGCTGTGGAGGATCCCGCATGGGTAGATGCCATGGTGGAAGAGTATGATTCGATTGTCAGAAACAGTGAATGGGAGATTGTCCCAAGACCGGAGGGGAAATCAGTGGTGGGTTCGAGATGGATCTACAAAGTGAAGCAAGCAGCTGAGCAGAGTGTGGAGAAGTACAAGGAAAGATTTGTTGCTCGAGGCTTCTCACAGATAGAGGGGATCGATTATGAGGAGACCTTTGCACCTGTCACAAGGTATTCTTCCATACGGACAATTCTTGCTCTCCCAGCACAGATGGGGTGGCACATTCATCAGATGGATGTGAAGACTGTGTTCCTCAATGGAGTCATTGAGGAGGAGGTGTACATAGAGTAGCCCAAAGGTTTCGAGATATTCAGCAGCGAGTCGCATGTGTGCAGGCTCAAGAGAGCGTTGTATGGGTTGAAACAAGCACCTCGTGCTTGGTGCACATGGATAGACAGTTATTTCATCGGACTTGGATTCTCCAGGAGTGAGGCGGATCCTAACCTATACCAGATTGTGGTGGGGGGTAAGTTGCTTATCATTGTACTTTATGTAGATGATTTGATTTTGATAGGTGATTAGCTATTGATACTTTCATGCAAGGAGGATCTTGCTAGGGAGTTTGAGATGAAGGACTTGGGCCTCCTTCATTATTTCCTGGGATTGGAAATTTGGTAACGCAGTGATGGACTATTTGTTTCTCAAGGTAAGTATGCTCGGGAGATACTGGAGAAGTTCAACATGCATGGCTGCAAGCCTGTTGATACTCCTCTTCTTGGAGGTTGGAGGAAGGAGGATGCTACTTCAGTGAAGGTATTGGATGCCACTGTTTATCGACAGTTGGTGGGGTCACTTACGTATCTGGTCAATACACGACCCAATATATGCTATGCTATTAACTAGCTTTCACAATCTATGGTTAAGCCAACCAAGCTCTTCTGGAAGGTAGGCAAGCATGTATTGCGTTATCTCAGAGGCACATCAGGATATGGATTATGCTACAGACATGTGGATGAGGTGAAGCTATGTGGCTTCACGGATGCAGATTGGGTAGGGAGCCCAACGGACAGAAAGAGCACATCTGGAGGGATTCTTAGTATTGGGTCGAGAACTGTTTCTTGGTACAGCAGGAAGCAAAGATCCATGGCACTGAGTTCAGTAGAGGCCGAGTATATGGCAGCAAGTTTGGCTGCATGCGAGGCTATATGGATGAGGAAGATCCTGGTCGGGTTATTCGGGTCACACTTGGACCCTACTGTGATTTATTGTGATAACCAGAGTTGCATTAAACTCTCAGCTAATCCAGTATTTCATGATAGATATAAGTACATTGACATCAGGTACCATCATATCAGAGATTGTGTGTAGCAAAGAATGATGTTACTTTCATACATTCCAACAGAGGATCAGGATGCTGATATCTTGACGAACGCACTCACCAAGAGCAAATTCGAATACCACCAAGGAAGGATAGGGATTGTGGATAATCCATATCTTGTTGAGAGGGAGTGTTGAAAGTGCAACAAGATGATGGAGCTTAGTGAAAAGAAGTCGCCTTCACTAAGTGGGGCCGCAGGCTAAATTTGGCGCAAAGTCTATTTTTAGACTATGTTTATTTTTAGACATATGGATCATGGTCTATGAGTTGCAGGATGCTATTTGTGGATGATTCGTCATGTTGGTAAAAATAGATGGAATTCTATTTTTATACATATGGGCGGACTCTATTTTTAAACTGCCAGGCTAAAAATAGAACAATCGAATATTATTAGCTCTTAATAATATTTGGACTATAAACATTATCTTATCCTCTTGGAGCACTTTAGTTCGAGCTACAGATGTGGCACATGCAACTGTCAGAAGGAAATCCACTTTTTTTATGGTTAGTTGAGCTATTGCATGATGGACTTCAGTTAGAACTCAAGTGGTTGAGTTTGGTGGAATTGATTGAGGAGTTGATGGAGTTGTGTTCAGTTTGACTTAGTTGAACTAGTTGTATTTAGTCTAACTGCAGAATACACTAGTGATGAGTGATGTGAATTAATTATTAATTAATTCACTAATTATTAACTCATAAAGCAACTAAACAATACATCAGTTAACTCAGTGCATGGACAGTTAAGTCGAGACAGGTGTTAAAGGTGGAGACTACTATCAGTTGTGACTATAGCTGTGCATGAGATTTGCACAAGCAATGATGGAGATTGCCAAGGAGGATTGCGCTGTACAAGCCAAGGAAAACGAGTTTGGATCATTCCTATTCTTACTTTGGATTACGCAGTAGAGGCAGGCAGACAACGGAGGAGATTTGAACCTGTGACTTGATTCAGATCTGAGCTAGTTTGTGTGTAATAGGTGGAGATAGTACTGAGTACTTGTGAGGAGTATTGTACTATGTATTGTTACATGTTCTCTATCATTATAATATACAGATAGTTGGGGGTTTTCAGCTGTATGCTTTCCCCAATACATACTGTGTTAATGTGCGCATGCGATTGATGTTTCATTGTTTTTAATTCCGAAAAATTGATGATCAATGTAGAGAAGGTTATGTATTATGCATGCATTCCACAATAGTGTATAATCAAGATAATCTCTGTGAATAAGTATCATATTATTCAAAATTTCTACAACTTCATATGGATCAATTTGTCCATATTGAACAATTTTTTATTAGTTATTATACCAAACTACTCCTACTTATTAGCCTATATGACTTATCCAAGAATTTTATTATGATAGGGCATAATAGGTTTCCCTTCCACAATGTCACTTCCTTGAAAAGAACATTAGTACATGTCATCATTACAAGAAATTATGCACCCTACTTTTCTACAATTATAAATACATACTTAGTTGTTTAATTTATTTTTTTGGCATTCTGTGGTTGGTATGTTCTTAATTCTACCCTTAAGCAGTTCAACACGTTTTAGAACTTACTAATGTGACTATCAGGAAACTAGATCCTTCCTAGATATGCTTGAATATTAAATGCTTCATGTAGCATGTAACAACTAATTATTTAATATTAATTTCATTCCTATTCTTGCGATATTGCATTTTTCCTTTCCATACTCGATATTTTATCATTCCTCACAAAGTAGAGAATGAAAAATTTTGTCTTTACGATTGTCCTATAATATTTAATAGGTAATTGTTCTGTAAGGGTTCCATTCTTCACAATTTTTATATTTTGTACAATATTCTTTCTTATAAAACTTATATCAACAGATACTTCACCTCATAATATTATCTAGAAAACTTTATGGTGTAACATCCCTGTATGATGTTTTTGACTCAGCCACATAAAATTCTTAGTAACAATTTGATGTTATAAAAATATATACATCTATGTTTTTGTTCTAGGAAATTTATATGCAAATCATTTGAATCTTTCTATGGATATTGGATTGACATATTAGAAATCATATTTATTAGATGATTTTATTGGTTGTAAGAGATAAGACTATATAAAATTATTATAAATTTGAATACTTTTACAGAAATACCTCCAAATATTTTATATATGGCATATCATGGACTAGTAATATTTGTCAAGGTTTCTAAACATTAAGATAAATTTCCATCCTTAAAATTCTCCCTAATCTCCATCCTTCATCCTCACATTATACAACTTTTTATGTAGGAACAATTTGTTCACCAGAGACTTAGATTGGTACAACGTCCCTAACTTGTCCCACAAAGCCTTTTTTATAGCTTCCCTTGATACATTTAATAATACTGAATCTAAGATACACAACTGTATTGTGCTCTTTGGTTTCTGATCCAACTTCCCCCAGTCTTCATCTAGCAATGTTGTTTGTTTAGTATCGAGATCTATCATGATCCACTAATCTTTATCCACCAGCAAATCCTCCATCCTTATTTTCCACAACTCAAAACTCTTACCATTAAATTTCTCAGTCTCTATCTTTCCACCGCTCGTCATCTTGTTTCACGACAAGAATCGATCCCACAGATCTCCCACTGAACAGGGCCTACCACAAGCCCGAGCAAAACCCCTTAGCAGCAAAGGCGTCCCTATGAAGCCAAAATAAATATGATACCAAATGTAGGTTTTAACCCTTTACATAAATTACCTCCAAACGAATTCTATAAAAAATAAAATAAATAATGGCGAGAGCATAAAACATATATACACAGATATTTTGCCTGGGTCCAAAAACTAGGACTACTAGATTGATTTTTCATTATATTCCTTTTAATGTTAGAATACATATATATACATGCTAAAGCATTCATAAAACCCAATCCATTAACCTTAGATGAAAACATAACAACAGTTACCTTGACCGGATCTACAAAATACCATGGACTGAAAACCATCATGTGCAAAACCATGTGTGAAACTCATCCACAAAACCATGGGGGCGATAGTTTTGGAAAGAATATAACACACACCCAACAACTTATTTTTATTTGACATGATTCATAATTCTATTTTGAACTTCACAAGTTCCTAAATTTGACAACAATCTTGTTATACATTGTAGTCATCATGTCCACCTTAGGGCTTCAATATATATATATATATATATATATATATCTATATAACAAGTCTAAACATTTTTTATAATATCGATTATTTATACTTATGTAACCCTTACAGTTGTATCCCTTTCTTATATACTACACATATATTAACTTTTGAACATGGTCACATTTTTAACTATAGTATGATGAATCTATATCTTACCTGTGGTATATGTGAGGGTAGGTGGTCCACCATTGAACAATTGGTGCTAAAATCCATCGACCACCTAAAATATGACCATGTGACACCTTGTACTTGTCACTATCAATGGTAAAGATCTTTCTAGTTCAATCATAGGGTCGATATGGATTAGGGTTAAACTAATATATTCCAACCCACTCCTCTTTACATTATTTAGTTCCTATTGTCCTATGGGTTTCACGAGACGGTTGTTTTGTGGTTTGGCAAGGAAATTTCTCTCAGAGTCGATGTTACAGGATATTTGTCTCTTCTTACTCTTAAAATTTCATTACCAAGGGACTCCTTCAAGTGTTATGCAACCAACTCACAAAATAGAAGAAATGATAAATCAATGAATTAAAACTTATCCTTGTCAAGGAGGAACCTCCCTTACATTACATAATTTAAAAAATCATGGATGATACAAATGATAAGGCCTCCTGGGTATATAAAGGAGCCTAATGGGTCACAATATAATTAGATCGTACATAACAATAATAATGTAAGGGTACAACAATAAAAATAGTGGGATTCTATGGGCACAACAATAACAATATGGGGGATACATGGGCACAACAATAATAATAGGCGGCTACACTAATAATAACAATAAGTGGGATAAACTAGTATTATATGGACTTAAAATGCCCCTCTCCCTAAAAAGGGTGTTCTCATCAATTCTTAACTAGTTCTAGATGCTTCTATATAAAAGTCTCATCCCATCTTGTGGAATCTTCAACGGGCAAGTTCTTCCACTTAATGAGATACGGTTATGTAATTGTCAAGTACTTGTTTCTGTGACTTCTTCACATTCAAATATGATTTTTCCTTCATCATCAAGTTTCTGAATCTCTTTTTGAATTGGTATATTGTCACTAATAGCCTTCTTTAAGCATGAAACATGGAAATTGGGTGTACTCAGGAAGATGCAGGAAACTCTAATTTGTGTGTGATAGTACCAATCTTTTGTAACAACTTATAAGGAACATAGTACTTTGGTGATAATTTATTATCCTTCTTAGCTTTCTTGAGGGACATTCATTTGCATCATTGTAAATGTAAAAATCCCCTCATCACCTACATCAAAACTTCTTTCACTTTGATGTTGATATTCCTATTTTTTCGTTCGATACTGCACTAGAGTGAGGTTATCCTTTAAGAGTTGGAGAACTTGATATTGATGCTCTATGTGATCTTCCACTGCTTGAACCTTAGAATTTTCTCTTAAATATGATGTGATGGGTGGTGGATGACTTACAAAAATTTCCATAAATGGCTTTATTTTTACTGCAGTATGGAAGGAAGTTTTATACCACCATTCAGCTAGAGGTAACCACTTGAGCCGTTATTTTTTTATTATCAGATACAAAGCAACAAATATATCCTTCCAAACATTTGCTCACTGTCTCAATTTGGTTACCAGATTCAGGGTGATAAGATGAGTTATGAGCTAATTGAGTAACAAGGCAAGAAAATAGTCCCATCCAAAAATTTCCAGTCAAAATTGGATCTCTGTTACTTACAATAATCTTTGGGTTTCTATGTAGCTTTTGAATTGTTTCCATAAATATAGTAGCAATTGTACTATCTTGAAAAGAATGAGTTAATGCACAAAAGTGTGCATGCTTGTTAAGTCTATCAACTACCACCACGATGAAAATATTTCCTTCAAACATGGGTAAACTTGTGATAAAATCCATTGAGACCTCTTCCTAACGCTGACTTCGAATGTTGAAATGTTGTAACAGACTCAGGGTCTTAATTATCACAACTTTATTTTGTTGAAAAAACAAACATTTTGCCACAAACTTCTAAATATAAGATTTAAGGCCATCCAAAAAAAAAATCCGTCTTGATCCTGTGGTATTTTTTAAAAATCATGAGTGGCCTCCTAAGAGGGAGGTGTTGAATTCCAAATAATATTTTTTTTTGAGATGGGAATTATTATAAATATATAAGCGACCTTTATACCATAATGAATCATGTTTCTAGCTAAATGTATCAGATGTGTTAGGATCTTGTTGTAACCTTTGAATGAGTGTCTAGACCTCTTTGTCATTCTTTCATTCATCCCTTACTTTGGTTATCCAATCATATTGTATAATAGAAATGGAAAAAAGAAATGCTTCCACATCCTCATACTTTCTTGAGTGTGCATCTGCAAGAACATTTTGCTTCCCTTTTTTGCATATGATTTCTAGGTCATAACCCAACATCTTTTGTTGCTCTTTTCAAGATAATATTTGTTCCAAAAAATATTTAAGAATATCAGGTCTATTTTTCCATTCAAGTGAATTCCCATTAGGTAAGGTCACCATTTATTTAGTTCATATTCTATTTCCAACATTTCCTTGTCATAAATAGGTTTATGTAAATGTTTCCCTTTGGTTGGACGACCTTCAAATGAAATGGGTCTTCCTTCTTTCATTAAAACAACACCAATTCCATGTCATGAGGCATCACATTGCACAATAAAGGTTTTTATGAAGCCTCTCATAGCTAAGACTGATGTTTGGCACATTGCCTCTTTAAGATGTTCAAAATCCTTAGCTGCTTCTAGAGTCCAAAAAAAATACATATTTCTTTAGTAATGTTATTAGAGGTGCTACTATTCTCCCATAATTCTTAACAAATTTGCAATAATACCCAGTCAACCTAAGAAATCCTCAAATATGCTCTATGGTTGTGGGGATTTTGAATTCCTTAATGGATTCAGGTTCTATATTAACACCCTCATGAGATACAATATGACCCAAATATTCCATCTCTTGTACTCCAAAGAAACATTTAGAGGTTTTTATATATTTCTCCTCCAATAGTTTGAGCACCTTGTCTACATGTTGAACATGATCCTTCCAAGGCTTGTTGTAGACTAATATATCATCAAAATTTACTAAGACAAATTTTCTAAGGAAGGGTTTGAAAAAGGAATTCATCAAAGATTGAAATGTGGAAGGTGCACTAGTAAGGAAAAAAGGGATGACCAAAAAATTCATAACAAACCTCATGGTGTTTGAATGTTGTTTTTGAAATCTCATTAGTCTTGAATCTAATTTGATGATATATTGAACGAAGATCCATCTTGGTGAGGTAAATAGCTTGATGTAAATCATCCAATAATTCATCAATGACAGGAATGCGAAATTTATATTTAAGTGTGAGCTTCTTGAACTTCGTATAATCTAGACACATACGCCATGAACCATCCTTCTTGTAAACCAATAATACTCATGCAGAGAAAGAATTTTGACTAGATTGAATTATACTGGCCTCCAACATTTCTACAACCATATGTTCAATTTCACTCTTTTAGGCATCAGGATATTTGTAAGGCTTTATGTTTGGAGGAAAAATTCATGTGATCAAATGAATAACATGATCATGATCATGAATAGGTGGGATTCCTTTGGGAGTATCAAATACATTGCAATGATTGTCAAAGTCTTTTTGGGGATCTGGAAAGATAGATGATTTTGATTTTTGAACCTCTAGTGAGCATAATTGTGCAATTACACCCCGTTGTTATTTATTCATCAGATTTTTCATGCCATTAGATCTGATTATATTTCTTGGTTTCCCAACGATACCCCATAATTCAACTTCCTTTCCTTAAAAAAATTCAATAAAATTCTTGAAAATAAAAAGCTATCGTCGCCAAAGATTGCAACAGTTGGTCTCCTACTACAACATCGACACCACTCATTGGGATGGGAATCATTGGACTATTCAACACATATTACCCCATGGTTAGCTTGATATTATGACACTTTCTTGAGAAATTTATAATTCCTCCATTTGAAACCATCACTTGACACTTTGTTGCTGGATATAGGAATGAATTCAATTCCTTAGCTATGTTACAATGAATGAAATTATGGGTACTACTCGAATCAATCAACACTATTACATTTTTCTTCTTGATACATCCTAATATCTTGAGATTTTGAGGAGTGGTAATTACTTTCAATGCATTACATGGTATGGTCGGATTTATTTCTTCTTTCTCTGAGGTTGGTTCTTGGTGTATATCCTCCTCTTTTGATGTCTCCTGTTCCTTTTGTTCCTCATCTTCATAACCTATTTAAAATAATTTATTCTCGGCACACTTATGAAATTTATTACATTTTCTATCACAACTGTAACAAATACCTTTTTGTCTTTTTACTTCTAATTTTTGTGGTGTTAACCTTATAGGTTGTGGAATGATAGGAGCAACAACACTTTCATTTTTATAGTTTTTAGTGGTAGACTTCCATGTTTCCATACTTTTCCTTTAAACTTTTCTTTCTACCCTGAATTCCTTGTCTGATGAATCAGGTTCCAAAAGGTGAAACTCATGTTGGACGTTATCCTTTAAAGTCCTTATGAAAAAATCAATCATATACTCCTTTGGAATATGAGTTACCCTGATATTCAATTTTTCGAAGTCGTCAATGTGCTCCACCATTGAACCGTTTTGTTTGAGATTTCTCAATTGACTAAAGAACATGTTTCTTTTTGTATCATCATAATGTCCTATGTTTTCATCTATACAAATTGAACAAGTGAAAAGTGTTTTACGAAAATAAATCCATCGATAACATATAAACTAATTGGGTTCTAAATATAGAGATGCAATGTGTACCCTTTGTTTTTGTTGCACATCATGGAGATCAAAATATTGCTCCATATGTAGTATCCATGTTACTATATCCTTGCCATCAAACCTCCTCATCTCAATATTTTGAATATTGTGGGCCCTAAACCCAACACTAGAGTCTCTAAAATCATAATTCATATTCCTTTTGTCCACATTATGACTTTCATGGAACACCTTGCCACCACTGGGAATCCTTTCTTGCAACAACTTTGTTAAAAATTCCTTTAAGCATTCAATGTATGTTTTTAAACCATCCATGTCCACTTTTAAAACATCGATGCCCCCTTTAAGCCATACATGTTCCCTTCCAAGCCATCCATGCCTTGTTTTAGTTCATTTTTCGTTTCTCTTTGTGAGAGTGAAATGTTTTGCACTTGGTCGCATAATTTCGATATATCATGTTGAAATTCATCATCGTCATGTTCCATAGTAGAGCTTTATAAGGGATCAATGTGTGTCGAATCATTTTGTTTGGGAGAAATTTTAGAACCAAATACTAATATCTTTGCTTCAATATGCCCTCAGAATCACTTCAAATTGATTATTCTAACAGAAGATATGAAATTTTTTAAGAAAAACACATCGTTTCCTTACTTTTAGGAGCTCAAAATTATAATGATTGTAAATCTGTAAGTATGTCTCTCCAAGGTCTCAAATTTATTCTTGCAGCAAACCTCTCAGTATTATTTCCAACCCCATAAGTCATACCAATATTGTATTCTTCAAAAAAGAGTTATGCCTAATCTCCCACAATGACCTAATTAGCCTGGTTCAATAGAGTGAACTAGTATGGAAAGCCATGTGTCCCTCTTTCGACCTTCAGACCTGAAAATGATACATGAAAATTTGTGCAATTTTAGTGACTTCTTATGAAATTCAAATCTAATTCTCTCAGAGAAATTTATGACGATTTTCCCCAGGTCACTTGTTTGAGATCAAATTACGGAGACTACAAAAACGTTAACTTCTTTAGACTAGATATCAAAAACTATAGCAAACCAATATCTAGAATTTTTACACAACATTCACCAAAATTCTGGCTCCATGTGGTTGGAATGTTAACTTTTGAAGTCTTGTGGAAACAAATTTATAGTTAAAATGCCAAGATGACCTGTTTTAAGTAGTAAAACCCTAGAATCCAAAGCTTTGATACCAAATGTTATGCAACCAGCTCACAAAACAGAAGAAAAGATAGATCAACGAAAATTATCATCTTCAATTGGGAAGCCTCCTTTACGTTACATAAATGAAAAATACTTGGATGACACAAATGATAATACCTCCTTGGTATATATCAGAGTCTAAGAGGTCATAATATAACCATAATTACGTAACAATAATAATTTAAGGAAAGAAAAATAACAATTATGGGTTTCAAGGGCACAATAATAAAAATATGGTTGATACATGGGAACAAAATAACAATAGGGGCCTACTCTAATAGTAACAACTAGGGGGATACACTAGTATTATAGGGACCTAATATCAATACTCTTGTTGGTCCTTTGATATTTTTGTAGGTAATTTATATTCATTATTTCCTCTTTATTTTTCTTTTCCCTTCTCGTAGTCTTTTTGTTTTCACCCTTTTGCTACCATACGAGAAATGACTTATTTTCTTGAAATTTTTGGCTTTTGCAGATGTGAAAGACAAAGAGTGGCTAGCAGATTTAATAAAATCTGGGCATGTGACTTAGGGTTTTTAATTTTTATTTCAGAGGTAAAATATTTTCCATTTCTCCTACATATTTTTGAAAGGATTTCTTATAACTCGTCCCTTACATAGGGTCAATTTCGACTGTTCTCCCAATTTTTCTATCATATTACAGTTTCTGTCAACTACTTTAGTATAGGTGAAAGAAAACATGAATCATAAACATTCACAGGACAGTCTTACAAATATTCGCAATCCATGTGTGAGAACATGTTGGCCGTCAAGCTTCAAGTATTAAGTAAAATTCCCAAGATACATGAATACCACGAACATCACTAGCTCTAATAATGGAGCACTGGAGCCATGACTTGCTCCCCAAAAGTACTAGCTCTCTCTCTCTCTCTGATGCCTTATGTGAGGATCCAAGGTGAAAAAGCTATTTTCTTGTACAATGAGGGTGTATATATAACAAATGGGGTGATCCTTCACCTCCCTTGTGACTGTTTGATGACCCTCATGATTATTTGACTTCTCATTAACTTTCCACACCGTACATGACTTTTTGCATTACATAGATGACTCTTGGACTTCCACTTTACATTACATTTTCCAATATAGAATTTCATAATCCATGAATGATGTGGCACATGATGATTCATGAAATGACATGTCATCACACTAATGACTTGGACTGCATGATGTCATGGAAATGTCAGTTCACTTTTTCCAATTGCTTTCTTTGTGTATTCCTAAAAAGATGGTGCATGTTATTCTTCTTCCTCCTCCTCATGACTTGAAGAAAAGGATTCTTCAATGTCGTCTTGATATTCCATCTTCTGTTATAATCCAGTGTTAGTTCATCTTCTTGCCTGATGATCATCTTATATCCTCAAAGCCTTCAGTGTCTTTTGCCATGGTCTCCTTCTCCATCTCATTCATCTTCATCTTATCCTCACAATAGAATATTTAGGACTGCAATCCACCCATGAAAATACAACATCATTCCGATAAACCCCTAGCCTAAGATGATTCATGAAATCACTTGTTAAGGCCTGGAACTGGTGACTGGTCATGTCAGTCACTCAGGGATTGCGCAAATTCATAGGTGAAGGTCCAAGACTAAGGCTTGAGACTATAAAATGTGTTATTCATGATGTCTAGGTTTAGAGGATTGTGTATTTGAAGGAATCAAAGACTCGGGTTGGAGGTTTGAGCCTTGTGATTGTGCATTGTGTATTTCTAGAGGCTTAGGTAGCGAAACTATGTAATTGAAGGACTCAAGGGATCAGTCTAAGTGCTTGAGCACTTAGTTTTCCCACTATGTAGTGCTGGTAGGATAGGTTAGCAGGACTATGCAGTTGAGGGAGTCAACAGATCAGGTTGAGTGCATGGGCACTAATTTTTCACACTGTATAGTGTTGGAAGAGTAGGAGGATAGCTAATTGTGCAAATTCACAGTTCAGAAGCTCAAGTTTGGGGCTTGAGGACTGAGACTATGCAATGCGTAGTGCAAGCTTGGTTGGAGGGAAATATTGTGCAGTTTTGGAGATCAGAGGTTGGGCTTGAGAACCAAGATTGGGTAGTGCATAGTTCTAGGAGGCAAAACCTATGCATTGTGTGGTTCCAAGACACAAGGTTACTACTTGAGGGTTTAGACTGTGAAATGCATAGATCAAGATGGCTAAAGGAGGCCGAGTGTTTTGGTTAGAGACTTTTCCCAATTCGACTAAGTGTCAGAATAGTAGTCTCAAAAATTCAAGTGTAGGTAAAATTTTTGACGTTCTTTATTGCAGTGAAAACATGTTGATCCATTAATGTGTCAGGTTTTCATCCACGAGCTTAAAAATTTTATTCAGTTATTTAAAAAAAACATTATCTTCCCTCACCGATGATAATTTTCTTAAAGTTCCTCTCTATTGTCCCTTGATCCATTTTCACTTTTCCTATTTTGATTCTTATTATATTTTCTCCTTAGCTAAATTATAGCCATTAATTCATGTTTCAAAATTCCCTTATTTTTCTCTAAATTCAAAATTTGGTTGATATTCCATTTCTATGACTCGTTCATCATGGAAGATTCTCTCAAAAATAATATCTGAAATTAATTAGTTAGTTTAAATTATTTTTTTTCACATTTTCTTTTTAATTGTTAACACCTTAGTCTAAGTTTATTTTTTCTTCCCATCATAAATGAGATGTCTTCCATATCTATTATATGTTTGATACAATAATTAAGTAATTTATTCTAATTCGTTACATAATTTCTCTCATGTTTATTATTAACTTACTACCTTAGTTGTTTTTCTCTAATTCCTTAACATCTTATTAAATTAGGAAATCATTAAGTATTTATTGATTGGGTTATTGTTTAAATTAAATATTCATTTTCCTAATATCTAGGGTTCCAATTCATCAATGTTATCCAATAATTACCTATCGTATGTGCAGGAATGCAAAATTACTTTCCTTTAAGGCACGTAGGAATAGTTGAGGGTAACATCAATGCAACAATAGAGGCCATGGCTAACCCTATGGATTCCCTTGTTGAGAGATTAATGGTGGCTAAGGGTTAAAGTTTTCATATCAATGTCTGCCATTCAATTTCATCTCTTAGTGACTAAGTTTGTAGTACAACACTAAAAAAACATAAGCATAAATAATCAGATTCATTAATATGGTTTATGATACTTTCATACATAAGAGTAATAATAATAATAAATAAATAAATATAATAATTTTACCCTTATTATGTTTTTGTTTGACCATTGATTTCGACCAATACTATTTTAACAATAATTTATATCCCTCATCGCTTAAGTTTTAATTTTTAATTTACAAATTTTCATCATTGTAGTTGCTACTTATGTTTCAGTTCTCTAGATATTTATAGACTTGATCAACTCACATGCTTACCATCTATTAGATATGTGGTCCTTGATAATGGGTGGAGTGTCCACCCAAAACGTGCGTCAGGGAAAACTCCTACATAGTTTATATATGAAAGATTCAGACAACGGTTTCATACATGACAACAATAAATTAGAATAAGTGCCTTCATAGAAATATCTTGCAACCAATTGACCATGACCTCAACTAGAATTATGGCTTTGAGAAAAGGATAAATGGAGGGTGGAAATATTATTTTGGGTGTGACAATAATTATAAATCAATAGAATCTTGTATTTTGGATAAGAGTAAATTTCTCTTTGCACTCTCATTCCTACTTTTATTTTCTATGAATGCAATGTTTTGGGATGTAGTATCTCTAGGGAGTGAGGGAGAAAGATAAAGAAATTAAAAAAAAGAAAATTTTTATCTATAATCTCAACATTAGAGGGAATACATCTTATCGTATACTCCTCATTGGGCTTTCTCCCATTTACAACATTGCTATGACTAGATAACTAACATATTAGAATAAGTTAAACAACTTGGAAGACATGAGCCTACTTCGAATCACTTGAAAATATCTCCAAAGCAACCTATTCTTAATTGAGGATGTCATAAAGATTCCTTCTATTAGAATGATGAGATCATTTTTTGAAATCACGATAATATTAATAATTTTAAGAATAAAATCAATTGCTATAAATAGTTAGAGGAAGGAAAATAATAAGATATTATAAGGAGGTTATAATCTCTAGTATAGAATATTAAAAGTGTGTATTTGTTCTAATGTCTCTAAAGAAGAAAATTAACCCTGTTAAAATAAGAAATAATTCTCATGAGCTCTATAATGGGAATAACCTTTGGTCAATTTCTCTTTCATGGTCCCTCCATCTCGACATGATTAACGTACAAGGTGAATTCCTTGATGGGGTTGGCATCTTGACCAAACCAATTATACCATAGGGATAAAGAGAGTGGCCAAGGTTGCATAGTCTAAGGACCATGAAAGCAAAGGAGCGGGGAGCAACCTAAATAAGTATGTGTATAACCAATCATAAGGGGATAATTATCCCAATTTTTTCCCTTCACCACATATCCTTCTCACACCAACCCTTAGACCCATAAAAGGTGCTTCACACCACTTGTTAGATATATAATTAATTACCAGAGGAAGACCTTGAGCACGAAACGCATCTTAGATTCCACTAACAACACCAAAGAACAATCCTATAGTCTGCCCATATTCACAAAACTGTATGCCACCTAGCCACATACATATTAACAAAGCACCGGGAGGAAAAAACCAACTGAAACACACCAATAAGGGGACAAAATAGAGATCAAATAACTGAATGATAAGGGAATACACCACCAATAACCTCACCTAAATACACCCACTCCAACATTTCCATGACCCCAAGCTAGATAGTTACAAAAATACTCTCAAAATCCCCATGCAGTAACTATAAGAACCTTGTGAAGAAAATATAATCTCTAAAACCTAAGAAGGAAGCGACAATCATATTCCTTTTCCAGAAAATGGAAAAAAACATTTATACCTCTCATCTTCAACCTAGAAAAGGGCCCAATTCCACTATAAATACTAGGAAGGAGGGGTAGTTTAAAAATACCAAGAATGATAAGGAAAAAGCTACAAGTTTCTATTCTACCTAGTTTCTCATCCAGTGCTACTACATATTAGCTAATCATTAGAGAAAATTTCAAAAAATCGATACTTGCAGTTCTCTAAAAAAAATTGATACCACTATGCATGTTGATATTGCATCTATGCATTAATGTGGATTCCATTTGTCTATGCATGCAATGAATATATAAAAATATTGAAGCCTAAACATTCCTCATATATGAACTTCACCTAGAGGCAGACTAGAGGGCGGAAATATGGAATGTTAGGCATATTCTAAGGGTTTCAAATGCTAGAGAATATTTTTGTATTAATGTTGAGCATCTTTTGAAGCATTGACAAGCTATAATTTTCTAGCTTCTAAGTTAATAAAAAATTTATTTTCCAGAATTGAAATAAGATATTTCACCATGAAATTCTCATACAATAAAATCTTAATGTCCAAATGAAAAATACAAAGCCTTTACTCCGTGTGAAAGTAAGAAACTCCCCTACTGTTATCAAGAGCAATTTCATATGTAGTATTCTAATCCAAGCACTCGCCTAAGTTGAACAACCATTAATTGAAATATGGATTGTAACTAAGCCCTTTTACAACAATAAAAATATGAATTACAACTAATATTATTACAAGTAATCAGCTCATTAGGTATATCTATTGTTACATGCAAAGTGCAATATCATCAAACACAAGTTTACAAGGCATAACTTACTACAAAAGACAACCATGCCATGAAGACATTTCACTCAAAGAACTATTGCATAAAGTGTTTGAGAAACATGACATCATTTTTAATGTAATTAATTCTGGTTAATTATGTGTTAATTAAAATATTATGCTTGTTTTGTAAAACTTTAGCAATGGACAAGGGATGCACTCACTTGCTGCCACTGAATGAGGGTGAACTTCCTCACAAAATGTTTAATAAAATAAATGTTTGATGGGTTTTCCCTTTGGGGTTTCCAAGGTAATACCGGTGTCCATTTCTGTGGTTACCTGCCTGGTTAACTTGATGATATTGACACCTTGCATAATGTTGGAAATTACCTCATTCAATGTGTTATTAAGAAGCTCTCATCAAGTTAATAATGTTAATGATGTGAAGTTGCAACATAATGCTTTATGTTAACAAGTGTACTAATGACTATTCCTTCTCACAATTTAATTGCTTCATTTCTATGGTTGCTTCACTTAATGATCATCGTTATATCAATTGTTTAACAATTTAAGTATGTGTTAAGTCATGTGTCGAATATCACATGCTTGTAAGAAAATTTAATCTTGTGTATTTTGTATAAGGCATATTGAGGGATGTTACACAATTCCACTACAAACACTAGAAAGAAGGGGTAGCGAGAAAAATAACAAGAATGATAAGCAAAAAGATGTAAGTTTCTATCCTACCTCGTTTCTTGTCCAACACCACTGCATATTAGCGAATTAAACTTAAGAAAACAAATTATGGGACGCACTTCATATTTGGCTTTAGTAAATTAAAACCATGAAGGACACAAGCTAATTGCTACCACTTCTAGGTGTATCCTCAACTAGATTTGATGCTACCTCATGCTAAACTAAATGTAGAAGCATCTTGCCTCTCAAAACCTTTGGCATCCAATCTCCTTCACTACATGATGCATGCCTACCACACATTGATACTCCACAGTGTTATCTATTACAAAAAAATCTTACAGAGCTTATAAGTGCACCACACTTACTGCATGGTCTGCGCTCAGCCAAATATAATTCTATCGTTCATTGCCCAAACTTTCCACACTTCTCACCACTCAATTAGCCACTCATACCCTTCACCCACCTCATTAAAATTTGTAAACGATGAGGAGTGAATTGCCATGATTAGATCTAGAATGTTCTTGCACTATGCATGCTCGAAAACCAAGTCACAAACCATCTCCCAGTGACATTTCGTATGTGTAGTTGGGTGCTCTTTTATTGCCACCCCACTTAGCATTTAAATTCATTGGGGACAGGTTGACATGTCCCCCGACCCATTAGCCAAGAGGGATGATGGTCACGTGCCCTTGTCGCCCCCCTCCCCTCTTTCAATCTCAATCATCACCCCATTCGAGGTTATTATTATTATTATTTGTTATTAAAGAATTAATATGTGTGTTAAACATATATAGATTTTAAAGAGCATGTAACTATATTCTTAACAATGTAGATTCACTGCCACTTTACTAGGTAAATCCTCTGGGTGTAAATAGCTCTTGCTATGATACCATGGCTTATTAATACCAAATGCCCAATATGACATATGTTCTTATGACATTTTTTTTAATTAACTAACTTGACATAAATTAATTAAAAGAGCCTAACTAACTCGAGAAAAAATTTAACCCTTAATACTATTATAAATATTATGGGCATTAAATCTCTACCATCCACCTAATAATTATTGATAATTGATTTATTCCATGTTTATCAATATAATAATATAATTTACATAAAAATAAACTATAATAATAATACTTATCTAATTATCTAATTCAAATATTATTATTAAATTTAATATATATTTTTATTTTTATAAAATATCGAACGTTATTATAATACATCAACCTTATTATTATAACATTTTATCAATATTAAAGATACTCATAAAATTTCAAATATTACAAATAAATTTCAAAAAAGCAAAATTTCAGACCAAACATTATTGTTATTAAATTGCATAGTAATATTATTCATAATTTTATAAAAATTAAAAACCATGAAAATGTAACACAGTTCTCTCCGTTATCTGGCTTTATAGTTATAAAAGCCATAGAAATATTACAGAGTTCTCTCAGTTATCTATTGATTAAATTTAGTTAGAAAAACCATAAAGAAAAACTCACACAGTTCTCTCGGTTATTTATTGCTTAAGTTGAGTTTTCTTAAAATTTACGATTTCAAAAATATTTTCAATTTCCTAAATTTAGCGTTTACGATACACGTGTGATGGAGCCTACCCCGTGGATAGAGATGTGGCCCAACTGTATCCGAATAAGACTGCGGATGGGCCAGTGATTAACCTGTTTTTTTATTGGTGGAATGAGTAACAGATGGCATGTCGCCAATAATCTTTATGTTTCGCCAATAAATAACCGCCAAATTAGCAAACAAATTCGTTGATTTGCGCCGATACAAACTGGAGGTTTGAATAACCGCATATCAACTACCTGCAGTTTTCTAAGAGAAATCGATACTACTTTGCATGTCCACACCGCGACTATGCATGGAGGTGGATTCCATACTTCAAAGATAAAGTTGGGCCAGATTGAGAGCAGAGAGGAATGTTGGGCATATTCTGAGGGATTCAGAGGCTGGAGACTGTTAGGGCATTAATGTTGGGCATATTCTGAGGCATTAAACGCACTTGCATTTTGCAGCTTCTGAGTCCATATGGATTTCATTTTCCAGAACGGAGACTTTCGCCTTCAAATTCTCGTCTATCAATACATTGACAGCAATTTAATATTCTCCAATTGTTTTATATTCTACAAATTTTTTTTATAACAATGCGCTTTTATATATATATATATATATATATATATATATATATATATATATATATATAGATATATATATATATAGATATTACAACAATTTTATTTCGTGATGAAAAATAATATATAATTTATATCATTATTTTTTTAATGGACAGGATTTACCAGATTACTAATCCAATCATTCATAAAATAAAATATGATTTTCTTAAGAGAAAATACTCAAAATCGAATAACATATGACTTTCTTAAGATTATTTTTTATTTTCCTTTTTTTAATTTCTTATTTTAACCGCTTTGGTTCTTTTTAATGTTCTAAGCATCAAAATATTAGGCCTGAAATTGTAATTTTAAATAGTGAAATTTTAATAAAATATTGTTTTGATTAAAAGATATTTTAGGTTTTTTGTATTTCTGATCGTTCACAATTTCGTTTTGAGTTGGTGGCCGTCAGTAGCAGCAGTGAATGATACCGGGGTCCCGTCACTCGTTCTCTAACATAAGTCGTCAGAGTGAAAATAATGTGAAGGAGGTCTTCGTTGGCTCTAGAAATGTTCTTTTTTACTACCCAATACTTAGAAAGACTTTAGTTAGGTGGGTAATTTCTGGTTTACGGTGTCGCTATTATTAAGAGCATATTAAGCACAATGTGACGTAATGATCTTCAGGTTAGATGGGGTGAGTGGAGATAATGATCTGCAACCAAGAGGGACTATGTGACATTGGGAACTTCGGATATTAGATGTTTAGGGGAAAACCAGCTTTCCATTATAATGTGAATGGATCAGATAACCGATAACCGTTGACTTTTGACGGCCTATATTTAGAACTAGTAAATTATTTAAATTTTAACTTTATTTAAATAATAACAATTTTGAAATCTATCATTATATTTTTTTATTGTGAAATAAACAAAAAGAAAATACCTTAATGGGTCAGCATACCAAAAAACTAGAAGAACAAGAAAAACATTATCATAGTGAGTAATCAAAGGTGATTGAAGCAAGATTATCTAGTCCTATAGAAGGAAGAGGAGGGAGATATACGCAATTAACATGGTGCTCAAACTCATCAAGCCATGTTTCTTGTTTTTCAACTTTCTCTATCAACAAATTTTGCCTACACCACACACTTGTAGGGATGTTGTTCTTGTGGAAGTCCCTAGATGCCTCGAATGAGCCTAACTTGTTGACCCTGCATGTCCTTGATTGCTGCGACCCCGAGAAGCCATAACACGATCGAGAATTTGTCCTCGGCCACCTCCGTGAGTGCCATGGCCACACTGAGTTGACATACTTCTATGACTGCCTGTCATGGAAAATGCCAAGGATCTGCGTCCCCCATGGGAAAATCCCAAGGATGTGCGTCCGCTAAGGAAAATGCCAAGGATCTGCGTCCCCCATGGGAAAATGCCAAGGATCTGCGTCCCCCATGGGAGTCACGAGCCCTACTTCACTCATTGAACATGCATCCTGCCTAGAGCTGCTACCACGTACAATTGTAGTGCCACCCCAAGAACTTGCACAATTAGGTGAACCTTTAATCTTTGTCGGGGCCAGGGCACATTAAGAGTCAGGGCTAGACTTCATGATGGATTCCATTAGTAAGCCAAGGCCTTAGATATAGTTACCAAAACGAACCAAAGGCCACCAAAAATAACCCAGCTGGACACAAACAAGAATTAAGATCCCTAATGCGCAGCCACGTTCCATTAGAGGCTAGGTAGACCCCACCACAGATCAAGAGCAAAATATAATCCAACAGAAAGATTCCCACTATGGGAAATTCACCACCAGACTATAACCAAAACAGAATAAGAGGGTCCCCATATTCCAAGCTGACACCAATGCCGCAACGAGGCACCTAAGCGAGGTTTGAAACCAGTGATCCTGAAAGGGAATAATCGAGAGACTAGAATGCCTGAAGATGAGCCCCAACCAATTCTGCAACCCAAAAGGGAACGACATCACCAATAGACCCGAAACCAATAAAACCAGCAGCGACACAAAACACATACAACCTAAGAACCACCCACCAAAGGACCAGGGTGAGAAACCCAGAGGGCACAGGGAAATTAAACTTGGAACCAACCGCATATGACATGCCCTCTCATTTAGGATGGAGAGGGAAAGTTTCTCAAGTTATAGGGATGGGAGAGAGAATATTGAATTAGGCTCAAATGAGGAGTAAATATTAGGCGACCACAACCCTAGCCCAACTATCAGAAGAGATAAGAACACAAACGAGTGTGTAATGTTCAATAAGCCATATAACAACCAGAAAACTTCACAAACCCTAACAACCAGAAAACTTCACAAACCCTGCAATTTAACTGATGGTGTGTTGGTGCCATTGAAACCCATATCAAAGTGAATCTAATTTAACTGATGGTGTGATGGTGCCATTGAAACCCATATCAAAGTGAATCTATTATACGAAAACAAGGGAGAATGGAGAATGGTTTAGTATCGTTTATTATTATTATTATTATTATTATCGAAATAACTAATATATGAGTTAAACATTAGGAGATTTATTTTCACTTGACCATCGATTTTTTTAACTTCTAAATAGTTTTTTATAATATCGTAGTTTAATATTATGGCTTACTAATACCACGTGCCAAAAATTCATAGCTCATATTCATATCATTTCATTAATTAATTAATTTAATTACATATCACAATGAATATAACCATTTGTAGGATAAATCTCTATCCTTAATATGTCTCTATTACTAAAAATAATTTAGAATGTTTCATATAAGTTAAATCCTATTATCTACAAAATAATTATTGATAATTAAATCGAAATTTAAAAAATCATATTCCAAAATAAAGAGGCATATTAAAATGAACAATCCTCTTGTCTCTACATAATAAATTTAAAACTAGCACAACCACATTTAGCAATGTGGTTGATATACGCAGATAGGCCTATATGAAATATATTTACATCCACATTTACCAATGTGCTTAATATAGGGAGATAGGCTTATATCTATCACCCACCACATTAATAAGTGTCAGGTGTATTTTTGTAAAAGGCTAATTAATTATGATTATTAATAACTATATAAATAATAATAGCCATAATATTTTATATTTGTATAAGAATACTAATTATGTTAACATTATTTTGTATACTAATATAATACTTGTTACACAAAATTTTGTTAATATTTTAATAGTTATATTTAAAACATTAATATAATCCACATATAACATAATAATAACATTTTGTTCTTATTAATACTATGTATTTATTCTCACCATTTTGTTATGGTTAATAAGTATTATATATATATGAATATAATTGGAAATATATTTTATATATTTAATTGAAATATATTAATAATATTAACTATAAGCATATTATGTATTAAACTAAAATATGTTACACTAATACTTATTGTGCGTATATTAAAATAAAGCCTTATTGTGCCTATCTTCAAAAATAGGGACAAAAGTGTTCCCCCTAACTAAGTGACCTTTATGATTAGCCACATCGTAGCCAAGCTTTATGGGCTCATTTTGGAAAAAAAACCTAGCCTTTGCCTTGAGAACCAGGGTAAAGGAGATAAAGGGAAAGTGGGTTTTAGGAGACATGACTCGACCATCGATCACCTTGTCACCCTTCGGATCATAATAGATTAATGTTGCAATAGTAAAACAGATCTCTTTTGTTGTTTTTTAGACTTTAGAAAAGCTTCCTGCAATGTCCCTCGAGATAAGCTCTAGGAGAGGCTTGAAGAGATCATGGTTCTCTTTGTGATCCACCTATACGATACTATCAATGCCAAGCTTAAGACGAACAAACGGTGGTATATATATATATATATATATATATATATATATATATATATATATATATATATATATATATATATATATATATATTAAATGCAATATAGGTGTTAAGCAAGGTTGTCCCCTTTCCCCTACCATTTTTGGTATTTGCATTGATAAACTAGAGGAGTGTGTGGAGACTGCGGTCTGTAAAGGCAACAAGCTCAATAGTATTATCATTACTCTTCTCCTTTATGTTGATGATATTGTTCTTCTAGCAAGGAGCCATGATGACCTAGACAGGTAGCTTAAGACACTTCATGACTA
This sequence comes from Pinus tabuliformis, assembly GCA_031772625.1. Lineage (NCBI taxonomy): Eukaryota > Viridiplantae > Streptophyta > Pinopsida > Pinales > Pinaceae > Pinus > Pinus tabuliformis. The sequence continues at coordinate 992,096,326 of CM062807.1, read as the reverse complement.
CTGTGCTAAGATGGGTATGACAGTTATTATCAACAAGACTAAAATCATGATCATTAAATCCAAAAAGATCACCCATTGTAGTTTGATATATGATAACCACTATCTTCAGCAGGTTTCTTTTCATAAATATTTGGGTATTGACTTTCCTCATCAACTCAACTGGAATTATAGCATCGAGAAAAGAATTATTGGAGCTTGAAAATCTTATTATGAGCTTGAAAAAAATTGTAAGTCAATCGATCATTACATTTGGATTAAAAAATGTTCCTCTTTGAGACTCTGATCACCCCTGTTATCTTATACGAATGTGAATTTTGGGGGTGTAGTATATCTAGGGAGGCATGGATAAATATTGAGATGATCCAAAAGCAATTGATAAATTATAACCTCAAGATCGAGGGAAATTCTCCCTATCCTATCCTGTTGATCGAAGTTGACCTCCCCCATTGAAAGTGCAGCTATGTTTAGATATATAATGTATCAGAAGAATCTTCACAATATGGAATCCAAGAGGCTCCCAAAAATTCCCTCTAACTTTAGTCAAAAACTGTACCTACGTCTTAAGCACAAGTGGCACTAGGATGCTGAGTCTTGGATCAATGTTTTGGAGATTAAGTAGAAGATCATCATGGCAAGCAAGCATAGTATCAAAGGTACTGTTTCCTCAAATTTTAAGGAAAATATGTGGGATGCTAAGGAGCTGGAGGGTAAAAAAAAGCTAGGGTACTATAAGGAGGTGATAAACCCAACCCTTCCTAACCAAAATTATTTCTCTATGTTGACTAGCACTAAGAAGAAAACGAACATCCCTAGGATTAGAACTAACTCTCATGAGCTTCAGAGTGAGACCGATGAGTGGTCTACTCCCAAGACTCTCTAGGAAGATAGAAATTGTCAGGTTTGTGATACTAAGAAGGTGGAAGATGAAAATAACTTCCTTTTAGACTACCTAGCTCTTGCCCACATCCACTCTAAATTCATTATCATCAGTTGTACCTCCAATCCTCTTAATTTATTAAGTCAACCCAACTATAGCGATCTTGGAATGCTTCTTTCCCTGCTCCTTGACCACAGAAACAAGATTTTGAAGAATAACAATTAGACTTTCTTTTCTTGAGATATAATAGACCACATTGGTATTAGTGAACCTTAATCATCATCATCATCATCATCACCATCATATAAAATTAATATAATAATATATTATTTAACCATAATATGTAATAATAATATATTTTTAAATTTTGTTAATATATTAATAGTTATAACTCAAACCATAATATAATTAAAATATAATGTAATAATGGCATTTTATTAATATTTATAATAAGTATATATCTCTTCCTAATATTGTCAATATATATATATATATATATATATATATATATATATATATATATATATATATAACACTTAATATCTTTCATATATTTATTTAAAGTAAATTAAAAATATTGACTAAACCCAAGGGATTAATAAACACACGTGATTATTAATATTATAAACACGAAAAACTAATAAACTCAAGAGTTTAATATTATAGACCCATTCAATTAGTAAACCTGAGAGATTAATATTATAAACATAAAAGATCAACAAACCCTAGAAATCAAATTATAAACACATGAGATTAATAAACCCTGTCATTACTACATGTAGGGGGCTTCTAAGACGATATTGGAGTCAATTGTCTTAACCTGAGACAAAAAAAAACTTGTGTATTGTCTTAAATATTGTCTTTAAGCAGGTGTCTCAAAATTTAATGTCTCAAAAATTTCTCTATAAAGACAATATAGAACACATATTATTATTGTCTCCTTAAAGACAAGAATTATTGTCTATTAAGATACAATTTCATTTGTCACGCTAGAGACAATTTCATTTGTCTTTGTAGAGACACTTTCATTTTTGTCTCTTTAGAGACAATTACATTTTTGTCTTTTCAGAGACAATAGCTGAGATTAAAAACATATTGTCTCTATAGAGACTATATGTCCATAATTCAAACTATTGTCTCTCTAGAGACAATATAAAAAATATTTAAAAATAAATAAATAAAATCATTTTAAATGTTCTTTCAAGGTAGTTTCAACATTCAAAGTTCCAAAATAGTGATTTTAATTACCTTAAATCTCTGTTGTTTATGGATACCAACAGAATAAAAAATAAATAAATCCATTATTTTTAAAGCTAACAGCAAAGTCATTTTAAATCTAAATGAAAAAACAATTCTCGAAAGCAACATTGAAAATAATAAGGCAACACACTTATATTTTCTGAAAATGCATTCATGTCATTTGAACATGCAAGATCCTCAGTTGGAACTTCATTTTAAGACATATTATGAGGCAAAAAATAAATGTTCTAGATTTCTCCAACCTACAAGAAGGTTTATTCTCTAACATATAAATTCAAAGCTTCAATCACATTAAATGGTGGAAATTAAATTCATATCTAGTTGTTAAAGCACAATTTCAAGACCCTTGTATAATTGAAAATGGCTTCCTAGATAAAAAAGAATTGTAATAATGTATATGAGTTTGAATCTACAATTGATTGGAAATTTTGTCTTCATGAAGGTTTTACAAAAGATAGAAAATTGACATAGGTCCCGGCAACATGATATAGGCCAATTCTCTATCTATTGGTGATCTATAAAATTATCTTCTCCACTACTGGCTTTCACAATTCGAGTTGGCTCCATCTTCTATTTGCAGCCCGAGAATTGCTACAATTGGTATCCAAATTGGTGATGATTTAGTTCGTGATGAATCTTCATATCCAATGAATCTAATTTAGGCTATGAACTATTATGATCAACTTCATAGTAAGCTAAAGTTGCAGAGAAGTCTCTATCACTTGCTTTTTCTGGGAAATCAATCATTTCTTGGAGGCATACCAAACCACCCATCCTTCTTCCTATTCAGAATAAAATAATAAATTCCTGTAAGGAAAGTTTTATACCATTGCTCAAACATTTCTAACAGAGCTACTTATTGAAATAAAATAAAATAAATGTAGTGCGTACCTGAAATACAAATGTGTGCACTCTTATTATTTATTCATTATCACTTGCATTGCCTTGCTTGATTCCCTAGAGCAGTTGCATATGCAATAGTAGAGCCCTTTTATTTTTTATTTTATAATAAAAACCGCTACCATATTTATAATAATTAATAATTGAAATAAAATTAAAATTCTGCAAACTTATTAAACTCTCAATAGAAAAATGACTCAAAAACAAAATCAGTCTACTCTTTGATATAAAAATATTTTTTTAATGATGATGCCATCTCTATTTTTGGTTGGTAGCTTTGTTTTTTCCCATTCAAAGCCCAAAAATGTCATTAATACTAGTGAAAATACAAGGTATGTTTCAAACCCTTTTAGAATGAAAGTAAAGCACCTATTTTTCTCTATAGTAGGATGGCAAGTCTTTGGAAAAATCTTCTTAGAAGAGTGCTTTATCAAGAAACTGATCTCTGACCGTAACCTATTGTCTGATTTCTCTATCGTAATGGATCATGTTATGTTTGAAAACACAGATAATGGTGCACCTCAAATATTTGATCATGATATCAATCTTCAGATCACGTCATTGAGGTGGATTAAATAAAGGATCTGAATGCAACTAAACTTGAAAGTGAATATATTGTTGGTTTTTTATTCGACTCTTTTATAATTCTTTGAATCTATTATACCTTGGAATTCATTGTTTTAGGTTGGTAGTTCCAATGGTTGGTTGGAGCTAAGGTTCGTTTTTCCATTCACCGTAGTTTAACTTCAAAGCCATATTTCACCGTAGTAATAATGATCTCTCAGCATCTCCTAAATCAAAATTACTGATATATGTAATTTGCTAGTTTTTGAAATATTTCAATAGTATCATAATAGCCTATTTAAATATAGTTTTTTTAATTGATATATGTAATTTCAATAGCCTAAGTTATTAATAAATGGTATATCTAAATATGTAATAAGTGAAACATCTACCATGACAATAACATGATTAAATATAGTTTTTTTTTTTTAATTGATATATGTAATTTCAACAACCTAAGTTATTAATAATGGTATATCTAAATATATAATAAGTGAAACAACTACCACAACCTTGCTTATACTTCCATAAAATCAATTTTATGGAACCCTTTTTCCTTTACTCCATCCCACATGTTACATACCTGTAACAAAGTTCATAAGGGTAGCATAATTTATGCTCGAGTAGGGTGAAATATAATTTATACTCGGGTTGTTAATATCCCTCACCAAGATTTAAATTTCCAAAAGACATGTTCAACTTACCTATGTATACGAGCTAGGCAATATGTTCCAGTTATAGCCAAATACATATACATTGGAAATATATACCTGCAGTAACAATTGTTCAGCCAACACAACTGTTTTCAGAACATCAAACTCAATCTTCTTACCTGAGGAGTAGTCCTATGCTCGATTGAAAAGAAAAAATGGTCAAATTATTCAATGCAATCCTTCACTTATATACCTAGTACATGAACATGCTATTGGTTGTTTAATATGCCCCTATGTACAAACCTCTAAATAAACTAAATGAATTCATGAATGGTCAGAGAATTGGAATAAAAAGGAAAACAAATATGATAAGCAAGATATACTTACATCATCTTCAATATAACATAATTCAATGCCTATTTGAATTGCAATGAATGTAATAGTTTATTCCTACACCAAAATCATTGTGGTACAGAGTATATTCACTACCCTTACCTGATAAGATTACCCTTTCAATGTGAGATTTGTACATGTCTAGAATGACATCTCCATGTACAAATCACAAACTTCTTGATACACTAGAAATGAATTCATGAATGTTTAGAGAAATGGTATAAAGATGGAAAAATAGTTATGTGAAATAAGAGAGGCTTATAGTATCTTCTTTATTTATATTATTTTGAATGCAAGAAATTATTCTTATACCGCAGATAATACCCATGTGCTCATACCTAAAGCAAAAAATCTTCTTAACGAATCTTATTGAAATACATGTTCAAAGCACCAGCCGCATCTTTACTCTTGGTCCTCTTTGAGGTATAAAGAGTTCCAAAGACTTACCAAATACAAAGGAAAGATTGTCATTGTGTCAACACAAAAACAAAGAAAAGACCTTCAGCACAAAACAAAGACTTTCAACACAAAATCCATTTAGCATTAGATCAATACAATGAATACCTTAGCCAGATGTAGCACTCTAGACGTGTGACCTGTAAATCTCTCTTATCTTAACCATATATGGATATTTCGATAAGGTTAGTTGGTTCTCACTAAATCCATGTGAGCAAATAATACCCTTGTGCTGATTCCTGAAGGAGGAAAATCTACTTAACGGATATGCTTGAGATACATGTTAAAAGCACTAGCCACATATTTACTCTTGGTCCTATTTAAGGTACCAGTTGCTCCAAAAACTTGCCAAAACCTAAGAGTCTCATCTCGTGCAACCAATGCAACATTGTACCTATCTGGACTCTGAAAATACAACACAAAGGAAAAATTGTCAGCAAAAAGGCTAAGATTGTTACCACAAACCCATTTAGCGATAGATCAATAGAATGAATACCTCTTCTAGATGCAGTACTCTAGACGTGTGACCAGTAAGCTCTGTTATCTTAACTGTAGATTTATATTACCATAAGATTAGCTGGTTCTGCCTAAATCCATGTGAACTCAATAGCTCATTGTTGTTGGGAAAGGTATCTATTCAGAACGCCCCTATCCCACTCTAAGGTGTGACAGTGCCTTAGCAACAAACAAGGAAAAACTACTTGAGTATTCTTCTTTATGAAATGTAGACGAAGAGGAAGGATAAACTAACCTGTGCCTTGCGCTAGTTTGTTGATCCAATCGCTCCTCTCTTCAATAGCTCCTAGCTCCCTGCTCCCTTACCGGCCCAGCTTCACCGAATTCCTGCAAGATCACAGAAGAGAGAAACTACATGAAGATATAGATTTACATTCATAAAAAGCTTAGGATCAAATTAAGCTAAACATGCAAATATAACAAAACATCATTGATACATAGCATGTAGGAGAAACTCAAATAGTTTTATTGATATGATAAGAAAGTCCAAGAGGAGATACAACCAAGTGAGTCCCGATCCAGCATCTGCCTCCCAGCAAAGGAATCTCTTCCTCACCTCCAACAAAGCATAAATCACCGAATGCACTAATCTCAATCTCAAACCAACAACAATTCTCTGCAAAGTACAAAATTCCAGCCTCTGGATCTCTGGGATGAGGGATCCATATATAGATGTAAGCAGAGAGGATGAGTCAGCTTATGTTTTGACTTGTGGCTTCTCTCTGTCAGTTCTTGCTTCCACTTGGAGACTGAGAGCCTCTTACTCATCACTAGTCGAATTCAGTGAGGCATGTGTCATTGGAGAAGATTCTGGAAGCTTCCATTGTCTCTCCACCTCATTGAATGACTTTGCCACTTTTCATTTCCCGCTCAATGCACCTGGGTAGTGCATTCAAGTGCGTTGCAACGCACCTAGAAAGTGTATTTGGGTGCTTTTCAATGCAGGCAGCTAGTGGAGCTTCCGAATTGATCCTGATTTGACTAGTTTTGAGCAGTTTCTGGTGGAGAACTTCTGGGAGAAGCTGTCATTGGTTGACCTTGTTCCTTTAGGGGCAGGAACAACACTTTTAGGGACTTTGGATCCCTTGGATTATGGACATTTCATTCTTAGAGCTGTAAGGCACAAAAATGTCTATAACAGTTGCCCCCTAAGGTATGAGGCCGTTTATCGGGTGAAATGCTTTATTAGGAGGATCCGAAGTTCTTTCAATGCTGGGAGGAGACCTGTAATAAGATACAATACAATACATTATTTTCATACTGTTTTCATGATCTAGCTGAGGCGGGCATTCCCATGCTCAGCTTTATAAATTCATTTTTATGTACATAGGACAGACAATCGTCTGATGGTAGACTGATGATTCTGATGAAATCATCATCCTTTTGGTAGGATGATTATCTGTTTTGCAGTGCTGTACATGTCAATGTCTTTATTTTTCCTGAATATATATCGCAGCCCGGATGGATGAAACTAGATCCGGGGTCTTCAATCTCGTCCGATCTTCACTCTAAGTACAAGTCGATCCATGTGAGAAATGTTTTGAAGTCGAACATGGAAAGACATCGCTTGATTACCAGTCAATGATGTAAACTATTAACAAGCACGAGAGGAATCACCGATAATGATAATGACCCTCAATGTACTGCAGTACAATTCACGTGGTGTGAATAAAGGACTTGGCGTCGAACACCACGCAAAATCTTTCGATCGAAGGTCATTGATGTATACCTATCACAGGAAGTGAGAAACTTGCCATTGAGGCATGCAAGCTTCAAAGTACTGAAGGGGGTGTTCCTAGATCAACTTCTTGGATAATGAGCTGATGTCGACAAGAAGCGATCCGTCAAAGGAGGGCCTTAATGTATCCCACATCAGTGACACGGAACGGAGAAAATGATTTTGATGGAGGTGAAAACGATCTGATGATATATGGTTCAGGGTGGCGGTCATGAAAGAATGAAGTATAATGTATGGTAGTGGATGGGACACGGTTGACTTCTCTGGATGACTTCTCTTGAACATATCGGCGACACTTATATGATGGATTGGTAGCATTTACCCCAAAGGTGGATGGTATGGCGAGACCATGGTGATGTGACCGGTGAATGAAACAACCCAACCCGACTCAGGCACGGAGTGGAAGTGTCATGTTCAAGAGCGACTAGCTACCAATAAAGGTTCTTTGAGTTTCTTCCCAATTTTTCCCCAGTCATTGCTAACCAGTACCTCTTTATTTTTGTCAAGATTGAGGAGGATAAGATATGCTTGTTCTATAATTTTCCCTTCGGGCAAACCCATCGCTATGTTTTAACGAGCCTAGCGATAGTGAAGCTAAAAAGGTACGTAAAGATAACTCGGTCCTTTTCATTTTTAGAGAGTCTGAAAAGGTACGTAAAGTTAACTCCGGAATTCCTTTTTCGTCATCTAATCCCTTAAGTCCGAAAAAGTATAAAACAATACAGAAGGGATGAATTTTCGATAGTTTTAACGAGCCGAACAAAACAAGCGCTCGATCTTTTTGTGCAATAATCCCTCGGGTCCAAAAAGATTATAATCTAGAGGAGGGATAGCTCTTCCTGTCACTTTAACGAGCTGGAAGGCCAAAACTCGGCAATCTTTTCATATTTTACGAGTCAGATGAAAAGAGCTTAAAGAAGACTCGTCTTTTGAGGAACGAGTGATAAAATGGGTAGCAGCTGATTCCAGGTAAGGGTTGGAATTTTCCAAGCACGACAGAGTCACAAGGATGGCTAGTGAAATCACTCTTCGCAGTTGTTCCTCAAAATGGGTAAACAATCAAATGGAGGTGAATGATCGGCCAATGGAAAAGTGGAGGTGACGGGGCAAACACGACCAAGGCTTTAATGGCTGATAATGTTACATTCACGGTGGTTATTTACCGGAAGATAGTTCATTTTTTAACGAGCTTAAACGCGGATTGAAACACTTGCTCGGTCTTATGTTTATTTTTTAACGAGCATGAACTACGTGCTAAAACTACTCGATCTTATGTTTATTTTTTAACGAGCATGAACTATGTGCTAAAACTGCTCGATCTTATGTTTATTTTTTAACGAGCATGAACTATGTGCTAAAACTCCTCGATAATCCAGTCATATGATAAGAATGTCTCATATAAGATGCCATTTTTTATGGAGCTTGCGCCTTACAAAGCTATGCCCCGCATCCTTTCGTTATGCAAGTTCGGAAACGACTAATCCTACGAGTTTAAAGGGTTAGAGGTCCTAAAAATTTTAAAAAATAAATAGCCGCCCCTTGCTTGCACTCCAAAAGGTTTGCATGCCCCCAGGTATAAAATACGATTTCAAGGTTACCCCTCAATTTGTAGATAAAACATTTGTTCTACCAGGAAAGGCCTACCTCTTTCAGGTTACCAAAGATTGTCTCATTTGCGCAGCAAATAAAACACTTCTTCGGCGATGTCTACCGAGATAGACAAAGGTGAGTAACAACGAGCGCCAAACACATAACTTTGACAAGAGAATCTTATTCTAGAATAACCCCTGTCTCAATCACGGACGGGGTACAGACTAGTCATATTCTCCTGCGGAAACCTACCCTATACCCGAAGTTTTTGTGCCGAAGCAGACTAGGATGCATGCCCCCTGGGTTCCAGTCATATCCTTCCGAATTACTCGCGCTCATCAGGAGGACGGACCGTGGGTTGAGACATTTCTTGCGTGAAGAGACCATTTAGGGATGGTATATGACTATTTGCGATGCGTGATCCAGGAAATGAAAGCTGGTCTACGAGCTTGACCACTCTTCCTTCGTGCGGAAAACACATTACTCTAAAGAGTGAGGAGACGATGGCTCCCATGCAATATATATAGTCTCGTCCAAGGAGTAGGTTATAATCCAAGGGTCCTTGAACGACCATCACGTTCATTTGAACGGCCTTCCCTTTCAATGTTATGGGCACATTGGGGAGGATCCCTAAAGGTCGACTGGTTCCTTTATCAAAACTTGTCAGATTTCTCATCTCAGGCAAAAGCGATGGCGAACCAAATGCTTTCCAAGGAGTAGAGGAAAGGATACTCACAGAATCCCCCTCATCTATGATGGTACCAGCCATGACCATTCTATATATTTGGACGATAATTCTGAATGGTATGCTTGCTGGTAAACGGGGTCTGCCTAGTTGATTCCAGTCAAAGGAGACAACTAGGTTGCTTGGAGGTGGGACCGAGTAGACGGCCGGGTATGGCTCTGACGAACTTCCTTCCTGCGATAAAGGAATGGGTAGGTTGCCCCCGTGTTCGTCGGAGTCTGTGTTGATGAAGAGAATTTGGACGGTGTCATCCTTGTTCTCTTCAGTGACTGTGTCATTCAAAGATAAATCCTCTGAAGGCAAGACCGGGTCAACTGCCGCCTCGACCTTTTGACTTTCGTCGGGTATGGATTCAGCTGGTTCATCTTCAATGACCGACGCTTCAGCTGACCACTTGAGCGGGCTAGCTGGATTCTCAACTAACGAAGGACTCGGCAAGAGTTTTTTATATCCAGGAGGAAGTCGTAACGGTGAAACTGGACGATCATCCAAAACCCTTTTAGCTTCATCTAAGAAGGGACAACGGTGGATGGCGTGATTCCCTTCGCACAGTTTACAGGGAGATCTATCTCTCCCTTTTTGTCCTGGGACTTCACTTTCGCTAGTTGACGGTGTACTTTCAACATGGCTATCAGAGGTTGACGCCACCGGATTGTGCAAACGGGGAGACCAGTCCCTTAGTATCCGAGGGATGCAGGGACAATCTCTGTGAAAGTGGTCTCCCTTACAAATGACACATGGCAATTTAGGCCTGGTCAGTGCAGTGTGTGGATTTTCGTTAGACGACACTCGTTTGCCCCCAGTCGCTTTTGGCTCCTTCTTCTTCTTCTCTTTCTTCTTCTTTTCCTTCTTCTCCTTAGGAACTTGACTTTTGGCTTTGCCAGCCCCATCAAGCGAAGAGGAAGGAGGAGAGGAAGAATTAGAGGAAGTAGAAGGTTGGTGGGTAACTCTGGACTGGTCTAACTGCTGATTCGATTGTTCAGGAATAGTGGTGTTCTGAACGACATTGGTTGAGAAGAGCCAAACCGGAAAGCCAATTGTTAGTCCTGGAAGCGACAATGTGGCCATATGGGGCGCACCAACATCTCCCCAAGAGGAGAAGGGACTAGGATTTCCACCAAGGGGGATTCCTTGGTTGGTAGGTTCCATTTTCTCAACCTAAAGATCAACACAGGAAAAAGGGTATGAATATTCCGTTTGAAAAAATTTTAACGATGCTTGGACACAACTTGCTTTTTCAATTTTAAATAGTCGAGAAAAGCAAAATATGACTCTAGTCTCCTTCGATTTTTAATGAGCCTGAAGTGACAAGTGCTCAGATGGACCTTTTCCGATAAGGAGTCTGAAAAGGAACGAAAGGGACTGCTCTAGAGATCTAGGTAGAGGGTGTGCCAAACCAATCACAAAACTGCAGAATACGTTTTACGGTACGGCAGTCAATCTTCCCGAATGCTATGTTCGTTGCATTGCGATCAGTAGGGCGGCCGACACGGCTTCCTATGGATAAAAGGTTTTAATCCTATAGGGGTCTCCCAATATATACTCGACGGTACGTGGGAGCACAATCTGTACTGGCACTTATCGTCTCTCAGGAGGAATCACCCAACCATCAGTGAGGCTGACAGTCACTAGGTTTTAAGACGCCGGAACATGTCTCTATCCTAGACCTCTATGTTGTGCGTTAAGTTACAAAGCGTTGTTAAGTTCATTCAATTTATTTTAGGTTGATCTTTCTTAGAAGTTTGCCTTTTTGGATCACCATGAGATGTAGATGAAATTCCTAAAAGCAATCTAAAGATGATAAGCAAGCATTTATCTCTTTTCAACAATGAAAATCCTAGCTACAAGGGGAAAAGAAAGACACAATCTTTTCTCAAAGAGTAAAGAGCACACTGTAAATGCACTTTTCCTAAATCAAACCATACAAACTATCAATATGAAAATGCACAAATGCATATATTTGTTTTCACTTTCTTAATATTGATGCCTAAAAAGAAAGGTTATGTACAAATTTGAATTTTCTTTCAAGTGAAAAAACACAAACAAGCTTCTTTTTCGAAATCAAAAAGGTAGAGAAGATTACGACACTTTATGATTTTGAAGTAAACACTCGTTTCGACACTAGAAAGAGACAAATTCAAACCAAAGCAAAAGTAAAATGTATAATCAACTGTCAACAGCAAAGGAACTTTCTCCTAAGATCAAAATCGACACTTACGACAGATCTAAATCTAAGGATGACAGTATGACTATTTCACTTTTCAATGGAAAACTATAAATGACGTAACAAATACAAAAAGAACACCTACAATCTTTTTGAACAACTGAGGCGGAATTAAGGCAAAGAAAATGGGTTTTTAGATAGGTACACACACTGATAACAAGCTGCAAAAACAGAGATTAAACTGAACACAAGGATGCAAAGAACCACAGCTGCACAGGGCAAAGGCTGATCAGCGCACCTGTTGCACAGAGAAACTGAATTGCAGCGTAGGTAGCCCTCTCGGGACCTGCGTTGAAATGCAGAACCTCTTCACAGAGCCTGCGCTGAAGTAGAAACGAGAATTTTCTCTGGGTTCTGGGTCACGGTTTGCAGTTTAATCTATGGTTTTTGGCCGGATAAAATCTATCAGTAAGGTATAATTAGAGGGATGATTTAAAGGAGGACTAAGAGCTATCACAAAGGGCAGTTAGAGCATTTGTGGATCAGTTGTTCAGACCATAAACAGGCCCAGTGAGTGGACTAGAGTGGCAGATCTCTACTTTGCATTTGTAAATGGCAAATGCAGTTCGATTCGCCACTCCTAAGTTTATGAGAAGAACAACAATAGAAACACAAATAAACTAACTAGATACGCTCCCCAGTGGAGTTGCCATTCTGTTGTTGGGAAAAGTATCTATTCAGAATGCCCCTATCCCACTCTAAGGTGTGACAGTGCCTTAGCAACAAACAAGGAAAAACTACTTGAGTATTCTTCTTTATGAAATGTAGACGAAGAGGAAGGATAAACTAACCTGTGTCTTGCGCTAGTTTGTTGATCCAATCGCTCCTCTCTTCAATAGCTCCCAGCTCCCTGCTCCCTTATCGGCCCAGCTTCACCGAATTCCTGCAAGATCACAGAAGAGAGAAACTACACGAAGATATAGATTTACATTCATAAAAATCTTAGGATGAGATTAAGCTAAACATGCAAATATAACAAAACATCATTGATACACAGCATGCAGGAGAAACTCAAATAGTTTTATTGATATGATAAGAAAGTCCAAGAGGAGATACAAACAAGTGAGTCCCGATCCAGCATCTACCTCCCAGCAAAGGAATCCCTTCCTCACCTCCAACAAAGCATAAATCACCCAATGCACTAATCTCAATCTCAAACCAACAGCAATTCTCTGCAAAGTACAAAATTCTAGCCTCTGGATCTCTGTGATGAGGGATCCATATATAGATGTAAGCAGAGAGGGTGAGTCAGCTTATGTTTTGACTTGTGGCTTCTCTCTGTCAGTTCTTGCTTCCACTTGGAGACTGAGAGCCTCTTACTCATCACTGGTCGAATTCAGTGAGGCATGTGTCATTGGAGAAGATTCTGGAAGCTTCCATTGTCTCTCCACCTCGTTGAATGACTTTGCCACTTGTCATTTCCTGCTCAACGCACCTGGGTAGAGCATTCAAGTGCGTTGCAACACACCTAGACAGTGTATTTGGGTGCTTTGCAACGCAGGCAGCTAGTGGAGCTTCTGAATTGATCCTGATTTGACTAGTTTTGAGCAGTTTCTGGTGGAGAACTTCTGGGAGAAGCTGTCATTGGTTGACCTTGTTCCTTTAGGGGTAGGAACAACACTTTTAGGGACTTTGGATCCCTTGGATTATGGACATTTCATGCTTAGAGCTGTAAGGCACAAAAATGTCTATAACACTCATGGTCATGCTTATTCCATAATAATGAGAAAACTTAATAGTGAGTGTCAGTGGTGTTTAGGCAAGCTCCTGTATGAGTATTCCAAAACGTAATGCATCGATCAAGACTACCTCCACTAGATGCCAAAAGATTTCTCTGGAAAGGGCACCATGCCAAGGTTTTTACTGCAGCACAATGCTCACCAAGTTGGTGAAGATATTGAGTTGCAACATTAGAGGATGACATGCTCTTGTCCCATAGATGAAGTAAACTGTCATTCCCCCCACTTGGAAGTTGTTGGCCAGACATAGACCATTTAAACCCACACACTCCTTGCACATGTCCTCTGTATGTTTGAACAATGGAATCATGGAGGCGAACATCGTGATTAAATATTAAACCATCAAGGCCACCAGTTATAAGAATAAGACCATTTCAAGCAAGTGCACCTACATAGGATTGGTGACCTTTTAAGGCTCTCAACTATGTTCATTGAAAAACATTACCAAGTGAATGAGATTGCATCTGGAAGCAAATAATGAAACTGAAAATATGAGAACAAAAACTAATTTAATATACCTTTCTATTTGATGCAAAATCCCATATCTGTACAACATAATTAGTCAAGCCGACACCAATATGTCTTCAATCACCTACCCATTTAACATTGGTTATTTGACCAACATCATCATCAACTGTCATGAGCTCAGAAGTTATGTTGTTGGAGGCATCCCATAAATACACCGTATTGCTGAGGGCTATTGATAAAATGTTATTGGAACTCAATTCCAACAGATTCAAGTAATATTCATACACAAGCTCAAGGGCATCCAAAGTTCGCTCCGCAGACTGTAGATAAGGATATGAAAGTTTAAAATAAAATACAAATGTTAAAATCAACAACTCACAATTTTTAATTATCTAGGTAACATCCTAACATCCCACAAGAGTGTGGTCCTAGGGCAAGCAGTGAGGTACTCAAGGCTTGGGCTTGAGTTAAGGTGGAGACTAATGTTTGACAGTTGAGGCTAGTTGCAAGATGTAAGTGATCCAAAATAGATTTTGGATAGACTCCTAAGTTTAAGTGTTCCTCACAGAGAAAAAATGAAAGTACAAGGTAGTTCATGGAACTAGCCCCATTATAGAGATCGTCTCATTCTGAATCTACTGCAACTTGAATGGGCAAAAAATGACTTAGGATGTAGAAGTTATAACAAAATGAAGCTGCCCTTTTTCGTTTGGAAAAAGAGGCAAAATCCCCTAAGAATGGGTCCTAAAAACCCTCTAAGTCTTCAAAGGCTTCTAAAAATCCAAAAAACCATCACAAAAGGAGAGGTTTTGGAAATATCATATTACACTATTGGAGGGAAAAAACACAACGAAATGATTGAAAACAGGCCTATCAGCAGTCAACGTAGCAATGATCAGGAGTCGTCGGATCTAGTTGATCAATGGTCCAGATCTGATCAGTAAATCACAATCAGCGATTACAACGGAGTGATATCACTATCAATGATTACAACGGAGCACTTACCAAATGGCCCGAGGGTTATGTGATATGAGATTGTGACAATTCGCATCGCGATATTGCATCAGAGCCACCCAAAGGAGCGGGGATATACGTTATATATATATATATATATATATATATATATATATATATATATATGCAATGCGATGGCCGGACCTGACAGGGCTATAGGCGATAGTTGACATATTTTGAGATCCGTCAAAAGGCATTCTCTATGTATTTTTGCACATTTCGTTTAATAAACGAAAAGTGAAGGAATGCATCAATGCGACGAATCTGGACCGAGAGGGGTTTCTAAATTCAAATGTATATTATTTCAAATCAACCATAAGGCCATTTTGCAAAATTTTCAGTGTTTTAATGTATTTTTGAAATACAAAGGGGAAGCCATGGAATTGACATTATGACTTGCGATAAGCAATTTCAGGCAGACCCCATAGTGTTATAAAGTGGAATTAAGGACTTTTGAAGTCCGATAAATAGAGAATGGGTGAGTTTTCCCATGTTTTACAATGTTCTCTGTGTAAACACAAAACAACTGTTTCTAAGGATTTCAAGCACCGATAGTTCCATTCCGTTACAGAATAGGTGGACACCTCCCCTAAAGGCGTTAGCAATGATTATTTAATGCTCTGAGAGGGGATTCGAGTGCACTAAAGCAGGAAGCCAGAGAGCCCGTGAGGGAAAATAAACCGACAACACTGATTTGGCTTAAAAAGCCACAGAACGATAGAGGCTGAGGTTCTTGGGGGTTTGTTGCTAAAAGTGAAGCCAAAGCAGGAAGCTAAGGTGAAAGAGGCAGCGCAAAAGCAAAAAGAGCAGCCGAGTGAGTCACTTAGAAGTCAAGTGAAAAGCCCAGAGAGTTGTAAATTGATAGAGAGCAGAAAAAACTAGAGCCAAGAGCTAGAGCCAAAGCCAAAGCCAAAGAGCCAGAGTCAGAGCCAGAGCTCAGAGCCAGAGCTTCAAGAGCCAGGGGATAACATGGTATTTGAACCTACTATTTTTGTTAAAAACAGCAAGAGTTGAGCCAAGAGCTTGTAAAAAGGACTTATACCATAATCCCAGAGTGCCTAGTTGAGTTGACTAGAGCTCATAGAGACATAACCAAAGAGTTTTAGGTGAACTCGTAATTAAATTGTTGTCTTATGTTTTCGTTTTTATTTCTGCATTATTTACTGTTATATGTATTTATATATATGTTCAAGCACACTTACATATCAACATAAACAGTAGATTTTATAGCATATAACCGGTTTAAAATGAATACTGAAATACAACATTATGTTCAAGCATATATTTAATTCACATTGGTTAGTGATTAGGACTTGGGAAAATTTAAAGCTTTGGAAGTGGGAGAGGTTCTTGTAAGTTAGACAAGAAGCCTAAGTGCCCCATTTTCATATCAAGTGTTATCAGAGCTTAAGATTGGTTAACCTCACCTTCAAAGAAGGTTATATCAGAATTCTTGATTGACAGAGCAATGATTTCTTGTCTGAAGGGTGTTAGGCAGTTAAGGACTGATTATTTGATTGATTGTATGCTTGCATGAAAATTGCCTAATTTATTTGTTTAGATAGGTGAAGGGAAAGCTATTGATAGCTTAGTCCAAGAAGGACAAGAAGGAAGAAGGGTTGAAGGCACTATTCCATCCCCACAGGACCTCAAGGCAATCCTTGAAGCACAAGAGGTTTGTTGCAAAAGGTTCCCTGAATAAGCCGTTTGTTAATCTTGTTTGAAGTTCTTTGTTCATTGGCATAATGACAACTTCTACAAGTGAGTCCTCAAATTCTCCTTTCTTCACAAGTTTCCTTGATGAAGACATGAAGCAATACTTGCTCATCATGATGGATATGGTGAGAGAAATGTATGAGGATGGAAGGAAGAGTAACATACTTAGAGAGCAGTTGAATTTCATGGAGGAAGAGAAGCAGTTGCTTTCTGACAAATTGTAGAAAATGGAGAAGCAACTTCATATTGCAAATATGAACCTAAAAAGGATGCATGAGTTGGAGTCACAACTCTTTGTTGCCCAAGAAGCCTTATTCAAGTATCATCTTGAAGAAGAGGTAAGCCATTCTAGTTTGTCTTAAAATTCTTCTAAGAACGCTTGTATTGGTTCTTTTGAAAAACATACTAGAGGCGTAGGTTCCAAGCTAATCTCCAAGATGGGATATGAAGGAAAAGGCTTGGGTAAGCATGCACAAGGTATTGTTCTACTAATAGTGGTTGAGGAAAGGCTTAAATATTCGGGTTTTGGCTATGGACAATCTTATGGAGAGAGTTCCAAAGCTGCCATGAAAGCCATTGAAACAGTCCCAAGAAGGAGTTTCATTTCATGTCCTCTACCTCAGAAGTGTGAAGGTTGTATTTAAAAGGAATGTAATGGCTTGAAACATCATTTGCAGGATGTAGGTGTTTAGAAGCACACACTTGAACCAAAGAGTTGTGGAAACTCTGATGGCCTTGAAGAGAGATGGATGGTGTTCCAAATGGAGCTACTTCTCCACTGAATTCACCTCCTCATGAAGGCAATAAAGGTGAAAAAGATAGGTATAAATCTGGTTCTAATCATATTCCTTTTGATTTTGTAAATCACTGTAAATTTCCAACTAAGCATGGGGAAAGAGTTGCATGTTCCTTTTGTGGTTTGGATAACCACAATGTTTCTAGATGTTGGAAGAGAATGGCCACATACAGGAAAATTTTGAAGGAAAAGAATCAACAAGCCAAAGGTCCATTGGACAAGGAAAATCATGCTGTCAAGAGGATGCACATGCAATGCATTTACTGCCATAAGCAAGGACATCTTGCTGCAAAATGTTGGACACTGAATCCAACAATTCTTCCACCAAAGCTAAAGAGGGTGGAAGGAGAAGATAGCAAGAATGGAAAGGAAGATTCCATGAGTGATGTGTCTTAGAATGGTTCACATATTGATGCTGATGTGTAGATAAAGGTAGTACCTTTGAAAGGGATTGGTAAGAAATGGTTAGAGTTCTTATCCGATTAAGATTGCATATCTATTGTTGCATCTATTTGTATTCATTTGTTAATGGGAATGAAAGTTGCAGATGTTACCAAGTAGGTGGACGGAGAAGTTGAGCAGGAGACTCACTTTCTTGCTCTAACATTATATTTCGTTTGAACTTCGAAAGTACAATGTGCTTAAGCGAAAGTTGAGAGATGAAATGCATGCATGAGCTTGATGTGCATGAACACATGGGACACCGATGATTTCCTCGTACTTTAACATGTATGTGTAATAAAATTACAGGGCTGATTTATTTGACATGCATGTTATGCAATGTTGACTTGGGACAAGATAACTTGGTCTCCTAGATGGGGATAGTGATGGAGTGTTTCATCTTTTGAAAAAGAGTCCAAATGGTCTTTTTCTACGTGCTTGACTTGAAGGGTCATTTGTTTTAAAGGCATGTTTTGTGGGCTTGTTGTCTAGTCCATCATTTGTATGCAGATGTAAGATATGGAGGTGTTCACCAGATGTGAAAATCTATTCCTTTCTTGGAGCAGGAGTTTAGTCCATCTAGTTGTGTCTGTGTTTCTATTTTTGTTAACAGTTGTTGTTGACTACTTGTCAAACAGGTACAAATGAATTTTTTTGTGGAGCAAATGTACTTCACATTTGTTTGAGCCACCTTGTATGAATGATCAAGGCAAAGGAGTTCAAACTACCTTCTTTGACCATCTAGGTAGGAGTTTTGCAGGAAGGCAAAGAAGAAGGCAACGCTTCCTAGGAAGTCCAACCCATCCAAGGAGGGAAGTGGTCAGAAACTTTGGCTCAGGGGCACTATGGAAAGGAAAGTGTAGGGAGGCTGAAAGAACATGGTGAGTCACTCTCATTTATTGTTCGGATCAGTTTATCAGTCTTTTGGAGACCAACAGCTCTTTTAGTGGGAAGGTGTGATCCAAAATGGATTTTGGATAGACTCCTAAGTTTAAGTGTTCCTCACAGAGGAAAAATGAAAATCTAAGGGAGTTCCTAGAACTAGCCCCATTGTAGAGATCGTGTCATTTTGAATCTACTACAATTTGAATGGGAAAAAACTAACTTAGGATGTAGAAGTTATAACAGAATGAGGCTGCACTTTTTCCTTTGGAAAAAGAGGCAAAATCCCATAAGAATGGGTCCTAAAAACCCTCTCAGTCTTCCAAGTCTTCTAAAAAACCAAAAACCATCATAAAAGGAGAGGTTTTGGAAATATTGAATTACACTATCAGAAGGAAAAAACACAAAGAAACGAAAGAAAATAGGCCTATCAGCGGTAAACAGAGCAATGAACAGGAGCCGTCGGATTTGGCCGATCAAGGGTCCAGGTCTGATCGGCAAATCACAATAGGCGATTTGTTAGGCCCCTATACTACTAGTGTACCCCCTTATTTTTATTAGTAAAACCCACTTATTATATTGATGTACCCATGTAGTGCCCATATTGTTACTATTGTGCCACATAGAAGCCCACTATTGTTATTATTGTGCCCTTACATTATTATTGTTATGTCGGCTCTGATTATGTTATGACCCCTTAGACTCCTATATATAGAAATGAGGTATTTTCATTTGTATCATCCAAGAATTGTTCATTTATTTAATGTAAAGGAGGTTGCCCCCTCGAAGAGGCTGAATTCTAAGGCGTTGATCTATCTTTTCTTGAGCAGGTTTCATAACATTTGGTATCAAAGCTTTGGATTCTAGGGTTTCGTTGCGCCAAACAGGTCATTGTGGGATTTTCGCTATAACTTTTTTTCTGTGACGTTTCAGAAGTCGCAAAAAAAAACCCATTTGAGAAGAAATCGCGCTGAACCTTGGGTCCGAATTTCAAAGCTTTTCGTGCGATATTTTCGGAGATATGATCTCAGGAAGTTGGTCTTTTTGCAGACTCCTGAATTACACTCAAAACAGGTGACCTGGGGAAAATCGTCATAACTTTCTTTCTGAGCATCGGATTGAAATTTCGTAAGAAGGTACAGAAAGAGGACGGAATGTAGTTTTCTTTTATATATTTTTTAGAGTCAAAGGTTGAAACAGTGACACGTGGCACTTCATACAAGTTCGCTCTACTGAACTAGTCTACAATCAGGTCACTGCGGGAGATTGTTCATAACTCTTTCTTGGAGAATCCAATTTGGATTAGACTAGTGGCATTGGAAAGAGGACATAGAAGGCTAATACAGGTTGCAATTTCAGAACTTAAATATCCAAAAGTACAGAGTTGCAGTCGTTTCAAGGTCGAGCTCCTAAAATCAAGAAAAATCAAGATGAGGAAGTTTGATGGCAAGGATCCGGTAAATTGGATACTTCAGACGGAGCAATATTTTGATCTACATGGTGTACAACTGTTACAAACGGTATGTATTGCATCTTCATATTTAGAACCAGATCAATTTTTATGGTACAAAGGGCTTTGTTCGCGTAAACAACTTGTTACGTGGTCAATTTTCACGGAGGAAATGATAGCACATTATGAGGATACAAAGAGCAACACCTTCTTTAGAGCAACACCACAACAATTGGAAAGAGTAAAAGGGCTTTGTGACATAGTGGAAAGCAAAATTATGGAAACCAGGAAGCATACCCCTCACAACTATAAAGATGGAAGTGTTGTTTCTCCTAGCCTTCCACAACCTACAAGGGTTACACCCCAACAATTGGAAGAAAAAAGAGAAAAAGGGCTTTGTTACAATTGTGATAGCAAATGCAGTAAAGGTCATAAGTGTGCTGAGAAGAAATTATTTTACATAGAATATGAAGAGGAGGAAGAAAAGGATCAAGAAACATCAAAATAAGAAGATATAAGTCAGGACCCCACCCCAGAGAAAGAAGAAACGAATCAGACCATATCTTGTAAAGCATTGGCAAGAATTACCACTCCTCAAACTCTCAAGATAGAAGGACATATCAAGAAGAAAAAGGTGCAAGAAGTGAAAGATCACATCGAGAAAGAAGAAATGAATCCGACCATATCTCGTAATTCATTGGTCAAAATTACCACTCCTCAAACTATCCAGATAGAAGGAGATGTCAAGAAGAAAAATGTTCAAGAAGTGAAAGATCACATCAAACATCAAGAAATGAATTCTACCATATCTTGTAAAGGATTGGAAGAAATTACCAGTCCTAAAACTCTAGAGATAGAAGGACATATCAAGAAGAAAAAGGTTCAAGCAAAGAAAGATCACATCGAGCATCAACAACAAGTTCTCCAACTTTTAAAGGATAATGCCACTTCGGTGCAAAATCAAACGAAAGAACAGGTAGATCAACATCGTAGTAAAAAATGTTTTAATGTAGGTGATTGGGTATTTTTACTGCTACATCTCAAGCAAGCCATTTGTGAGAAGGAAATGTTGGCAATACTACATGCACTTAAAAAATGGCGACCTTACCGAATGGGAAGACTCTTCAAGGATGAGGATGTGGAAGCACTGTTTTGTGCTATTTCTATTATCCAACCAGATTGTATAAATGAAGCAAGGTATGAATGGAAGAAGGACGAAGAAGTATGGCCACTTATTCAAAAGTTGCAAAAAATCCCAATTCAAACAATATTGCCAGAAATTGAAGAGGAAGGAAAAATCATATTGGAACCTGGAGCAGTCACAGAAACAAGAACTCGACAACTACGAAACCGATCAATTTCAGAGTATCTCATCAAGTGGAAGAACTTACCTGTTGAAGATTCCACATGGGAGGACAAGAATTTTATACAGAAGCATCAAGAAGTACTCAAGCATTGAGGACAATGCTTTTTGAAGGAGAGGGGCATGTTAGGCCCCTATACTACTAGTGTAACCCCTTATTTTTATTAGTACAACCCACTTATTATATTGATGTACCCATGTAGTGCCCATATTGTTACTATTGTGCCACATAGAAGCCCACTATTGTTATTATTGTGCCCTTACATTATTATTGTTATGTCGGCTCTGATTATGTTATGACCCCTTAGACTCCTATATATAGAAAGGAGGTATTTTCATTTGTATCATCCAAGAATTGTTCATTTATGTAATGTAAAGGAGGTTGCCCCCTCGAAGAGGCTGAATTCTAAGGCGTTGATCTATCTTTTCTTGAGCTGGTTTCATAACACGATTACAACAGAGCGATATCAGAATCGGTGATTACAACAGAGCACTTACCAAATGGCCCAGGGCTTATGCGACATGCAATTGCGACAAGTCGCATCGTGATATCGCATCAAAGCCACCCAGAGGAGCAGGGATATATGTTATATATATATGCGATGTGATGGTCAGACACAACGGAACTATAAGTGATAGTTGACATATTTTGAGATTTATCAAAAGGAATTTTCTATGTATTTTCACATATTTCGTTTAATAAACAAAAGGCGAAGGAATTCACCGATGTGATAAATCTGAACCTAAAGGGGTTTCTAAATGCTAATCTATATTATTTCAAATCTGCAATAAGGCCATTTTGTGGGATTTTCAGTATTTTAATGTATTTTTGAAATAAAAAGGGGAATCCATGGAATGGACATTGCGACTTGCAATAAACGATTTTAGGCAGACCCGATAGTGTGATAAAGCGGAATTAAGGACTTCTGAAGTCCGATAAACAAAGAATGGGTGATTTTTCCCATGTTTTACAGGGTTCTCTGTGTAAACATGGAAGGACTGTTTCTAGGGATTTTAAGCGCCGATGGTTCCATTCTGTTATAGAACAGGTGGCCACCTCCCCTAAAGGCGTTAGTAATGATTATTTAATGATGAAAGAGGGGATTTGAGCAGACCAAAGAAGGAAGCCAGAGAGCCCAAGAGGGAAAATGAATTGAAAATGCTGATTTGGCTTCAAAAGCCACAAAACAACGGAGGCTGAGGTTGTTGGGGGTTCGTTGTTGAAATTGAAGCCAAAGCAGGAAGCAAAGTGAAAGAGGCAATGCAGAAGCAAAAAAAGCAGCCGAGGGAGTCACTTAGAAGTCAAGTGAAAAGCCCAGAGATCTGTAAACTGATAGAGAGCAGAAAAAGCTAGAGCTAAGAGCTAGAGCCAGAGCCAGAGCTAGAGCCAAAGCCGAAGAGCCAGAGTCAGAGCCAAGAGCTAGAACCAAGAGCTAAGAGCTAGAGCCAAAAGCTAGAGCTTCAAGAGCCAGGGGATAACATGGTGTCTAAACCCACTGTTTCTATGAAAAATAATAGGAGTTGAGCCAAGAGCTTGTAAAAAGGACTTATACCATAATCCTAGAGAGCCTAGTTGAGTTGACTAGAGATCACGGAGACGTAGCCCAAGAGTTTTGGGTGAACTCCTAATTAAATTGTTATCTTATGTCTTTGCTTTTACTACTGTAGTATTTACTGTTATATGTATTTATATATCAGTTCAAGCACACTTACATATTAACACAAACAACAAATTTTAAAGAATATAACCAGTTAAAAACGAATACGAGCATACACCTTTATGTTTAAGTATATATTTAGTTCCGCATTGGCTAATCATTAAGACTTGGGAAAATTTAAAGCTTTGGAAGTGGGAGAGGTTCTTGTAAGTTACAAAAGAAGCCTAAGTGCCAGATTTTCAGATCGGTAAGTGATTGAAAACATAGATACATCGTAGGTTAGCACCTTTTCTATAAGCAGTAATTCTTAAAAGAAAAATTATCTAGGTGACAAAAAGGAAGAACCCCTAGAGAGCTAGATATAACAGTGGATCTCAAACATCTTGACTCGAAGAGGAACCCATTCAGAGACAAGGGAGGGTTTGTAACTTGTCCAATTCTCAATCCAAACCCTGGTCATTTGCGCAAATTTCAAAATCTATCCATTACAAGCATTAAGAGATAAAAAAACCCAAAAATGAAACATGAAACTAACATGGAAGTGTGAAATTGTAAGTTCAATATATAAAGATAGGTCTGTAAGCTAGGATTGGCTGAAGGATTTATCCAACAATGAACATTTTTTAGAACATTTCATTCACTCCTCTTACCTGAGAAGTAGTCCTTTACTCAATTGAAAAGAAAAGATGGTTAAATTCTTCAATGCAATCCTTCACTACTATACATAATACATGAACATGCTTTTGGTTGTTTAATATGCCCCTCTGTACAAACCTCTAAATAAACTAAATGAATTCATGAATGGTGAGAGTACTAGAATAAAAAGGAAAAACATTAAGCAAGATAGATTTACAACATCTTCAATATAACATAAGTCAATGCCTATTTGAATTGCAAGGAATGTAACAATTTATTCTTGCAACAAAATCACTATGGTACAGAGTATATTCGCTACTCCTACCTAAGAATATTAACCTTTCCATGTCAGACTTTTACATGTCGAGAATTACATCTCCATGTACAAATCACAAACCTCTGTATACACTAAACATGAATTCATGAATGGTTAGAGAAACGGTATAAACAAGGAAAAATAGTTATGTTAAACAAGAGAGGCTTATAGTATCTTCTTTGTTTATAATATTTTGAATGCAATCTTATACCACAGATAATACCCATGTGCTCATACCTGAAGCGGAAAATTTTCTCAACGAATCTGCTTGAAATACATGTTTAAAGCACTAGTTGATATGTAGTATGCTTTCCAACAAAAATGCAATAAAATTGTTAGAAGGTGTTATAGACATATTTGGTCACTGCAACCCCAATCTCATATGTCCATAAACCAAGGGCTTCTAAGTCCCTAAAAGTGTTTTTTCATAACCTAAAGGAGCAAGGTCAGTTGATTACATCATCTCCCAAAATTTCTCCCTGAAAAACTACTCAGAACTGGTCAAAACTGGAGGTCATATGGGCTACTTAGTGCTAATGGTGTGATACATATCACTTTCCACATGCAAAAAATGCGATGCATACTGGAAAGCCCTTCTGTAGGGTGCGATGAGCGAGAGAACACAAATGGAAGAAGCAGTTTGCTAGGTGGAAACCAAAAGAATCTTTTAGAAACTACTCATTTGACACTTGCCTCTCTGAATTTGCCCAGGGATGAGTAAGAGGTCATGAAATCTCGAAGTGGAACCAATATATATCAGAGAGATGACACTAATCAAAATCCCAGAAGCTGACTCACCCACCTGCAAACATCTATATATGGATCCCTCATCCTAGAGATCCAAAGGCTGGAATTTTGTATTTTGTAAGGAAGTGTTGTTGGTTTCTCTGTGCAACATTGTATTGTTAGGTGATATAACCTTTTCATGAGGTTAAGAGGGCTTTCATTCTGGGAGGATGGCACTGGGTCAGACCAATGGGTTGTAATCCTCTCTTCTACTAATTCTATCAATAAAGCTATTTGAGTTTTCCTCCATATGCTTGTCTATCTTTGAATCTTGTATTGATATATGCATTTTTATGGCTAATATACATCTGATCCTATATTGTTTATCTTGTATTGATATATGACTTTGTATGTTTAATATACATCTGATCCTATAGTTTTTTATGGTTATAGATCTCTATGCTTTGATGGTATTATGCTGCTTTGACTCTACATGTGTTCTTTGAAGCGGGACAAGTAAGGAAGGAGTGGCAAAGCTCTGTCAAAGGAGGGAGAAAACAAGCAAGGAGCCAAGCGAAATATTAAGATTGGTACTCTCTCCTTCTCTCGCATCTATCTCTCACAAAGGAAAACAAAAGAAACTTTAAATTGTTTGTTTCTAAGATAGCTACCCGTCTTAGTGGGACTAGCAGCTCTAAATGGACACTAGTTTTCCTAATAACAAAATGGCGACTCCGCTGGGGAACGAATAGCTTGTTTGCTTGTTTCTATTTGTTTACTTTATAAAC
The DNA here is from genome assembly GCA_031772625.1 of Pinus tabuliformis. Classification (NCBI taxonomy): domain Eukaryota; kingdom Viridiplantae; phylum Streptophyta; class Pinopsida; order Pinales; family Pinaceae; genus Pinus; species Pinus tabuliformis. The sequence continues at coordinate 992,070,417 of CM062807.1, read as the reverse complement.
TACAGATGGAGCCTGAAGTTAAGCCATCTAGCCTTTGAACTGCATTTGCTATGCAAGTGCAAAGTAGTTCAATGCTGCTTCAGTCAATCTCCGGGTTTGTTTATGAACTGAACAACTGACTTGAAAACATACTAAGATCCCTTGTGGAAGCTCAAGTAAGCTCACTAGATCAGCCCCTATACTTTGTGTTTACTGCCTATCATTAGCTCAGCTTAAACCCCTGAACTTAGTTGCAAACTATGAGCAAAAACCAAGCTCAGTCTCGTTCCTAGACCATTGCACTATCTCTAATTGGTAGTATAGATGGATCGCACCTCCCATGTGTTGTAGGTGAGATGCATCCCTGTTTCCCTATGTTACAGGTGCGATGATCAGGTAAGACTATTTATGCCTTTAGATTTTGGTTTTCTCTTCATTATCTTCAGTTTTATTCAGTAGTTTTGTTGTCTGTGATCAGTATATCATTGTTGAAACTACCTTCCTTTACATTATTCAGCCTCCATTGATAAAGAATTGTGAATATTTTTATGTATTTTTCGTCATTTACAATTCTCCTTTGCAAACGGTAGCTTAATCGAACTGTCGTCTTTTGATTTGGAAGTGTCGCAAGTGTTGGTTTCAATCAAATAAAGGAGCAGTCGTTTCACCACTATTGTTTAATATAGGCATCGCCTCGACCCATTTTGTAAAATAGTCAACTGCGACTATGATATACCCATGCCCCCTGGCCGAGGTGGGGTTACTTTCCATGAAATCTATGCCCCATTTGGTGAATGGTCCAACAACAACTACTGGATGCAGAGGTGTGGGTGGTATTCTGGTTTTGTGGTCGAAGATTTGACAAGCATGGAAACTTCTGACTGTTGTTATGCAATATTTGAACATTGTTGGTTGGAAGTAACCTGCTTGTAAAATCTTTTATGTTGTAGCGTAACCAGATTGATGCCCCCCACATGCACCTGAATGACAATCATTCAGGACTTTTTCGGCCTCCTCATGGGTGAGGCACCTTCACAGAACTATATCGGTACCACGATGTTAAAGTGTATCACCAACGATCATGTAGTCTTTTGCTTGGTATCGAGTACATCGTTGTTCTGAGAGAGAGGTTTTAGGCTTGTATGTTTGGGTTTGGAGATAGATTATTATATCTCCATACGACGGATCGCTTGACGATATCAGAAACAAAGATTCATCCACGATTGTTGCTTTGGATGTTGAATCGTTGGACGATGATGGGAAGTCATATAGTAACTCTACGAAAACTGGAGATTTCTTTGATTTGGATTTTACGAATTCCAAATCAAACTCTTGCAAAATAGCTATCCATTTCAAATATTTGCCCCCAAGCAACTGTCGCGACAAGATGTAAGTCACAGGGTTGCAATTTGATAAAATGGTAGTTTTGCGAAAGAGGATATAGTGTCGAAATCTTTGTACTGCTTGAACAGCTGCAAGAGCCAGCTTTTCAACATAGGAGTACTTTCTTTCTGTATCATTTAAGTTTCCACTTAAATAATAAATAGGATGTTTGATTCCATTGTCTTCTTTAACTAAAACCATTGTGATGGTTGTATCTGTCGCAACTAGATACAAGTTAAAATCTTTTTGATAGTTAGGGGCATACATTAATAATGCTTTTATTAGGGATTCCTTTAGAGTATCAAAGGAGCTTGCATGACCTGATCCCAATTAAAGCGCACTTCTTCTTTCAAAAGACGCGTATAACCTTTAGCAAGTTCGGCGTAATTTGGAATGAACCTCCTTAGAAAGTTTTCTTTCCCTTGGAGTTTCTGAATCTGAAGAAAATTTGAAGGTGGAGGCATATGGATGATTGCCTGAACCTTACATGGGTCGAGACGAATCTCATCCTTTGAAAACACAAAGCCAAGTGAGCGACCAGAATTGACACAAAACAGACACTTGTATGGATTGAGTCATATCTTGTAGTGTCGGCAGCGTAGAAATATGGCTCTCAAATGCTGCGAATGATCATTCCGCTTTCGTGAATGAGCCAGAAGATCATCGAGATATGGTTGAACGATGTTCTTGATGTCGTGGAAGGCATAATTCATAGGCCTCTGAAGGGTTGCCCTTGCATTCTTCAAACCAAAGGCTAGTTTGTGGTATGCGAATGTGCCCCACGGACAAATAAATGCAATCTTCGACTGGTCTTGTGGGCGGATATTTATTTCATTATACCAAGAAAACCCATCCATAAACGAAAAGATTTCACATCCGATGCATTCATCAATTATCTGGTCGATGAAGGGTGTAGAGTAGTTGTCCTTTGGACAAGCTTGATTTACATCTCGGTAATCAATGCACACTCTAATCATTCCCTGCTTTTTCATCACAGGAACAATGTTCGATACCTAATCAGTTAGAGGAACTGGGTAAATGAAACTAGTGTGTAGAAGTTTTTCAACTTTTGCCTTGATGGCAGCGGCTTCCTTCGGGTGCATCTGCCGAAGCCATTGTCGTACTAGTTTGACATCTGGATACATCTTAATTTCGTGTTCAACTATGCTAAAGTCAATTCCTGGAATTTCTTCATATGACCATGCAAAGATGTCTCTAAACTCACAAAAGAGAGCGCAATATACTTCTAGTCTTGATGAAGAACAAGTTTTGCTGACATGAATATTCTCTACAACATCTGGTTTGGTCGAGATATTTATGGCAACAGTTTCTTAAATATTGGATAGATTTCGCTCGGAATCCACTATATTTACAGTATTTGATAGAAAATAAAAAACTGAAGGATGATTAAGGTCGTTGGAACAATCTTCGTTGTAATCCGAAAGATGGGAATGATGGTGGTAATCTTCCAATTGCGCCTCTTCTATCATCATTGACTAAACAATTCCTTCATCTATAGAATGTACATGTGACCAAGGATCTGAAGAGGTACCATATTCCTTAGACCTATCTACCCAAGCACTCGATGAAAGTTGATTTGTGTTTGCTTCCCAGCCTTAGAACATTGATTGCTACAATATTTCTATTGGGCTTGGAGGCAATACTTGGCGATGATCCATGATAACATCATATTCAGAAATCCTTTGAATAGAAGATACTAGATTGTAGGTTCCCATTGTGGCCACTTCCGCCAGATTGTTTGGAGGTGGTAGGGAAAAATTACCCATCAATGTAGGGTCTTTTAGGAGGCCTACTCCAATATTTTAAAGTGATTGAGAGCTTCCATGGATCATCGGGATGCTTCCCGTAACTTGTGAACTGTTGGGGAGGAAGGTTTGTTGGTCAATGATTGTGATTCCTCCTTAAAAAGGAAACACAATCTTTCTAAAGT